>OX463236.1:1499098-2090376 GCA_949820135.1 Sylvilagus floridanus | reverse complement strand
TACTTCCTTCTGTGCTCAGTCAGCGGGTGTTCACTTTGCACCTGTTGAGTGCTCAGCGTGAAAGCAGAGTGAGGGGCGGGTGGCCTGAGCCCCTCTGCAGCTGGCTGCCCAGCCCAGAGCCGCTTCCGCACAGTGCACTGGAGCAACCACTTGAGGTCATAGGAGGCGAATTCAGGCTGAAGGAGGTGACGCCCTTTCCCGGACGTGGGCTCCTCGAAGGCTGGGACAGCTGCTTAGAGCGCAGCGTGACCCGCGGAAGGAACTTAGGGAACACGGGGGCAGGCTGTGGAGCGGGTGTAGGCAGGCTGTGGAGCGGGTGTAGGCAGGCCGTGGAGCGGGGTGTAGACAAGCCGTGGAGCGGGTGTAGACAGGCCGTGGAGCGGGTGTAGACAGGCTGTGGGTCGGGTGTAGGCAGGCCGTGGAGCGGGTGTAGGCAGGCTGTGGGTCGGGTGTAGACAGGCTGTGGGTCGGGTGTAGGCAGGCCGTGGAGCGGGTGTAGGCAGGCCGTGGAGCGGGTGTAGGCAGGCTCTGGGTTGGTGTAGGTAGGCTGTGGGTCGGGTGTAGGCAGGCCGTGGAGCGGATGTAGGCAGGCTCTGGGTCGGGTGTAGGCAGGCTGTGGAGCGGGTATAGGCAGGCTCTGGGTCGGGTGTAGGCAGGCCGTGGGTTGGGTGTAGGTAGGCCGTGGAGTGAGTATAGGCAGGCTGTGGAATGGGTGTAGACATGCTGCAGAGTGGGTGTAGGCAGGCTGTGGAGTGGGTGTAGACAGGCCGTGGAGCGGGTGTAGTTGCACTATGCAGATGCTGGGGTGCTCGGGGAATGCTCACCAGGGTGCCTGGCCTGTCAGGGAGTAGGACAGGCTCACGGGGCAGTGAGCCCAGGCCAGGGCGAGTCTGGGTGAGTGGAATGGGGTGGCCCTGCAGTGGGAAGAACCGAAAGGCAGAGCTGTGACCAGAGGTCAGGGTGGGGTGAGATGAGACCCTGAGACCTCTGGAGCCTGCCCTGCAGGACCCCGCAGAAGGAGTTGGCTTTGTGAAAGCCCTGGAGGAGGGGAGACCCGGGCGATTTGCCATCTATTCAGAGATGGTCCTGGCAGCAGCGTGGGGCCTGGACCGGCACCGGGGGCAGGACCAAGAGAAGCAGGTGGGGCCAAGGCTCTGGGGGCGGAACTCCGGGTAATTGGGTAGACGTGGGGAGGCCTGAGGTCTGACTGCCAAGGTCAAGGCTAACCGTGTGGCACAGGTCTGGGCCTCATTAGCCCACGGGAGTGTGGGCTGTTTGGGACTTGCTGATTTTTAAGAGCTCGTGCATCCCCAGACGGGACGAGCTCCTACGTTAGCATTTCATTCACGAAAATATGGAAAAATCTTGAGTGACGTTGGAAACGTTATCCACAATCACAGTGTTTGGCATTGGTAATTGAAATCTGGGTATCATACGGGTTACAGCCCACTTCAGCAAAGTTCTTTGGAACAATTGGATCATTCTGGAAAATCTAGAAAACCAGAAATTGCCAACCCTCATCCTCAGTCGAGCCTGTGAGGTCATGGGAGACAGACGCTTGGTTGAGTCCTCCCCCGGGCTGTGGGGTCCCCAAACTCAAGGACTTCCTGCCTCCCGTCACCGACTGTGAGCACAGCGTGACCCGCAGAGGGGACTTGTTAAACACGAGGGCGGGCTGTGGCCCGAGTGCTGGAAATGCTTAAGCTGGAGGGAGGCCACTTTGGATGAGATTGTCATGTATTAGCCTTTCAAAATGCCCTTGCTCTCAAAGTTAAGACGTAAATAGAGGTATGAAAAATTTTTTCCAAGTTAAAAAATAAAAATAAAAACACTTAGAGAAAAGAATTACCAAGTGGTTGGGTGATTAGAGTAATCCGATTTCTCCAGTCACCTCCCAGAACTTGGGCAGGGAGGCCTGAAGTCTGGAGGCACTGAAGCCGGCCACGGAAGCAGCACTCAGGGGGACTAAGCACACAGCACCATTGCGTGTCCATGTGTCACCAACACCTGACAGGTGCCGACGGATCAAAAGTGTTTTCCCACTGTTCCTAGAAGCAGGCCATGTACAAGTTGTAGTTTCTTCTTACCGCACGTGGACTGTTGTTCCTGGTGGTTTAAAATTTGCCTTTTAGCCAGCCTACACTGGACTTAGTCACCCGCCCCTTTAACACAGAACTGGAGCCGCTCTTGAAGAGGTGATTTGATGAATTCTCCTGTAAATTAAAGAGGACAATGGCAGTGTGAATCACTGTCTTCTAATCAGTTTCTTTTAGGATTTATGTATTTGAAAGGCAGAGAGAGTCTTCCCTCTGGTTCACTCCTCAAGTGGCCACAACAGCCAGGGCCGGGCCAGGCTGAAGCTGGGAGCCAGGAGCTCCTCTGGGTCCCCACGCGGGTACAGGGCCCAAGGGCTTGGCCGTCCTCTGCTGCTCTGCCAGGCCGTTAGAAAGGAGCAGCTGGGGCTGGAGCAGCACCCATTTGGATGCCGGCACTGCAGGCAGAGGCTTAGCCTGCTCTGCCAGAGCACCAGCCCCGATTTTCTTTTTTTTCTAAGCATGTCTGGAAGATCCTAGGGCACCTGACAGTAGGCATTTGGATAAAAGCTAATCCTATCCCAACAGAGAATCCAGATTCTTTGTTGTGTTGTATAAGCTCTTTTTTATTATTTAAAAAAATATATTTTATTTTTTTGAAAGTTAGAGAGAGGGAGAGACAGAGAGATCTTCAGTCTGCTGGTTTGCTCCCCAGGTGGCCACAACGGCTACAGCTGGGCCATTGTGAGACCCAAGCGCTTGGTTGCATTAGCAGAGAGCTGATCAAGAGTGGAACAATGAGGACTTGAACCGACTCCCATATGGGACGGGGGCATTGCAGGCAGCGTCTTAACCTGTTACCACAACACTGGCCCACAGGTGAGCTTTCAGTAAGTGAGCCATCCTGGGCTCTGTGGTACAGCAGGTTAAGCCACCACTTGGGGTGCCTGCATCCCGTATCAGAATGCTGCTTCAAGTCCCGGCTGCTCCACTCTCATCCAGGCCCCTGCTGATGTGCCCAGGAAAGCAGTGAAAGTCGGCCCAAGTGCATGGGCCCCTGCACCCACATGGGGGGCCTGGAAGAAGCTCCTGGCTCTTGGCTTTGGATCGGCCCAGCCCCAGCAGTTGTAGCTATTTGGGGAGTGAGCCAGCAGATGGAAAACATTTCTGTCTCTCCCTCTCTCTAACTCTGCCTTTCAAAATAAATTAATAAATAAATGTTTAAAAAAAAAACACAAAACGCTGGCTTGGATCTGCCCTCCGCCCCGTCTGCTGGAGTCTGAAGCTTGGGGCTTCCCTCCTGGCTGCACCCCTCCAGGGGAGGGAAGGGGCTGGCAGGGTGGCAGCCCCTCCCTGGGATGGGCTTCTGCCAGGAAGTCTGGCACCCCAGGGGTGGGCCACTGCCTTAGGGCCCTGTAGACCCGGCTGGAAGCCCGGCGTGGCCTTTCTGTGTCCTCCTGCCCTGGGCGCTGAGTTCAGGACCACTGGGTGAGGCGTGGGGTGGGGTCGGGATCAGGGTGACAGTCAGATCTGGAGAGTAAGGGGTAGCGCCTAAAGAGGAAACGGAGCACTAAGCTCCGCCCAGGAAGAAGAGGAGGAAGAGCCTTGCACTGAGGCCGGGAAGGAGGAGTTGGGAGGAGTAGGGATGGCGGCATCGCACTGGGCTTCTCAGCCGTCACCCACGGGACGTTTGTAAAGTAGAAGTGAAGTGGGAAGCAACACGCAGGCCTGGGGTCGGTCATGCACTCCTGGAACCATTGTGTTAGCCTGTCTGGATGCTCGCTCTCCTTGCTTGTGCCTAAGCCATCAGGAACTGTGACGCACAGTCAGCTGCGCGCCAGCCCCACCCCGGTCGTGTGTGCAGCAGCACTGCCCTTCTCTCTAAGTGACCGTGCCAAGGGGAGCGCGGCTGCCAGCAGTGTCGTGTGAAGACGGGGTCGGGAGGGCTGGGTGTCCGGGCACAGCGTCGGAGTCCTGCTCCGCTTCTGATGTGCTGCAGCTTCCGGCCAGTGAGCACCCTTGGGTCCCTGCCACCCATGTGGGAGACCTGGATGGATTTCCTGGCTTCAGCCTGGCCCAGCCCTGGCTCTGGGGAGCATCTGGGGAGTGAACCAACAGATGGCAAATCTCTGGCCCTGTCTGCCTTTCACATTCTGTGATGGAGCAAATTCTGAGATGGGATGCATACCACAGCCAGATTGAGAGGGGAAGTGAAGAAGAGTGCCCCGGGGAACGAGGCCCAGGAGTCTCTGCTCCTCCTTCCTGTCCCCCAGGTGAAGGTTTCAGATGAGAAAGCAGAGCGAGAGGTGCTGCTCCACGTGGACGTCTCTCCAGCGGAGGGAAACCTGTGTAGGCTTTTTTGTTTTTTAAAGATTTGTTTATTTACGTGACAGGCAGAGTTACAGAGAGGCAGAGGTGGGTGGAGGGTGTCTTCCATCTGCTGGTTCACTTCCCAGATGGTCACAATGGCTGGAGCTGTGCTGATCCGAAACCATGAATCAGGAGCTTCTTCAGGTGCAGGGGCCCAAGGACTTGGGCCATCTTCTACTGCTTTCCCAGGCCTTAGCAGAGAGCTGGATCAGAAGTGGAGCAGCCAGGACTCGAACCGGCATCTATATGGGATGCCAGCCCTACAGGCAGTGGCTTTGCCCGCTGCGCCACAGCTCCAGCCCCCACTGTGTAGGTTCAAGGGAAGATGCTGGTGCAGAGGGAAGCACTCAGTGTGCACCTGCTCCCTAGAGGCCGAGGGCGGGCTCGCCCAGCTCTGCCATCTCAGGGCACATATTGCTCAAACAGTCTCCCTGCAGTCCCCCGCTGGACGTCTGTCCGTCTGTCCCTCTTCATAAGCGTGTCACACTGCAGCCCCGGGACCCTTTCTGGGGACTCTGATGCTGGCCAAGGCCTGTCCTCAGGCGTCCACGGTCGCTCAGCGAGGCTGTCTGTGACATGTGCCCCAACCGGAATTGGGTCCCTCATGGTTTCCCTTGCAGCGACGTGGGCCGTGCCTGACTGCGTGCGTCTGGGCTCCAGCTGGGTGAATGACTCCGGGAACATGAGCTCCACGAGGCAGGGACGGCGCCTGCTTCACTCACTCCTGATTTATTAGACTCGAGCGTTGAGGGCCTCCAGACAGTGACTATTCAGAGTAAAACCGCCGCGGCTCAGCTGCGAGGCGTTGAGCAGCAGGCATTTGTTGAGGGCTTGTTCGGTGCCAGGGACGCTGATGCAGACATGTTACCAGTGTTTTCTTCTCTGTTCTTGGGCCAGTCCTCTAATCACCGTTGTGCAAATCAGAACACCGAGTTCCAGCCGCCTTAGGTAGCTCACCTGAGGGGAAGGGCTTGTGGGTAAGGATCTGGGACCCATCTCCAGGCTTTTTGTGTTTCACCCCGCTATGGAAGACTCTGTAGGGATTAATTTAAACTTTGTAACCGTTTCTGTAGTTTCTATAGTTATTGTGTAACCTCACTTAAAAGTTCAGAAAACCTTTTTTAAAGATATATCTTATTTATTTGAGCGGCAGAGTTAGAGACGGGGCAGGGAGAACTAGATAAGAGAGATCTTCCATCTGCTGGTTCACTTCCCAAATGACCACAGCGGCCAGGGCCGGGCCAGGCCTAAGCCAGGAGCTTCTTCGGGTCTCCCACGTGGGTGCAGAGGCCCAGGGACTTGGGCCAGCCTTTGCGGCTTTCCCAGGCGCACGAGCAGGGAGCTGGATCAGAAGTGGAGCATCTGGGGCTTGAACCTCCCGTATATGGGATGCTGGTGCTGCATGCGGCGGCTTAACCTGCCGTGCCATAATGCCGGCCCCTCCAGATTGGTTTTAAATCCTACAGCCACCAGGAGGGCACCTTCCCCACCTGCCCCTGCCCCCACCCCCACCCTGGGACTGGAAGGAGATGGAAAGCATGGGTGAAGAACCCAAGTCTGTAGTGTGTCGAGGGGTGTGTGCAGAACACTGCTGGACGTGGATGCTCAAGGCACACAGAGCCAGGACTCCTGCGGCTGCAGGGCGCCCGTCTGCAGCCTCCGTGAGGAGGGCTGAGGGGCCAGGACCATGTCCGTCCAGGCCAGCTTTAGGTGTGAACTGTTCAAAGCGGTGGACGGGGTGTGTACCTGCATTCCATTTAGGAATGGAGACTTATAGCGTCTTCTGTCATCCGTGGGCCATACACAAACAACCAGGCACATCTGCGTGGGGATGGAAGTGTCTCTGGTCCCTAATGAGGCAGGGCTGCTCGGCCCCCATCCAAGAGTGCTGGTGACTTGGAGAGGGTGAGGAGAGAGAAGGAAGGTGGGAGGCGAGGTGAGCCTCTGAGGTGGCTGAAGTGGGCACGCTTCCTGATCGGACCTGCCTCGTGATTTCCCCAGTGCTCAGAGACTTCTGTGGTCAAAAGTCACTGAGTGTGCCGGGCCACAGAATGAGGGCCAGCCACGTGGGGGCCACGGTCGGGGCTCCACTGGCCCCTGGATTTCATTCTGATGACAGCCACGCAGGTGAGGGGAAGGAGGCACTGGCCAGGACTCCAGGACCACTGCACCTGCCCTCACCGCTGCCCTGTCAGGGCTGGGGAACCTTTTTTCTGCCAAGGGCCGTTTGGAGACGTACAGCGTCATCCGCCATCCGTGGGCCACACACAGTTACCAGCTGAGAAACCAGCTTTGCTGAACTTGGAGTCCCGGCCATGGGACTCCCTCCCCTGGTCTCACCCGATCTGCAACAGCTGCAGAGAATCCCGACTGCGGCAGAGTGAGGGGGCAGGGAGGCCCCAGCCCCTCACCCTCGGGGGCCCCAGCCCCTCACCCTCGGGGGCCGCTGTCCTCACCCTCGGGGGCCGCTGTCCTCACCCCCGGGGGCCCCAGCCCCCTCACCCTCGGGGGCCGCTGTCCTCACCCTCGGGGGCCCCAGCCCCTCACCCTCGGGGGCCGCTGTCCTCACCCTCGGGGGCCGCTGTCCTCACCCTCGGGGGCCCCAGCCCCTCACCCTCAGGGGCCGCTGTCCTCACCCTCTGGGGCCCCAGCCCCTCACCCTCGGGGGCCGCTGTCCTCACCCTCGGGGGCCCCAGCCCCTCACCCTCGGGGGCCGCTGTCCTCACCCTCGGGGGCCGCTGTCCTCACCCTCGGGGGCCCCAGCCCCCTCACCCTCGGGGGGCCGCTGTCCTCACCCTCGGGGGCCGCTGTCCTCACCCTCGGGGGCCGCTGTCCTCACCCTCGGGGGCCGCTGGGCACCTCACCTCCGGCCCTCGTCACCTCCTGGGTTTCTCTCTGCTTACAAAGCAGGGGTTATGCTGTGTGTGTGTGTGCGCGTCTGTTTAACGTATTCATATACTTTGCTGTCTTCATGTATCATGATATTATAGGCATTCTAGCAAGTAAAAGCCACGTCTCTTATTCATGGATTTTCATACCTTTTTCTAAAAAAGCCCAGAGTTGATGTTTGTTAATAGAAATTTTTCCAAGAAAGAAAACCACATTGAGGTGTATATCCTCTACCCGCCTGCTTTGACTCAGGTTCTTGTTCGTGTCCCCCTCTGCCCAACCCAGAAAGTCCTACGAGTTTGAAGACCTGCAGTCCTCCTCGGAGAGCAGCAGGGTGGACTGGTACGCGCAGACCAAGTTGGAGCTCACACGCACTTTTTCAGAGGAGAACGTCTATGAGGACATTCTGGGTAAGAGGCCGACATGCCCATGCGTGGTGTGAGTCTGGGAGCGAGGCGGAGAGGAGATGGGCTTCACACACACACACACACACACACGCATGCTTACACACACATGCATGCTTACGTGCATACACAAACACGCACAGGCACACATGCACACAGGCATACTTGCATGTATGCACACGTGTGCACATGCACATATATGCACATCAGCACACATGTGTGTATGCACGCATGTATGTACACATGCATGCATATGCACACAGGTGCAGGCACACATACACAGGCACACATGCAGGCATGTAGGCACACATGTGGACACAGGCACACATGCAGGCATGTAGGCACACATGTGGACACAGGCATACATGCAGGCATGTAGACACACATGTGGACACAGGCATACATGCAGGCATGTAGGCACACATGTCGTCACAGGCACACATGCATGCAGGCATGTAGACACACATGTGGACACAGGCACACATCCAGGCATGTAGGCACACATGTCGTCACAGGCACACATGTGGACACACATCCATGCGCACATGTAGGCACACATGTGGACACAGGCACACATGCAGGCATGTAGGCACACATGTCGTCACAGGCACACACGCATGCACACGTACCCAGGCACACATGTGTGCGCACATGCACACACGCACACAGAAGGCGTCTGTGTTCAGTGAGTGACAGAGCGGGTCAACAGCCGGGGAGCGGGGCCTCGGAGGCGTGAGAGGGAAGAGGGGCTGGCCACAAGTGGGAGTCCCAGACCAGGGTAGACCCTTGGCTCTGCTGCTAGCTAGCTGCGTGACACTGAACTGGGGCCATCACGCGTGTGACCGTCAGTTCTCCCGCTGCATAGCGAGGGTGGGAGAAAGCACCCTGCGTCGGTGCCAGGGCAGGTCTGTGTCGCACTCAGACACACGCGTGGGATCGTCCATGCTGAGAGGAAGCCTGTGGGAGGAGGGCTCAGCAGCCCCCAGGCTGGGGTCCGGCCAAAGCCGCCAGCCGCCTGGATGGGAGTGGGCGCGGGATCTGGACTGGCCGCAGCAGCCAGCGTCTGCCTGACGGTTGGAACCAGAGGAACCCAGCTGGGCAGCGGAGCGTGGCCGCAGCTGGGCGCTGCTGCTTACTGCCCCAGCCCTGCCCCTCCAGAGGGCTCCATTCTCGCAGGCTTCTAGCAGCTCCCTTCCCACGAGGGAAGGAGAGCCTGGGTGCTGCGAGTCCCAGCAGACACCGCGCTCCCCTCCGGCCAGACCAGCACAGGTTCCCGGAAGGCCTTGCCCTGGTGGTGCTAGGCCTGGGATGCTGAGCCGTTCCGACCTCATCCGTGGTGCCTCTCTGGCAGCCATGGGGGGGGGAGACAGTGTCACTCCAGTAAAAATCAGAGTTGCTTCCCGAGAGGGAGGGTGCATGGATGGCAGAGCCCAGATGGCCCCACGAGGGCTTTGTGATCCTTGGTGGTCCACAAGGGAAACCCGCACAGCGTGCCCAGGTTCCTGACCCTTGGCCTCTGACCGCAGACCCGCCCGTGAAGGAGAACCCGTACGAGGACATCGAGCTGCACGGCCGCTGCCTGGGGAAGAAGTGTGTCCTGACCTTCCCCGGCTCCCCCACGTCTCCCATCCCCGACACGCCCACCAAGGTATGAGCCCCAGGGGCAGGGGAGCCGTGAGCCCTGTGGGTCTCCAGGCCCCCAAGTTGTGCCTCAGCAGCCCGGCTGGTTGCCTGTCCTTGCCTCTGTGCTCCTGGGCCCCTCCTCTCAACAGAGCTTCCCGACGTGTCACCCGTCCTGTGGCTCGGGCACTTCCCCACACTGGGGACGTGAGAGGTGGCGCACGAGTGCCCTGGTGGGCTGGCGCCATGGTGTAGTAGGTAAGCCTCCGCCTGCAGTGCTGGCGTCCCATACGGGCACTTGTTCGGGTCCCGGCTCCTCCACTTCCGATCCAGCTCCCTGCTACGGCCTGGGAAACCAGCAGAAGATGGACCAAGTGCTTGGGTCCCTGCATCCAGTGGGAGACCTGGAAGAAGCTCCTGGCTCCTAGCTTTGGATGGGCCCGGCTCCAGCCATCATGGCCATTTGGAAACAGAATAGTGGATGGAAGACCTCTCTCTTCTGTTTTTCTCCCTGTCACTCTGCCTTTCAAATAATTAAATAAATACTAGAAAGAAAACAAAAAACAAAAAACAAAAAAACAGAGTCCTGACCTGGAGCCAGCTCTGAGATAGAAGACAGAAAGGCAGAGTGTGGAACAGTGTTTTTATGGTGGAACAGTGTTTTTATGGTGGAACAGTGTTTTTATGCTGTGCTGCCATTTGAGGATTCTATAATGGAAGAATATACTACTATGTAAACTCATGTTGATGAGCATATGAGAGGGCTGGTGTGAGGCTACCCAGGACTGGGTGGGTGGTGCCTGAGTGGAGGAGAGGGCTGGGTGAGCTCCCAGGACTGGGTGAGTGGTGCCTGGGTGGAGGGGAGGGCTGGGTGAGCTCCCAGGACTGGATAGGTGGGTGCCTGGGTGGAAGAGAGGGCTGGGTGAGCTCCCAGAACTGGGTGGGTGGGTGCCTGGGTGGAGGAGAGGGCTGGGTGAGCTCCCAGGACTGGGTGAGTGGTGCCTGAGTGGAGGAGAGGGCTGGGTGAGCTCCCAGGACTGGGTGAGTGGTGCCTGGGTGGAGGAGAGGGCTGGGTGAGCTCCCAGGCCTGGATAGGTGGGTGCCTGGGTGGAGGAGAGGGCTGGGTGAGCTCCCAGGACTGGGTGAGTGGTGCCTGGGTGGAGGAGAGGGCTGGTGTGAGGCTACCCAGGACTGGGTGAGTGGTGCCTGGGTGGAGGAGAGGGCTGGGTGAGCTCCCAGGACTGGGTGAGTGGTGCCTGGGTGGAGGAGAGGGCTGGTGTGAGGCTACCCAGGACTGGGTGAGTGGTGCCTGAGTGGAGGAGAGGGCTGGGTGAGCTCCCAGGACTGGGTGAGTGGTGCCTGGGTGGAGGAGAGGGCTGGGTGAGCTCCCAGGCCTGGATAGGTGGGTGCCTGGGTGGAAGAGAGGGCTGGGTGAGCTCCCAGAACTGGGTGGGTGGGTGCCTGGGTGGAGGAGAGGGCTGGGTGAGCTCCCAGGACTGGATAGGTGGGTGCCTGGGTGGAGGAGAGGGCTGGGTGAGCTCCCAGGACTGGATAGGTGGGTGCCTGGGTGGAGGAGAGGGCTGGGTGAGCTCCCAGGCCTGGATAGGTGGGTGCCTGGGTGGAAGAGAGGGCTGGGTGAGCTCCCAGAACTGGGTGGGTGGGTGCCTGGGTGGAGGAGAGGGCTGGGTGAGCTCCAGGACTGGGTGAGTGGGTGCCTGGGTGGAGGAGAGGACTGGGTGAGCTCCCAGGACTGGGTGAGTGGTGCCTGGGTGGAGGAGAGGGCTGGGTGAGCTCCCAGGACTGAATAGGTGGAAGCCTGGGTGGAGGAGAGGGCTGGGTGAGCTCCCAGGCCTGGATAGTTGGGTGCCTGGGTGGAGGAGAGGGCTGGGTGAGCTCCCAGGACTGGGTGAGTGGTGCCTGGGTGGAGGAGAGGGCTGGGTGAGCTCCCAGGACTGGGTGAGTGGGTGCCTGGGTGGAGGAGAGGGCTGGGTGAGCTCCCAGGCCTGGATAGGTGGGTGCCTGGGTGGAGGAGAGGACTGGGTGAGCTCCCAGGACTGGGTCAGTGGTGCCTGGGTGGAGGAGAGGGCTGGGTGAGCTCCCAGGACTGGGTCAGTGGTGTCTGGGTGGAGGAGTGGGCTGGGTGAGCTCCCAGGACTGGGTCAGTGGTGTCTGGGTGGCGGCGTCTCATGTCTGGCCACCTGGAGGTCAAGGTAGAAGACTGACTCTTTTCTTTGAGTCTCCCTTGGAGCCCTCTGTGCTCTTGGCTGACATAACGAATGTGATCACCTTGTGGCCGTCGCAGCCCCTTGCTGCAGGACTGTGTTCCTCTTCTCTGGCCCTGAATATCCATAGTTGACCCCTGGGCGCCAGTCACTGCCTGATCTCCCACAGTTCTCACCAGGCAGAGCCCAGCGACTGCCCCCCGCAGACTTGCTCCAGACAGCTGGGGAGTAATGTTTCCTGCGGGTGCCTGGAGTTCTCGTTGTAACTTCTAACACTGCCGTTGTAGCACAGAGCAGCCATGTGTGAGTGTGCGGCCAACGTAAACACTCTGTGGACACTGAAATTGGGATTTTGGACAGTTTTCACTTAAGGAATACTTAGTTTTCTTAAAGAAAAGTTTACTCATTTTATTTACTTGAAAGGCAGAGCAATAGAGAGAGAGAGAGAGATCTTCCATTCGCTGGTTCACTCCCCAGGTGCCTTCAACAGCCAGGGCTGGGCTCAGCCCAAGCCAGGAGCCTGGAACTCAGTCTGGGTCTCCTGTGCTTGGAGCCGTCACCTCTGCCTCCCGGGCGCACGTTAGTAAGGGGTTGGAACCTTGGAGCAGCCGGGACTCAAACCAGGCACAGCGATATGGGAAAGGGGGCGTCTCAAGGGCAGCTGTACCTACTGTGCCATAACATTAGCCCACCCTGGGAATATTTATTTTTGAATAATTTAAAAAAGTAAGGTCTGTTCTTACCTGTGACGGGCCAGGTACTGCCCGAGGATGGAGACGTGCTGACCCCGTGCCGGTAGTTGCTGTCTGCCCTCCTCTCTTGTTGGACGTCTCTCGCTGCTTAAGGCCCAGGTCAGGGGCAGGCGTGGTGCATTGGCTGGAGCCACTGCCTGCACTGCTGGGATCCCATAAGAGCGCTGGTTCTTGTCCGGGCTGCTCCACTTCCGTCCAACTCCCTGCTCATGCAGGGAAAACAGCGAAAGATGGCCCACGTGCTTGGACCCCTGCCGCCCACATGAGAGACCTGGATGGAGTCCTAGGCTCCTGGCTTTGGCCTGGCCCAGCCCAGGTCGTTGTAGCCATTTGAGGAGTGAACCAGCAGATGGAAGACCTCTGGCTCTGGCTCTCCCCCAACCCCTCTGTAACTGCCTTTGAAATTAAAAAAAAAAAAAAAATGTTTTTTTAAAAAAAGGATTTATTTATTTATTTATTTATTTGAAAGGCAGAGTTACACAGAGAGGGAAGGAGAGACAGAGAGAGAAACGTCTTCCATCCGCTGGTTCGCTCCCCAAATGGCCATAACGGCTGGAGCTGTGCTAATCCGAAGTCAGGAGTTAGGAGCTTCTTCCAGGTCACCCCTGTGGGTGCAGGGGCCCAAGGACTTGAGCCATCTTCTGCTGCCTTCCCAGACCACAGCAGAGAGCTGGACCAGAAGTGAAGCAGCCAGGCGCCCTGGCCTGCAGGGTAATCAACTGGGACATGAGGAGGGCAGACCTGAATGGAGAGACAAACCAGACACGAGAAGGGAGACCAAGACAGTGTTCTGATCAAGGCCTCGTTTATTCCAGCATTTCAGTGATATTTTATACATAACCAGCTGCAGCTCAAGGCAATACAGAAGTCAACAACACACGCAAGCAACTTATCAGGCTTTTTGTAACACAGTCATAACATAGTTAATTTAAGTGGAGTGCCTTTGTTTTGATCATTCTCCTAGAGCATGGTGACCTTTTTCCCCCCAGGAATTCCACAAGCCAAGACTGACCCCGACTTGTCTATGACTTGTTTATGAAGTGCTAACCATATCAATGAGCTGTACAAATGAAATTCTCTAGTGAATCCTCCTTATAGGAACACAGTTGAAGGTGAATCTAACAAAGGCCTATACAGGGAAACCAGCACAGTGGCTCCCAACAGCCAGGACTCAAACCAGCGCCCACATGGAATGCCAGCACTGCAGGCGGAGGCTTTACCTGCTACACCACAGTGCTGGCCCCCATAAATAAATTTTAAGGAAAGAAAAAAGAAAAGAAAACACAACTTCAAAGTAAAAAAGAAAAAAAAAAACACAACTGAAACAAAAGTTCAGCTCCATCATGCCTCCTTTTAAAAAAATTATTTATTTATTTGAAAGGCAGAGTTACAGAGGGAGAGAGAGAGAGAGAGAGGTCTCCCATCTGCTGGTTCACCCCCTAGATGGCTGCCATGGCCAGGGCGGGCCAAGCTGAAGTCAGGAGCCAGGAGCTTCTGGGTCTCACTTGGGTGGCAGGGGCCAAGCACTTGGGCCATCTTTCCAAACTCTTCCCAGGCCATTAAAATGGAGCTGGTTCAAAAGTGGAGCAGCCAGGCCATGAACTGGCGCCCGTATGGGATGCTGCATGGCAGGTGGCGGCTTCACCCACTACGCCACAGCGCCAGCCTGCCATCTGCCATCAGGACGTCCCCTCGGATGCTCTGTGACACTCAGTGGGCCAAATCATTCATCTCGTACCAAATGAATGCTGCATGTGGTATCTCTTACATTGATTTTTGTGAATTGTGAGTTAGGTCATTCAATAAATATTTATTTATTAACTTGAGAGGCAGAGTTACAGTCAGAGAGAGGGAGAGACAGAAAGAGAGGTCTTCGATCCTCTGGTTCACTCCTGGCCGCAATGGCTGGAGCTTTGCTGATCCAAAGCCAGGAGCCAGGAGCTTCTTCCAGGTCTCTCATGTGAGTACAGGGGCCCAGGGACTTGTGCCGTCTTCTGCTGCTTTCCCAGGCCACAGCAGAGAGCTGGATCGGAAGAGGAGCTGCCAGGACTAGAACCGGCGCCCAAATGGGATGCCGATGCTGCAGGCGAAGGCTTAGCCCACTACACCACAGCGTCAACCCCATGTAATAAATCTTAAAATTGTCTCCCTAACTGGTGTACAAGTTCCTCAAGGTCAGAAAATCTATATTCTGGGGCAGCCATTTGGCCTGGCAGTTACACCAGTTGTTAAGCCCGGGTCCCTTATTAGGGTGCCTGTGTTTGAAACTTGGCTCTGGCTCCCGAATCCAGCTTCCCGCCAGTGTAGACCCTGGGAGGCGGCAGTGATGGCTTGAGTAGTAGGGTCCCTGCCACCCACATGGATGAGTTCCCAGCCCCAGCCCAGGCCCAGCCATTGCAGGCATTGGGCATCCAGCCGGCAGGGGAGAGCTCTGTCTGTCTCTCCGCTCTGTGCATCTGTCTCTGTTTCTCTCTGTCTCTCTGCCTCTCAAATAAATAAACTTTTTAATGCAAAAAAGGAGAGTATGCGTGCTGTTTCTTTGTGGCTCCCATGAGGCCTGACAGTAGTAGTTCTGCAGTATTAGCTGTGGAAGAAATCAAGCACAAGAAGGCCACGTCCAGTGTGCAGATTCAGTGCAGGGCCATTGCAAGGATCTGCTGGTAGCCCTAGAAAATCCGCTGTTTTTCTGTCCATGCTCCATGGGGTCAGCGTTTGCTGCAGGGTGGGGCCGTGTCCACAGTGGTCAGGCCTTGTGGGCTCCATGGTCGTAAGGGGAAGCCCCCACCACCCGTCTTCCTGCAGAGTTGCAGGTGTAGCCCACCATGGAGGGTGGGGCTTCCAGAACCAAACTGGTGGCTGCAGGACTGGCTCAGAGTGACCCCGCTTCCCTCCGCACGTGGAGACGAGTGTCCCCATGAGCACGCGTGACAGCTGGTCACAGCAGCTCCTCCATGCCTGGGGATGGGCACACGTATGTCCTCAGCATTAGGAAGTCCTCCCTTTCCCACAGTGGGTAAGCCTGCCTCAGAAAAGGGCTGGGGCTGGCATGTGGCATAGCAGGCCTCTCCGCTTCCCATCCAGCTCCCTGCTGACCTGCTGGGAAAGCAGCGGAAGACGCCCCAAGTGTTTGGGGCCCTGCACCCATGGGGGAGACCCAGGAGAAGATCTGAGCTGGCTTCGGCCTGGCCCAGTCACGGCCATTTCGGCCATTAGGGGAGTGAACCAGCAGATGGAAGGTCTCTCTCTCTCTCTCTCTCTGTCTCTCCTTCTCTGTTACTCTGCCTCTCAAAATAAATCTTAAGAAAGAAAGAGGAAATGAAGGACTCCTGCCACATCCGTCCACCTGCTTCCTGCCCCACTGGCTCCCTCCTCCATGTAGGGGACAAGGGTGACACGTGACCTGTGCCCAGAGCGGCTCTGCCTGAGCAGGTGTTCCCCCCTAAAGCCAGTCCCTGTGGACTAAGGAGAGCCGAGGGCCTGGGCCCCCCAAAGCGGCCAAAGCTGACAGCGGATGCTGTCCACGGGATACTGCTGTGCTGAAGAGCGAGAATCCAGTCGTCCAGTGTGCTGGCAGGCTCTCCAGGCCTTTGCACTCTGGACGTCCACACTCGTTACCTGCTCTCCCACATCCGGGTGTCTGGTTTGCGGCCCCGTTCTGGGGAACAGCTGCACACTTCACCACCTCCTCCAGTTAGCTCATCACATAGTCACTGAGAAGTGCCACATCTGGGCTGCATCTGGGCCCAGCAGATGCTGGGGCGGGGAGCACACGCGCCCCTTCCTGCCACGTGTCAGCCACCAGCCCCGTTCCAGCACAGCACAGGGAACGTGGGGGGCGTGAGGGACTCTGTCATGGGGGGGGGGAAGCGTGTCGCTCACGAGCATTCCCTGGTTGCCTGTGTGCCCCCCACCACTGCCATCACACACCAGCGAGTCCTGAGCCGCAGGTGCTGTGGCCGGGCCTGGGGGAGGCTGCAGGCTCTGGAGCCGGATTGCGCCCCTGCCACCTGCTCCTCCTGACTTGGAGCGGATGACCTCATCCGCACACGTCAGCTTCTGCACTGGTACATGCAAATGACATGGCAGGCCACGATGAAGTCCGTGGAATTGCCCGGGTCTACTCTGACGGCTTAAGATACGGTGAAGTTGGCCTTGTGAGTTAGAGAAAGCAAGTCTCATTCACGAAGCCGAGTAGGGGCAACGTGCAGAGGAGAAGGATCTGGACCAACGTGCCGTGTGTTAGCCTAGTGATGGGTGAATGAATAAAGCATGCTTACAATTCACCAGGAGAGTCCCCATGAAGATGGGAAGATGGGACTAGCTGTCTGCTAGCCTCTGAGAGGAGGTAGAGGGGCCGGTGTTGTGGTGCGGCAGGGTAAGCCTTCACTTGCAACACCACATCCCACGTCAGAGCACCAGTTCAAGTCCTGGCTACTCCACTTCTGATCCAGCTTCCTGCCAATGTGCCTGGGAGGCCAGTGACTAATGGTCCAAATGGACCCTTGCCACCCATTTGGGAGACCAGCGTGAGTTCCTTGTTCTGGTCCTGGACCTGGCCGTTGCGGCCATGTGGGGAGTGGACCAGCAACGGGTGATCTCCCCTCTGTGTCTCCTCCTTCCATTGCTCTGCCTTTCAAGTTAGTAAACAAATGAAAGAAGATATTCCGTAGGCAAAGGAGTAAGTGAATCACAGGAAAAGGTGAACAGGCTCTCATATTGTTAAAGTTGTGTGAAGAATTCCCTATAACAAATACATACATACAATGCACATACATACATGCGCACACGCAAACCCCACAGGAAGAGCTCACTGGCAGCAAACTGACAGATAGCTAACATCTCTTCCACACGGAGCTCATGCAGAATAATCAGAAAAACTCCAGGATCCTAGGAGGTAAATAGGCAGAGAAGACGCTATGCTAAGGAAGAATGCAGTTAGCACTTCTAAGTGTGAGAGAAATGGAAACGAAATAACGTCTCTTGAATGCCTGCTCTCGGGCAGTCTGCCAGGTGCCTTGTAATTTACTCTTAATTCATTTGTTAAAACTAAAACATCGCCACTGTGTGTGTGGTTGGAAAAAAGGAGCTAAAGTGGTTGTTTGATTTTGCTAGTATTTCTTGTTTAGTGAATAGTTAATGTATTCATGTGGCTGAAATGTAAGGTAAGTAAAGGTGTACAATGAAAAGCCATCTATCGCCCCACCTATTTCTTTCCTCCCGAGCAGCCACTGTTCATCAGTTTTTCATCTTTTCTGATCTTTAAGTGAATGACATGTTTCTTCAGTGGAGTTTTTTTCTCTTCCTAAAATTTTATTTATTATTTATTTGAGATACAAAGAGAGGAAAACAAAGAACTCCAACCCAACTGTTCACTGCCAAAAGCCCACGGTGGTTAGCACTGGGCCAGGCGAAAGCTGGGAGCCAGAATTCAATCCAGGTCTCCACGTGGGTGGCAGGAGCCCAAGTGCTTGAGCTGGTGCTGCCGCCTCCCGGATCTGCATTAGCAGGAAGCTGGAGCCAGGAGCGGAGCCAGGACTCAGCACTAGCACCTGACCGGGCATGGAGGTGTCCCCGCTGGGGGCTGAGCCGCTGGGCCGGGTGCCTGCCCCGGTCTTTCTCCTTATTCACATATGTATTTAAATATCACATTTCCACTTCTGTAAACTTTATTCTTTTGCCTGTTCCCTCTTTTGACTTGTCTTTTTCTCATTAATTTGTAGTATATATTTGCAAAATAAGCGTGTTTTTATGTTACGAGTTGTAAAATTTTTTTAAGATTTATTTTGAAAGAGTTACAGAGAGAGAGAGGGAGAGACAGAGAGATCTTCCATCTGCCGGTTCACTCCCCAGATAGCCGCAGTGGCCGGCACTGGGCCAGGCAGAAGCCGTAAGCCAGGAGCCCCATCTGGGTCTCCCATGGGTGCAGGGGCCCAAGCACTTGGGTCATCTTCCGCTGCTTTTCGCAATACACCAGCAGGGAGCTGGATCAGAAGTGGAGCAGCTGGGATGCGAACTGGCGCCCCTATGGGATGCCGGCACCACAAGTGAGGGCATAACCCACCGTGTCACAACGCCGGCACCTGTAAACTTTTTTAAGTTTTTATTTGCCTTTGACTCTGAAGAGGTTTGTTTCATGAGTAAGGTACGCAGGTGACCCGAAAGCCCCATCTGTGAGGTCAGAGAACTGAGCCAGGCCACTTCCCATTTGTCTAGAGAGAGAGACTGGATTGGATTTATATTCTTTACCACGCAGATGTCCCATAACTGGGTACGTGTTACTGAGCTCCTGCAAACCCAGACGAGCGGCACGCACCCCGGGAACGTGACGAGCTCCCCTCCCCTCCTGGTTAGTCCCCTGTGGATTGATTTACTCTTCTGTCCTCTGTCCCCAAACAGCAGTCGTTGTCCAAACCTGCTTTTCTCCGGCAAAATTCCGAGAGGAGGAACTTCAGATTCCTGGACACCAGGAAGCTGAGTCGGGATGGAACTGGGTCCCCTTCCAGAGTGAGCCCCCCCTCCACGCCCAGCAGCCCTGACGACACTTTCTTTAACCTTGGAGACCCACAGAACGGCCGGAAGAAGAGGAAGATCCCCAAGGTATGCCCATAGCAAACTGCTTTCCGACACGCATCCCCGTGAGCTGCAGAGGCCGGGCGGAGACTCGGAGCCGTCTGCCGTCTGTGTCATCCCAGGCTGGGGCATCTGGGTCCGGGCCCTGAGAATTACTGTGGCCCTGTAGCTGTCCTCTTAGCTCTTGGCCTTAGCCACCCTTCCGATCTCAGACAACACTTTCCGGGGCGTCCTCGGAAGGCCACGGCCTCCTGCTTCGTAGCCTCAAAAAGCTGGAACTCCATCCACCATCATCTCACCTGGGACCTTGCCCACACCCGCCACGGGGGCAGGGACTGGGACGGGGACCGGTGTGCACTCCAGCCTGCACCTGTGCAAAGTGCTTCTCCTGGCTGGGGGGCAGGGCCCCGTGTGTCTGTTGCTCGCGTTTCCTCTTGCTCAGTTTCAGCCCCACAGTGCAGGTCCCTCTCTGACAGTTGTGCACTATAAGGGAGGCAGAATTTTCCCTCTGGCTCTTAGGGTCTCCTGCTGGGCCAAGCATTGAATTGGCTTAAGACAGCTTAACAGAGGAGAGATACATACAGACTTGATTCACATGTGTGTGGGAGCCCTCACAAGAAGAAG
The DNA here is from genome assembly GCA_949820135.1 of Sylvilagus floridanus. Taxonomy (NCBI): domain Eukaryota; kingdom Metazoa; phylum Chordata; class Mammalia; order Lagomorpha; family Leporidae; genus Sylvilagus; species Sylvilagus floridanus. The sequence continues at coordinate 2,070,892 of OX463236.1, read as the reverse complement.
GAAGACCCTCGGCCTGGTCAGTCACCGGAAGTGCAGCACCCTGGCGTCGGAAGGAGGGGTGGGGTTAGGGGTGGAGAAGAGACCTGCAGGCCGAGTGCTTCTGTTCAGGGCTGAGCAGAGCGCGGCCGTGTGGGAGAGAAGCCAGGAAGGCTGAGCTGGTCCAGGAAGGCTGAGCTGGTCCAGCAAAGCCGAGCTGCGCAGGTCTCCCCGGGCGTGGCTCCCGTCTCTGGTGATAAGAATGGTTCTTTCCTCCCGCACAGGTGTGTTTTTCGTAAGAATTCCACTGCCCGCTTTCGGGAAGAGAAGGGACAATCAGCACGTCCTCCTTGCGTCTGCTGCTTTCCAAGTACCCGTAGTTCAGAGTAACCAGCGAGCCAGAGCGGCAGAGTGGGGAGGCGTCTTCGGACTCCGTCAGCACCACCTCCTGCAGGAACTCCCAGAGCAGGGATCTGAGTTTCAGGGGCTGTGAGGGTCACGAAGCCCACAGAACGTTGTGTGTGGGAGCTCGGGGGCAGGGAGGGCTCGTCCGTAGCTAGCGTCAGATGGGGTCCATAACGTGCAGACGTGCTCAGAGCACCAGGCCTCACCGTGGTGTTTCTGCCCAGCCCTGCCCACAGTGCAGGCCCCGTGTTGGTGATGTGCTGTGTGCTGGCAAGCGGCACCCTTGGTGCACGGCCACTTGGCCACCTTCCGATGTGTCTGCTGCATCCTCATCAGGGCTGCTCTGGGGAGGGGTACAGCGTGGGCGTCCTGGACTCCCTCCCTCCCCTCTGAGCGTTCTTGGGTTAGCATCCCAGCTCCACATCTGCTTCCAGTTTTCCTGCCGGTGCACACCCTGGGTTACATTGGCTGATAGCTCAGGCACTCGGCTCCTGCCGCTCACCTGGGAGACCTGGACTGTGTTCTGGGCCCCTGGCTGCAAGCTGACTCATCCCCATTATTGCACACGGGTGGGGAGTGAGTCGGCAGATCTCCCTCTTTCTCTTTCAAGTAAATGCATCTGAAAAAAGTGTTAAGCCCTCCAGTTGCAGAATAGCTAGCAGTGACTGTTAATAACTACACAGCCTCACTATGGTTTTAGAAAATCGAGCAGGAACAATACAGTGACACAGCCGTTCATTCAGTTAATTCTGAGTATGCGATCTTCTGAGGAGTATTCAACCTCTATCTTACACCCCCGCGCTTTCACCCTCGTTCCCCCATATTCTATTTTAATAATTTTGGCAAGTTTTTTGAGATTGAGAGAGAGAAGAGTGTGTCTTGTGTGTGGAAGTAGAGGGGAGAAAGGGGCTCTGTTGCTGTCCCAGTTTGTGTGTTTAGTACAAGGTAGCAGTTTCTTTCTTCTTAGTTTATCTGTTTTAACAATTTATGTATTTTATTTATTTGAAAGGCAGAGTTATAAAGAGAGAAGGAGAAACAGAGAGGTCTTCTGTCTGCTAGTTCACTCCCCAAATGGCCACAACAGCTGGGACTGGGCCAGGCTGAAGCCAGGAATCTAGAGCTTCTTAGGCCTCCCACATGGGCCATCTTCCACTACTCTTTCAGGTGCAGTATCAGGGAGCTGGCGTGGAAATGGAGCAGCCAGGTCTCCAACCGGTATGCACATGAGATGCCAGCATTGCAGGTGGCTGCTTTACCTGCTACACCACAATGCCAACCCCAACAACAAAAATCTTACAACTGTTCATCATAAAGATTGAGGGAGATATGGGGCCAGCACTGTGGTGCAGCAGGTTAAGCCACCCCACAGCCCCAGCATCCTGCATGGGCTCCGGTTCAAGTCCTGGCTGCTCCACTTCCAATCCAGCTCCCTGCTGATAACCTGGGAAAGGCAGCGGAAGATGGCCCAAGTGCTTGGGCTCCTGCACCCATATGTGGTAGACCCGGAAGAAGCTCCTGGCTCCTGGCTTCTGCTATTTGGGAAATGAACCAGTGAATGGAAGATATTTGCTCTCTCTCTCTCTCTCCTCTTCTCTGTCTCTCTGTAATGTGCATTTCAAATAAATAAATAAGCCTTAAAAAGAAAATAGAACAACTTATTTTAAAAAAGACAAAGGAGCTAATCTTCACAGATACTCAAATGACTTAGAACAGTTTGTCAGGAGTCTCAGGCTACGTCACATCAGCCGGTGTCTGCTTGCTCTTAAATAGTGCATTCTCAGAGCGCTCTTCATCCCGTCCCTCAAGTCAGGGCTCTTTGCCAGGCACATTACAGACTTCCCCATGTGTTGATCCTTGAACCGTTTGCCGCCCCGCGCCCTTGCTTCTTCGTGTCTGTCTCTAGCCAGAAGGACTCGGTCGCCCACTCAGGACGAATCAGACGGTGCAGTTGGTTGGCTTTCTTTGACCTGCTCTGCTGTGAGGGCCCTCCTGGCAGCTGCCGTCCTCCCGTCCCCTGGCTTCAGCCCCTGCAGGAATGAATGTCCCAGGGGAGGTGGCCAGGGAGAGGAGGCGGCCCCTCTGCGTGCTCCTGCCGGGCAGCTGACGGATCCAGGAGCTACACAGCAGGGTGCATGAGACACTGGGTGCCTTCTGTGGTCAGACCCCGCGCCTCCCTCCCCTGCACACGTGAGCAGGGGTCCCATGCAAGCCGTGGCTCCTCTCCTGCCGGACGACTGTCCGTCTGCAACAGCCATCTTTCAAATGACATCATTTGAGACTTAGGGGGAGAATGTTTGTAACAGGGCCAGTATTCTTCAGTACAGCACACTTCTAAAACAATAACTTTATCTCCTGTGAAGTACCATTATGTGAGAGTATGTTTAAAGTTTCACTCTCTTGGGAGAGATTACAGACCAAAGCATGAATGATTTCTGCTCATTCCTTACGCTGACTCAGAGCGGGGCGAGGGCCGTCTGGCAGCCGTGTGCTTGCTCTGTGGCATTCATGAGCGGCCCCCTGGGCTCATCTCTGTGCCTGCATCTTGTCCTCCCTGTTAGGGTATCAGTCCCTGAGGGCCACTGCACATCACGTTTCTCTCTCCTCTTCTCTCTCGTGCTCTTTCAGTTTTGTACTGATTATTTGAAAGGCAGAGAGACAAATGGAGAGAGATCCCATCTGTCTGGTCCTCAGATGCCTGGAGTTCAGCCAGGGCCAAAGCCATGAGCCTGGAACTCAGTCCAGGTCTCCCACATGGGTGGCAGGGACCCAGCTGTTCCCACCCAGGACCTGTACTGCTGGATGCTGGAGTCAGGAGCCTTCCAGTACGGAACACAGGCATCTTAACCACTAGACCAAATGCCCACCCCCCACCATTCATCTTTTTTTTTTAGGATATAATTATCTGGGGCAGCGTGGTGACACAGTGGTTTGTGAAGCCCCTGCCTGCGATGCCGACCTCCCATACAGGGGCTGATTCGAGTCCACGGCTCCGCTTCCAATCCAACTCCCTGTCATTGCTCCTGGGAAAGCAGCCGAAGATGCTCAAGTACTCAGGCCCCTCCCCTCCCTGGGGGAGACCAAAGGCAGAGTTGCAGAGCGAGAGCGAGAGGCAGACAGAGATCTCCCTCCGATGGTCCCCCCCCGAAATGGCCACAATGGCCAGTGCTGAGCTGAGCTGAAGCCAGGATCCAGGAGCTTCTTCTGGGTCTCCCACATGGTACAGGGGCCTGAGGACTTGGGCCATCTTCTGCTGTTTTCCCAGGCGCATTAGCAGGGAGCTGGGTCGGAAGCAGAGCAGAGTAGCTGGGACTCGAACCAGCACCCACATGGTGTTAGAGGGGGTGGCTTAACCTGCTACACCATAGCGCCGACCCTGCACCTGACTTCTTCCTTGCTGTTTGTATACTTTGGGTAGAGATTCAGAATGGGTTTAACATTGTCCTTGTCCCTTCCTAAAAAATCTGACCCCCCAACTCACTTATAGCTTTAAATTTCAGTAAAATATCCCTAACGTAGAATTATCTTGAATCTTTTTAAACGCTCGGCAGCGTTGAAGGATTCACCCTCTGGTGCAGCCCGCATTGCTCGACTAGAGCTTTCTCATCTCCCCAGACAGAAACTTGTACCCATTAAAGACCCCGTTTCCTTCTCGCCTGATGCTGGTGACCGGTTCTACCTTCTGTCTCTCCCGAGTTGGTTAGGCCAGGCCACTCGCATGAGTGGAGTCACGTGGCCTTGTCCTTTGTCTCTGGCTGGCCGCAGTCAGGATTCCCAGTTCCTCTGTGCTGGAGCGTGTGTCAGACTCCAGTCCCTTACAAGGCCGACTCCTGTCTCGTGTAAGGCCGCATCATGTCCCGCCAATCCATTTATCTGGCTGCAGATATCAGGGCTGTTTCTGCCTCCTGGCTGTGGTGACTAATGCTAGCGATTCACTCAGCCTGCGTCTGCCTCCTCTGCCTCGTGGGAGATGGGGGTTCTGTTAATGTCCCCAGGTTAGGACAAGCGCAGAGGGGAGCGAAGGGGCCAGTCCAGGAAGCGAGCGCTCGGGGAGACACCTGGGGAGCGAGAGAGAAGATACAAGCACCTGTCTCATGGGCGGCTTGTGACTCAGATGGGGACCCTGTGTGAAGCGGAGTGGAGCCAGGCCGTGAAGCGAGAGCAGCACGTGGCCGGGGATGTCACGGAGATCTGGTGGCCATCCGGGGCCTGAGCGTGTGTCGGGACGGTGTGCCTAGCCAGCAGGGCAACCTGCACAATGCTCCACCCTCCTCCTGGGCGGGCAGGTGCCCCTGCCTGTGGGGGCAGCGGGCCAGGCATTGCAGGGAGCTCACTGAGGGCGCTGGCTGCGGCCAGCCCAGCGCACCTCCCTGGGTACCTGTCGCCCCGCTTCCTCTCCTGTCCTGGGAATTCAAAGCCCGACAGGTCGAGGTGCAGGCAGCACCCCTTTAAAATCGCTGGTGTGCATGGGTGGCTTCCCCCTTTCCTCCACCAGGGCTGACCAGGGAGGCCGCTGCTCCTGCAGGGAGGCAGGCTGTGCTGTGACAGCTGGCGGGAGGTGACCCTGGGGGCTGCTGAAACCCCCACAGATCATGCCTATGAGCGGAAGTGCTGCTGAGTGGCTCGCCTGGGGGCCGGCGAGGCTGCGAGAGCACCCTGCAGGCCCAAGGACAGCTTGACATTTGTCGCAGAGGCCGGGGAAGCCTGAGCCGGAGGAGACGTTGGAGACGCTCCCACCCCGTCGTTTTTCCATGAGGACTTTAAGGCCCGGCGGGTGACCCACAGACACCAGCCAGCCGGCGGCAGAGGGGACCCGGGGATTGAGTATACCAGAAGGCAGAACTGGATGGTCACAGGACGTGGGAAGTGGTTGCCAGCCTGTATTCCCGTTCGCGTAGATAACTGTGTGAACGCACGGACCCGATGCCTAGGGAGGAGCAGGCTTACTTTCCGCATATGGGGCTCCGCCTCGGTATGCCCTGAGCTTGTAGCCCCGGACAGCAGGCCTTGGGGCCCAGCAAAGGGACGCGCAGACGTGGGCGGCAGGCAGCTCCTGGGCAGAGAGGCGGGCACGCAGGCACGTGGGAAACACCAGCCGTGGCCGGCAGCAAGGAGAGGCCTGCGGGGGAGGGCGGGCTGCTCTCACGGGTGCTGCAGAGGCGCGGGGTGTGTGTGTGTGTGTGTGTGTGTGCGCGCGCGCAGGCTGCCCGGGCCTCTGCAATGCCCGCCCGAGTACCCCCGTGCACTTGCACAGCACGCCTGTGTCGACTCCGTGGAGGGTTCTGGGACGAGCGCTCCCCCGTGGACAGGGCCCTGTGTGGGCTGGCGCAGGCCCGAGCCAGGCTGCTCCGTCTTTGGAATGCTTCCCGTGAAAGAGGCCCTGCCTGGGAACTTTTTTTTTTTTTTTAATCTGTCTCTTCCTTTTCTTGTTTTGTTCTGGGAGCAAAAGCTGCTTCCCAAGCCACGGTGACATCAAAGTGTCGGAGCGCAGCCGCTGCGCCCCACGTGCCTCAGCCCTGGACAGTCAGCGCTCACCCTGCGGGGGCAGGGCAGGGGTGCCACTAACCCGACTCCTTCTGCTGTCTGGCAGCTGGTGTTGCGAATCAACGCCATCTACGAGGCCCGGAGAGGGAAGAAGCGCGTGAAGAGGCTGTCCCAGTCCACAGAGAGCAACTCAGGAAAAGGTAGTGCCCCGGCCGTCCCTGCTCGGCGCGCAGCCCTCCCGTGGGTCTGACAGCGGCTGCTTGCGGTTTCCCAGTGGCTCGCCATGGAGCAGAGCAAGCGGGACCCTGGGCAGAGTCCACAGAGCCTGGCGCGCAGTGGGGCAGCGCGACCCCCTCCCTGTGCCTCGGCCCTGTCGCCTGACCCTGGCTTAGCAGCCACGGAAGGCGCCCGGATCCCTCACTGTGTTATTTGATATAGGCGCCGTCTTAACCAGAGCCCAGTTAACTTGGAAACAAACGAAAACAGTTTGTCCCCTTCCATCCATGTAGACAAAAATAACATAAAAATAAAGCACACACCTTCTGGAACTGGAGGTTTTGGATGTGTGGAAAACGCTGCCTGCTGTAGAGCTCACTCTGCAATCTCTCCCTTGCTCCTTTGGTCTAGTGACAGACGAGAACAGTGAGTCTGACAGTGACACCGAGGAGAAGCTGAAAGGTGAGGGGGCAGAGGGGGCGGGGCGCACGCAGGTGGGTGCCCAGGCGCAGTCCTGCCCAGCTCGCTGAGGGGACAGAGGACCCAGCGTGCCCAGGGCGGCCCAGGCCAGAGCAGCACCAGCCGGCCTATGCAGCCTCAGCTCCAGAGACCCAGGGCGGCCCAGGCCAGAGCAGCACCGGTCAGCCTGTGCGGCCTCAGCTCCAGGGACCCAGGGCGGCCCAGGCCAGAGCAGCACCGGTCAGCCTGTGCGGCCTCAGCTCCAGGGACCCAGGGCGGCCCAGGCCAGAGCAGCACCGGTCAGCCTGTGCGACCTCAGCTCCAGAGACCCAGGGCGGCCCAGGCCAGAGCAGCACCGGTCAGCCTGTGCGGCCTCAGCTCCAGAGACCCAGGGTGGCCCTGCGGCCGCTGCTGTCCCCTCGTGTGAGTGCTGTCTCTGCTCTCAGGCCGACAGGATGCAGCTGCCCGCGCAGGGCTACCGGGGCCTCGCCCCCTTGGCCCTCCTGTTCCGGTCGCTGCACGGTCTCAGGGCCTCGTTCTTCCGTCCGTGACCTCTGTGACAGCAGTGACCCCCGTGTGCCTAAAATTCTCTGATCTAGATCCAGGCTCTAGTGAGTTCTCCACATCTCCCCGACTCGTGGGAGAAGCCAGGGAGAGCCAGCCCAGGGCAGCCGGGTGAGGCGAAGGGCACCTGTCGGCTCCGGGGCCCCAGCTGCTGCCCGGCCGCCTCCGTGACGCACTGGTGGTAGGCGAGGGGGTGGCTGGGAGCTCCTGGGAGAGCCGGGCCTCTGCCAGTTGAGTCACACGGGATGTTTACTAAGTCCCCAGCCCCAGAGGCTCGACCGTCTGGATTTTGTCACATCACACAAACTGAAAGACCAAGGGAAGGACTGAAGGGAGGGTCAGTGGCCCCGACCCAGAGACAGATGGCGACAGGGGCTTCCTGGGCCAGACAGCAGAGCCAGGGCAGGGCAGCGTCCTCCCCGCTGCGGGCTGCTGGCCTGTGGGAGAGGGCTCGTCCCGGAAGCTTAGCCAGAGCCCCAAAGAGCCTGCTGCTAACTTCTTAGATGGGCAGCCACTTTGGAGATCAGCTGGAAATGACAGGGCCTGTGGCAGCTGTGCACAGCACCATGGCGGGTGAGTGAGGCCGGGCCCCGGGTCTCCCTCTCCCTCTCCCTCTCCCTCTCTGCAGCCCACAGCCGCCGCCTGGTCCACGTGAAGTCCCGGCTGAAGCAGGCTCCCCGGTACCTGGCGCCTGACCGGGAGCTCATCGAGTACCAGGAGAGGCAGCTCTTCGAGTACTTCGTGGTCGTGGCCCTGCACAAGAAGCAGGCAGGGGCTGCCTACGTGCCCGAGCTCACCCAGCAGTTTCCTCTGAAGGTACAGCGTGGCCGGGCTGGGCCTCGGGGCATCGGGGAGCACGCGAGGCTGGGGAACACCTTGTCTTGTCCGGAACCTGGCAAATGGGCCCGGATGAGGGGGAGTCAGAGGAAGAAGCTGCTGTGGGGGAGCTTGGCAGGAGCAGAGAAGAGAGGTGCTGCCCAGGGTCCCGCTGCCCGTGGTCACAGGCTGGCCGCAGCCCCCCAGCCCGAGTAGCATCACAGGGTGTCCGTGTTGGGCACCTGCCCGGGCACTGTGGGCCTCCAGGCACCATTGTTCACGGCCATGTGGGTTTGGCTCTGCTGTAAATTACATCGTGGCACCTCCAATGCCGCGACTCTTCATGAAGGCTGACACGACACAGGTCAGTGGTCCTCAGGCGTTGACGTCACTGAGAGAGGTTCCCCACATTCTAATCCAGTTCATCTAGAATTTACTGAGAACGCGTGACAGGCCATTGTCTGCTTGGCCCCAGAGGATCACAAAGATGGACCAAATGTGTTTCCTGTCCCCCCCCCCCATGGTCACAGACTCCCTCACAGGAGGGCACAGACCCAGCATGCCAGAAACTGGGGGACAGCCTGCAAGCCCTCAACAGGCAGAATATGACGACGTCCGTCCAATGTCCGTGCAAACCCAGCACCTCCGGGGGAGGGGGGGCACCTGTCCTGCACCAGCACCTCCCAGGGCCTGGGACCTGGTGCGCGCCCCTGCCTCCTCTCCTGTCCCCTTCAGCCCCGCCCTCAGTGGAGAGTGAGGAGGTAGAGGAAGGAGACCGGAGGCACTCGCTCCCCCTCCTCCAGCTGCAGGCCTCTAGGGCATGCTGCCCAAAGCCCCCTGCCGTGAATATGCCCAGAATCCGGCCAGTTGTGTGCACAGGGCACGGAGGACTGTGCCGCCCCAGTCCCTGCCCTTGGGGACCTGCACAGCGGTGTCACCATGTCAGTGCCCGTTGAGGATCCAGGGACAGAGGCACTGACGCATGAAGTGGTAACTAACGGGTCCCAGAGCTGCCGGAGCCCCCAGACTCCCGGATAGCACGTGAACGCCAGTTCAGTGAGAAGCTGACAGTCCCACCACACAAATATGAGCATTGATTCTGTGTCTTTCCCATTCTTTTCTCAGAGTATTACTTTCTTACAAAACAGGGGTCATACATTGCATGGTTTTTGAATCGTACTTCACATACTGTTTTATAAACTTATCATTGTGAAGGGCATTTGGGAAGTGAACCAGCAGATAGGAGTTGTCTTCTTTGTTTTTTTTTTGTTTTGTTTTAAGTTTTCAGCTTTTTATTCAGTGAGAGAAATGCATGAAAGTGAGGGCCCTATCTAAAAGAGTGCGAAATCTGGATTGATGCCAAGCACCAGAAGTCAGCCATGTGGAGGAGCCTGCAGACCAGAGAGCATGGACAGGGCCCGAAGGCACAGGGGTAGCAGGCGGGTCCAGGGAAAAAGGGCCAGGCCAGTGTCTATAGGTCTCCCTCTCTCTGTCTCTGTCTCTAAATAAATAAAAAATTAAAATCCCAAAATATCTTTTTATTATTGTTATTTGACAGGCAGAATTAGACAGTGAGAGAGACAGAGAGAAAGGTCTTCCTTCCATTGGTTCACTCCCCAAATGGCCGCTACGGCCAGCGCTGTGCCTGTCTGAAGCCAGAAGCCAGGTGCTTCCTCCTGGTCTCCCATGGGGTACAGGGCCCAAGCACTTGGGCCATCCTCCACTGCACTCCCGGGCCACAGCAGAGAGCTGGACTGGAAGAGGAGCAACCGGGACTAGAACCTGGTGCCCATAGGGGATGCCGGCGCCGCAGGCAGAGGATTAGCCAAGTGAGCCATGGTACTGGCCCCTCATTTTTCAAATTACATACTGCTCCCTCACATGTGTATGCCCTAACCTGTTTAACCCATCTCCTTCTGTTAGAACCGTATCTTGCCACCAGTGTTTCTCCATCTCTATGCATATGTATATATCTTATACATATACATATATCTGTATGTGTGTATAGGTATTGTGTATTTATACGTATATATATGTGTATATATGTGTGTATCATGTGTATACACACATGTGTTTATACATGGATGCACGCATGTGTATACATTATACATATACACATGTGTATGTGAAAATATTTCCACACACATGCATGTGTATATACGTGTGTTTTGCATATATGTGCATGTGTATATGTGTGTTCTCTACATATATACACGTGTGTATAGATGTGTTTGTGCATATACATGTATGCACATATGTGTTTTCTGAATGCACGTGTGTATGTATGTGTACACACTTTATACGCCTATGCATTTATCTTTTTATGCAGTGGTTATCCTCACGCATCACTGTGGTGAGCTGGGCTGTGTGACCTAAGGAGGCTCTCACCCGCGGTGACTGGGCCGTGTTGCGAAGTGCTGGCGCTCGAGTGCCTGCAAGATCCGCCTCTCAGCGTGGCTTCCCCGTGGGGAAGTGTCGCTGCTTCCTTCCGTCTGCTTTTCACGCTGGGGATTTTTTAAAGATTTACTTGTTTATTGAAAGAATGATCAACATAGAAGGGGAGAGAGAGGAAAAGAGAGGAGTCTTCCATCAGCTGGCGCACCACCCAGATGACCGCAGCAGCCAGGTCTGGGCCAGGAACTCCATATGGCTCTCTCACACCTCCCTGCCCCTCAGGGTGCATGTGAGCAGGAAGCTGGTGTGGAGGACGGACCCAGGACTTGAACCCAGGTGTTCCACTATGAGATGCAGCATCCCACGTGGCAGCCTAATGCCTGCCATTTCGAGGCTGTTCTTTTTAAAAGATTTTTTTTATTTATTTGAAAGAGTTTAGAGAAGGTAGAGAGAGAGAGAGAGAGAGGTCTTCCATCCACTGATTGACTCCCCAGATGGCCGCAATGGCCAGAGCTGTGCCAATCTGAAGCCGGAGCCCAGAGCTGCTTCTGGGTCTCCCATGCAGGTACAGGGCCCAAGCACTTGGGTCATCTTCTGCTGTCTTCCCAGACCATCAGCAGGAAGCTGGATTGAAAGTGGAGCCGCTGGGACTTGAACGCCACCCGTGTGGAAGCCAGTGCTGCAGGCTGGGGCTTTGCCCCACTGTGCCACAGCGCTGGCCCCTTGGCTGCTTTAAAGCACAGACTGTGCACGGGGGGTGAGCTGCCCTGACGTGCTGCTACCCCACCCCCCATCCAGCTTCATGCTCATGTAGCGGGGAGGCAGTGGATGATGGCTCAAGTGCTGGGGTCCCTGCCACCCCTGTGGGAGACCAGAGTGGAGCTCCTGGCTCCTGACCCCACCTGGCCCAGCTCTGGCTGTTGTCATTTGGGGAGTGAACCAGGAGATGGAAGATCAGTCTCTCTCTCTCTCTCTCTCTCTCTCTCTCTTTTTTCCTTCTCTCTCCCATCTTTACATAAACTATGGGGCCAGCGCTGTGCTTGGGGCCCTGCACCCATGTGGGAGACCTGGAAGAAGCTGCTGGCTCCTGGATCAGATTGACCGAGCTCTGGCTGTTGCAGCCATTTGGGAGTGGACCAGCATATGGAAGACCTCTCTCTCCCTTTGTAACTTGGTAGCTCTCTCTTCCTTTGTAACTCCCTTTGTAAAGCCTCCAGTTCTCAAACATAATAATTAACTAAATAATGCAAATGCTATTAGCTGAATCATTATAAACCATTCCTTTTTCATTCCTGGGTGGTTTTTGAAAGCAGATTCCTTTCCTAAACAAAGTGGGCATGCTCATGGCTGTAATCTCTGAATCGTGTTCTGTTGGGACCAGCATTGTGGCACGCAGGGTAAACTGCAGCTTGCAAGGCCAGCACGCCGTACCGGCGCTGGCTCAGGTCCCGCTGCTCTGCCTGTGGTCAGAGCTGCCCCCGAGGGAGCGGGCCCAGCACACTGGGCTGCCAGGCTCGCACCGGAAGGGCTCGGGGTGGGGGTGGGGGGCAGTCCCAGCTGCGAGAGGTGGGCCATGTGCCCCTTGCCTCCTGCCTCCCTCTCCAGGCCGTGTTTCACTCTGAACCTCTGTCGCCCTTCTCTGTGCAGCTGGAGAGGTCGTTCAAGTTCATGAGAGAGGCGGAGGACCAGCTGAAGGCCATCCCCCAGTTCTGCTTCCCCGACGCCAAGGACTGGGCTCCTGTGCAGCAGTTCACCAGGTGTGTGCTCACGGCTCCCCTCTCCCTGGGCTGGTGCTCACGGCTCCCCTCTCCCTGGGCTGGTGCTCACGGCTCCCCTCTCCCTGGGCTGGTGCTCACGGCTCCCCTCTCCCTGGGCTGGGGGTGCGGGTTTGGGCAGTGTCCTGCCCACGTGCCTGGGAAAGCAGTGGAAGTTGGCCCAAGTGCTTGGGTCCCTGCCTCTACATGGGAGACCCGGAAGAAGCTCCTGGCTCATGACTTCCGCCTGGCCAGCCCCGGCCACTGTGGCCATCTGGGGAGTGAACCAGCGATGGAAGAGGAATCTCTCCTCTCTGTAACTCTGACTTTGCTAAAATAAATTAAGCCTTAAAAAAGGATCAGAGACCAACCCCAGGAGTCCATTCTGCCCTTGAACCATGCTGGTGGGACCCCGGCCCTGAGATTGGCCAGCCCACCCTCCCAGTGTGGGTCCATCTGTCTGGTGAGCTTACCTGAGGCTAGCTGGGGAAGTGCTGCCGGTCTCCATCTTCATCCAAGGCCCCCACGCTCTCCCTGGGCAGCCTGGGCACCTGACCCTGGGATGCAGCTGGTTCAGCTTTGTGCTGTCAGCCACCTTGCTAGGTCCCAGCATTGCTATTGGCTGCTGTCTCAGCATTTGACCCGACGCAGTAGGCCACGTATCCTAGGGGTTTGAGGGCTAAGCCTCCTGCAAGAGCCAGAGCTGCACCAGGGGCTGTCCCCAGAGGGGTCCGGGCACTCTGAGGCTCCCTGAGCCTCGTCCCAGATCAGCGCAGCCGCCTCACCCTGCAGCTCCCCAAGGCAGCTCCGCGGCCACAGACAGGAGTGGCCACTGGGCTATGTGCCATGGGCTGGCCCAGGCGATGGAATCGGTGAGGGCTCGGGGCAGAAAAGGTTCCCCCCCCCAACCCGTTCCCCTCCGGACATTGGGCCGTGTTAGATCCCGGCTCCCTGCCCGTCACCCCGAAGCCATCTGCAGGCGCCGGTGTCTCAGTGCAGAGGCACGGGCTGCCCGCGCGGCCGCCACACCCTGATGCAGGTCTGTTTCCCACAGTGAAACGTTCTCCTTTGTCCTAACCGGAGAGGATGGGAGCAGAAGGTTCGGGTACTGCCGCAGGCTGCTGGTGAGTGCACTCCCCCGCAGGTCCTAGCCACGCCCGGCTGCTGGCTCCCCCTCACTCAGGCCGCACCAGGGTGCGTGGGAGGGAGCAGGAGATGTGGCAGGTGACCCTGGCTGGTGAAAACCATGGAGAAAGATTGGGGTGCCCACGGGAGCCTCCCAGGCAGGTGAGACTCACGTCTGTTCTGACGGAAGCGTTCTTCCCACCTCTCTCCTTAGCCCCGATAGACCCTGGTCGCTTGGAGGGAGCATGAGAGCAGGTGCTGACGAGAGGAGACTGCAGCTGTCACCTGTAAAGTCAGCACTCAGTGAGGTGCTCGTGCCCAGACACTGAGGCCCGTTCCTTACTCAGGAACCGCTGAGCTCCAGCCAGCCCTGGGCCCGTGCCTTAGAAAAATCTTCATGACTGTTTGCACTGCAGGTGTATTTCGGTCTTTGAAATAGGCTGGGGTTGCGGGGGACAGGCTTAAAAAAATTTGGAGTCCACTTTACCATGTGGCACATAGTAAGTGTTCAATAGAAAGTTCTTAATTAGCCGGCGCTGCAGCTCAATAGGCTAATCCTCCACCTGTGGCACCGGCACACCGGGTTCTAGTCCTGGTTGGGGTGCCGGATTCTGTCCCGGTTGCCCCTCTTCCAGGCCAGCTCTCTGCTATGGCCCAGCAGTGCAGTGGAGGATGGCCCAAGTGCTTGGGCCCTGCACCCCATGGGAGACCAGGAGAAGCACCTGGCTCCTGCCTTCGGATCAGCGCGGTGCGCTGCCGCGGCGGCCATTGGAGTGTGAACCAACGGCAAAAGGAAGACCTTTCTCTCTGTCTCTCTCTCTCTCACTGTCCACTCTGCCTGTCAAAAAAAAAAAAATTCTTAATTAGCAAATAAACAGTGTAATTACTGAGTGCCTGAAAAAGTTAAGCAGGATAATTTTATTCATCAAATTAAAGTATTAAAATTGATTTCCCTTTCAGTTTGAAAATTAGAAAAAAATTTTAGAAAAAAAGGTTAGCTTAGGAGGCCAGTGCTGTGGTGAATGTAGCAGGTTAAGCCTCCACCTGCAGCACCAGCATCCCATATGGACACCGGTTCGAGTCCCAGCTGCCCCACTTCTGATCCAGCTCCTACTGGTGCACTTGGGAAAGCAGCAGAGGGTGGCCCAAGTCCTTGGGCCCCTGCACCCACGTGGGAGACCCAGAAGAAGCTCCTGGCTCCTGGCCTCGGATTGGCCCTGCTCTAGCCATTGCTGCCATTTAGGGAGTGAACCAGCAGATGGAAGACCTCTCTTTCTCTCTCTCTGTCTCTCCCTGTCTCTGTAACTCTGTCTCTTAAATATATAAATAAATCTTTAAAAAAAAAAAAAAGGTTAGCTTGAAAGATCTTCAGAAGTGGCTTCTCCGAATTTTCGCTGTGATGAGCACGTGTAGCCAGCGTGAGTGCTCGGTAGGAGTGCGATGATTCAAGTGAGCAAGCCAGGCTCCTTTCCTGACGGTGCTGACCTACTGTGTGCACGGTGTTGACCTACTATGTGCACGGCAATCTTTATTTGAGCCCTTCAGAGGACTGAAAAGCTCATGACCGGAAGTGCTTTCCCGATGCCAGATGGGAGGTGGCAGTTGCTTTCTTCCTGGACTTTCAAAAGCTACTCTGCGGCCCGCGACGCAGCTCACTAGGCTAATCCTCCGCCTTGCAGCGCTGGCACACCGGGTTCTAGTCCTGGTCGGGGTGCTGGATTCTGTCCCGGTTGCCCCTCTTCCAGGCCAGCTCTCTGCTGTGGCCCGAGAGTGCAGTGGAGGATGGCCCAAGTGCTTGGGCCCTGCACCACATGGGAGAACAGGAGAAGCACCTGGCTCCTACCTTCGGATCAGCGTGGTGTGCCGACCACAGCGCACCGGCCGCGGCGGCCATTGGAGGGTGAACCAACGGCAAAAGGAAGACCTTTCTCTCTATCTCTCTCTCTCACTGGCCACTCTGTCTGTCAAAAAAATATTTAAAAAAAATATTAAAAGCTACTCTGGCGTCCTGAAACATATGGCCATGATAGTCTCAAAAATACTGGGGTCAGCAATGAACCCAAACCCAAAAGCCTTCTTAATGCGTACTTTACCACTGTAATGGGGTCTGCACCGGCCCTGCGGGTGCTGTAGCCTGGTGCGTGGGCAGCCCAGCAACGTCGGCTGTCGCTGTGGAGCTCAGCGGAATGCTGAGTCCTGGAAGCCCGGCACAGAGGCGCACCTAGCGCGGGATTTCAGCGGCATGGCTCGCAGGTCCATCTAGGGCAGGGTCACGGGGACCCCGAAGAGGTCTCAGGCTAGCGGGGGCCCTGGCTCCTGGTGGTGGTGTGTTTCTCCTTCTAGGGGCGGCTTTGTGGAAAAGTGATTTCTGCACCTTCCATCTATGTATTTTGAAAGATCTGGGAGAACTGTGAAATAGATGCCTCTCCCACTTGATAGCAGGAAACATTTGGCTTCCATTCTCCTGATTCCTGTGTTTTTCCTCCCAAAGCCTGGAGGCAAAGGGAAGCGTCTGCCCGAGGTCTACTGCATCGTGAGCCGCCTGGGGTGCTTCAGCCTCTTCTCTAAGGTGAGTGGGGGGAGAGGAGGGGAGGCGTGGCTCCAGGAGGCTGGGGGAGGGGCAGGGAGGCCGGGCTCCAGGAGACCCAGGCAACACCCCCCCCCCCAATACTTCCTGTTTTCCTAACCATTTCTTCTGCTCTCCTCTGTTCTGATTGGCTCAGGAAGTAAGGGTTGGGGGAGGGCCAGGCCCAGGGAGTTGGGAGGGGAGAAGACAACTTAGTTGGCAATGGTGTGGGGGGGGGGGGGGGTGCAAAGGGTCCTCTGAGAATATTCCAGGTGTTTCACTCTCCATCTTCAATGCATTGTCTTCTGTCATACTAGCCTTTGCTGGGGCAGGGGGTGGGGGAGAGGTGGGGCTCCAGGAGGCTGGGGGAGGGGAGCGGAGGGGAGGGGAAGCGGGGTGAACCAGGGTACTTGGAGCAGTTCATGGGAAAATGGAAATAAAAGGTAAGTTTAGGGCTGCGTGCGTGGCCGGGTGGTTCAGACACCACCTGGGATGCCCACGTCCTGAGCTGTGGTGCTGGGGTCCCAGCTCTGCTTCCCGGCCAGCTTCCTGCTGGATGCGGCTTCAGAGGCTGCAGGTAACGGCTCAGGTGCTCGGCTTCCTGCCACCCACCTGAGATCCGTGTGGGACTCCTGGCTCCTGGCTTCCTGCCACCCACCTGAGATCCCAGTGGGACTCCTGGCTCCTGGCTTCCTGCCACCCACCTGAGATCCCAGTGGGACTCCTGGCTCCTGGCTTCCTGCCACCCATGTGGGACCCGAGTGGGATTCCTGGCTCCTGGCTTCCGCCCAGCCCAGCCTTGCTATTGTGAGCTTATTGGAAGTGAGCCAGTAGATGGAAGATCTCTTCCCTACCCACCCCCCTCACTCTGCCTTACGAGTATTTTAAGATATTTTTAATGCAAAAAAATTTTAGATCCATGCACTTTTCATGATCTGTATTTTCTATGACCTTTGAAAAAATTACTTTTATGTACTTGAGAGTCAGTGAAAGAGAGCTCCCAACCACCAGTTTCCTCACCAAGACGCCCAGAACAGCTGGAGCTGGGAACCGGGAACTCAGGTTGTCTCCACCGTGCCCACCCCTGCTCTGGGAGATGGGAGAGCAGGTGCCGGGCCCTCACCCACACCCACCCCTGCTCTGGGAGACGGGAGAGCAGGTGCTGGAGCCCTCACCATGCCCACCCCTGCTCTGGGAGACGGGAGAGCAGGTGCTGGAGCCCTCACCATGCCCACCCCTGCTCTGGGAGACGGGAGAGCAGGTGCTGGAGCCCTCACCATGCCCACCCCTGCTCTGGGAGACGGGAGAGCAGGTGCTGGGGCCCTCACCCACACCCACCCCTGCTCTGGGAGACGGGAGAGCAGGTGCTGGAGCCCTCACCATGCCCACCCCTGCTCTGGGAGACAGGAGAGCAGGTGTGGAGCCCTCACCATGCCCACCCCTGCTCAGGGAGACAGGAGAGCAGGTGCTGGAGCCCTCACCATGCCCACCCCTGCTCTGGGAGACAGGAGAGCAGGTGTGGAGCCCTCACCCACACCCACCCCTGCTCTGGGAGACAGGAGAGCAGGTGCTGGGGCCCTCACCCGTGCCCACCCCTGCTCTGGGAGACGGGAGAGCAGGTGCTGGGGCCCTCACCCACACCCACCCCTGCTCTGGGAGACGGGAGAGCAGGTGCTGGGGCCCTCACCCACACCCACCCCTGCTCTGGGAGACGGGAGAGCAGGTGCAGGATTCCTCACCCACACCCACCCCTGCTCTGGGAGACGGGAGAGCATGTGTGGAGCCCTCACCATGCCCACCCCTGCTCTGGGAGACGGGAGAGCAGGTGTGGAGCCCTCAGCGTTGCCTGCTGGGTCTGCACTCGCAGGAGGCTGGAGGCAGGGAGTGAACTGGGTTGGAACCCGGGCCCTGCAGTGTGGGACGCAGGCGTCCTCAGAGGCCAGACGTCCTCTCCATGAACTTCCTGAAGACCCCTGGTCTGTGTATTTGTGTTACGTGTACGTAAGAATCATTATGTATTGGTACTCTACATTTATTGAAATATTAATGTAATTTATTCCTTTCCTGAAAATGAGCCATTATATCAAGACATGAGAATTGCTGTGTTGAATTGGCTCATCTGTTACCGAAACCTGGGGTGGGAAAACTCCCTCCATCCAACAGGCACAGAGACAGTGGAGGATCAAGCAGTTTATTTTGCCTGCGGGCTCAGCTGGAATCATCTCCCGAGAACTGAGTGGCAATGCCAGGTTTCTTACAATATTTGTGGTTCAAGGGCATCACACCTTAGCTGTTACAGCATCGGTGGGTTTAAACTGCAGCCTGCGTGACCTAGGACCACACTTCCAGTGGTCAGTGGGCCTGGTGTGTTTGTAGAAGAGATACCAGGGGCAGATTTATTAGGACAGATGTGTGACTGGGGAGGAGGGGTCCACTTTTCTTTCTTTGTCTCTGTTTGTAGCCATATTTCATCTACACATCCACCCCCGTACTCCTGATGGGGGGTTGGGGGACATAGAGAAGTCCTACCCTGTGTGATGCCAATCGCAAACAGGGCCTCCTCCCACATCCATGTCCTGTGTCAGTCCAACATGAGCCCCTAGCCCATAGACTTACTTTATTTTTTTAAATATTTATTTATTTATTTATTTGAAAGAACTACACAGAGAAGGGGAGGCAGAGAGAGAGAGGTCTCCCATCTGCTGGTTCACTCCTCAGTTGGCTGCAACAGCTGGAGCTGCGCTGATCCGAAGCCAGGAGCCAGGAGCTTCTTCCGGGTCTCCCATGTGGGTGCAGGGCCCAAGCACCTGGGCCATCTTCCACTGCTTTCCCAGGCCAGAGCAGAGAGCTGGATCAGAAGTGGAGCAGCAGGTCTCGAACCAGCACCCATATGGGATGCCGGCACTGCAGGCGGCGGCTTTCCCCACTTTGCCACAGCGCCAGCCCCCATCCACTCACTTTAAATCCTTCTTGGCTATCTGTTTCCGTCTGGGCTTTCTGTTGGAAAAATCCCTGTGTATACTGGCCACGGCTGTTCAGCATCACTTCCCAAGGACACCCCTCAGCCTGCCCTCCCCTGCGAGGGGGAGCCAGCCTCAGCCTCCGTGGTCCTGACCTTGTCCTTCCTGCCCGTCTGCTGGAAGAACTCACGCAGTCAGGGTCATTGAGACAGGTCTCACCCCCACTGCACCCGGGGTGCAGATCGGTTCACGTTCAGGTGGTAGCATGGTTTAGGTTACTGCTCGGGCCAGTCTTCCTCGTGGGTTTGTTCAAGCGTGAAGTCAGGGGGCGGGGCGAGAGTGCTTCTGAAACAGAAGTGAGTCCAGCTCCCGGGGGAGGCTTCGGGGCTCACAGACGCTTCATTCCGAGGCCCCAGGGACCTGCTCACGTTTCTAGGTGACGGCGAGTCCCGCGCGCTCACGTCTGTTTCTGATCAGGGATGTTGTAGGCGTGTGCTAGGAGGGCAGCGACATCTCGGGCTAACTGATGCCAGCCCTGGAGCTGCTGCGGGTGTGGGACGAGGTCGGCCGAGATGGCACGTCGTCCTTTAGAAGCACAGAGCAGCTCTGTGAGTCCCTGGAGGGAGGGCAGCGGGGTAGCTCTGCTCCGGCTGTGCTGCGTGGCCACCTGGAGGCTCCGTGCAGCCACTGTCTGTCCTCCCAGATGTGCAGGCCAGCTGCGGCTGCTCCGCCGGGCTCCCCGGAGGTCGCGAGTGGGCTGGGCTTGGCGGCTGGGCTGGCTGGTCTCTGCGCTAGGCTGCAGGTCTGGGCCGGGCTCTGGTGCCCGTGCCTGTCGTCCTCGGACAGTGAGCTGGCACGCGCTTGCTCACCTCGTGCTGCCGGCGGAGGCGCGAGGGAGTTAGAGCAGGAAAGGCAGGCCGCCGTGGCCGTGGCCGTGGCCGTGGCCGTGGCTGGGCCAGGACCTAGAGCTGGCACCTGTGCCTCCCACCAGCCTGGCGCTCCGTGATCTGTTCTGCGGTACTGCTTCCCCGACTGTCGTTTTTAGACATGCTTCCCTAACTCTTAATTTTGTGTCACATTATTAGCCCGTGCTAAAGAGCACGTAACAGAACGTGCCTTCTGACAGCTCAGTGGCATTAGTGCGTTCACACTGTGATGCCGTGGAACGCTCTCGTCTCCCCACACGGGGACTGCACCTTTCCAGAGTCTCCTCCCCTCCCCCAGCTGCTGGCCGGCGCTGCTCCACCTAGGTGGAGTCACCTTTGTGTCTGGCTCGTGTCCCCAGGGCTCACCCATGTCACAGCGTGTGTCAGAATCTGTTGTCGGGGTGAACAGCATTCCGCCGTCTGTGTGTGTGGCATGTGTGTGTGTCTGCCCTCTTACCCTGATGGACATCCGGACTGTCCGCACCTCTCAGGTATGTGAGCCTGGGTGCCAGTACAGACGCGTGGGTTCGAGCCTGGGTGTCAGTTTTTTCGGGCGTGTCCCCAGAACTGGAGCTGCTGGGTCAGAGGGTATCTGCAGTGAATTTTTTGAGGCACGCTCATACGGCCTTTGGAATTTTAATAAATTTTATTTAGCCCAGTTCATTCAGAATATTGTTATTTCAATATGTAATTAATATGAGAAGTTGTTGAGATATTTTGCCTCCTTAATTTTGTATTTTGAAATTCAGTGAATATATGTAGGACAAATCCCATTCAGACACCCGTACGTCGAGGGCGCAGTAGCCACATGTGGTGCTGCTGCAAACGCGTTGTTATCTGGACTGTGATGCACAGCTGGATGGAAGATGCATTGGGATTTTGAGTGACAGCTTTCCTGAGCTGTGGTCCACCTGTGCAGCCCCTCCTGGAGAGCTGAGGCTCCTGTGGCTTTAGTACATCCGCAGAGCTGACAGCCACCTCCACGGCCTCAGCGTCGTCCTCACCCCGGTGAGGAACCAGACCTGTCTTCCTGTGAGTCCTGAGCCCACTTCCGGTCTGCTCTATGCCGTGGATTTACCTTTCCTGGCTGTCTCGTCTACACGGAGTCAGAGTGTGTGGCCTTGTGCATCCGGCCCGTCCCTCGGCGCCGTGTGTTTCCAAGCTCACCTGTGGTGTGGCATGTGCTGGTGCCCTGTCCCTTTCTGTGACCGCGTCGGGTCCCCCTGTGCGGCTGAGGCGCGTCTGGTTTCTCCTGCCGGCAGTCCGTGGACGCCTGGGCTGTGCCTGCTCTCTGGCTGCTGTCTGCAGTCGTCTGTTTTCCTTCCCCACGGGCCCGTACTGGGCGTGCCGTGTGCTGGGCCACGCGGTACCTCGGTGTCTAGCCTTCTGAGGACCCGCCGGGCTACTTTCCAAGATGGCTTCCCTGTTTTCCGTTCCTGCCGGCAGCAACCGAGAGATCCAGTTTCTCCGTGTCCTTGCCAATGCTGCTCTTACCGTTTTCGTAGCACCATCCTCAGGGGCCTCATGGCTGTCACCTGCATTTCCCGGAGGCTGGCCCCCAGGGAAGCTGTCTTGTCTGTTTATGTATCGTGCCCCTTAGAGAGATGCGAACCGTTACAGTGTCACTGTCTTCACACACCTCCCCCCAGGAACCAGTTTCTGCACCCGTGGGGTCACTCCCCTGCAGAATGCGGGTGGGGCACAGGTAGGAGGAGAGCCGAGGCAGGTGCGCCTGGCAGGCAGGGTGACCCGCAGTGCCCCCACCCCCCACCCCGTAGCTGAGCTGCTCCTCTGCCCTCGCAGATCCTGGATGAGGTGGAGAAGAGACGCGGCATCTCCCCGGCCCTGGTGCAGCCCCTCATGAGGAGCGTCATGGAAGCCCCCTTCCCAGCCCTGGGCAAGACCATCATCGTGAAGAACTTCCTGCCCGGCTCAGGGACCGAGGTCAGCGCTGGTTCCCTCCCTGACAACCCAGCCTTGGGGGGGGGGGAAGGCTGGCTTTCAGTGGGACATCACACCCAGCAGGGTCCCCTCCCGGCCCCAGATCACCGCTCACGAGCCCCACCCTCAGTGGGACCCGTCGGGCCGGGGTTCTGCCCGGAAAGCAGCCCTCGAGACCAGGCCGCACGCGCAGCCCTTTGCCTGCAGGAACTTGCCCTGAACATCGCTAGTGTTTCCGGTTTGGGTTTTTGTTTGTTTCTTTTTTTAAGATTTATTTATTTACCTGAAAGGCAGAGGGAGTGGCAGAGGTAGATACAGAGAGCTTCCATCTGCTGGTTCACTCCCGAAATGGCTGCAACAGCCCAGGCTGGGCCAGGGCGGAGCCAGGAGCCAGGAGCTGCATCCGGGTCTCCCACGTGGGTGCAGGGGCCCAGGGACTTGGGCCGTCCTCCACTGCTTTCCCTGGTGCGTTAGCAGGGAGCTGGCTCGGAAGTGGAGCAGCCGGGATGGAACCACTCTCTGATATGGGATGCTGACATCGCAGGTGGCTTAACCCATTGTCCTTAGCGTTTATGAACAGTGACTGTGCATAAATTGGACCCATTTGCGTTTGGGGTCTGCATCGTCGCTACAACTTTATGATCTAAACCATCCCTTGCTGGGATGGCAGGGGCAGGTACGATGTTTCACTCTGGACCTGGAAGCCGGCCTGTGGTTCATCCTCCCCGTTCCCTGCACGCCCTCCACGTAGATCCCAGTCAGCCTCGAGTCTAGTTCCAAAGGGCTCAGAAAGCCAGGTCACCTCTGCAGGCTAAGGAGGGGGAGGGAGGGCCCGGGGCTTCCTGGAACCACCAGTGTCACAGCACAGAGAGCAGTTGTCGCTCGAGAACCCGAAACTGCTCCACACCAGCTGCAGGTGGCATGGCCGCGGAGAAGAGGCAGCGAGGATGGGAGTGGGCCCTGCGGGGGGAGGCGGGGCGGGGGCACCGGGCAGGGGCGGTGCAGAGTCAGATCTCATCTGCTCACCTGTTTAAAGAAAGACGTGCTCACCGGCAGCAGCCTGAGATGAACTGGGGACACTTTGGTGTGAAATGAGGAGAGGGAGACGCTAAGGACGTCTTCAGAAAGTGATGGGAACGGGGTCGGGAGCAGTGAGAAACGCCTTCTGGCGAGACTGGGTCTTGGGAGTGCTGTTCCGTCAGAGCCTTGTGTCCCTCCCACAGGGGGAGGAATGTCCGGGCCCCCACCCCCACCCCATAAGGCCTGCAGATCCATTTGGTCTGCCCTGCCAAGGCAGCCTCGGGTAGGCTGACTCAAAGCTTAATAGATCGACAGCAGGCTAACTTTCTTGTTTAAGATTCATCTATTTATTTGAAAGGCAGAGTTACAGAGAGAGGGAGAGACAGAGAAAGAGGTCCCCATCCGCTGGTTCACTCCCCAAATGGCCACAATGGCCGGAGCTGGGCTGATCAGAAGCCAGGAGCCAGGAGCTTCTTCCGGGTCTCCCATGTGGGTGCAGGGGCCCAAGGACTTGGGCCATCCTCCACTGCTTTCCCTGGTGCGTTAGCAGGGAGCTGGGTTGGAAGAGAAGCAGCTGGGACTAGAACCAGCACCCATATGGAACGCCAGCACCACGAGCAGCAGCCTTACCCACTGTGCCACAGTGCCAGCCCCAGCGGGCTAGTTTAAGTTGGTAATTTGTATGGCACACAGATGGCGTTAGAAATACACCAGCTGGCCTTGGCAGGAGAAAGTCCCCATCCCTGCGATCCTCGTGGAATTCCCTGAGGGGAGAGGGGAGCCCAGATACACCCAGGCCCCAGAGAGCCTCCTGAGCGCTGAGCCCACAGCACTGCCCCTGCCCTGCTGGCTCCTCCCCTCCGTCCTGGCCCCCTTCCCCAGCCTCCTGGGATCCCTTCGCCAGTCCCTTTCGTTTGGCGGGTCTTGCCCCCTCCCCACCTCATGGCTGCCCCGTCGCCCAGCAGGTGATCGAGCTGTGCCGCCCGCTGGACTCCCGGCTGGAGCACGTGGATTTCGAGTCTCTGTTCTCATCTCTGAGCGTCCGCCACCTGCTCTGTGTGTTCGCCTCGCTGCTCCTGGAGAGGAGGGTCATCTTCATTGCAGACAAGCTCAGGTACCAGCCTGGCTGCTCTGCCTGGCGGTCGGGGGTGAAGGTGGAGGGCCTGTGAGGATGCGTGGGGAACTCGGCGACGACACGGGTCTTCCCCACTGGGCGCTCGGCCTGCTTTCCACATGCTGCCGCAGGGACGGAGAGATGCCATGTTGTTGGGGGCAGCGGGTTCTGCACACCCAGGGAGGACACTCACTCCTGAGCGAGCGCCAGGACTGAGAGCAGGCGGGAGGCGGAGCAGCCACCCGCAGGAGCAGAGAGGGGGACAGGGGACAGGGCCAGCCCAGGAGGGCTGATGGCCGTGCCAGAAGATGCACACTCAGCCCCGAGGCATCCACCTCCCCCTCGTGACCAAAGTAAACCGCACATAACCATATTCCTGTACCCAGTGCCCGGTAGGATGCCACCCGCGTGCCGGGGTCCCATTCAGTGATCTTGCAAGGGCCGGGTCAGAGACCAGAAGAACTCCAGAAAGAGACTCTAGTAGGAATTTGGGTAAATTCTGAGCTTTTCAAAAAAAGTGAAAAATTCCCTGCATTGCCATCATTTTAAAATACTGACTCAGAGCCGCCCCGCTTTGGAACCCGGGGCCCAGATGTACGAGTGGTGTGGGAAGATGCGCGAGGCCTGGGGCCAGCTGGCCGGCAGAGGCAGAGCAGGCCACCTGCGGAGTCCATCTGGCACAAAGAAGTGCCAAAACCGGAGACGCCCAAGCAGTGTGGTCTGCAGAGGAAGTAGATCCTGAACCGTGGAAAAGAGGAGAGGGGGAGGAAGCGGGGTGGGGGAGGGTGGAGTGTGTCCACGTGGAATCCCTGGGGGGGGCATGGTGGCGCCGTGGCCGGCCCTCCCTTTGGCCACAGCCCATCTGCTCACCTCTGTGGACAGCGGCCATGTGGCTGTTCCCCGCCCGCCCCTGCCGTGTGTTCGGTGCCTACTGCACTTCCCCGTGGGCTTGTGTCCACTCAGGAAGGGGGCCTGGGGTGAGCCCGCACCCAGCTGGTGCAGGGCACTGGGCAGCGCGCCAGGCTCCGGGGCCTGGAGGCTGAGGATGAGTGAGTGACAGCCCTTCAGCCACAGCATCGGGCTTCATCGGCACTGCAGCCGTGCAAAGCCCACGCGGCCCTTGCTTCCAGGCTAGCGCTGGGGGAGGGGGAGCGCTGGACTTGGGAGGAGGGGGCAGCCAGACTGTGCCAGTGCCAGCCACACAGCCCCCTGGAGAGCCTGCTTTTGGGGTGAAGATGTGGGACTCAGAGAGCACCCAGCCTGACAGCCTGGGAAGATGGGTGCGGCTGGCGAGGAGGGGGCAGCCCCAGGGGCACCGCCCCCTGGCCACCCCATCCCAGGCCGCCTCTACGGCGGAGGAGGGCTGAGTCTCATCTAGCGTTTTGGGCAAAGTACAGCAAAAGCCATGGTAGGAATGGAGAGGGGGAGTGTGGCCTCGTCAAAGACAGCGTCCCTCACGCAAGGAGGCGACAGCAGGCTCTGGCCAGCGGGCACCTGGGAACGTAGGGTGCAGAGGCGGCTGGGGGGGGGGCACAGGACCGCCTCACCCTTTCCTCACCCCCGCAGACCACCTCTCCCTCTCCTCCCCCTGCGGACCACCTGGTCGGGGGGCCCTCCCCCACAGACCACCTCGCCCCGGATCTCGGATCTCGGGGTTGGCAGTTCAGACGCTGGCTCAGCTCCTGTGGAGCTTCTGTGATGAGGGGCAGGACTGACCCCCGTGGGGAGCAGCTGGACCTCAGTGAGTCCCCGACACGGAGTAGCTCTGTGGAGCAGATGGGCAGCCCACGTGGTCTGCCCAGCAGTGTGGTGGACTCTCCGTCCTCTGCCTATGGAGATTCAGTCTGCTCTGGGGTCAGCCACCAGTGTAGCCACCGGCATCCCCCCTGCACTGTGGGCCCATCACCCGTTTTTCAGCAGCGGCCAGCTGGTGGCTGCAACAAGTGGGGCTGGGCCAGACCCAATCTAGGAGCCTAGAGCTTTATCCAGGTCTCCTGCGTGGGTGCAGGAGCCCAGGGACTTGGGCCATCTTTCACCGCTTTCCCAGGCACATTAGCAGGGAGCTGGGTCAGAAGTGGAGCAGGTGGGTCTTGAACCGGCACCTCTATGGGATGGCAGTGTCATAGGTGGAAGTTTAACCTGCTATGGCACAAGACCAGTCCCTGCTCCATTCAGCTCCCTACTGAGACGGCAGGGGTATGGGGAGCCGTGCTTGTGTGCAGAGCGCCTTGATTGCGTTGTTTGGGCATACAGGTGCCCCTCTCATCACACGGGGGGTTCTGCCAGAGCAGGGAGGAGCCCTGTGCGTCCCGATCTGCTGGGCATCACGGGACCCGGGCTCAGCTGCACTTGGTGCCCTCGCAGCTCCGACCCTCTGCGGCCAAGTCTGGCTTCTCTCTCTCTCTTTGTTTATCCCCCCTTCTCTCTCTCTCTCTCTCTCTCTCTCTCTCTCTCTCTCTCTCTCTTTCTTTACCCCTTCTCTCTCTCTCTCTCTCTTTGTTTATCCCTCCTTCTCTCTCTCTCTCTCTCTCTTTGTTTATCCCTCCTTCTCTCTCTCTCTCTCTCTCTTTCTTTACCCCCCCTTCTCTCTCTCTCTCTCTTTACCCCCTTCTCTCTCTCTCTCTCTTTCTTTACCCCCCTTCTCTCTCTCTCTCTTTCTTCATCCCCCCTTCTCTCTCTCTCCCTCTCTCTCTCTCTCTCTTTGTTTATCCCCCCTTCTCTCTCTCTCTCTCTCTCTCTCTCTCTCTCTCTCTCTTTGTTTATCCCTCCTTCTCTCTCTCTCTCTCTCTCTTTGTTTATCCCTCCTTCTCTCTCTCTCTCTCTCTCTTTCTTTACCCCCCCTTCTCTCTCTCTCTCTCTTTACCCCCTTCTCTCTCTCTCTCTCTTTCTTTACCCCCCTTCTCTCTCTCTCTCTTTCTTCATCCCCCCTTCTCTCTCTCTCCCTCTCTCTCTCTCTCTCTTTGTTTATCCCCCCTTCTCTCTCTCTCTCTCTCTCTCTCTCTCTCTCTCTCTCTCTCTCTTTCTTTTCATGTATGCATTTGAAAGGCGGAGTTAGAGGGAGGGAGGGACAGAGATGCAGACATAGATCTTCTGTCCGTTAGTTGATACCACTAGTGGCCGTAAAGACCAGGCTGAACCCAGGAGCTTCCTCTGGGTCTCCCACATGGGTGCAGGGGCCCAGGGACTTGGGCTGTCTTCCACTGCTTTCCTAGGCACATTAGCAGGGAGCTGGATCAGAAGTGGAGCAGGGACTGGCATTGTGCCATAGCAGGTTAAACTTCCACCTATGACACTGCCATCCCATAGAGGTGCTGGTTCAAGACCCACCTGCTCCACTTCTGACCCAGCTCCCTGCTAATGTGCCTGGGAAAGCGGTGAAAGATGGCCCAAGTCCCTGGGCTCCTGCACCCACGCAGGAGACCTGGATAAAGCTCTAGGCTCCTAGATTGGGTCTGGCCCAGCCCCACTTGTTGTAGCCATTTGGGGAGTGAACCAGCAGGTGGAAGGTGTCTCTCTCTCTCTCTCTCTTTCCCTCCTTCCTTCCCTCCCTCTCCTTTTCCCTCTCCCCCCTCTCTCTTTCTCTCTCTTTTCTTTCTATTTCTCTATCTTCCTCTCTCTGTGTAACTCTGCCTTTCAATAAGTAGAAAAATAAATCTTAAAAAAGAAGTATGCTGGCCCTGCAGGTGGCGGCTTAACCGGTGTGCCCCGGTGCAGCCATTACCCTCTTGTCCGGCTGCCCCCAGTCTGTGCGCTTGTCCTGCAGGAGCCTGGCGGATACCAGAAGGCACAGGACGGTTCCGCCTTGGTGCACAAGGAAGCAGATCACGGAGAGGCCACCGGGCTCCTGAGCGACCACGTGGGAGCCAGCCAGAGTCTGGGGCCCAGTCTGTCCACAGAAACGTAGAACGAAGGTCCTAAAAACAGGTCCTTTGGCAGTGAGGTCCCGGTTAGTGCGGGGAAGTCTCTGCCCTCTTCCTCAGGGCCCGAGTGAGGCCGCACGACTGGGCAGCCCCCCCAGTCCCTCGCAGCACGGGGTCCTCTCACCCTGTGGCCAGGTGGACGGCTTGCCACCGCCTCTGTGCCTGATTCGTGGGAACTGAGAGGCCCCGAGTGGGTATGGGGAAGTGCCCAACCTAGAAAATTCTGTGCGGTTGAAACGTTCAGCTGGCACTGCCCCCCCCTCCCCGCCCCCCACCTGCACGAGCTCTCACTGCGAGGCCGCGCTCAGAGCGTGAGAACGGGCCGTGGCCTGTGAGTGACATCCGGGTCTGCAGCGCCTCCCAGCACTGTCGCCGCCAGCACCGTGCATTTCCTCAAGCTGCTGGTGGTCTGCCCACTCCGGAGCTGTAACAGGGTCTTCAGTGGAGCCAAAAATGGGTCGGATTTAGAACAACATTTCTGTTCCGTTCCATCTCTGGGCTGGACACCGAGTGTCTCTGAAGGCCCTCGCGAGCCGTTAGCTGACAGATGGGAGAGGAAGGATGTTGCTGGGATGGTTTGTTCTGTTGCCGTGACAACCAGACACATACTTCCCTGTACCCTGCCCTCATTCTCCTGATGATAAACATTTTGTTTCCTGGTTCACTCAGCGCAGCTCCCCAGAGTTTCGGCTCCGCCGCAGGCCCGGCCGAGCGACACGGTCAGAGCCGCACAGCAGTGTCTGTTCGGAAGTTTTAGCGAGGGCGAAGGTTTTGTGTTCCAGAAGCTGACTCTGACTTCTTGTGGTGCCTTAAACCAGCAGCCGCGCGGCAGGCCACCGGCGAGTGGTGAGAGCAGGTGGCCTGCTCTTGCCGGCGCTGGAGTGACATGTTGGGAACTGCGCTGAGGTGCAGAGCTATAGAGAGGGAAGAGAGACACAGAGCTTCCGTCCGCTGGTTCACTCCCCAAGTGGCCACAACAGCCAGGGCTGAGCCAGCCTGAAGCTGGGAGCCAGGAGCTCCATCTGGGTCTCCCACTTGCCTGGCAGAGACCCCACCACTTGGGCCACCATCTGATGTGCTCCCAGGCGCTCTAGCAGGACGCTGGATTGGAAGCAGAGCAGCGAGGACTGGGCCTGGCGTGCGGTGTGGGTGCTGCGTCCCAGGCAGGGCAGCGAGGACTGGGCCTGGCGTGTGGTGTGGGTGCTGCGTCCCAGGCAGGGCAGCGAGGACTGGGCCTGGCGTGCGGTGTGGGTGCTGCGTCCCAGGCAGGGCAGCGAGGACTGGGCCTGGCGTGCGGTGTGGGTGCTGCGTCCCAGGCAGGGCAGCGAGGACTGTGCCTGGCGTGCGGTGTGGGTGCTGCGTCCCAGGCAGGGCAGCGAGGACTGGGCCTGGCGTGCGGTGTGGGTGCTGCGTCCCAAGCAGGGCAGCGAGGACTGGGCCTGGCGTGCGGTGTGGGTGCTGCGTCCTAGGCAGGGCAGCGAGGACTGGGCCTGGCGTGCGGTGTGGGTGCTGCGTCCCAGGCAGAGCAGCGAGGACTGGGCCTGGCGTGTGGTGTGGGTGCTGCGTCCCAGGCAGAGCAGCGAGGACTGGGCCTGGCGTGTGGTGTGGGTGCTGCGTCCCAGGCAGGGCAGTGAGGACTGGGTCTGGCATCCCAGGCAGCGGCTTAGCCCGGCCGCCCCTTCGGGTTCACTTGTGGTCAGGTTCTGCGGGCTTCCGTGAGGGTCCCCATCCTGTCTGGAGTCAGCTGTGTTCAGCTGGCTGTGCTGCCTCAGAAGGGGGCCCGGGAGAAGTCTGCAGGCAGGCAGGTTTGCTTGAGGTCTCCCTGCAAGTGCTGGCACGACCAGCGTGTGTCCGGGCATCCAGAAACGCTCCAGAGGTCCCCGGTCTTCGGAGTGCTTCACAGCCTTAGAAAGGCATGGAACTCAGCAAAGTCCTGTGAAAAATGTAATTTTAATAGCCTAGTGAGATTGTGATTAAATATTAACCACCAAGAAGATGACATTGGAGCAAGATTTAAAGGACAGCATAGCCATAAACTCTGTTGTCTTATTTAAAAAAAAAAAAATTATTTATTTGAAAGGCAGAGTTACAGAGAGGCAGAGAGAGGAGGCTGGGGGGAGAGGTCATCCATCTGTGGGCTCACTCCCCAAATGGCCACAAAGGCCAGAGCTGCACTGATCCAAAGCCAGAAGCTTCTTTCGGGTCTCCCACCCGGGTGCAAGGACCCAGGGACTTGGGCCATCTTCTACTGCTTTCCCAGTCCATAGCAGAGAGCTGGATTGGAAGTGGAGCAGCAGGACTTGAACCAGCACCCATTTGGGATGTCGGCGCTGCAGGCAGCGGCTTTACCTGCTACACCACAGCGCTGGCCCCCTGTTGTCTTCTGATCCAGACCATCCCTGAGCTGACACAGTCTTGGGCAGAGCCTATTCCAGTTCTTGTCTTGGGCTCACTCCCTCCCAGGCCACACTGGCTGCGCGTTGTGGTCTCCTTCTGATCTCGGCTGTGGCTCAAAGACCTGGAGGCCCAGTCGCCCTTGTGCTTCTGTCCAGCCAGCCCCAAATGACCTCCTGACACCAGGGCTCCACTCGCGGCCTCAACAGAAAGCTCCCGTTTCCAGTGACCTCCTGACACCAGGGCTCCACTCGCGGCCTCAACAGAAAGCTCCCGTTTCCAGTGACCTCCTGACACCAGGGCTCCACTCGCGGCCTCAACAGAAAGCTCCCGTTCCAGCTCCTGGCTTTCGCCCTCCGGCGGATTTGGAGTTTGTGGGTGTTAGAGCCGGAAGGACGTGGGAGGTTATCTGGTCCACAGTTCTCGCTCACAGGGGGATGCGAGGGCTGGCGAAGGGCAGGGCAGAGGTTTCAGGCAGGCTTCCTGCAGCCCCGCCTCTGGGCGTTTTAAAGGTGGCCCGCTGCCTCCAGGATCAAACCTAGAACCACGCGTGGGGACGCCCTGCCCTGTGAGTGTCCATACACTGGCGGTCCTGGGGGTGGCCCTGGTGGGAGAGGAGCTCTGTTCAGATGGGAACGACTGGACTGGGCCATCCTCTCGGGCCTCGGGGCGCTTGCCTGGCCTGGGAGCTCATCGTTGCTCTGCCGGCAGCGTCTCAGGAAGCACAGTGCCACGCTCCTGTAGGCTCTGGGCGAGCGGAGGCCTGAGCAGCAGGAACCCCAGGTGTAGCTCAGAGGCAGAACCGGAACGGAACCGCAACAGTCCCAGGTGTGCCCTGGGCTTCTGGAGCAACGCTTCAGCCCTCGGGAACATTCTGGAACCTGACCCTTCTTGCCTGTCCCCATCTATTTTTTGTTTGTTCATTTGAGAGAGAGAGAGAGCTAGCCCCCTTCTGCCGGTTCATTCCTCCCACTTGCCCACGACGGGGCTGGACCCACGGCAGGGATCTGGAACTGCATCTGGTTCTCCCACAAGGGCAGCAGGAACCCAGCTGAGACATAACCTGCCTCCTCCCAGGCACTGCATTGGCAGGAAGTCAGAGTTGGGGGCCGGAGCTGGGACTGGAGCCCAGGTGCTTCCGTCTGGGTGTGGGGTGTGGGTGTCTTAATGGCCAGGCCAAGCGCCAGCCCAGTGTGCCATCTCTTACCCCGTGGCCCAGCCCACGTCGCCCGGGGGCGTGCTTCTCCCGCCTGTTTCTGTACAGTTGATCACAGCTGTGGGAGCTGGGCGTGCTTCCCTCCACCCCATGGGAGTGGGGAACGCGAGCCAGCTGCAAGGGCCCTTGCTCAGACAACCTTCAGACACAGCAAGGCTCTGTGGGAGGCTTGCGTGGAGGGCTGTCCTGAGCATGCCCGACCCCTGGCCTGCCTTGTGTATTCCTAGGAGACGGCGCTCACCCTCTGCCCGGCCCGCGGCCCTCACCAGCCGGAATACCATGTCGTTCGCTCTCGCAGCAGTGGTTCAGAGAAGCCTGCCCTCCCACGCCTGGTTGGGGAAGAGCCGCCGCTGCCGCTTGCAGGCCCTGAGCGGTCCTTTTGCTGTCTGACAAGGCAGGATTTTTTTTACATCGCACTATGGGCTAGAGAGCAAGAGGAGGGAGACAGCCCTCAGATACCTGAGCATGGGGCCTTGTTTGAGTGCAGGCTCCAGGCTCCCTGGGCTGCAGCCAGTGGGGTGTTAATGATAAGCAGGTGTGCCTTCAGCCACACCAAGTCTGATTACTAGAGAGAGAGGGAGGGAGCGCCCTTGTTAAAGTCCACTGTGGCATCAGCTGCGTCCGTGGCCATCAGACGGCCACATCACGGCGTCCGTGGGGTTGGATCCTGCTAATGAGGACCCTGGGAGACAGCAGTGCCAGGCCAGGTATGCCCAGGCCATCTGGGGAGTGAACCAGCAGGTGGGACTTCCTGTCTCACTTCCTGTCTCTCTCTGCCTCTTATTCCAGAACACCCCCAAAACATGCAACCCTGCAACAGCATCCGCTTCCTGGGTGTGCAGCAAGCCATCCTGACCGCAGCGTACTGCGAGGAAGTAGGAGTGGTTTTGTGACTTGTTTTCTTGTTTATTTGAAAGGCAGAGAGTGCTTCCATCCACTGGTTCACTCCCCAGATGGCCACGGTGGGGGAGCTGATGGAAGGCAGAACACAAACCAGAGGCATAATGGGGTGCCGGCACCGCACGCGGCAGCTCAGGCACCATGACCCCTGGCCCCAGAAAGTGGACGTTTCTTTGAAATACGCAGCCACGCACCCAGATCCTGGACTCCGCAAGGAGTAAGGGCAGTGAATCGTGGGCGGCGCAGCTGGGCCGTGTGTGGCCGGTTGTGTGCAGGCCGCTGGCTCTCCCTGGTGCCTGTGGGCTTCCTCGGGTCGGTCAGCAGCAGGAAGTTGGTTTGTTCTTCGGAATATGTTCCAGCCATCTGGGGCCTGCGGGTAGATCGGTCATTCCTTTGATCGGGGCCGAAGGTTCCTGCAGAACATCTCAAACTAGATGGGTGCCAGGGGTGTTAGCCCAGGTAGAAACCGTGGCTGCACAGCCTCGCGATGTGGAGTGCTGCGCGGCCAGCCTGGCCTTTGTGGAACTTCCTTGAGTGAGTTCATCGTCCACAAGCAGCTGGCTGGTAACCACCTCAGTGACGGCAGCATGCTGGGGACTACGCCGGAGGCACTGGGCACAGCTGGTTAATTGCCACTAGCAATGCCAACATCCCCTGTGGGAGCGCTGGTTCGAGTCCCAGCTCCTCCTCTTCCAATCCAGCTTCTTGCTAACGTGCCTGGGAAGGCGGCGGCGGAGGGGGGGAAGAGGCCCAAGTGCCTGGACCCCTGCTGGCCTCTGACTCTTCCTGGCCCAGCCTTATCTGTTGCAGCCATCTAGGGACTGAACCAACAGCACGACAACCTCAATCGCTCGCTCTCTCTCTCTGCCTTTCAAACAAATCTTAAAAAAAAAAAAAAAAAGACATTAGGGATGGGGACTCCATTCTGTCCTCCAATAATTTTTTAAAGCCGGAAGTGAATACCGTGTCCTTGCGCTCGGGCCCTTCCTGTTCACTGCACGGACTCCATCTTCCCTTCTGCGGTGTTGGTCTGTCCATCCCAGTGTCTTGTGCTGGTACCGCTGACCGTTTCTCCCACCTCTCCCCGCTCCTGTCCAGTTCCCTCGCACCCCTGTGGCCGATGGGGCTCTCTGCAGCAGGTGGGCAGGGCCTCCGGCTGGCGTCGAGGTGGAGAGAAGAGCCCTGCCTCCTCCTCCTGCGGGGGACCCCAAGAGACCGAGAGCCCCTTGTCTTGGAGTTGGGGAAAGTGTGCAGCCCACTTGTCTACTGCAGTGACAAAAACACAGACACAGGACGACGCACCTTGTAAGGCCCGTGCGTGTCCCTGGGTCTCGCCCTCCACGCTGCGGGACTCTGTCCCTGTCCTGTCCCACCCGAGAATCAGAGGCCCTCACCTTGTTGACCTCAGTTTCCTTAGGAATTTGAGAACAAGGCGAACTCTAGCCTGAGGTCACATCCGGGTCTAAAGTCCTGGGCTCCCGTACTTCCCTGAGTCGAGTGCGTGGGCCAGGTGGGTGCGTGGTGCAGCTGCTTAGGCTACCGTGGGACCCCCAGGTCCCAAAGCAGAGTGCCAGGGTCACGGCTGCCTCTGATCCCAACCCAGCGTCCTGCACGTGGGCCTGGATGGCGGCAGACGGAGGTTCAGGGGCTGGAGTCCCTCCACCACGGGGAGACTCCGATGGACCTCCCGGCTCCTGGCTTCGGTCTGGCCCAGCCTTAACATTGCTGGCATTTGGGGAGTGAACCAATAGATGGAAGACCTCTCTCTCTCTCTCTCTCTCTCTCTACCTGTCAAATAAATAAAAATGAGTAAAAATTTTAAAAATAAATGAAAATCACTTCAAAATCAAAATCACCTGAGGCTCGTGGAAGTGTGATGTTTATTGTGAAAAAGCTATGCATGAGTCTTAAATTTTTTATATCAAAATAGTTTTTAAAGATGTATTTATTTATTTGAAAGACTTACAGAGAGGCCGGTGCTGTGGCTCACTAGGCTAATCCTCCACCTGTGGCGCCAGCACCCCAGGTTCTAGTCCTGGTTGAGGCGCTGGGTTCTAGTCCCAGTTACTCCTCTTCCAGGCCAGCTCTCTGCTGTGGCCCGGGAGTGCAGTGGAGGATGGCCCAAGTGCTTGGGCCCTGCACCCCATGGGAGACCAGGAGAAGCACCTGGCTCCTGCCTTCAGCTCGGTGCAGCGCCAGCCATAGCAGCCATTTCGGGGGTGAACCAACGGAAAAAGAAGACCTTTCTCTCTGTGTGTCTCTCTCTCACTGTCTAACTCTGCCTGTCCAAACAAACAAACAAAAAAAAACTTACAGAGAAAGAGGGAGAGACAGAGAGAGAGATCTTCCATCTGCTGGTTTGCTCCCCAGGTGGCCACATGGCCCAGGCTGAGCCAGGCCAAAGCCAGAAGCTGGGAGCTCTATCCAGGTCTCCCCCATGGGTGGCAGGAGACGAGTCCCTTGGCCACCATGCGGTGCTTCCCAGACGCATGAGCAGGGAGCAGGACCAGAAGCTGCGTTGCGGGACTCAGAGCTGCACTTTGATATGGGGAGCCATCCCAGCCACAACACCCTCCACTCTTGGGATGACACAGTTCTGGAAGCAGGAAGCGGTGGGGGAGCCCAGGAGGGCCTGCACCTGCCCTGAGCGGCCATCTCCCCTCTCTCCCTGGCCACAGCACCCTGTCCAAGTGCTGCCATGCCATGGTGGCGCTCATCTACCCGTTCAGCTGGCAACACACCTACATCCCGGTGCTGCCGCCCGCCATGATTGACATCGTGTGCTCTCCCACCCCCTTCCTCGTCGGGCTGCTGTCCAGCTCGCTGCCGCTGCTCCGGGAGCTGCCGCTGGATGAGGTAAGCCCCGGCCGGGCCCGGACCCTGCACGTCCCCGTGGGCCAGGGAGAGCAGAGGGAGGCGAGCAGGTGGAGCCCTTAGCTTCTCGGAGCTGTAGCATGCCCTGTCTCATCTCAGGGAAGTGAGTGGTGTGCCAGCCACTGACACAGCCACTGACAAGGCTGCCGGGTGACAGCCTCCCCTGTGTCACCCTCACCCCCACCCCATCCTTCCCTTCCCACCCACTCGCCCCCACGTAGGCCCCGGGATGCAGAGCACACTAGGCTCCTGTAGCAGTTCAAGATGCCCACCAAAATATTTGGAATACCCAAGGCCTGGGCTGAAGAGCAGGGACCGCCCAGTTCATCTAACCCGAGTCCCACGCGTGTGCTGGGGATTTACAGCCAGCTCATCCCCAGGTCTGGAACCACTGGGAGGAGCAGGTGCACACTGGGCCGTCCCCAGTCTCTGCCCCCGGCTCTGATGCCCCTTCAGCCAGATCTGTGGACTGCGAGGGGCTTGTCGGGACCCCGGGCAGGGTATGTGAGAGCAGAGAGGAGGCCCGGGGCTCTGGGATGTGCTAGGAGCCCACGTGTTTTTCGGCTGTGGCTGTAACCCTCCAAGCCCCTTGCTCTTCCTTGAGCACAGCCCGTGGCCCGGCTGCCATCTGAGCGAGGTCTCACCATCAGACATGTTTGTGTGACCGGGCACCTGAGCACCTCCTTGAACTTTGCACCAGGGCCCCTTCCTGGGCCAGAGCCTCCGTCAGAGCGAGAGGGAGGGCGCCCCGTCCCGAATGCCTCAGAGAACGGAGAAGGCCAGGGGGCAGCGGGGGAAGGGCACAAGCCAGGGCCTCTGTCTCGCCCCTATCAGTGACCCATGCACTGTGGGTGCCCCCCACCCCGCTCTGCCTTGCCAGTGGAGAACAGGGCCAGGAGGCGGCGGGCGGCCCTGTGTCCAGGCCTGCACTGAGAGGGTGGAGCGCTGTGATTCAGGAAGGCCCCTCCGTGCCACCAAGGAGGCGGCTAGCGCACAGAGCCCTGGCCACGGTCACGGCCCCGTTTCTGCGTCTTGCAGGTCCTTGTGGTCGACCTCGTCGGCAGTCGGTTCCTCAGACAGGTGAGTGGGAGGCCACGCCCCCAGCCACTGCCCGCCCTCTTCAGCTGGTGGGGGGGGTGTTGGGGGGGTGAGGGGGTGGGCAAACTTGGCCCAGAGCTCCGCAGCGCCTCCTTGCTGCCAACACTGAGCGCAGCGAGGAGGCGGCCCTGAGATTTCGGGGCTGGGTGGGGACAGGAGAGAGGCTGGGGCCAAGGACTGCTCCCACACATCCTGACCCTGCGTGGTTTCCCAGCATCGGAGTCTTCATAGAGCTCGCGGCTGTAAGCCTGTCCCTTTCTAGACAGACTTTTAAAGGACGTGTAATAACAAAGTTCACGATAGGATTGTTGAATGGAAAAAAGTCAGGACACAAAACTGAAAACTTCATTTTGCTGCTCTTGGTGTTCTTAGAAGAGAGGAGAAAGATGCGTGCGTGTGCATGTGTGTTTGTATGCGTGTGCACAGATGGGTGTGTGTGTGAGAAAGGAACCCACCAACACCTTACTGCTCTCTTGTTTTTGTAAAGATTTGTTTTATTTATTTGAAAGACGAGTTACAGAGAGAGGTAGAGACAGAGAGAGGGGTCTTCCATCCAGTGGTTCACTCCCCAAATGGCCACAATGGCTGGAGCTACGCCAATCTGAAGCCAGAGCCTTTTCCCGGTTTCCCACGTGGGTGCAGAGCCCAAGGACCTGAGCCATCTTCTGCTTTCCCAGGCCACAGCTGAGAGCTGGATCAGAAGAGGAGCAGCCGGGACTAGAACCGGTGCCCATATGGGATGCTGGTGCTTTAGGCCAGGGTGTTAACCCACTGTGCCACAGTGCCGGCCCCACCTTATTGCTAATTTTCTTGGGGAGGGAAACTGACAGGAAGACTGTCGGAAGACAGATGATGAGAGGTTCTCGATTATTGTAATGCTGTCTTGTGTCTTCCACAATGATCAACAGTTACCTTGGTGGTCAGAGAAAACAGGACACGTTCATGGCCAGAGCTCTAATTCCAATCAGGCCTTGCAGTGGATACTCAAGGAAGACCCCTGGGCATACAGGTGGACAGCTTCTGACCTTGGCCTTGGCACCTGCTGAGAGACTTCTGCGATGGCTGTGATCATCTTCTGTTTTCTCTTCCCAAAGCCCTCAGGCAGCCCTTCTCCAAAGCTCCCCAGATCATAAAGCCAGATACAGATCACATTGATCACCCGTCCTGGCCAGAGGGCCCGGCCAGCACTGGCTTCCCTGCGGGGCAGAGGCAGGGGAAACCAGGCACTTTTACAAGGGAAATGCATGGATTTAGAGGCCACCACCTACAGCACCAGCATCCCATGTGCGCGCCCGGCTGCTTCACTTCCTGTCCAGCTCCCTGCCAATGAAAGGAGCCGGGGGGTGGATGGCCCAAGTGTTTGGGTCCCTGCCACCCATGTGGAAGATCCCAAGGAAGCTCCCAGCTCCTGGTTTCTGCCTGGCCCAGCGCTGGCCATTGCAACCGTCTGGTGAGTATACCAGCAGATGGAAGATCTCTTTAAAAAAATAAATCTTTAAAAAATAAAATCTTGGGGCTGGCGCTGTGGCACAGAGAGTTAAGTCGCCACCTGCAATGCCAGCATCCCATATAGGAGCCGGATCAAGTCCCAGCTGCACCACTTCCAATCTGACCAGAACTAGAACCCAGGGTGCTGGTGCCACAGGCGAAGATTAGCCTATTGAGCCACAGCACCAGCCCTCTCAAAGTTCTTAAAACAAGTAAGCAGGGCTGGCGCCGTGGCTCGCTTGGTTAATCCTCCGCCTGCGGCGCCGGCATCCCATATGGGCTCCGGGTTCTGGTCCCAGTTGCTCCTCTTCCAGTCTAGTTCTCTGCTGTGGCACAGGAGGGCAGTGGAGGATGGCCCAAGTGCTAGGGCCCCTGCACCCGCATGGGAGACCAGGAGGAGACACCTGGCCCCTGGCTTCGAATCAGCATAGCAACGGCTATAGCGGCCATTTGGGGGATGAACCAACAGAAAGAAGACCTTTCTCTCTGTCTCTCTCTCACTGTCTATAACTCTACCTGTCAAAAATAAATAAATAAATAAAAAGCAAGTAAGTAAAGTGGACAAGCTGAAGCTTACACAGCTTCTAAGGATCAGAGACAAAGTTCAAACCCCAGGCCCCTGGCTCTGAGTTCCCACTGAACAGGGACCTGAGCCGGGCCTGCCCCGCGGGGCATCCAGGGCGGTGTCCCTGCCGAGACGCAGCCCTGGCGCGAGGGCCTCTCCTTCCTCTGCCTTTCAGATGGACGATGAGGACTCCATCCTGCCGCGGAAGCTGCAGGTGGCCCTGGAGCACATTCTGGAGCAGAGGAGCGACCTGGCCAGTGAGCAGGTTGAGGGGCCCCCGGACTGCAAGCACGGTGAGTGCTCAGCCACCCGCGGTGGCCAGGCTCACGTGGACAGGGCCACGCACTGCCGTGGGCAGGCCGGTCCCCCAGAGAGAGGCCAGCACCCGGCCTCTGTGTCCGTGGGCTGAGGGAAACGCTTCCCCCTCCTCTGTCTGAGCCTTGCAGTATCTGTGTGAAAGGGGGGGAGGGGCGGACATGGTGGCACAGCAGGCTAAGCTGTCCCACCTCGGAGCGCAGTTTGATTCCGGCCCAGCATCTGGGACACGTGGGAGACCTGGAGGGAGACGCAGGGCTCCAGACGCCCCGCTTTGGCTTGGCCCAGCCCCAGCTGTTGTAGTTGTTTCGGGGACGAGCCAGCAGGTGTAAGCTCGCGCTCTCCCGCTGTTGCAAATAGCTAATTACCATATTTTCCTGGCTAATTACCATATTCCGGTCAGGAGCGGGGCAGGACATAGCTGATGGCTTGGGGTTGCCTTTCCCCGCCCACGCTGAGCTCTTCCCAAAGGCGCTGTGCCCGCTTTCCCCCGCTGCCCAGGCCCTGAGTCGAGCCCCTTGAACGAGGTGGTCTCTGAAGCCTTTGTCCGCTTCTTCGTGGAGGTCGTGGGCCACTACTCCCTGTTCCTGACGCCGGGCGAGCGCGAGGAGCGGACGCTGCAGCGAGAGGCCTTCCGCAAAGCCGTCTCCTCCAAGAGTCTGCGCCGCTTCCTGGAGCTCTTCATGGAGACCCAGACGTTCCGAGGCTTCATCCAGGAGCGGGCAATGCGCCGGCAGGATGCCAAGGGTCAGCGCGGCCGCCCAGAGCCCAGGAGGCTCAAGGGAGGAGGGCAGGGGCAGGAGCACTGGCCTCTCTTGGTGGAGGTGTTGACGTGGAACCCCCGAGCCGGGTCCACGCGCCCGATGCGCAGAAAGCCAGAGCACAGAGCAGGGAGCCGGGCAGCTGGGGCGTAACTCCCGGGCTCCCGGAGGGGTCAGGGTGAAGGTTCTTGTGCAGTGCGATTGGGCGGCGCGTGAGCAGCCCGTGTCCAGGTTCCTGGCTGCTCCATGGCGTGGCCACATGGGCTCCAGGAGGTCTGCAGGTGGCAGCCGGCACCCGGAAGGCCTCTCCACAAACCACCCCCAGGACAACCCTGGCCCCGGACCTGGGGCCCCTGCACCTTGCAGGCTGCCCGACCTCCTCGCTTCTCTGCCTCCCTGGCTGCCTGGGCTCCAGTGTACTTCGCGGGAGGGGAGGGGGTTGGGGAGGAAGAAAGCCTCCCAGTCTCTTCTTTAAGTCACCTGCAGCCCCTCTGGGAGCCTCACACCCCACCTTGTCAGCTGTTCAGGTGGGAGGGGAAGGCAGTGCTTGGGTGCGGCTGCACCTGCCGCTGGGAACACAGAGCCCTAAATTCTCCGCTGTGTGCAGAGCAGACACGGGAGTCCTCTGGGTGGCTGCCAAGGGCTGTGTGCCGAAGGGAATGGGGAGGAGGGAGACAGAAGAGCTTAGCGCTAGGAGCCTTGAAGCACAAGGCTGGGCCCTCACAAGGGTGATGGGAAACCTCGGATGATTCGGAGCCACGCCGCTGTCCTCTGCGGAGCGGGGAGGGCCTGAGCCGGCTGCGTGTGTCTTCCGCAGGTCTGTTTGAGGTCCGAGCCCAGGAGTACCTGGAGACCCTGCCCAGCGGAGAGCACAGTGGCGTCAATAAGTTCCTCAAGGGGCTGGGTAAGGCCAGGGCCTTGTCCCCGTCACAGGCTCGGCTGGTCCCTCCCATAGGAGCCGACGGCACCGAGCTCTGACAGCCGGGAGCGGGCACCTTAAGCCTTAAAGCCCCTGTCCAAGTCCCTCCCAGTGTGGAAACAAGACCCCCCCACCATACCCCTCTCACTGCACCCCAGGGCTGTCTGTGTCTGTGTCGCCTGCTCCCCTTCCAAAGCTTCTGGGCAACTGAGCCGGGAAAGCAGGGCTGGCGGTGGCACGTCCCACCGAGCCGTGAGCGGCCAGTGGAGAGCAGACAAGAGGAAGCAGAGCTTGGTGTGTGGGAGGTGGAAACAGGACGTACGGGGACCACGGTTGAATCAGCAGAAGGGCCCTCACTGGGAGAGGGAGGACGATGAAGGGGGCCGGCGCTGCGGCTCGGTGAGTTAAGCCACTGCGTGTGATGCCAGCATTCCTGTGGATGCCGGTTCAAGACCCGGCTGCTCCATTTCAAATCCAGCTCCCTGGTAATGTGCCTGGGAAGGCAGTGGAAGATGGCCCGAGTCCTTGGGGCCATGCACGCACACCCACATGGGAGACGGGAAGAAGCTCCTGGTTTCTGGCTTCAGATTGGCCAGCTCCAGCCATGTGGCTGCTTGGATAAAGCCGCCCCAGGGAGGAAGCTGGGCTGCCATGTCTCCCAGCAGAGGCCCCCTGCCCACACCGCTGGAGTCTTCCCCCTGCCGGGCACGTTCAGTGCTTGCCTTGTTGGGCTGCAGGGCCAGGCCCCTCTAGCTCTCAGATTAGGGGCCTGGGGAGCCCCCAGGAGGCGGCCCCACCCCCGCTTCTGCAGGGAGAGGTGTCCAGACCACAGCTGGGATAAGGGCCGGATTCGGCGCCGCTGCCTCTGCCTGGTGGAACGGTCTCGTTTTCTTTTTCAGGCAATAAGATGAAGTTTCTGCACAAGAAGTAGCCCTCAGCTCAGCCCCGAGGAAGCCCGGGCAGCGTGAACGCGGGCTGTGCTAGCTCCTGGCGGCAGAGGCCAGCTGACCCCAGGCCGCCCTCCTTCGGGTCGGCACTGGAAAGGGAGCGAGGACCAGGCACGGCGCCCACGTGCCAGCGGAGCATGGTGGCGGCTGGATTCTGGGGGCTGGGTTTCCTAACCTTAGGCATTAAAAAAGAAAAGGAAAATGCTTGGATTTTCTGTTTATTGCCCCGGGGCTGAGACTGCTGCCGGTCCTCTGTGGGCGCTCCCTGGTCTGCCTGTCCCACTGCTCTGGAGCCCAGAGGAGCCGGGGCATCGGGAAGGCGCCCCTGGCAGAAGTGGGGGCGGCCAG
Organism: Sylvilagus floridanus; assembly: GCA_949820135.1. Lineage (NCBI taxonomy): Eukaryota > Metazoa > Chordata > Mammalia > Lagomorpha > Leporidae > Sylvilagus > Sylvilagus floridanus. Next base: position 2,029,430 of record OX463236.1, on the reverse strand, counting down.
AGGCGGTGCCCGCGGGTTCGGGGCACGAGTCCTCCAGGTGAGGGCACTGGCCCTCTCCCAGGAGTGGAGGTGGGAAGAACAGGAACCCATGTGTGGCTTCCCCAGCAAGCTGCTCTTCGTGTTGGTCAGCGGCGCCACCTGGTGGCCACGGCCAAGGCTCCTCCCTTGTCAAATGGGCCTGACTTCTTGCTGGCTAATTTTTCCTCTTAGCAGCCACAGAATCCATGCCTGCGCAGCCCGTGACTTGGAGGGTCCCTGGTAAGCTGTATGAGTAAAGATGTTCTGGGGTCCTCCTAAGGTTTGCGGGAGTGCCCGGAGCCCGCTCTGTGACACAGAGATGCCACCTTGACCCCAGTCCCTATAGACTCTCTGCAACGGTCCCATCTCATCCTGCACACCCAGACGGGCTTGTGTGCAATAGCAGACGTGCAGGACCGCTGGGAGGGGCTTTTGGTGGCAGCGGAGGGTGAGGGCGGGCTGGGGGCGGCCTCACTGGACTGTGCCCGCCGGGTTGTGCCCTGTGGACAGGCAGGAGCGGGGAAGGAGGAGGAAGAGGCCAGTCTGGGGGGTGCCCCACGGAGGGCCGGCGGGAGGCCGGAGGGGCATGTGGGCAGCACGGGTAGTTCTTGGCCTGCACAGCCCTCATGTGCCCTGTGGATGCCACCAGTAAGCCTGACAGACACAGACGTTGTGTCTTGGCCGTGGCGGTGACCAGGGGCCCGCACTGCTGGGTACGGGTTCTCGGCCCACAGGGAGTTGGGGGAAGGAGGATTCCGAGGAAGAACAGGAGCGAGAGGAAAGTGGGGAGATTGATCTCCCGTTCCACGTGAGGGTCCTTCCCTGGTGCCAAGTCCCGGACGGCCAGCGCAGTGCACCCCAGACCAGCGTCTCCGTGTGCCTCCCAGGAGTGGCAGGGAGCAGCCTGTGTGGCGGGGGTGGGGCGGCAGGACAGTGGATCTAACCAGCGCCTCGGGTGACTGTTAATAGCACTATCCTGTGTATTTTTATATGCCCAGAAGGGACCATATGCTAACTTATTCCCTATCACATTGTTCATTCAACGCCTCAGGTGAATAAATGTGTGTCCGTGTGGGCATTCCTCGTGGTCACGTGGTCCTCCGTCCCGTGGGTCTGCCGCACGCTGTCCACCAGTCCTTCACTCTCCGTGCGTGTATGGCGTTTCCGCCGTGTGACGTCACAGAGATTGAGACGGTCTCTCTGCACAAGCACCTTAGCACCCCAGGTATGGAGGGACACACGGGCAGCTCAGAACCCTGCCCCGGGCACGAGAGGCCCCATCAGAGCCCTGGAAGCGCGGAGCTGAGCTCCCATGGGGCCTCCCATGTCGGGGACGGGATGGAATGACCTCCGGCCTTGCAGGGTGAGCACTAGCAGGAATCTGGCGCCAGACACCAAGCCAGGCCTCGAAGCCAGGCCAGTGCACGAGGGGCCTGGGGCCCGACGGCTGCTGCATTTGGATCGCCAAGGCGCCGGCAGACTGCTTTGCACCCGAGGGGCACGCCTTTCCTCAGGCTCCCCTCCCCCTTCCGTGGGTGCCATCAGCTTTCGGCCACGCCTCCAGGAGAGGGCCTCAGGTCCTTGAGGTTGTTGGCCACAGCACCAGATCCAGCCGGAAACTAGTTTCTTTAAAGATAAACTTGAGTTATTTGAAAGGCAGCGTTAGAGAGGCAGAGAGAGAGGTCTTCCATCCACTGGTTCACTCCCCAAATGGCCACAATGGCTGGGGGCTGGGCCAGGCTGGAGCCAGGAGCCAGGAGCCTCTTCTGAGTGCAGGGGCCCCAGTACCTGGGCCATCCTCCACTGCTTCCCCAGGCACGTTAGCAGGGAGCTGGATGGGAAGTGGAGGAGCTGGGGCTCCTACTGGAGGCTGGGCTACACCCAGCACTGACTGGCGGAGACTAGTTTGAAGTGCAGAGTCCTGGGGTCCATCTTGACCGAGCTGGGTTTCAGGCCGTGAGCTCTGGATCGACTGGAGTTCCCCCCATGTCTTCAACCCCTGCAAGATCCGTCTTGGGTGACTGCAGGCGTTGGAGCCCCTCACAGGCAAGTCCCCCCTGAAGTTGCGGAGTTGTCTTCGGGCCAGGTTTTGGGAACAGATCTCGGCCCTCCCGTGTCCTGAGTTCAGCATTACCCAAGAGCATCTAAAACGCCTTGAAGACTCAGGACATCAACAAACAGGTACAAGCATCCAAGGGTCCAAACTCACGTGAGCACATCGACCCCGGGGCACTGGCTCCTGAGGAGCTGGGAGAGGCTGCGGGATTGAGGCCCCAGCGAGGGCCAGGTGGGTGTGTGGGGCTGGGGGCAGACTACACGGGAGCAGACGCAAGCCCAGGGTGCACCTGGCCGGGAGGGGCTGAAACGGACAGAAGAGGAAGGGGGACTCACGGCCTGGGCAGAGGTGAGTAAGGAAAGTAAAAAGCAGTGGATTGCCGGGGCCAATCACCGTCACTGTTAGACTGCAGGCACCTGCCAGGGCCAATCACTTGGGGTCACTTGGGGCTCGCTCAGCGACCACAACTCACCTGCACACAGCACCTGGGCAGGGATCGGCTGTCACCCTCTGGCTTCTTCCTGGCTACAATTCACAGAGGCCTGGTGCCAGCTTCCCTCCCCCAGCAACCGGGCAGCCCTGGGCTCCTCATCTGCTCTCTGCCTCTCCCCCTTCCACACCCACCTGGGCATAGTCCTCAAGGAGCACAGGGTTGGGCCCTGTGACCAAAGCTCACGGCAGCTCCCTCCCGCCCCGCCATCCAGCTCGCTCCCTCTCGCCCAGCGCGGATGTGGGCTGAGTTGTTCAGGAAGTGACCTCGGGACTAAGCTTCATGCAGACCCACCCCACACTCTGGCAACAGCCCATGGGCAGGTGACAGGGCTTGTCCTATGGGGCTTAGGGCGGTGGCAGGGCCCAGCCAGCTGCCTGACCCTGAGGCCAGCAGAGGGCAGGGCCCGGCTGCCAGAGAGCTGCCCTGGCTGTGGACAGACCCAGGCCAGGGCCGCCTGGTCCCGTTGAGGATGATTCCTGTGGGTCTCAAGGGCTGCGCTCCCTCCTTGCCTGCCTCGGCGAGGGGAGGCGACACCGCAGCCTGTACAGGGGCCTGGCTCAGCACTGGGGAGACCCAGGGCAAGGTCAGTGCGTCCCCACCCCCACGGGGCAGCTGTGCCCTTGCTCCTGGCTGGCCACATGGGAAAGCAGCAGAGAATGCCCGTGCTTGGGCCCCTGCTGCCCGAGTGGAAGTGGGAGACCCGATGGAGTTCCTGGCTCCGGGCCTTTGTGGCTGGAGAGAATCAGCACGTGGAAGACTCTCTTCCTCGGTCCCTATAGCTCTGCCTTTGAAATAAACATAAAAGAAAAAGGGTGGTGGGTGCCCAACCGTGTGAAAACACCTAATGCCACTGAACTACAGACTGAAAACCTCTTTTTTAAAGATTGATTGATTTATTTGAAAGGCAGAGTTGGAGAGGGAGAGACTGAGGTCTTCCATCCCCTGGCTCCTTCCCCAGATGGCCACCACAGCCAGAGCTGGGCCCATCCGAGACCAGGGCCAGAGAGCAGGAGCTTCTTCCAGGTCTCTCACATGGGTGCAGGGGCCCAGGCACTTGAACCATCTTCCACTGCTTTCCCAGGCACATTAGCAGGGAGCTGGATCAGAAGTAGCACAGCCAGGACTTGAACCGGTGCCCACATGGGATGCCGGCACTGCAGGCAGCAGCTTTACCCTCTATGCCAACACTGGCCCCCTAAAACCCGCTACAATGTTAAATGTCACATTAGGTGCATGTTACCATGTGCACACCCCTACAACAGTACTGCTATAATGGGTTTATATCTTGGTGCAGTTATACCCACCATGGGTGTCACAGGATAAATGCCAGCTTCGCCCTCTGATGGGAGCCACACCTTGAGTACCTTGAGGTACCAGAGTACCTCCTGATCAGTCGGCATGCTAACATTTCCGTCTTCCCTGCAGACTTTTCTTGCTGGTCTGGGAGATGATGCAGGGGTTCTGCAGCCTCCAAGCAGCACCTTGGGCCAGGCAGGCAGCTGGGAGGATGCAGTGCCGAGGCCTCATTCCCACCTCCAAGCCCCCCCCCTACGCCCCCAGGAATTTTACTAACACTGATCTGGCCTTCTCCTTTCCCAGGCCACCCCTCCTCCCCACCCACCCTTCCCTGGGCCCCGCCCCTGAGATAAGCTGCCTCCCGCCTGGGGAACTGGCAGTGGAGATCTGAGGAGGCACCTCGGGCAGTTCTGCTTCTCCTGACTCCCCACCAGTGTGGGCTGCAGACGAGACCTGCAGTGAGTGCGGTCTGCCCTGGATCTGCCCACCCTGACTCTGCCTGCTTAGCACGTGCAGGACCCCGAACACCAGGCCCTCCAATACCCAGGGCAGCCACACTCGTCCTGGGCACACAGCCTTCAGGGGAACATTGAAACCTCCCTTTAACTGTGAGGTTCCCAAGCCCCCGCTCCACCCCTCCAGGGGGTCTCCCAAGGCACAGCACATATCAGTCAAAGAGACTGAGACTTTCTGGAGTGAGAGAATGCTCTAGGCTTGGTGGCAATGGCAAGACTTATTTAGTTATCAGAAAGGCAGAGCATCAGAGAAGGGGAGAGACGAGGTGGAGGGACCTTCCATCTGCTGGTTCACTCCCCCAATGGCTACAACAGCCGGAGCTGGGCCAGGTTGAAGCCAGGAGCCAGGAGCTCCATGCAGGTCTCCCATATGAGTGGCAGAGGCCCAGGTGCTTGGGCACCACCCTCTGCCTTCCCAGGCGCAGCAGCAGGTGGCTGGATGAAAGCAGAGCAGCCAGGACTGGAACCGGCACTCCAGCGTGGGATGCTGGTCTTACAGCAGAGGCTGACCCTCCTATGTCACAACAGACCCACACATCCGTGTGACCGTGCTGAAAACCATCTGCTCGCCCACGTTCCGAGAGTGAACTTTACAGATGGTGATTCTGTCTCAATCAGAAATAAAGCAGGGCTGGCGCTGTGGTGCAGTGGGTAAAGCCACCGCCTGCAGTGCCGGCATCCCATGTGGACGCCAGTTCAAGTCCCGGCTGCTCCACTTCTGATCCAGCTCTCTGCTATGGCCTGAGGAAGCAGTGGAAGATGGTCCAAGTGCCTGGGCCCCTGCACCTGCATGGGAGACCCGAAGAAGCTCCTGGCTCCTGGCTTCGGATCAGCATGGCTTCGGGTCAGCGCAGCTCCAGCCATTGCTGCAAATTGGGGAGTGAACCAGTAGATGAAAGACCTCTCCCTCTCTCTCTCTGCCTCTCCTCTTTCTGTGTAACCCTGACTTTCAAATAAATACATAAATCTTTAAAAAAAGAAACACATGAGCAGCCAGTGGGGACCAGACAAGAGCCAGAGCTTGGTGTATTGGATGAGCTGGGCCTGCGGCTGCCCACAGGTATGAGAGCAAACCAGCCGCAGGAAACACATGCAGCACCCACAGCCCAACACGCGGAGAGACTGAGGCCTGTGGGGTGGGTGACGACCTCGGCCACAAACCTCATTAGGAGTGGGCATTGCGGCACAACAGGTTAGGCTGCGCCTGTAACACCTACATCCCATGTCCGACAGTGATCCAGGCCCGGCTGCTCCACTTCCAATCCAGCTCTCTGCTAGTGCACACTGGGAAGCAGCAGATGATGGCTCAAGTGCTCGGGCCCCTTCCACTCCCGTGGGAGAGCGAGATGGCGTTCCTGGCTCCCAGCTGCAGCCTGACCAAGCCCGGCTGTTGTAGCTACCCGGGAGTGAACCAGTGGATAGAACTCTCTTGGGGCTGGCATAGTGGCTCAGCGGGTTAAACTGCCACCCTCGATGCTGGCATCCCATATGAGCACTAGTTCAAGTCCCGGCTGCTCCGTGTTTGGCCCCGTTCCCTGCCAGTGTGCCTGGGAAAGCTGTGGAAGTCGCCACGAGTCCTTGGGCCCCTGCCACCCGGAACCCAAGCACTTCGGCCAGCAACACAGCGCCTAGGATCTGCGTTGGCAGGAAGCTGGAGTCAGCAGAGCTGCAGCCTGAGCCAACCACTGGTGCAGCTGTCAGGCCAAGCTCCCGCCCCATCACCTTTGACTAATGACCCGCACATAATGTGTACATGCCCAGGAGTCCACGGGAGAGAACCTCCAAGAAGCCCGGTTGGACCAGGGGCTCACCCACTGATTTAGCAAAAGAAAGAGGGCTGGCTTCAAGGGATGATCAGCTGGGGACAAGGGACTCGGAAGATAGGGCGTCGCCTCAGCACAGTCTGTGCAGACTCATCTGTGCAGCCTTCTGCCTGCAGTGATAAGAGCGGCTCTCCTCTCTGGCGGGGGGGACGGGCACTTTCACCAGGGCACTTCTCACTCTGCTTCTCGTGGGATAAGCAGACGGCAGAAAACACTTCCTGCCTTTCTGGACCCACACATGCCTTCAGCTCAAAACAACCCCCGTGCCAAGGGGTGGCACATCCTGGTTCTCCACAGCTCAAGCTGTGTGTGCATGCGCTCGCGCACACATGCACACACAGATGTCATATTTCCCCTGCATGTCAGGGGCCAAGCCTGGCAGGGTGACACCTCACTGGCAGACCAGTGATGTCCGGGCCTCGCCTGGGGGTGGGGCAGGTTGATGTCAGCCACTACCCCAGATTCTTCCCTGCCCAAGTAGGCCATGGGCAGTGAGGTGTGGGTGAGGGTGAGGCACCCTCACCCCGCCCCGCCTCCTGGTTCCTGCAGAACTTGGGACACAACTCTGCAGCTGTAAAACAGGAGACCCCGACCCTCTCCTGGAGCACCTGTGGCCACACCTACAAAGAGACCACAAAGCCGAGTCCAGGGCCAGATCCCAGGGCCTTAGGCAGGTGTGGAAGACTGGGAGGGTTGGAGGGTGGGAAGAGGGAGGAGACCAAGAGGTAGCTATGGCCTGCAGCTCCCAGGTCGCTCATGGCTGAGCTGCCCTGAGTCAGCGCAGGCCTGGGCTTGTCTTAGGGGCTATTTATAGCTCCTGCTGCCTCCGTGGTTGGCAGCTGCCCACAATGCCAGCAGCCGGGGATCCTCACGTCATGACTCAATGCAACTCAGTCTCACACGGCATTTACACAGAGCAGGCTCTCAGCCGGGTGCCCTACCCACAGCAAATGCTCGCTGAAGGCACTTGTATGTTTCTTAGACATTTTGTTGTATGCAGACACACATGACAGAAATGTACCATCCTGACCAGGTTTAGGTGTCCAATTCCATAGGGTCAGGGTGTGCGCCCAGTCAGCCACCCATAGGGCTGTGCACCCAGTCCCCACAGGGCTTTGCACCCAGTCAGTCACCCACAGGGCTGTACACCCAGTCATCCACAGGGCTGTGTACCCAGTCATCTGCCCATGAGGCTGTGCGCCCAGTCATCTGCCCACAGGGCTGTGCGCCGAGTCCCCATGGCTCCTTTCCCCCCGCCAAATAGAAGCGCAGTCCCCATTAAACAGCAGCTCCCGTGTTCCAACCCCCAGCACCTGGCAACTGCTTTTCCACACTCTATGAATCTGACTACTCTAGGAAGACTCATACCACGGAAAGGCAGTTACTGAGAGGAAGAGACAGAGAGAGAGAGAGGTCTTCCATTCACTGGTTCACTCTCCAGATGGACACAATAGCTAGAGCTGGGCCAGGCTGAAGCCAGGAGCCAGGAGCTTCCTCTGGGTCTCCCACTTGGGCCATCTTCCACTGCTTTTCCAGGCCATAGCAGAGAGCTGGATCAGAAGTGGCGCAGCTGGGACTTGAACCAGTGCCCATATGGGATGCTGGCACTGCAGGCAGCAGCTTTACCTGCTACGCCACAGCGCCAGCCCCAACCATGTCTGCTCTTAAAAAGAATTGATTTGCAGCTAGCACTGTGGCTTAGTGGTAAAGCCACCACCTGCGGCACCAGCATCCCATATGGGCGTCTGGCTGCTCCACTTCTGATCCAGCTCCTGCTAATGCACCTGGGAAAGCAGTGGAAGACGGCCCAAGTGCTGGGGCTCCTGCACCCCGTGGGAGACATGGAGGAAGCTCCTGACTCCTGGCTTCGGATCTGCCCAGCTCTGGCCATCCTTTCTCTCCCTCGCTGTCATTCTGCCTTTCAAATACATAAATTTAAAGCAAAAACAAACAAAAAACAAAACAAAAATCTTGCTGCTGTTGTCTGAACATGATGTGAACACAATAGTTAAAAAAATACGATTGATTTGAAAGACCGTGTTAGAGAAGGAGAAACAGAGAGAGGTGTTCCACCTGCTGGTTCACTCCCCAAATGGCTGCAAAGGCCAGAGCTGGCCAGGCCAAAGCCAGGAGCCAGGAGACCTCAGAGTCTCCCACATGAGTGGCAGGAGCCCAAGGGCTTGGGCCATCTTCCAGGGCTTTCCATCTTCCACTGCTTTCCCAGGCACATTAGCAGGGAGCTGGATTGGAAGTGGAGCAGCTGGGACTCGAACTGGTGCCCGTATGGGATGCCAGCATCATAGACAGTGACTTTACCGGCTGTACCACAGTGCTGGCCCAGTCTGCTTAAGACTGAGTGACTCCAGTCATTAGTGTAACATCTACAGGGCTCGTCTCTGTTGGAGCCTGGTCAGCATTTTCTTTCGTTTTCCAGCTGAGTGAGATCCCGACGGGTGGAAGGCGCATCGTGATGTAACCCTTCTTCCTCAGTGGGCACCGGGGTAGTGGCACCCTTGGGTGTTGTGAGCAGCGCTGCTGTGGACATGGTGCACAGATGTCTCTTTGAGACCTTGCTTTCCAGGGGACATCATTTCCATAAAGAAGTTTTTAAAAGATTTATTTTACTTATTAGAAAGCAGAGTTAGAGAGATCTTCCATCTCTCTTTAAAAAAATGCTCTTAAAAAAATTGATTTGCAGCTCGCGCTGTGGCTTCGTGGGTGAAACCCCCACCTGCAGCACCAGCATCCCTGGTGCCTGGCTGCTCCACTTGCAATCCAACGCCCTGCTAATGCACCTGGGAAGGCAGTGGAGGACGGCCCAATGCCCGCAATGGCCAGGGCGGGGCCAGGCCACAGGAAGGGGCCAGGAGCCAGGAGAACTCTCCGGGTGTGTTTTGGGGCACAGCAAGGACCTGTCCTTCCTCCCCCTGTTTTGGATTGAACCGTGTCCTCCCCAAGTCCGCAGGGTGAGGTCCTGGCTCTCTGGAGCTCAGAGAGATTGGGCCTTTCAAGAGGCAGTGAAGTCAGAGGAGGCCCTGTGGGCAGGCCCCAGTGCAACGTGGCCGGCAGGCCGGCATCCTCCTAAGAAGGGAATCTGGCCACACACACGGGAGAGTGCGTGAGGACGAGCGACCAGGCCGTCTTTTGCAGTGGAGGAGAGGACCTCCCCGGAAACCAGCCCTGGGGTGGGCTCAGCCGCCACTTGCAGCCCTGCACCCTGTATCCAAGGCCTCCGATGGAGTCTCACCTCCGCTTCTGACCTGCCTTCCTGCTAACACACACCCTGGAAGGCAGCAGATGGTGGCTCAAGTCCCGGAGTCCCGGCTACCCACAGTGAGACTCCAGCTGGGTTCCTGGCTCCTGGCGTTGACCTGGCCCAGTCCTGGTTCTTGTGGTCATTTGGGGAGTCAATCAATGGATGGACATTCCTGTCTCTGTCACTGTGCCTTTCAAATAAATAACCCTAGTGAAAGAAAGCCAGCCTGCTGATCCCGGGAGCTCAGCCCGGCTGCTTCCACCACTGCTCGGGCAAGGAGCTCATTCTCTTGCTCCCCCAGTGTTCTGGCCCCCCAGACTCACACTCTGCCCTTGGCCTGTTCTTTGATTTTACAAAGAACACCCTGGGCTGGACTCCTCTTGAGATTGGTTTGTTTCAAAGACAAGTTCAATAACAAAGTATCTCCTCTGAGTCTCTCCTGCCTCCTCCTACACACCATGGGCTCTGCTTTCCACAGGGTCCTGACACTTTTCTATCTTATGCCCCACCCTTTCCCAAGAAGCCCTTCCCCCGGCCTGAGCCCACCTTCCAGCTCACCCCTCCCGGCAATGGTCCTACTTCAAACCCAGCTTTCTGGGCCATGTCTGCCCCCAAGGATTTCCTAAGCAGTGCTGGCGTTTTGTTTTTTTTTGTTTGTTTGTTTTTTCCTTCAGATTTATTTGTTTGAACAGTAGAGTTACAGACAGTGAGAGGGAGAGACAGAGAGAAAGGTCTTCCATCCACTGGTTTACTCCCCAAATGACTGCAACAGCTGGAGCTGTGCCAACCTGAAGCCAGGAGCCAGGAGCTTCTTCCAGGTCTCCCATGTGGGTGCAGGGGCCCAAGTACCTGGGACATCTTCTACTGCTTTCCCAGGCCATAGCAGAGAGCTGGATCGGAAGAGGAGCAGCCAGGACTAGAATCTGGCATCCATATGGGATGCCAGTGCTGCAGGTGGAGACTTAACCCACTGTGCCACAGTATGGCAGGGGAGTGGGGGCAGGATCTTCCATCCACTGGTTCACTCCCCAAATGACCACAACAGCCAGGGCTGAGCCACACCGAAACCAGGAGACGAACTCCATCCAGGTTTCCCTTGAGAGTGGCAGGGGCCCAAGCACCTGGGCCATTCTCTGCTGCTTTCCCAGGCCATTAGCAGGGACTTGAGTCAGTGCTCCAACATGGGGGTCTCACCAGGGCTGGCATGGCCCGTACACAGACCGGGTGGCGTCAAAGACGCAAGCCAGTTTTCTCAGACTTTGGAGGCCGGAGATCGATGGTCGTAGAGCTGGCTTCTTCTGAGGCCTCTCTCCTCAGCTGGCAGATGGCTGTGATCGGCACACAACTCTCTCGCTGTGTGCACGCATTTTCTTCTTAGAAGGACCCCAGTCGTGTTGGGTAAGGGCCCACGCATAGGACCCCATTTTGACTTAATTCCCTCTTTAAAAACATCATCTCCAGGGCAGACACTGGCACAGCTGCCTGGACCACCGCTTGGGCAGCCTGCGTCCTGTATCCGCGCCTAAGGCTGAGTGCTGCTCCACTTCTGACGCAGCCCCCTGCTGATGTGCCCAGGAGGCAGGAGACGACGGCTCAAGTGCTTTGGTCTCCTGGTATCAGCCAGGTCCAGCCCCAGCTGGTGCAGCATTTGGAGTGTGAACCAACAAAAGGGAGATTTCTCTCTCTGTCTTTCTTTCTCTTTCACACTATCTTTCAAGTAAACCAGTTAATTTACAAGAAAAATCAACAAATGAAACGACCGGGGGCAGACACTGTGGTGCAGCGGGATAAGATACCATTGCTGCACTCCAGCTGTGGCACAGTGGGGCAAAGCTTCAGCCTGGGGCTGCTGGCGTCCCATGTGACCACCGGCTGGAGTCCCAGGTGCTCCACTTCCTATCCAGCTCCCTGCTAATGCGCCTGGGAAAGCCCTGTGCAAGCACCATTCCAGAGTCAGGAGGGGAAAGGAGAAATGGCAGGAGGTAGGCCCAGTCTAAGAGCACCCAGGGCACTCACACCTCTCGGCCTGTCAGGTCCCTATCTCATTATGCTTCCCGCTTGCTTAAAGCCTATCTCCACCTCACCTGTGAGAGGCTTTCCTCCCCGAGGGTGGGCATACTAACGCTGCCAGCCTGCCCAGTCTCTGCCAGGGCTCTGGCCACAGCACCAGCAGCCGGTCCTGGGGCCACAGCACGGGCAGCAGGTCCTGGGGCCATCAGGCATGGCTCAGCCTCAGGGCTCCCACACCTGCTGCTTTCTGGGCTGTCTGAGCACGCTGTTCCCTTGGGCCTCTGTTCCATACCATCTTAGAAAGGCCTTCCTCCACCACCTTAGACTGGATGAATGACTTCACTGACCCCTTCAGCCCCTGACCCTGTGGCCCATTTAGTCTTTTTTTTATATAAGCTTATTTATTTATTTATTGTCTTTATTTGAAAGAGAGACAGAGAGCGGTCTCCCATCCCCTGGTTCCCTCCCCAGATGCCCTCAACAGCTGGGGTTCAGGGCTGGGCCAGGCTAGGGGGGGGGGCTGGGAACTCGGTGCAGGTCCCCCCACCCCCGAGGGAGGCAGGGCTCTTACTTGATCCGGGGGTGCACGGGAGCTGGAATCCCAAGCAGAGCCTGCACATACAAGATGCAGGCTCCCCAAGTGACGTCTTTGCCGCTGTCTTCAACGCCTGCTCTGGCTTTTTCTTTTTAAAGCAACCCTGTCTTTTCCCCAAATAAGGCTGGGGAATTCTGAAATTGACTCTCAGCACCCACTTCTGGGTTTCCATGGAGATCAGGCTGCCCGCTCCCGCCCCTCTTGCCTGGAAAGTGTGGCAGAGGAGCGCTGGAGCAGGTTTGTTCTGAGAGCTGACGCACACTCTGACACGCAGGCGTCTTGGGCTTCCTCTCACGTGGCGGAGCAGCACATGCAAAGTGCGTGCAAAGTTAGTGAGGAGTTAGATGGGATCAGGGGCAGTGAGGCCAGGTCCCAGCTGGACCGAGAAAGGGGGAAGAGTGCCCTTAAGAGTAGACCACAAGCTTGCTTCTCCCGGGGGGAAGCTGTCTTTAGTGCTGATCCCACCCCTCTGAGGTTCTTGTTTTACCCTGAGAATAGCAAGACAAAATGACCATCCCACCCTTGGATGGGTTTTTTGTTTTATTGGAGCAGGTGACAGGCCCTGTTCTAGATTTTGGCCCCGCCTTCTTATTGATTGTTAGTTATTCCCCTCCCCCAATGGTGCATCAAAGACTCCCCACTGGTAAGTTTCTGGGGTATTCCTCCCTTGGAGCCCCCCTCCCGACTGCTGCTGCAGGAGGCTTCTCAAATAATTCTTGCTTTACTCAGTAACCTGTGGGAATTCTAGAGCTTAGAGCTGAGGTCACCTACATCGTTCCGCGTAGCCATTTCATCTGTAAACTTTCTAAAAAAGAGTTTTTATTTGTTTGAAAGGGAGAGGAGAGAGAGGGAGAGGCAGACGTAGACATTCCATTCACTGGTTCACTTCCCCAAAGGCCGCATCAGGGCTGGATCCAGCAGAAGCCAGGAGCCTGGAACTCCACCAGGTCTCCCATGTGGTTGGCAGGGGCCCTAGTACCTGAGCCAGCATTGCTGCTTTCCCAGGTGCATTAGCAGGGAGCAGGATCAGCAGTGGAGCAGCCAGAACTGGCTCTGTTAGGTAGGAAGTCAGTGATGAGCTTATGTGTGTGTGACGTAAAGGCCTGAAGAGAAGACATCTAGGTCCAGCATACGCACCTGCATCTCAGAGTCATCCTCTATTTCAGGGACAGCCCGGCCTTCGCATCCTGCCCTGCCCCCTTCTCCTGATAACCTGCCAGGTGGAAGTCCCCGCCCCTTCTCCCTGATGCAGCACAGTATCTGCATTTCAAACACCCTGCTCTGGATCCCCATTCTCCAGGGGTCCTGCTCACCCTTCCTCTGAACCCAGGATGGTGCCAGCTAGCCTTCCTCCTGTCTGATACCTTCAGGGGAAAACTCAGATAGGAGCTTCTTAGTATTTACAGCCATAAAATCCTTTGTTTCAGGAGGAAATGTGTGAAGACAGAGACCCATCTCCTTAAAAACCCCGGCCTAAATGTAGACTGGGCACTCTCTCTCAGGTCCTGTCTGGAGAAGTGCCCATCCATTCTTACGGATGTCCCTTCCCTAATAAACTTTGCTACTTCTACTTTCCACTACTCTGTCTCACGCCTGAATTCCTTCTTGTGTGAAGACAAGAACCCTCCATTTCTCCGGTAACAGATCCAGGCACTCATATGGCTTAACCCATTGCAGCACAAGACTGGCCCCTCATTTGTAGCTTTCACACCACACACAGACACACATTATTGGAAATGGCTGATCAGCGTGTTAGGGCTGATGCGAGATTCCTGTCTTCCTGCAAGAAAGAGTTCAGACATGGGAGAGAGTAGCGGTGATGAGAATTTACCTGTGCGGCCGGACAGGAGTCTCAGGCTGCAGTGGTTCTGTAGATAGGCTTAGAACACACACACCTCGCCTCAGTTTCTCTTCCCCCTTCCCGTTCTGGGACTTTGCTGGCTGGAGGGCTTCCTGGGTGTGAATTCCTGAAATTCCTCCCAGAACTCCTCAGCACAGCCATCCCTCCACCCCCTACCCCTGAGGTGCAGGGTGGGCAGATCCCCTCAGCTGCCTCTGGGAAGGGCTGGGACCCACCTAACCACGTTCAAGACTTTGGAAGTGCAAATGTCGGTCTGTTTCCCAGGTGCCTCCCACACTGTTTCTCGGAAAGCTGAGGCTGATGCCAATACAGGGTTTTTTGTTTTGTTTTGTTTTGTTTTGTTTGTTTGTTTGTTTTTAAGATTTACATATTTATTTGAAAGGCAGAGTTACAGAGAGGGAGAGACTGAGGCAGAGACTGAGAGAGTTTTTCAACCATTGGTTCACTCCCCAAAAGGCTGCAACAGCCAGAGCTGGGTCAAGCCGAAGCCAGGAGCTTCTTCTGGGTTTCCCTCGCAAGTGTAGGGGCCCAATCACTTGGGCCATCCTCCACTGCTTTCCCAAACGTATTAGCGGGGAGTTGGATTGGAAATGGAGCAGCCGGGATTTGAACCAGTGCCCACAAGGAAAACCCGCTGCACCACAGTTTGTTAACCACAATGTCTTGGCATTACAAAGTTACTTCTTTTCTTTAAAACCAAAGTTCCCAACACTTTTGGGGCAGGAGTGGGTTGCTTGGAGCCAGGCTTAGGCCCCCACAGATCTAGCCTCATCCTCAAAAAGCTCTCCTTAATTGTAATGAATTTATTTTTAAGACAGAGAGAGAGAGTGCCGGGGTGAGCGCCCATCGGCCGGTTCACTCCCCAAAAGCCTTCATTCCCCCTTCTTCCACTGGTGGCAGAAGAGCCCCCTAAACTGCCCCTGAGAGAGGGCGGGGACTCACCCAAGGTTCTCCCAGCAGGCAAGACTTTGATATGCAAATGATGCTCTACTTCCTAGGTTTGCTTCTGCTTTTTTTTTTTCATTCAACCACACAAAAAGTTCCCATTAAAAAAAAGTATTTATTTATTTATTTGAAAGTCAGAGTTGAGAGAGAGATAAACAGAGCGGTCTTCCATCCTCTGCTTCATTCCCCAAGTAGTTGTAAAGGCCGGGAGCCCGGAGCCGGGAGCTTCTTCCAGGTCTCCCACGTGGGTGGCAGAGCCTTTAGCATGGAGCTGGAGCAGTGGAGTTGAACCGCATAGGCATGGCAGGTGGTGGTTTTACCTACTATGCCACAATGCTAGCTGCCCACTTCCCATTTTCTTTGACCTCCTAATGTCTACCTTACTAACATAAAGAGAACACTCCCAAACAGCTAACAATTTAATATATGAAAAGTATATTTATATACTTAAAATATTTGTGTATTTGAAAAGCAGAGTTACATTGAAAGGGAGAGATGAAGACAGAGACTTTTCTGTCCATTAGTTAACTCTCCAGATGCCCCCCAAGGGCAGGATCCAGGAGCCTAGTTCTCCAGGCGGGTCTCCCACGTGGGTGCAGGGGCCAGACGGGCTGTGTGAGGGGTCAGACGGGCTGACAGGCAGTCAGGTTGGTCCCAGTGGAAATGCAGGGTGCAAAATGCTTTCTTCCCCCAAAAGTTATCTTTAGCAAGGTCAGAAGGGCCGGCCCTCTCCTTGGGGGCTACCATTCTTATCAAGAGAATAGCAAGGGAGTGGTGACTCCACCCTCCCGAGCTGGCAAGACCAGTGAAAAGATTACAAATCTGGTCTTTTGATGGGTTGTCCCCGCCCTGTACTGATTGACAGGGTTTTTTTTTTTTTTTCAATAATTGCGCTTAAAAGCCCCGTACCACCGGCCCCTCGGGATTTGCCTCTTGGAGCCTCCAGAGTGCCCTGGCGGCCTCTGACTTGCTGTTAAGTACGTCTTTGTGCTGTGGGGCCTTGGTCATGTCGCTGGATGGGTGAGTACGGAGACTGCTTTTGCTTCTGTTTTTTGCAGAGATTCACTCTCCTCCTTAGCAACTCTCATTTTCTCAAAAACACCAAAAACCCTGAAAGCCAGGTAGGAGCGGTTGTAGTTCAGGGCTGCTCTGTGGGATAAGCTTTCGTCTGTGGCACCAGCATCCCACATGAGCGCCAGTTCATGTTCGGGCTGCTCCTGGTGGCCGGACCCCGACATCCAGAAGGGTTTTGGGCCGGGAAATGCCCTTTCCTGCAGGGAGCCAGTCCCCTGCCCTCTGGAGTCCTTGCAAGCTGTAATGCCAGAGGCTCCTCTCCATGCTTCTCAGCCCTGGGAATGTTGGTCCGGCCCGCCTGGGAGGAGGGCTTGGAGTGACTTTGAAGTTCAGGCCAGGGCCGCTCTGGCCATTTTCAAGGACTCCTTGACTCATTGACCTAACGGGTTGTTGGGCTGAAAACTGCATTTTGGGATTCCATGGAGTTTAATCTGTCGGTGAGACGGGGCCCAGCGTGGAGCGAGGCTCTGGGCTCCGGGCTCCACACCCTGGTGAGTTTTTCCTTTTACCCCAGACCCTGACAAGGCCGCTGTCTCTCTAAAGCTCGGCAGGTCTTCCTCACCAATCCCCGCTCCCTGGCCGCTCCGGCAGGAGGTTTTTCCAGCTTGAATAAATCCCATTTCTCTCTGCCTCGTCCACATGATAACTCTTTTGTGTGAGACAAACTGCTGAGGTCGTGTCTTCGCCCATAACGCTGGTACAGCAGGGTCTCTGAGAAATATTTACCAAGTGGAAAAAATGCCCGAATTGTCCTTTTGCGGAATTTTTACCCCAGCAAACCAAAAAATGGAGATGTCTGTCTGTTTAGTTTATTTTTTCCTTATACTGCAAACACTGACTGCGGTTTGGTGTGGATGGGAAGCCAAGGCTCGGTAATTGTAACAGCAGGGAACTCTTCCGTTCACGACTCATTATTGAGCACCTGCTATATGGCTGGCAGAAACGGAAAGCAGGTATACCAAGGGGTAAGATAACTTGCTCAAAAATAGATTGCCAGGAGAAGTGGCAGGTAACCCGGGTAAACAAGGATGAGCTAACGCTTACAGGCCTAGCTGAGTGCTGTTCTCTTGGGTTTAGAGGTTAAATACTGGGGCAGAGTCGCATCCCTGGTAGGAGGAAGAGAAGAGAACGTTTGTTAAGTGTTTCCAGTGTACCAGGCACCTCACTCCGTCCTCACAGCAGCCTGGTAACTTAAAAGCAGATTCTCCAGAGATTAGCGCATTTGTTTGGGAATGGGATGGACCACGTGTTGTGGGTGAAACCGTGGCAGAGAAAGACTACGTCAGTTCTTTGTCTCACGTGAACATTTCCATGTGGACAAGGCAGAGAGAAAAGCAAGATTTAAGCAAGAAACCTGCACCCGGTGGGGAGCCGGGGGCTCCAAGGGAGGCTGGTGGAGTGAGTTTCTAAGCACAATTTTGAGAAAAAAGAACAGCAGCAGCAATCAGTAAGAAGGCGGGACAAAATGCATCAGGAGTCAGGGATTTGTAATCTTGCTAAGGGCAGCTTTTGAGGGAGAAACATGCATTTTGCATCATCTCAGAGACTTCCCCCTTCCTCCTTAACACCGGGACCAACCTGTCTGATTCCTCACGGGGGAACGTTCGCCACGCTAGGTGCACGTTCAAGGAGGTTGAGGCAAGGTGGGAGTTTTAGAAGCAAAGCTGAGGATTACGGCGGGGCCGGCTGTGCAGTGGTCATAGGTGGGGAGACGGCCTGGGTGCTTCTGTGAGGAGTTGATGGGTAACAGGCAGTCGGGCTGTCCCTGGTGGAAGCCGGAATAGCGAGGTGCCTGCTCCCCCGGAAGGTTATCTTCGGCACATCAGAGTGTCCCGCTGCCCTAGGAATCTCCAAATTTACAAATTGACCATGCGACTAGCAGGGGAGTGGGGATTTCTCTCCTGCCCGTTGGATGATTTTTTTTGGTCACTTTTTTTTTTTTTAGCCAGACAGGATGGAGAGTTGTACACCAGGTCTTTGAGTTTATCTCCACCTTGTTGACTGACAGTTTGGTCTCCAAGGTTGTACTTGAAAACCGGAATGCTGTGGGGCCTTTGGGTTTTTTCCTCTCTTGGAGCCCCCCCTCCGTCTTTGATCTACGTAAACCTCTGCTGTCCACTTGGAAATTCTTCCGTGTGAGACAGAACCGAGGTGACAACTTCTCCACTTGGTCACGCGGAAGCATTTCCAAGCAGACAGGCAGAGAGAAGAGCAGGATTTAAGACAAGCCTCCGCCAGGGTGGCCTGGAGGGGCCTCCGAGCGGCACAAGCCGAAGGGGCTGGTGGTCGTGTAAGTTCCTCACGTGCCGACTTCGGAGCACAGTGCACTGCCCGCCCACGCTCCTCTCCCTCCTGGAAGCTCCCGAGGCGCAGGGCAGGCACTTTTGACCTTGCTGAAGGTAACTGGGGCAGGCGAGCGCTTTGCACCCTCGGTTTCCCCGGGGGCCCACGCGACAGCCTCTGATGAGTCCTCACGCAGGCATTCCCGACATCCCCTCCATTCCGGCTGTCACCGGCCCACGGTGCGCGGCGGCCGCTCCCGGCCTCCTGCATCGATGCCGCCGCGCACCCGCGCCGCGCCGCACCTGGCCGGCCCCGCCCCGCCGCCCGCCCGCCCGCCAATCAGCGGCGCGGGGGCGGGCCGCGCACGCGCGCTCCGGGCCCGCGGCGAGAGCGGCGAGAGCGCTCGGAGACGCGACGCGGGGCCGGCGGCGGCGGCGGCGGCGCCTCAGCCTCCGTCCCCTCCCGGCGCCGCGCCTCGCCGCCTCGGCCTCCCGCAGCCGGACCGGAACTATGTGATCCCGGAAGTTCCGGGGCCACTGCTGTGTGGGATAAACAGTAATGGCGGAGGCCGCGGCTCCCGGAACAACAGCCGCGGCGGCCGCCTCCCCCACCGCGGTGCTCACGGTCGCCGCCCCGGCCCCGGGCGCGGGAGGCGGCGGCGGCTGGACCAAGCAGGTCACCTGCAGGTGAGGGACGTTGCGGGGCCCCGCTCGCGGCCGGCGCCATTGGGGAGGGGGCGCGGCCGGGGTCCGGAACGTCCGCGGCCGCCGCCGCCCCTCCCGGCTTTTGTGCGAGTGCGTGCGGAGGTTGGCGGTTCCGAGCTTTGTCTAGGGGCGGGGGCAGGGCGCGGGGGTCGTCCCCGCCGCCCCGGGGCCCTGGGGTTGGTGGGCTGCCATTGTGACCCTGGTCCGGCCGCGGGGGTGGGGGTCTGAGATTCACGCGCCCCGCCCCCGCCGGGGACCCGGGGACTGGTCGGGGTTGGGGTTCGGACGGAGAGAATGGCGAGGTTGGGGGCGAGTGGCTGGCGGTTACGCGTGTGCGCTGGGTGTTTCGGGTGCTCTGCGGGCCTGCCTGCCTTTCTCTGCCTGTGGGTAGGCCGGATCCACCTGGCTGGAGCAATTCCAGAAGTCGCTGCCGCGGCAGGAAGGGCGAGGTGCTGATAGCTAGGACCCCCTCTGTCCCCCAGCGTGGGCACGGTAAGGGGGCCAGAGCCTGAGAGCCATCGCAGGTGTCGCCCTGGGCGCCCGCACGTCCTACTGGGAGCAGGAGCTGCACCCGGGGAGGGAGCGTCCTGACGTCCCTGTTCCGTCTTTGTGTTCCCTGCCGGGCCGCGTCCCGGGGTGGCCGGTCCGTGACTGCGGGAGCTCTCAGCTTTTCTGCCCACCCTACGTTGGCAGCCCAGCCTCGGGACGGGCCCTGAGTGGCTGGGACTGGACCCCGCACACAGTGCATTGTTACTTTGCTCTCTGCCCCGCAGGTACTGCTCCTTGCTGGTCCCCTTCCCTAGCTCGCACCACTGTCATGAGAAACCTCAGCCCCGTGTACAGACCCGTCGTTCCTCTTTGCTTCCTTTAGGAACTTGGGGTGGGCCCTGGACCAGTGCGGGTTCTTTGACCAAGACCCAGTGCGTTTGCGTGTGATTCTACCTAGGGGCCCAGCGGGTTCAGCAGCAGCCCGTAGGTATCCTTCCCGCTGTAAAATACTGACTTGATAAGGTCATACCCAAAATGACTTCAGTATGAACTTGCAAGGTTCCTCCGTTCTCCTTTAAAAAGTGGAGTCAAATGGGGTGGGCATGGTGTGGTGATGGGATGTCTGGAATCAACTCTGCCTCCGGCATCCCGGGAGGCCTCAGGTACTGAGTCCTTGTCACTCTCTTTGGAGACCTGAGTGGAGCTCTTAGCCCTCGCTTTGGCCTGGCCCTGCCCTGGCTGTTGTGGGCATTTGGGGGCTAAAGCAGCAAATGAAAGATAATGTAATCCCTCTTTTGCTGTGACTTTTCAGATAAAAATGAATAAAGCATTTAAAAAAAAAAAAAACAGTAGCAAAAGCAAGACTGGCCTTCCCAAAAATCCCCCAAACTTACAGATTTGCAAAGACAAAGGACTTGATTGAATGTGTAACTTTGAGTAAATCACCCTTGAGCACCAGTTATGGGGGAGACAGTCCTACATGTTGACGGGATTTATAAGTAAATGTTTCCAGCATGTTTGGTAGTTGGGAAACATCTGTATTTCCTATTGGTTCTGTTTCCTAATGGTCCTCTGGAAATGTGCTTTATTTTGCAGCCTGGGAGAAACCTGACTACCTTTCCCAGGGAACTGAGTTACGCTGCCACCACCAGGCTGCTTCCCTATTTTTTATTAGGAGGATGCTGTGGCAGACTTGTTTGCTTGAG
Source organism: Sylvilagus floridanus (assembly GCA_949820135.1). Taxonomy (NCBI): domain Eukaryota; kingdom Metazoa; phylum Chordata; class Mammalia; order Lagomorpha; family Leporidae; genus Sylvilagus; species Sylvilagus floridanus. Next base: position 2,008,807 of record OX463236.1, on the reverse strand, counting down.
TATGTAGGGTTGAAAACAGTTAATATTTCCAGTTATAATCTGCCAATTTCAGTTTAGGCAGTGCTTTCTTAGAGCTTTTGTAGTGGCAGAAGAGTTCTGCACTTGAAGTAATACACAGTCAAGCATTTTTTTAAAAAATTGAAGAGTTTAACATAGCTTAAAAATAAAGAGAATCTTTCTAGGAATTCTTTTTTTTTTGGATAGGCAGAGTGGACAGTGAGAGAGAGAGAGAGAGAGGTCTTCCTTTGCCGTTGGTTCACTCCCAATGGCCGATGCGGCCAGCTCACCGTGCTGATCCAAAGCCAGGAGCCAGGTGCTTCCTCCTGGTCTCCCATGCGGCTGCAGGGCCCAAGCACATGGGCCATCCTCCACTGCACTCCTGGGCCACAGCAGAGAGCTGGCCTGGAAGAGGAGCAGCCAGGACTGGGACTAGAACCCAGGGTGCCAGCACCGCAGGTGGAGGGATTAGCCTATTGAGCTGCGGCGCCAGCCAAGAATTCTTATTTTAAGATTTATTTTATTTATTTGAAAGATAGAGTTACAGAGAGAGGTCTTCCATCCGCTGGTTCACTCCCCAGGTGGCCGCAATAGCCGGAACTGCGTCCATCTGGAGCCAGGAGCGTCTTCCTGGTCCCCCACGCGGGTGCAGGGACCCAAGCACTTGGGCCATCTTGTGCTGCTTTCCCAGGCCCCAGCAGAGAGCTGGATCGGAAGAGGAACAGCTGGGACTAGAACTGGTGATGCCGGCGCTTCAGGCCAGGGCAGTTAACCACTGCGCCCAGCGCTGGCCCCGCTGGGGATCCTTTACAAGTGCTGTGGTGTCTAATGAAATGTATTTGCATGGGAAATGGAGCCATGTACTTTGAGGGGGCCTGAGAAGCGTACAGTTGAGAGTTGACTCTGCAGGTACTGTGTTATGGTTCACCGTCACCTGGCTGTTTCCTCTCATTTATGTTATGCACAAGTACCCAAGTACCGCGGGAGCTCGGCACAACAGGAGAAAGGCGTTTTGGTGCGGTGGGCTGGGTGCTGTGTTGATGCTGCATCCCACATCCGAGAGCTGGGTTACGCCCAGTTGCTTCCCACTTCTGTTCCAGCTTCCTGCTCTGATAAGCCTGGGAGGCAGCAGATAGTGGCTCAAGTGCTTGCCCCTGTCACCCACAGGGGACCCAGATAGATAGATCTGGCTCCTAGTTGGGCCTGGCCTGACGCCAGCTGCTGAGCACATTTGGGGAATGAACCAGCAGGTGGAAGATTCTGTGTCTCCCCTCTGTCACTCTGCTTCCAAATAAAATAAATCCTTCTCAAAGGTAAACCATGTTTTTTAATCCACCAGGAATATATAATCTTTGAGAAACAGGATACACACACTTACCAATTAAACATGAAAGAAATGTCACGGCAGAGGAAGTCATTGAGCCCCACAGCAGGTAGAGTTTGGCCTGGGGTGAAGGTGCCTCCATCCCCTATCCGACAGAGCACTGTTCCTGACTGGTTTCCTGCTAATGTGGTGACAACTCAGGGAGGTGAGCGTGAGTTCCTGGCTCTCCACTTCAGCTTGACCAGTGCTGGCCCCTGTGGGCATTTGGGTAGTGAACCAGCAGGTGGAAGCTCACGTTTGCTCACTCTGCTGCTCAAGTACGATTAAAAATATCGTTTTGTTGCCACATTAGCCAATAAGCTATAATTTTTAGAACTCCCCAGAGTGTTATGCTGCCTTGAGGTACTGTGGGGTGGCGTGTGCTTCTGCCCTCACAGCCCACTCCCTGGGGTTTCTTATTCTGACTGGATGGCCATGTTCAGGTTCCCGGAGGTACGGCACGGCAGCTGAGCGGTCTGGGGACCGTATTTGTCTTTACTGCTGGACGGTGTCTGTGTGGGGTCAGAACCTCACACTGGAGGGAACTTCGTGCGGCTCAGCCTTTCGTCCAAGGCGAGCTCCTTGGGCCGGGACACTGAGCTGCACTGGGTGGATTTTTTGGTGGTAGCACTTAAAAGAGAAAAGTACTTATTCCTGTTGGTATTGTTTTGGGAAGAAATTCTTAGAAATTGGCCGCCATTTGTCTGTTGTAACAATCATCCTAAGCTGAGACCATACAGGTGGTTAGGAAGGAGGCCTTTGGGAGGATTTGCTAGCTCTGGGTATACTCAGTGTGTCACTGAAGACAGGCAGAGAAACCAGACGACCCTGTGAAACAGCGCGGAGCGCGTGCTGGGCGCCACGTGGGGCTGGTCATCAAGTGGAGGTGCTGGTTCCGATCCTCAGGAGGGTATAGGACCCTCAGGAGGGTATAGGACGGCGCGGAAGCTGACTGATCGCTCAGTGCTTACTACTGAGCCAGATCTTCATGCCGCATCCCACCCATTCCTTCCCTTCGGAAAGGTTATTCCTTTGTCTTCTGGCCACTTAATGTCATGTGACATATCTAGGCTCCTCCCACTTGGTTGCCTGAGTCTTTCCCTTTTTAAGATTTACTGATTTATTTGAAAGGCAGTGTTACAGGCAGAGAGAGAGGTCTTCCATCTGCTAGTTCACTCCTGCAGTGTCCGTAACAGCTGGAGCTGGGACTGTCAGGAGCCAGCAGCTGCTTCCAGATCTCCTCTGTGGGTGCAGAGGTCTGAGGTCTCGGACCACCTTCTGCTGCTTTCACAGGCAAACCAGCAGGGAGCTGGATCAGAAGTGGAGCAGCTGGGGCTCAAACAGGCGCCCCTATGCACTGCAGGCGGCAGCTTCACCCGCTGCGCCACAGGTAAATGTGTTCAAGAAGTGGTCTGAGAGGACAGAGCTGTGGAAGGAAGATTGTGAAGCAGCTGAAGGTGGGGACAGTGAGGACGTGCAAGCTGGGTCACACATGCACAGCTAGTGAGTGACAAAGCTCTACTGAAGCGGCATCTTCTGGTTTGAACCTGCTGCTCACCGCTGCTCACCACGCGTGATCTCTGCTGATCCAGCCTGGTTGCAGTGGCTGCGGAAGGTTCTGAAGTCCGAGACTTGTGGAAGCAGTCCAGACAGGTCTCCAGGAAGCTGGGTGACTGACTGGTGTAAAATTTAAACCAGTGCTCCCCTGTTGTGGATGGATCCTTCAGTGGTGTTTACTGTGCAGTGTCACACCCCACACCCCCGTGTGTGTTCTGAACTCTTCCTGTCACCGCTCCTGTGCACATGCTGACCCTCTGCCTGGAACGTTCTTTCCCTTACTGTAGGTTAGCAGGGGTTTATTCCACCACCCAGTCTCCAGGTAAACATCCGTTTGTGGGGCTGGCACTGTGGCGCAGTAGGTTAAAGCCCTGGCCTGAAGTGCCAGCATCCCATGTGGGTGCTGGTTCTGGTCCCAGCTGCTCCTCTCCCCATCCAGCTCTCTGCTGTGGCCTGGGAAAGCAGTAGAAGATGGCTCAGGTCCTTGGGCCCCTGCACCCGCGTGGGAGACCCAGAAGAAGCACCTGGCTCCTGGCTTTGGTCTGGCACAGCTCCGGCCTTTGCGGCCATCTGGGGAGTGGACCAAAGTCTCCCTTGTAGCCCCTGTTACAGTTGCAGTTGCACACTTGTTGGTAGGACGATTTTGGCTGCTGTCCTGCCTCCTACTAGACACTCAGGCTCTTTGCAATCAGGAACCATGTCTGGTTCACTCCCTGTCATGTCCTTGTTGCCTGCTGCACAGTGTTGCATAGTGAGGGCTCATTTTGCTGAACGATGGATTAGGATGACTTGGGTTGTAAAACTGATTGACATCTCTTGAGGTTTGGCCTCCATTTTCCTTTTTTGTAAGATGGGAGTGTAGGCCTTTTTAGCATTGTTTTGTATGGGATTAACTCAATCCATAATTTCTCACAGATATTTTTATATGAAAATATGCAAAAAGTAGAGCGCTTCCCTGTGGTTTGAGCCAGCAAGAACAAACCTGTCATACTGCTCTGTCCTAGACCAGCTGGTCTGTGTTGGCTCCTTGTCACTTATCATTTGGATTATAAAGAACAGTTTTCCTCCATGCTGGGTGTCAGAAGTAGTGTAGGTGCTAAAGACGGGTGAAAGAAGGGTCACATTCTGGCCCTTCGGCTGTAAAGGGGGCTGAGTATGGAGAAAACAAGCATAGAGATCAGCAACTATGGGATGGTGATTAGTGGCAGACTTTGACATAATTGAGCATCCTAGAACCTAAGTGTAACGAATGAATGAATGGAGAGCGTGGCAAACCAGAGTTTAAGTACAAGTCTGAAGTTTCTGCTCTCTGGGTAGATATTTCATCGAGTCTTAAAACTGTCTCTCTGTATCCCTGATCCCTGATCTCACACTGCCAGCCCAGACCACCCTGACCATTAAGTGGGTGGGCATCTTTGTGGAATGTGAGGGGCGTGGCTTCCACTGAATAACCTGTCTGCAGCTGTGGATACAATCACGGATACTTTGAAGCAGGATTACAATGTGACCATCCGTCACAATGTAGTTATTTTTTTTTAAGAATGATTTATTGGAAAGTCAGAGTTACACAGAGAGAGAAGGAGAGGCAGAGAGAGGTCTTCCATCTGCTGGTTCACTCTCCAGTTGGCCACAACTGGCCAAAGCTGCGCTGATTGGAAGCTAGGAGCCAGGAACTTCCAGGTCTCCCATGCGGGTGCAGGGGCCCAAGGATTTGGGCTGTCTTCTGCTTTCCCAGGCCATAGCAGAGAGCTGGATTGGAAGTAGAGCAGCCAGGTCTTGAACTGGTACCTATATGGGATGCCTGCATTGCAGGCGGCGGCTTTACTCACTACGCCACAGCGTCAGCCCCCACAATGTAGTTATTGACTTGTTTAGTTTTGTTTTTTTTAAAGCCTTTTAATCCCTTCATTTATGCAGTCAAGAATTATCTGGTACAAGTTTAACACAAATTTTATTCTTTCCCAAGCCAACTGTGTCTAACTTTATTAAACTCTTTTCTTTCTTTCTTTCTTTTTTTTCACAGGCAGAGTGGACAGTGAGAGAGAGAGACAGAGAAAGAGAGACAGAGAGAAAGGTCTTCCTTTTGCTGTTGGTTCATCCTCCAATGGCCGCCGTGGCCAGCGCTGTGGCCAGTGCACCGCACTGATCCGAAGGCACCAGCCAGGTGCTTCTCCTGGTCTCCCATGGGGTGCAGGGCCCAAGCACTTGGGTCATCCTCCACTGCACTCCTGGGCCACAGCAGAGAGCTGGCCTGGAAGAGGGGCAACCGGGACAGAATCCGGCCCCCTGACCGGGACTAGAACCCGGTGTGCCGGCTCCACAAGGCGGAGGATTAGCCTAGTGAGCCGCAGCACCGGCTAGGATTTGCCTTTCTGTCCAATCCCCCAGTGGTGCTGGTGGTGGGAGCCCACTGATGGTATTCTCGTGCTTGGTCTCTGGAACCGCCAGCTGCGCATTCACAGTCCTTCAAGGCAGCTGGCAAGAGTGGTTCCCTTTTCCTTATATTTTCCTTGTGGTTTTTCAGGAATTAAAATGGTTTCTAAAAAACAGGAAGGCACCTTCTTCCTAGGACTGTTAAATGAGGACCGAGCCCAGCGCTGAGCTGGAGGGGCGTGCCGGTCCGTGGGCTGCTCACCTGCAGTCCCGGTGCGTCGTTTGCTGGAGAAGCAGTCTAGTTCTAGAGTCTTGTGTTCCTTTCGTGTCTGAATCCTGGGATGTTTCTGCTCTCAGCCCAGTTTTGTGGTCCTTTGTCTCGCAGGTATTTTCTGCATGGGGTTTGTAAGGAAGGAGATAACTGTCGCTACTCGCATGACCTCTCGGACAGTCCGTATGGTGTAGTGTGCAAGTATTTTCAGCGAGGGTACTGTATTTACGGAGACCGCTGCAGGTAAGAATTTACTTACTTCATTTTATTCAGGGGTGGAGAAAAAACTCTGAAAAAAATATGCATTAGAAATGTTTACACGGGTGGAAGCCTTGGAGGGAGCATATTACGTGGTTGAGAAAGTGAGTTTGTAGGGCCAGCACCTGCGCGGCAGGTAGAGCCACTGCCTGCTGAGCCTGTGTCCCATGTGGGCCTGGGTTCAAGTCCCAGTTGCTCCACTTGTGATCCAGCTCCCTGCCTGGGAAGGCAGCAGAAGATAACCCAATTTCTTGGATCCCTGCACCCTCGTGAGAAACCCAGAAGGAAGCTCTTAGCTCCTGCTTCAGATAGGCCTAGCTCTGGCCATTGAGGCCATTTGAGGAGTGAGCCAGCGGATGGAGGACCTCTGTTTCTTTTTATAACTCTGCCTTTCAAATAAAAAATTTAAGAAACCTCAAATCTTTAAAAGAAAGAGCTTGTGATATAGTCCTGAATTTAATTAATGCCCAAAGAGCAACTTTTTTAAACTGAGGCCTAGAACGAGGTTAAACTATATTTGATTAGAGCATTGGCTTTTCGAGGCCAAGGATCAGGTGCATCTTTGACCAAACTGAACAACTGTGATGAGAGCGAGCTGGATCTTAGACGTGTAGATTGCCAGTTAAGAGGGTTGTCAGTCTGTCTAAACTGGGCTCAGGGAACCAATTGTAAGGTTCAGGGCAGCTTCAGGCATCCCTCTGTGTACCTCAGAATGGTAGAGCCAAGAGGGGTTACTAGGTAATCCTTGTCATGATTGATTGCACTTGTGCCAGGTAGTACATTCTGTCTAGAAATCGAATAGAACAGTTCTGTCTTACCAGTTCAGAAAATGTCGAGGTATGTTGGTTTTCTGTTGGTGTTAATAAATTGCTCCCAGATTTAGGAGACTAAACCAAGGAGCACTGACTACCTTACATGGTTTCTGGGACTCTTGGGTCTGAGTGGCTTGACTGGGTGGCTGAGGGCTCACGGGGGCTGGAGGGTCACTTTAGGGTGATTCACTCTGGCTGTCGACCGGAGACCTTAGTTACTCGCCACGGCCAAACATCCTGTGAGGGTACTTTAGCTTTACTTGGAGCCAGCAACTCAAGCAAGGAGGCAAGGAGAGCCCATAATGCCTTTTATGACCTAGTCACAGAAGTCACTGTCACTTCTGCTGAATTCCAGACTAAGTCACGAAGTCCAGCCCACATTCAAGAGGAGAGAGATTAATGGGGCTCTACCCTTTAAAGGGAGACGTGTCAAAGAATACTTTAAACCTTCGCTCTGGGTAAGACTTTGGCAGTGTCATAACCAATTTTAGTGAAATTGTTGTAACTCTTGAGTTCAAAAGACTATGAAACTATTGATTGGTGCAATGTTAATGATCAGTCATTCTGAGTATGTTTGAAAATTTAGTAAGGATGGAGAGGAAAACCTTTCATGTAAGCTCAGAAATGGGCCCTGATACTTGAGTTTAGTAGTATCTTGTTCTTTGCTAATTCTTTGTTGCAATATTACTGTAATGGGAAAAAAATGACACTCAAAAAAAAAAAAAGACCAGCTATAGGGGCCAGTATTGGCTCAGCTCAGTGGCCAGTATTGGCTCAGCTCAGTACGTTAAACCACCGCCTGTGATTCCATATGAGCACCTATTTAAGTCCCAGCTGCTCTACTTCCTGTCTGGGGCCAGCTTCCTACTGATGTGCCTGGGAAAGCAGAAGATGGCCGAAGTGCTTGGGCCCTGCCACCCAATGAGGGAGACCCAGGTGGAGTTCTGTGTTCCATGCTTCAGCCTGGCTCTTGATTGGTGGGCCATTTGGGGAGTGAATCAGTGGATAGAAGATACCTCTCTCTCTCTGTATCTCCTTTCACTAACTCTGCCTTTCAAATCAATTAGTATGCAAGGTTTTTTAAAATACTAGATGTGTCTTCTGTAGTCAATAGTAAAGGGAGAAAAAGCTGTCAGAACTCCATCCCACATTGAATACCCTGGGTTCCAGTGGGTGATCCTACTTTGAGCTGATATGATAAAGTGAAAGGGATTAGGGAGAACTGTCAGTCTACCTGAAAGCCTGAGAATTGTTTAGGACTGGGAGACAAGAGGCGATTATTAAAAGCTTGATTATAGACTAGCTAAATTAAATATTCTATTTCTTTTGAAAGTCAGAGTTAGAGGTAGACAGACAAATGAATAGAGAGATCCATCCTCTGGTTCACTCCCCAAATTGTTTCAATGGCTGGAGCTGGGACAGGCTGAAGCCAGGAGCCAGTATCTATCCAAGCCTCCCACGTGGGTGCAGGGGCCCAAGCGCTTGAGCCACCCTCCACTGCTTTCCCAGGCACATTAACAGGGAGTTGGATGGGAACCTGAGCAGTCGGGACTCTAGCCAGCACTGCGGGTGACGGTTACAGTGCCAGCCCCAGGAGGAATCTTGGGGCAGGGGGGGCTTGCTCCAGGACTGCTCGTTTGGCCTAGCAAGTGAAGGGCATCCTCTGTCAGGGGCTGAGTCCTGGCTCTGCTCCCAGTTCTAGCTTCCCGCTGATGTGCGCCTTAGGAGTAGTCGGTTCCCTGACACCCACATGGGAGACCTGGAGTAAGTTCCCAGCCCAGGAATTTGGAGAATAAACCAGCTGATGAGAGCCCTCTTTGTATCTCTCTCTCAAAAACAAAAAACAAAAAAAAATACATCCATAGATGTAGGGCTTAAGCCTACTTCTCTTACTTTGAAAGGATCCTTTTATGCAACTTGTCCAGTGTCCAGGGAATAATTTGACAGCTCACAGAGGGAGGAGATAGTTAACAATGAAAGGTGACATCATAGTTGCCCTGTTCAGAAGTGCTACTGCATAAGTGTCTGGTCATGGTGGTGCTGTTATCTTGTAAGACCAGCCCTTTGCCCCACCTTCAGGAGTTCTGGCAGTAGAACTCCCAGTCTGTGTTTCTGGACACCTCAGGGTAAAGGGTGATATTGCCATGGTTGACTTGTTTGCTTGGGAGATTTGACGGTAGATCTGCAGAAAGACTCCATAAATAAAAATGATTAAAGGCAAGTATTGGCCCATTGAAGCAATGGCGCTAGTGCGTTGTGAGCAAGCCAGAGGGAAATCTTCTTTCTTCTTTTTTTTAAGATTTTATTTATTTGAAAGGCAGAGGCAGATATTTCCATCTGCTGGTTCACTCCCCCAACGGCCGCGATGGGTGGAGCTGGGCTGATCTGAAGCCAGGAGCTTATTCCAGGTCTCCCATGCAGGTCATCTTCTTCTGCCTTCCCAGGCCACAGCAGAGAGCGGAATAGGAAGTGGAGCAGCCGGGTCTCGAATCAGCACCATGTGGTTTTTACCTGCTATGCCGCGTCGTTGGTCTCGTCTCCTGTTTCTTAGATAGCAGTTTGTATTATCAAGGGTTTTTTTTTTTTTTTTTTTGAAGCTTTATTTATTCATTTGAAAGGTAGTGTGACAGAGACAGATCTTCCATTTGTTGATTCACCTCTCAAATTTCTGCATCAGCTAGATCTGGGCCGGGCTAAAGCCAGGAGCCAGGAACTCAGTCTAGATCTCCCTTGTGGGGATCCTAGCACCTCACCTGCTGCCTCCAGGGTGCCCATTAGCAGGAAGCTGCAGCTGGGAGCAGAGGCAGGGACTCAAATCCAGGCAGTCCCAGGTGGGACCCAGGCAGTCCAGGCAGCCACTGCTGTGCCAAATGCCTGCGCTTATTTTATTTGAAAGGCAGTGAGAGAGCGATCCTCAATCTGCTGGCTCACTCCCGCAATGGCCTCAACAGCCAGGGCTGGGCCAGGCTGAAGCCAGAGCCAGGAGATTCTGCGGGTCTCCCACATGGGTGCGGGGCCCAAGAGTTGGGACATTCTGCGACGCTTTCCCAAATCAGCAGTGGGGTGCTGAATCAGAAGTGAAGCAGCTGGGTCTCAGATTAGCGCCCTTATAGGATAGCACTGCGGGTGAGGGCTTAGCATGTTGTACCACAGCACTGACTCATGTATATAAATATATTGAATATTCATTTATTTGAAAGATAGAATTAGAGATTGTCCCTCTGCTGGTTTACTCCCCACATGGCTGCAATAGCTGGAGCCTGGAACTCCATCAAGGCCTCCCACATGGGTGCAGAGGTCCGGGCACTTGGGCCGTCTTGTGCTGCCTTCCCAGGTGCATTAGGGTGCTGGATTGGCAGTGGAGCAGCGGGGACTCTCATTAATAGGGGTTGCTGATGTCACCGGCTGTGCCAGCCCCTGGTAGGTGTGGATTCCTTGATTTGAGCCAAAATGGACTCCTTCAAAGCTTTGTAGTGTTTTCAGTTTAATAATTAGAGAACCTGGAACATTCGAGTCCTGTCTGGTAAGTACTGTCTGTTTTGAATCATTAACCCTGGAGTCGTTAAGTGGATAGGCAAAGGAAAAGAGAAAGGGCACTAAAATGGGTGTTATCTATGGATTAGACACCTTATGAATCCTATCATTTAAGCTGTGTGAAGGTGGCGCTGGCATTTTTAGATCAATTCTGTCTTCATTCTAAAGCCCAGGTTTTCCTAATTTAAAGGCTGTGAAAATAACATTTTCTGGAATTCTTGTTCAAACCAGGGGCTGGTTTATCTGAAAAGTGAGGCTCTAGGTAAGATTTCTTGGGGTCCTTGCAGCTCTAACTTTTAGGGTGGTGCCATGCAGCAGAACTTTATGGAATAATGGAAATACTCTTTTGTCTTAAGGTCAAGGTTAAGTACAGGTCTTAGGCATCTGGTGTAGTGATGAGGCTGCCTGCTGGGACACCTGCGTCCCATATCTTGTGCCTGAGTTTGTGCACCTGTGGCTTCCTGCTGGTGCAGACCCTGGAAGGCAGAGGAGATGACCCAACTGATTGGGTGCCTGGGAGGGACCTGGGTGGTGGTCCTGGCCCTGGGCTTTGGTCCAACCAGGTTTGGGGAGTGAACAAGGAGATGGGAGTTCTCTGGCTGTCTATCCTTTTTTTTTTTTTAAAGATTTATTTATTTGAAAGAGTTACATAGAGAGAGGAGAGGCAGAGAGAGAGAGAGGTCTTCCATCTGCTGGTTCACTCCCAAATCGGCTGCAACGGCCGAAGCTATGCCAATATGGAGCCGGGAGCTTCTTCTGGGTCTCCCATGTGGGTGCAGGGGCCCAAGGACTTGGGCTGTCTTCTGCTTTCCCAGGCCATAGCAGAGAGCTGGATAGGAAGGAGCAGCTGGTTCTCAAACCGGCACCCAAATAGGATGCCAGCACTTAGGCAAGGGCATTAACTTGCTGCACCACAGTGCCGGTCCCTGGCTGGCTGTCTGTATATCATTACACACCCATGGCTAAGAGAACCGAATTTTAAATTTTAACTAAGTACACAATAGCCGGGTGTGGCCAGTTGTTGCAGCATTGGGCGGAGTAGCTTTAGAGTCACACTATGGGAACTTCCATCCACATCGCTCAACATTTATTTAATCAAGAGGCAGAGAGAGTTTCATCGCGGATTCACTGCCTTAATGGCCACAACAGCTGGAACTGGACCAGATCTGGAGCCGGGAGCCTTGGACTTCTTCAGGTCTCCCATGCAGGCACAGTTGCTTTCCTAGGCCCTAATGGTGAGCTGGATCGGAAGTGGAGCAGCTGGGATTCAAACTAGCGCCCGTGTGGGATGCAGACATTGAAGGGAGCGGCTTTACCAGCTGTGTCACAGCGCCTGCCAGCCCCCACACCTTCTCTGGGTTCTGTGAGGACAGGAACAGCACGTTCCTGGTGGTGTCTTCCCCTTCAGCTGTCCTGATTTCACTGTGCAAAGCAGAATTGCTGTGGTTTTGCGGCTGATAGCATGGCCCTTGGAATCTTCCTGCAGGGCCAGGTAGGTCATTTGTGTGAAGGAAGGAAAAGGGACATTTAAGATTGATAGTAACACTAAATAAAGGTCAAGCTAGAGGACAGACGTCGTTGCCTTGACTGCTTTTCCCTGTAGAACACAGACAGCTGCGTCGTTGCCTTGACTGCTTTTCCCTATAGAACAGACACCTGGAGCAGAGGACCCGTGAGTTGCTTGCTTCCTTGTAAGATCAGCTAGGTGTGCACGAGTGCTACCAGTCATCGCACAGCTGACGGATGCACGTGCGTGAGTTACTGTGCCTAGAATGCCGAGAGTTGAGTTTTCTCAGGCAGCAAGTTCCTTCTGGAGGAAGCAGAAGGCTTTTCTGTGTTTGGAGATGCGGTTAATGCTTTACAGAGGAAACGGAGGGGCAACGCACAGGGCAGAGATTTGGGAAGGGAAGTTAATTTGAGAATGGATAAAGAAAATAAAATGTATATTGTGTAAGTACTGCTTCTGACATTTAGTATTGGCAGCATGTTAATTCACGTGTCAGTAAAATGTCCCCCCCACACACCTGACTTTATGTTAGAGAATTAAGTTCTCACGAAAGGAGCCAGAGAGGGAGACGACAGACAGACATCCCATTCACTGGGTCACTCCCCCAGTGAGACTGGGTGGGGCCCCGGGGTGCGGGCCTCCCAAGTGGTAGCCTAGGCAGTGCCGAGCCCCTGCTCCTGTTGAGTCTGAGGCCCAGTCAGTTGGGCTGCACAGCCTCTCTAGCGGCGTTACTTCAGGAATTCCCGGGTGCCCGGGGCTCCTGGTAGAGTGGAATTTGAAGAGTAGTACGTTCACAGCAGAAGTGCTGGTCAGGGAACATTGATTGTAACCTGGGTGTGTACATGCCTTTGAGCCAGTGGTGGAGTTGAGTGGCTGTGACATTTCTGTATTTAATTTAATTCTGATTCCTAGGTCAAGGCCATGCTACTCAGGTGTAGTCTGTGGATCCAGTAGTATCAGCATCACATGGGGTCCTGCAGATAGGCAGGGCCATAGGCCGCACTCTGCATTTGCAGGTTTAGATTTCTGCCAGGGACTGTCCCCACGGTGACTGCCTCCTCCTCCTGTTTCCAAGGTATGAGCACAGCAAGCCGTTGGAACCGGAAGACACTACTGCTGCAGAGCTAACCGCCAAACCTTGCCTTGCTGCGTCCTCCAGTCTCCCTTCAGCAGCTGCACCGCTTGTTGCAATGAACACAGGTGAAGCGGAGTCAAGGGCACACGTGGCAGCGCTAGGAGCAGGTTCAGAGGACTGGGCCAATGCCATCGAGTTTGTTCCTGGGCAGCCCTACTGTGGCCGTAGTAAGTATTCTGAGAATAAAGTCAATTTCAGGTACACAGGAAATACATAAAGAAGCTGATTTTGGAAAAATCAGCCTTAGAGAATTAGTTTCTTTCAAGAGAGAAGAAAGCAGTTTGCTGGGCTGTTTGGGGTTGGGTTGCAGCTGTGTGTGCTCTCTGCAGTTAGCTCCTGGCTCCCTTGTAGTTGCTATCGTTGTCCTTATCCATCTGGGCCTCCTCGCCTCTTGCACGTTTGCAGCTTCCTCTGCCTGCACGGAAGCGCCCCCGCAGGGCTCAGGGACCCCGGCCGAGCCCGACAAAGAGCAGACCTCCGCGGAGACCAAGAAGCAGCTCTGTCCCTACGCTGCGGTGGGCGAGTGCCGCTACGGTGAGAACTGTGTGTATCTCCACGGGGATTCCTGCGACATGTGTGGGCTGCAGGTCCTGCACCCGGTGGACACCGCACAGCGCTCTCAGCACATAAAAGTAAGTGCCTGGGTCATTCCGGAAGTGAGCGCCTCCTGGGTTTGCAGAGTCCCAGACTTAGTGCCGCTCTAGTTTCAGGTTCACGGGAAGAAGCCTCGTGCCCGTTAGCAGCCCCCCCCCATCTCCAGGCAGAAACTGATCTGTGTGAACCGGGAGCGGCAGGCCTTTGGGGCTGACTGATTTTGCATGCTGCTTCCAGTCCAAGCTTCTCCATGGGCACGCCTGTTGCTCCACTCACCTGTGGGTTGTCGTGGGTGAGGGTGCTGTGAGCATCCGTGTGTGAGCTCGTCTCTGTGGAGCCTGCAGCTGGGAGTTGAATTGCAGGCCTGTGTGGCTGCCGAGCTCCGACAGGAGCTGCCCTTCAGGTTCCTAACTGCACCGCACCAGGGCTTCACTGAGCACGTGCAGGGTTCTGTTCTCTCTCTGCTCACTGGGTGAGTGTCGAAGGGACGGGTGAGGCCCTGCGACTCCGCTGTGCTGGCAGCAGTGGGGCCTGCCTCTGCAGCCTTAGTAGCAGGTGGTGATGTGGGTTCTGGGTGGCTTCTGCTCTGCTATGCAAGGAAGTGTGACAGCCACACAAACACGTGAGTGTCCTTGCGGGTGTTACCTAGACAGGTGTCAGCAGGTCTGATGCAGGCCGTCTGATGAGTGGGTACAGGGAATGGTATTCACAGTGCTAGCAGTAAAGAGACAGAATACGGATGCTCCATCCCGACAGCATGCTGTAAACAGAGCTGTGTGTTTCTCGCAAGTTGGGTTGCCCAAGTCTGGGTTTCTGCGGTGACGAGAATATTGCTGGTGACGTTAGCAATGCACGACTGCACGCTCTGAAAACTGTGTGTTTTAAATGGGTGCGTTGTGTGGTGTGTGGATTGTCTCAGTGAAGCTGGCATTGGGCACGGCCATGTCATTGTCACTGGTGACGTGGGAGTCTGCACCTGGACTTGCTGACAGGTCGTACCCCACGTAGGTGCTCTGGCGTGAGAAGCTGTCTACTGCGGGTGTGGCAGGGGTTGTGGGCTTGGGGAGAGAAGGCTCCGAAGCCGCGTCCTCGTGGCTTGATTTTCTGCTGTTGTCCAGCCCCGTGAGGTCCTGCCCCCGGCGTCGGCTGTGCGCAAGGCTCACTTTGCGTCCGACGTGCAGCGTCGGTACCAGTGCCTGACGCCGCTCTGGTCTCTCTGCTCCCCGCAGTCCTGCATCGAGGCCCATGAGAAGGACATGGAGCTGTCATTCGCGGTGCAGCGCAGCAAGGACATGGTGTGTGGCATCTGCATGGAGGTGGTCTACGAGAAAGCCAACCCCAGCGAGCGCCGCTTTGGGATCCTCTCCAACTGCAGCCACACCTACTGTCTCAAGTGCATTCGCAAGTGGAGGAGTGCTAAGCAGTTTGAGAGCAAGATCATAAAGTGAGACTCCTCCCCAGTCTTTCTGTTGTGGGGAAGAATTTAGTATCTTGTGCCAACTCCAACCAGACGGACCGCATTTAAGTGCATGCATTTTATCTGGAGACTGGGGCAGTCCAGTAACTGGGACTTCTTTGTATTTCAGCTAGCTTCTAGCTTAGTTGGTCTTCATTAATTTGAACGAGGAAACGCTGTGTGTCAGTCAGTAGACTCTTGGCTTTTCCCGAGGAGATTGTGTCTAGTGGATCAGCCAGCGTAGGCTCAGTGAAAACACCTGGCTCTGAATGTATGCTTCCTGACGTTTACATCTCCACTTTGCTATTCCATCCATTAAGCTAGCCGACACTCCTCCATCCTTTAAAGATTGTTCTCATAACTGAACAAAAACGACATAATCCAAACAGAGCAAAGTGACAAGAAATAAATTTATTCAAACGAAAGAAAAAGGAGTCTGTGTGAAATGTCTTTGTGTTTTTACTGGCTAGCCGTGGAGTTGCACTTATGAAGGAGTTGTGCAGTGCCAGTGTGGGGACCCCTGCAGGGAGCCGGTGCCTCAGGCCACACCAGGGTGTGGGCCCCTGGGGGTTTGCACTGCAGCCTGTTCATTGTTTCCCAGGTCCTGCCCAGAATGCCGCATCACATCTAACTTTGTCATTCCAAGTGAGTACTGGGTGGAGGAGAAAGAAGAGAAGCAGAAACTCATTCAGAAATACAAGGAGGCCATGAGGTATGAGCCCAGCAAAGAGCTGGGCGGCACCCGCTCAGCTGGGAGGAGCAGTGCTGCGTCCGCACTCCTGCCTCCTCCTTGCCCTTACTCTCCCTTCCCAGCACGGTTTGTTTTGTTGCCCTGATGACACCCAGTGTGCACCTCGGTGTGGCGCGTGCTGCCTCACCCTCAGTCCATGCCGTAGTCGTTCTGGTAATTCTCCTGTGCTGGCTTTCTAGAAGAGTTGGTCTCTGCTGGGTCTGCGGTACTAGAGCTAGTAACGGCCTGGACTGGGAACCGAGCGTCCGACTCTAGTTAGCGCTCCGTGCGTTAGCGCACACGGCTGTGGGGAGGGCTGTGAGCAGGCCTGCGGGTCTGTCCCCCGGATGGTAGTCACGTGCAGAGCTGAAGTCCACCGTGAATAAGGGTTGCGATGTCTTCCTTTCCAGCAACAAGGCGTGCAGGTATTTTGATGAAGGACGTGGGAGCTGCCCGTTCGGAGGGAACTGTTTTTACAAGCATGCGTACCCTGATGGCCGTAGAGAGGAGCCACAGAGGCAGAAAGTGGGAACATCAAGCAGATACCGGGTAACTGTCACTGTTTTTCTAGAGGGGAAATACCACGATGTCCGTTGAGTCCCGCACGTGTTGGGGTCGGGGAAGGAGAAGATGGACGCTCAGGTCTGGGAGTGAGACCAGAGCACTAAAGGCGGACACAGACCCCAGAGAACCGGGAGGGGTAGGAGCGGAGGCAAGCGGTGCGGAAGCTCCAGCCTCAGCCCGAGGGGAGGAGTTGGTAAAGTGGAACCCCGAGGCAGAAGCCTGACGCGCCGTGCCCTCTGGTGTGCTGGACGTGTTTGCCTTTAACAGCAAATGGAAGACTGGACAGTGCCATCCCTATCACGGCCTTGTTTCTTACAGGCCCAACGAAGGAACCACTTCTGGGAGCTCATTGAGGAAAGAGAGAGCAGCAGCCCCTTTGACAACGACGAGGAGGTTGTCACCTTTGAGCTGGGCGAGATGCTGCTCATGCTTTTGGCCGCAGGCGGGGACGACGAGCTGACAGACTCTGAAGATGAGTGGGACTTGTTTCGTGATGAGCTGGAAGACTTTTACGACTTGGATCTCTAGCGGCTCTGTGTGGCGTGGGAACTGTGCCCGAGCTGGTGTGGCAGTGCGTGTCGCTCTCCTAGGCAGGGCTCCCAACTCCAGGTGCTGTCCTGATCATTCTCACCCAGGGCCTGTCCTCCTCCACCCCCGCCTTTCCCCAAGGAGTGTGTTGTTTTCTGTTCCAAAAAGTTACAAAAATAAATCTTAAAGTTAGTTTTTTTTTTTTTTTTTTTTTTTTGGTAACATGAATTTATCAAACAGGTAGCATAGGTTTGTTGCGTCATCTGTTCTCAACTAGATTGTGTTTCTGGTCTTTCCACACTCTTTGAGGACTCCCAGGTTCAAACAAAAGCACTGGCTCTTTGGGGGTCCCAGCATGGGGGTGGCGGGTGAAGGAACCTGGAGGCGCAGGAGGCGGGCCCGGGTCCTGGTGAAATCTGCACATGTTTTTATCTGTTCCTTTCCCTGCCGTCTCCACCACGCGCGCTTGGTCTGTGGTTCGGTCTCCTGCTGAATTGCACACAAGGAATACTACTGAGTAACCAGGACCAGGCGCGAGTGTGCTGTGACCGTGACAGGAAGGTTGTTGAACCGCGGCTGAGAGTGGGAGTGACTCCAGGGGCTGATGGACTTGGGGAGTGTGTGTGTGTGTGTGTGTGTGTGTGTGTGTGAGTGTGAGTGTGTGTGAGAAGCTTCTCATCCCTGCATAGATGCAGTATTCTTAGCCTTAGTGGGCAACCTTGGTTTAGTGGTTTCAGGTAGATCCTGCAGGACGCAGCAGTTCTGCCGGTAGTGGTTAATATGTAGCAGTGCTAGCTAGCTCTGTCTGTCTACGTGAATAGAAATGGGGTTAGCCCTAGAGGTGAAACTACCTGGGAATCCTGTGTGTTAGCACAGACTGGGCCTTGGAAACACAGTTGTATGGGATGTTAAATGACCTAGCCTTTCCAGTCCAGGCACTTTTTGGAAAAATCTTTGTCCTCATTTGAGGAGTTTTGTTGTTGGGTTTTGTGTTTGTTTTTGTGGGTATTTGCCTCATTCCACCCCTGAGCTTTGCGAGTAGACAGAGGTGATTCAGATCTACGTTCTGAGGTGTTTCTTGTAGTGGAGTAACTGGTTTGCAGTCAGAAGTCCTACTTTTCCACTGGGGCGGTGGGTGGTCATCCACGAGACAAGCTGAAGTTCACTGGCTAAACCCCTGGGCAGTCTCACCTCTGCATCGTGTTGCTCTGAGAATACGTGGAGATGCCCCTGCCTTGTCCACCCACTGCTTTGACTCCTTGGATCCCACCCGTTCTTTCACTTAAGGAAAAACAGTAATTGTTGCAGAGGTCTCTGTATTTTGCAGCTGCCCTTTTGTAAGAAGCACTTTTCCCAAATAAAACAATTTAAAAGAAATGAGTTGGCTTTCTGTCTTGTGTACTGGGCTCTAACTGACGAAGGGTAAGGCTTGTTTTGTGGACTCTGATCCGCAGCTCAGGTGGTCCAGTTTGGGGGGGGTGGAGTTTCCCCGAGAAGGCCTCCAACCTGCTGAGCAATGTTGGAAAGGGGCCTCGTAAGTGGGATCCTCGAAGCTCTCACAGAATTTGCAAGAGGCTCAGGCTGCCACCACCCTTTTCACACCTTCGTGACGATCAGGTGTGGGTAACATACTTGGGTTTTGATGGTATTTTTCTTCATAATTTTTGTAAATGAAACAGGAACCCTCTGCCACTGCCATGGTGACCTTTTTGTGGCACTTTGCTTCCCGTATTTCCTGAAGTTCCCACGTCCAGAAGTGGTATGTTGATATGCTTATTATGGTCATCGTTAGAGTAGTCTGTAAGCTTCTAGAAGGGTCTGCTGGAGGCAGTGCTGGGGAGCTCCACAGGGATGCTGAGCACCCGGGGAGACAGGTGGGAGAGGGGCAGGAAGGTTGGAGGGAGTGGGTCCAGACGCTGAGCGGAGGTTCTGTTGGCAGCAGCTCCTTTGGTAACGAGAGAGGCAGCAGGGGCTTGCGTGGTGCCGGCCTGGTGCTGAGTGTGGACACGTTCCTGTTAAAGCAGCTTAGATGGACACCACAGCATTTGGCTGCTGTCTTTGCTGTTAGACTGGGTTGAGAAAGGGGCTGTTCCTTCAGATGCGGCACTGGGAGAACACAGCTGACCGTGATGGGCGTGGAGCTGCAGGGAGAAGTAGGATGGGGGCTGAAAGCCTCAGATGTCAGACTCTTCTGTTGCCACAATATAAAGGCCTGGTCTGCCTGAAGAACTGAACTGTCACGTTCAGAGAAAAATTAAAACGACTTGTAATATTTTTTTTTAAAAATCAGTTGGTTAAATCATTTTTGGGTGCCCAGATTAAAAATAAATTATAAGGACATCAACAAGGACATCAACTGAACACCCATAACTAACCTTTAAGCACTTGGGAGACGACGCCCAAGGGCATGTGTTTAAAAAGCCGCCACTGCTCACCAGCACTAAACTGGTTTACTCCACCAGGTCTTGCCACAGAGGACCTGGACAAATACAAGTGCTTCTGGGTCAAGCCCGGCGCTTTTCAACGAAAGCCTGTTGCCCTGCAGTGGCTTCCGGTTTGCACCTGCTCCACCCTTGGCCTGACAGTGAGCAGGATCTGAAGTGTCAGCCTTCCCTAAAGAGGGCTTGGCTTCTGCTTAGGCAGACACGGATGCACCGCTCTTGCCTTGTGCTGGGAGTCGGTGGATAAGGTGTTCGATGAAACGCCCACAGATGTGGAGCCCCTGCTGTGTGTAGGCGCTGTGCCGGCCCTGGGGGTGCTGCAGGTGTGCTGGGCGGCAGGAACTGGCCACTGCCAAGACCTCCCTGGTGCAGTTGGCCGTGATTGCTTGCCACACGCCTTCTCTACCCCTCTTTTCAGGTTCCCAGAGCTGGTGGAGCCAAGGGTCAAATCGGCAGAGCAACAACATTGGGGGGACCCCCACCCCCAAATCAGATCTTAGCTGCCCAAGAAGTAAATCAAGACTGGGGAAGTTTTCTGTTTTGCTTTCAGTGTAGGCTCAGCGTGGATTATCCTCAGCTAACTTTTTAATGAAATTAAAGATATTTGTGATTAATCGTGATCATTATAATCTGATTCAGGGGAGGTCTGGCCTAGTCTCTGTGGTCAAAGAAAGCTAATTTAAAAAAAGGTTTTGGGTTTTTAAAATTTGGTTAAAAAGCTCGGTGACTGAGGGAGACAGGTGTCTCCTTCCACTGGTTCACTCCCCGTATGGCTGCAATGGCTGGAGGGTGGGGGCCAGGCGGAAGCCAGGAGCCTGGAACTTGATCCAGAGTGATGGGGCCCCAAGCACTGGGGTCGCCCTCTGCTGCTTCCACACGTACTCTAGCAGGGAGCTGGATCAGAAGTGGGGCAGCCAGGACTTGAACCAGACCTCCAGTATCGCACGAGGTGCTTTAACCCACTGTACCACAACGCTGGCTCTCACAAGCTCCGACGGGCCCAAAGGCACAGGCACCACAGCTGTCCTGGTGCCTGCCGGAGCCGTCTTCCCGAGTCCTATCAGAAAAGCACACGGACAGTCTAGCGGTGTCCTGGATGGCCCAAATGCGTCTGACATGCTCACACTTAGCGCTTAAGTAAACTGGGACACGCCCAGCTGCTGGAGACCTGCGGCCTCTGGCCTGAGGCTTCTCAGAATATCAAGTGCAGGTGAACAGCCGGCTGCTGGGCGCATGGATCTTGGTAGTGTAGATGCCGAGCCACGGGGACTGGGGTGGAGGCTCGTGCGGCCAAGGCCAGCGTGAGGTTGCCGCCAGTGTCCCTGCACCACCGGGAAAGCGTCCGCAGGGCGTGTGTGCGTTGTGGCTCTTGTTGCTTGGTTGGTGGTTTTGTAAATTTCCTTTTAAAACTTGGTTTCCTAGGCCAAAATCTGTAAGAGCAAATCCCACAGGGCAAACACATGTAAGTTGAGGTTTGATTCAAGTTTTGAAATTTCCAACTAAAATGAGTATGTGGAAGTACACATTTTTTTTCCTCTAAAGATTTATTTATTTATTTGAAAGAGAGAGTGAGCTTTGATCTGCTGGTTCACTCCCCAGTTGGCCACAACGTCTGGAGCTGGGCTGATCAGGAGTCAGGAGCTTCCTCCGGGTCTCCCACACAGCTGCAGGGGCCCAAGCACTTAGGCCATTTTTCACTGCTTTCCAAGGCCTATCAGCAGAGAGCGAGATCGAAGTGGAGCAGTCGGGACTCGAACTGGTTGCCAGGTGGGATGCTGGTGCTGCAGGTGGCAGCTTCACCCGCCACACCACAGCGCTGGCCCCTGGAGTGCGGACGGTTCGGGGGATACGTCAAGGATAACATAAGAAGCACAGTAGTTTTAGCTTGATAGTGCCCACCGATCAGAAGTCAGGCAAGTTAGTGACAACTATCCATCAGGCATGCAACTTGAAAGTCCAGTCCTTCTGTAAATTATATTCTTGAAAAATTGTAGAGTAAAAAACTATTCCAATACCCATACTTGTTAGCATGGGCATGGTTTAATACCAGCATCAAACAGCTCATCCTAAGGTGTATGTATACACACTCAGCCTATTGTTCCCCTTCTGTTTTTTTTTTTTTTTTTTTTTTTAGAGTTATTTATTTGAAAGGCTGCATGGCTGGAGCTGTGCTGATCTGAAGCCAGGAACCAGCCAGGAGTTTCTTCTGGGTCTCCCATGTGGGTGCAGGGGCCCAAGGACTTGAGCCATCTTCTGCTTTCGCAGGCCATAGCAGAGAGTCTGCATAAAGTTCCAGATAGTTAGGAAGTGGAGCAGACAGGACTGGACCTGGCGCCCGTATGGGATGCCAGGACTTCAGTCAGCAGCTTTACCCGCTATGCCACAGCACCAGCCCCTCCCTTCTTCTTTTTTTTTTTTCTTTTTTTTACAGACAGTGGACAGTGAGAGAGAGAGACAGAGAGAAAGGTCTTCCTTTTCCGTTGGTTCACCCCTCAATGGCCGCTGCAGCCGGTGCACCACGCTAATCCCGAAGCCAGGAGCCAGGTGCTTCCCCTGGTCTCCCATGCAGGTGCAGGGCCCAAGGACTTGGGCCAGCCTCCACTGCCTTCCTGGGCCACAGCAGAGAGCTGGACTGGAAGAGGAGCAACCGGGACAGAATCTGGCGCCCCAGCAGGGACTTAGAAGCCGGGGTGCCGGCACCGCAGGCAGAGGATTAGCCTGTTGAGCCGCAGTGCCGGCCTCTCCCCTTCTATTTTAAAAAGTTTCTGACTTACAGAAAGTTTGCAAGAATAGTGTATTAGGGGGCCAGCACTGTGGCACAGCCCATTAAAGCCCCTGCCTGCAGCGCCTGCATCCCCTATGGGGCACTGGTTCGAGTCCTGGCTGCTCCACTTCCCATCCAGCTCCCTGCTAATGTGCCTGGGAAAGCAGCGCAAGATGGTCCAAATCTTTGGGCCCCAGTACCCACATGGGGTACCAGGAAGAAGTCCCTGGCTTCAGATCGGCTCAGCTCCAGCTATTGTGGCCACGTGGGGAGTGAACCAACAGATGGAAGACCTCTCTCTGTATCTCTCTCTCTCTCTCTCTCTCTCTGTATATCTCTCTCTTTCTGTAACTCTTTCAAATAAATAAATATTAAAAAAAAAAATACGCTTCTGGAAGCAGCATTTGTTTCATTTCCCTACATTTTGCTCTTTGCTTTGTATCTTTGTCTCCTCATCATCTGTCTGAGAGCAGTGACGGACATGACAGTTTATGTCCACATAGTCCAGGTGCAACGTTTTCTCCTGGGTAGCCACGATGCAGCCATCAGAATCGAACATTGACAGGTTGGTATTCACCTAAAGTACAGCAACATGAGGTAGCAGAATTGTGCGTGTTTGAGTTTTGTGCTAAGAGTAGATTTTAGCTGCTTTTGCCATAAAAACAATGAGTAGTATGGGGAGGGCATTGTGCTGCAGTGGGTTAAGCTACACAAGGACCTGGGCCTCTGCTACCCACATGTGAGTCTCGGGATGCCGGCGTGCCAAGTGGTGGCTGATCCCGCCGTGCCACAGTGATGGCCCATCCCGGAGGCAGTTTGTCCATTTTAACCATTTCTAACCTCATGCTACTGCAGTTGTTAATGGAGGCGGGTGGGATAGAGGTTCTTGTCTTCACACAAGAAAGAATTCAGGCACGGACAGAGTAGTAGTGGTCAGCAAGGCGTACTGGAGCAGGGCCTCCGTCAGAACGGATGGGCACCTCCAGCCGGAATCGGAGAGGCCGCCCAGCCATTCCGGCGGGGGAAGCAAGGCCGCGGTTTCCTGGAGACAAGGCAGGCGGGCACCTCGGGAGAGACTCGGCACGCAGTCTGCGTTCACGCGGGGCCTGTGGGGGAGTGGGGTCCAGGTCTTCCTGCCGCTTCCCCTTCCTGTCCTCCTCCTGGACAAAGGGTTTGCTGGGTGTGAAATAGGAGAGGGCTCCTCCGAGGTTTTATTGCCCAGTGTTAATCAGACTGGGTAGCCCCTCTGGTGCAGCAGAGGGTTTGTGTAAAATCCTGGGCAGCTTCCTAGGTGTGCTTCCAAAGTGTTACAAGCTGTAGGGCTTCGCTTCCCTGAGGACCCTGTCACAGGGCACAGGCTGGTTTCTAACCTTCCTAACACGGTGCTGGGCCACCGTCACCATGGTGCAGTTCTTAACTGGTAGAATTACAGAGAGATCTTCAACTGCTGTGCACTTCCCAAATAGCCACAGTAGCTAGGGCTGGGCTAGTATCCTGGGACTCCTTCCAGGTCTCCCACTTGGGTAGCCCAAGTGTTTGGGCTATCTCCCACTGCTTTCTCAGGTGCATTGGCAGGGAGCTGGATTGGAAGTGGAGCAGCCAGGACTCGAACTGGTGCCCATATGGAATGCTGGAATCACAGGCAGCAGCCTTACCAGAACGTGGATGCCAGAACGTGGACCCCATATTTAATTTATGTTAAAATCGTGCTTTAATTTAAAAATAATCCATATTTGGAATTAGAATCATGTCTTGGCAGGCAGTTATTACACAAAACCTGGCTGGAAACTGTGGATGTCTAGTTTCTGTGCTTCAGAAAGCATCGGGTTTGGGATTTCTTCAAATATTATACATTTTATCTATTTTTTACAAGACTTATTTATTTATTTGATAGAGTTAGACAGAGGGAGAGACAGAAAGAGAGCGCCTATCCACTCGTTCACTCCCCAGGTGGCTACAAAGGCTAGGGCTGGGCCAGGCTGAAGCCAGGAGCCAGGAGCTTCATCCGGGTCTCTCACGTGGGTGCAGGGGCTGAAGCGCTTGAGCGTCACCTGCTGCCTCCCATGGTGCATGTTAGCAGGGAGCTTTATTGAAAGTGGAACAGAGATGAGACGCGGGCACTCTGGCGTGGGATGCGGGGTCTCCGGTGGTGTCCTGACCGGCGCCCATGCCTGTAATGGAGTTGTGTTTCTAAACTGGGTGATGGGGCCAGCCTGGCAGTGCAGCAGCTCAGGCCTCCGCCTGCAATGGCAGCATCGCAGATGGGTGCCGGTGTGAGACCCTGCTGCTTGACTGCCAACCCAGCTCCCTGCCAGTGTGCCTGGGAGTGCGGTGGAAGAAGGCCCGTCCATGTGGGAGACCCGGATGGACTTCCTGGCTCCCGGCTTTGGCATGGCCCAGTCCTGGGCCATTGTGGCCATCTGGGGAATGACCTCTCTTTCTCTCTAACTCTCCCTTTCAAATAAATAAATAAACCTTTGAAATGAGTAAATAAACAGCAATCGTAAATAATACCTACTTCAAAAGACACTTGCCAGGATCCAAGGAGTTAGCAGGAAGTGGGTGTTTACCAGCGCTGTCGCCCTTGCGATGCTGTCACAGTTACTACCGGTGAACCCTCTCATAGCAGATGGGGACAAGACCCAGGAACCATGCGACAGTAGCTGAGTTTTCTCCCACACAAGAGTGCATTTGACACCCGAAGGCCAATTCAAGTGATTGTTTTATCGTTGTTTTAGCCTCCCAAATTTTGGAACTTAGTTCATGCAGCTCACTTGGGACAAATGATCCAATGTGAGTGGTGTGAGAAAAATGCCAGAATTTACTGAACACAGCTCACCCGCTCAGAGTCACCCCTGGCCAGGAGACACGGAGGCCAGTTCCAGAATCGCCTGCCATCTCGGCGCGGGGGGCCGGCCGTCAGCATGCTCACGCTCCAGCCCACGGCAGCCGCTGCCATCGGGCGGGGGCTTTGTGGCTCTTCCAAGGACGTGGGAGGCTTTCTGCGGTGGCACCAGCATTTCAGCAGAAGCCCAGGCTGTGTTCAGGTGACCTGGTTCTCACATGTTGGCAGGACAATTTTATTTATTTATTTGACAGAGTGGACAGTGAGAGAGAGAGACAGAGAGAAAGGTCTTCCTTTGCCGTTGGTTCACCCTCCAATGGCCGCCACAGCCAGTGCGCTGTGGCCAGCGCACCGCGCTGATCCGAAGGCAGGAGCCAGGTGCTTCTCCTGGTCTCCCATGGGGTGCAGGGCCCAAGCACTTGGGCCATCCTCCACTGCTGGCCGAGAGCTGGCCTGGAAGAGGGGCAACCGGGACAGAATCTGGCGCCCCGACCAGGACTGGAACCCGGTGTGCCGGCGCCGCAAGGCGGAGGATTGGCCTAGTGAGTTGCAGTGCCGGGCTGGCAGGACAATTTCAATGGCAGATAATCCCCCTCCTCCTAGCACATAATCCTTGAAACTGTTGAGATCTTCAGGCTCGTGGTTGAGACTGAGAGGCAGAGAAGTAAAGATTGGTGCGAATCTTCAGTGTTCTTTCTTTTTTTTAAGATTTATTTATTGGAAAGAGTTACAGAGAAAGGTCTTCTATCCAATGGTTCACTCCCCAGATGGCTGCAATGGCTGGAGCTGTGCCAATCCAAAGCCAGGAGCCAGGAACCAGGAGCTTCTTCTGGGTCTCTCATGCGGGTGCAGGGACCCAACCACTTGGGCCGTCTTCCACTGCTATCCCAGGCCATAGCAGAGAGCTGGAAGTGGAGCAGCCATGTCTCCAACCGGTGCCCATATGGGATGCCGGCGCTTCAGGCCAGGGAGTTAACCCGCTGAGCCACAGCGCTGGGCTCTTCAGCATTCTTTTCTCAAGTTTTTGTGTTCCTTATTTTAAGTTGTGTATTTTATTTTTTAAAAATTAAAAATGTATTTGAGAAAGAGAGAGGTCTTCCGTTCACCAGTTCATTCTGAAGTTGGCAGCAGGGGTGCCAGCTGGGTGCCCACGGGGGTTGGCAGTGGCCGCTGCCTCCCAGGCTGTGCAGCAGCAGGAAGCTGGGGCGGGCAGAGGAGCCAGGACTTGAACCAGGCACTCGGCAGAGTGTGGCGTCTCCAACGGCATCTGCACTGCCAGCAGGTGCCCCCCCCCGCGTATTTTACTTTTTAAAGATTTATTTATTGAGGCGAGTGTTGTGGTGCTTATTTGAAAGGTAGAGGTACAGAGAGGGATCTTCCTTCTGCTGGTTCACCCCCTAAATGGCTGCCACATGGGGATTCCATCCAGGTCTCCCAAGCACTTGGGCCATTCATCCAGGCAGCTGGATCGGAAGTGGAGCGTCCAGGGCTCGAACCATTGCTCGTATGGGCGCTGCCTAACCTGCTGCACCACAGCGCAGGCCGCCTGCCTGCAGTTCTTGAAACACAGGCGAGTGGCTCAGGTCGTTGAGAAATCTGAAGTTCTTGGGCTGGGGTGGGAGAGGGGCCTGTGGGTTTCAACTGTCTGCTCTCAGAGGCCAAAGGCGTTGCTCTCCTGTCCCCTTGGGGGCGACAGGCTTTCCCGCAGGAGCAAATACACCCGGATGCTCCCAGCCCCAAGACAGCCAGCGCAGCACCTGACCTTCGGAGTTTTGGTTACGGTTTCATTTGCAGCCCCTACAGATTGCTTTTTCTTTCTTCTCTCTGGAATCCCAACCATTTACAGATTTCTTATCCTGTGTTTTCAGATATTTAAAGTAAGGATTTCAGGTTACTCGATCTGCAGAATGCTGCAGCCGAAGTCTTGTCACTTGGGGGCATGCTACCTTGGGCCATCTGTTTAACCTCACTCCTTCCTCTGTGGCTTTCTCCTGTGACGGCCTCGAAGAAGAAGAGGAGGCGCTTGCGTTCAATAGGTGCTCAGAGACGAAACGTCAGCGCCTCTGGAGTTGGCTGCCAGGATTCGCCGAGGTGCGTCGGCTAATAAATGCGAAGAGCGCTGGGACCAGGGCAGCGGCAGCTCATTCGCCCTGAAGAGACGGATGCGGACGGATGCCAGCGGTGGCTGCCGGAGCCGGGGGTGACGTGTTGTAAGCATCTCCACGTCAGCCCGAGACTGCGTCTCCTTGCAAAGCACAGGACGTCCTCTGTCCCTGTTCTTTTTTAAAGTGTGAATTTGGTCTTCTATCTGCGTGCATTCCCCGAGGGCTGCTTGGTGGTCCGCAGCACTGCCGTCACCGTGTACCCCAGGCTGGAGCTGCCAGGACCTGTGGGGGGGGGGGCCCATGCAGGCGCACCTCCAGCCTCTGGACTGGTGACACGCTAGGGAGGTTGCTGTCCAAGGTGGAGAGAGTTTGGGGGGGCGAGGCACCCGTGGATGAGGCTGAAGTTTGATGGGGCGAGGCACCGTGGATGAGGCTGAAGGAACGCACAGCACCGCAATGCAGATGTAACTCTGTCTCAGAAGCCAGGCTCTGGCGGCTGGCCTCGAAGAGCTTTCTCTGCTGTGTGAGTGAGGTGGAGGCGGAGGTGCCGCCTACCGGGGCGGAATCTGCAGGAAATGAGGTCAGCGGCAGGTGTTGGGGTGTTCGGCCTGGTGCTCAAGGTGCCTGTGATGAGGGGCCGGCGTTGGGGCACGGTGCGCTACGCTCTGCCTGGGGTGCCGGCATCCCGTGAGTGCTGGCTTGAGTCCCGGTGGGTCCACTTCCCACCTAGCTCCCTGCTGATGTGTCCAGGGATGCAGCAGAGGATGGCCCGCGTGCTTGGGCCTCTACCACCCACATGGGAGACCCATTTGGAGTTCGAGGCTTCTGGCTTTGACCTGGCCATTGAGGCCATCTGGGGAGTGAATGGAGGTGCTCTGTCTTCCTCTGTCTCCCTCTGTCCCCCCCCCTCCCAACTCTGCCTTTCAGATAAATAAACCTTTTTAAAAAGATGCCTGTGCCCCACACTGGCGTTCCTAGGTCTGATGCCCAGCCCTGGCTCCCGATTCTGGCTTCTCGCCGTGGTGGCCCCTGGGAGGCAGCCCTGATGGCGCTAGTAATAGGGTTCCTGGTTTCACGGGAGACTTAGATTGCATTCCTGGCTCCTGGCTCCCCCTCCAGCTCTCAAGGGCATCTTGGGAGTGAACCAGTGGATTGGAGCTGTCTCTCTCTCCATTTCATCAAATGCAACTGCTGCTTGCCTGGAGGACCTGCTGAGGTGGTTAGTGTCAGGTGTGGGGCTCTGCCATCCCAAAGCCAGTCCTAGAACTGTCCCTTCTACCCTGTGCCATGCGACACCCATCCCCTGTTACCCATCTCCAGGACCCAGTGTGAGGGACACCGGGGGAATGTCCCGCCCCCAGTGGACAGCTGTCCAAGTGGATGATCTCAGAGGCCCGCCCGACGCCTTTCTCTTCCAGTGCGCCGAGTCCTGTGGAATCCCAGCGTCAGTACTACATGTCTGCAGGTGCTGGTGTTTGGTTCCCATTAAATACAAATGCCACAGGGTCAGCCCAGCTCCGCCCATCGTGGCCATCTGGGGAGTGAACCAGCGGATAGGAGACCTCTCTCTCCCTCTGCCTCTGCCTCTTTGTCACTCTGCCTTTCAAATAAATAAATCTTTAAAATAAAATAAATGTTAAAGAGGCTTGTCCACTGAAAACTATAAACTGTGACTGAAAAACACCTGAAGAAGACATACATCAATGGAAAGACATCCCATAGCTGTGGACTGGAAGATGTAATACTGTTAAGATTCAAGCATGCCCAGTGAGCTACAGATTCAATGCAGTCATAATCAAGATTTTTTTTTCAGAAATAGAAAAACACCTAAGATCATTGTTGCTGGAAGATCAAAGAAACCTGACCAGCAGGAGCAGTCACAGAGGGAGAGCACGAAGCTGACGGACTCACACATACTTACTTCCTTTTAAAAAAAAAAAATTTATTTATTTACTTGAAAGGAAGAGTTACAGAGAAGCAGAGGCAGAGAGAGAGAGAGAGAGAGGGGATCTTCCATCTGCTGGTTCACTCCCCAAATGGCCACCATGGTTGGGGCTGGGCCAGGCCAAAGCCAGGACTCAGGAGCCACTTGTGGGTCTCCCATGTGGGTGCAGGGCCCAAACTCTAAGGCCGTCTTCTGTTGCTTCCCCAGGTGCATTAGCAGGGAGCTGGATCGGAAGTGGAGCAGCCAGGTCTCGAATCAGTGCCCATATGGGACGCCGGTGTTGCAGGGAGTGGGGAATGGGAGTGTGTGTGGGGGGGTGGGGGAACTTTATTGGCTATGCCACAATGCAGGCTCCTGGCCTGGGATTTTCCATTGCTGGGGGGTAGAGAAGCAGGAAAGCAGCTCGCTGATCCCAGAGGCTGGCGTCCCAGCTGCTTCCCCTAACTCGGAGGGGTGGCCACAAAGGAGAACCTGGCAGGCCACTCACTTAGGCTGGGGCCTGGTCCTGACTATGTGTCCTGGGATTGGCTGCTCTGTTTTTTTGGGAGCAGAGCTAATTGACAAGCACCGGAGACTCAGCTGCACGGCAAGGATTCCCTAAAAGGGACCTTGAATCAGACAGTGAAAGCGCTCCCCTGCAGCTGCTGTAGCTAGGGATGGATCCTCGAGGCCCGGGTGCCATTCTGGCTCTGACGAAGGGCTCCTGAGGCACCAGGACTTGTGTACAGAGCACGGAGGGGAGACCCGCGGGAGGGCTGGGGTGGTGGCGCCTGGTGCCCCCCTCACTGTCGTGGTCTGGGCCTTGAGACGCCCGCCCGAGCAGCAGGGCGGCAGCAGGGGAGAGCGGGGACTGAGCGTCCCCTGTTGCGGGACAGGACACCTGGGAGAGCTGGAGGGCTCACAAGGAGCTCACCCACCCCCAGGAGGCCTGGCGTGACCGCTGACTGGACAGAGAGCTCAGTGGCTGACTGGTGCCACGCTCCCAGGAGTCCCCGCTGCCAGGTGAGCAATGTCCACACCCGGAAGCCACCCGAGGTAGTGGTCTGGGATCACCCCGGCCCCAGGGCCACATCAGGGAAGCCCAGTAATGGTCTCGTAATCATTCATGAGGCAACCATTTAATTCAAATGAGTGATGTTCCAGAGGCATCTGCAGGAGCCTCCCACATCCCAGCCCAGCCAGGACCAAGGGGCATCAAGTCCTCCTCCCTCAGAGGGTCCCTGGTGTTTGCGC
This sequence comes from Sylvilagus floridanus, assembly GCA_949820135.1. Classification (NCBI taxonomy): domain Eukaryota; kingdom Metazoa; phylum Chordata; class Mammalia; order Lagomorpha; family Leporidae; genus Sylvilagus; species Sylvilagus floridanus. The sequence goes on along the minus strand of OX463236.1, from coordinate 1,978,795 downwards.
CAGCAGGCTTTGCTCCCGCCGCTGAAGCCCTGAGGTGGGGACATCGGGCAACAGTGGTGACGGCGTCGGGGTTTCTCACTGCCAGCTTCCCAGCCTCCTGCCCAAGCTTCGTCAGACTGCTCCAGACATCCCCCAACGCGGCTCCTCTGCAAGTGAGAAGCAAAATCCAGCCGAGAGCAGTGGAGGAGCTGGGAGAGGGGAGGGCCAGCCCCACCCTCCCAGCCCCTGCCCGGCGCCCGGGTTCCAGCAGTGTCCTCTTTGGTTAGACTTGGCGCCTGTGGCCTGGGCTGGCAATTCAGACAGAAGTGCTGCTCGTCCAGGAAGGAGCGAGGAGGAGACGAGAAGGAGGCTCTGGGCTGCTGTGCTCCAGAGACGGCCTGGGCACGTGGTCAGCAGGTGCAGTGGGACTTCTCGCTGGGCCCCTGTGCCATGAGAACCGGGCTGGAGTCCAGGGGCAGGCTGTTCAGGGCGCTCTCCCCACACAGGTGCAGGCTGTTGCGGGCGATCAGCTCCTTGGCCATCAGCACGAAGACCTCGTCTATGTTCCTGGACTCCTTGGCAGACGTCTCCAGCACGGCGAGGAGGCCGTGCTTCTCGGCCAGCGTGCAGGCCTCCTCGAACAGCACGTGCCGCTCTTCCCACTTGTCCGACTTGTTTCCTGCAAGGGACAGACAAGCACGCGCCACTGAGCGCCTGCCCGTGTTCCGAAGGCCACTCAGGAGAGCCCTTCTCGTTCAGCGGTGAGCACGCGCGCAGGCACTCGCAAAGGGTAGCCGAGGGCGGAAATGCCAGCGCCGGGGCTCGGAGTGGAGTCTCTGCGGCCTGTGCTGAACTTGAAGAACAGCTAGGACTAGGCCAGAGGACGGTGGTGCGGGGGGGCACGTGGAGCCCTGTCACTCCCGCCGTGCCTCTCGGAGTCTTCCCTCCTCGTCCTTGCAGCCTAGCTCTTTCCAAACCACAAAGTGCTGGGTGCTGTGAGCTGAGCCCGGGCTCCCCGAGGGGGGTGAGATCAGGATTTGCTGGGCTGAAGGTACGCAATGGAAGTGTTTCCTTTTAGTTTTTTGTTTATTAAAGACTTATTCATTCATTTGAAAGGCAGAGTTACAGAGAGGCAGAGGAAGAGAGAGATCTCCTATCCACTGGTTCACTCCCCAAGTGGCCACAAGGGTCGGAGCTGGGCAGATCCGGAGCCGGGAGCCAAGAGCTTCTTCCTGGTCTCCCATGCTGGTACAAGGGCCCAAGGACTTGGGCCATCTTCAACTGCTTTCCCAGGCCAGAGCAGAGAGCTGGATCAGAAATGGAGCAGCCAGGTCTTGAACCGGCACCCATATGGGATGCCGGCACTGCAGGCAGCAGCTTTTACCCACTAAGCCACAGCACTGGTCCCTTCTTTTAGATTTTAAAAAGTATTGACTTTCATTTTCTTTGAAGGAGAGAGAGATCGACCCTCCATCTGATGATTCACTCCCCAGATGGCCACAATAGCCAGAGCTGGGCCAGGCTGAAGCCAGGAGCCTGGAACTCCATCTGGGAGTCCCAAGTTCTTGAGCCATCACCGCTGCCTCACAGGGTTCTCCTTAGCACCAAGCTGGAGCCAGAGGCAGAGCCAGGACACTGACCCAGGCAGCGTGTCCATCAGCGTCCTCACCCAGGTCAGCCGTGCCGCCTCAGCTCCGTTCCAGCTGCCCGCTCATGCGCGTCCTGAGGCAGCAGGTGACGGCTGAAGCAGCTGGGTTCCTGCCACCCCGTGAGGGACCCACATTGAGCTCCCGCTCCTGGCTTCTCTCTAGCCCAAGCCTGGCTGCCGCAGGCAACTGGGGAAGGAACCAGCAGGTGGAAGTTTGGAAGAGCTCTCTTCATATGTCTCTGTCTCTGTCTCTTTGCCTTTCAAATAATAAACAAACAAAGAAATACTAACTGGAGCCTAAAATTGTGGTGCAGCAGCGCAAGCCGCACTCGGGAGCCGTGCGCTGGAGTGCCTGGGATTGAGTCCTGCCTCTGCTTCTGAGGCAGCTTCCAGCTAATGCACTGGGAGACAGCAGATGACGGCCCCGGTACTTGGGTTCCTGCTGGCCACGTGGGAGACCCAGAGGGAGTTCCTGGCTCCTGCTTGGTTCCAGCACTAGCTCTTGTGGGTGTCTGGGGGCGTGAATCAGTGGATGGATGAAAATCTCTGTTTCTTTAAATAAAACTTTAAAAGCCCATCACTAACACAGGGAGGCATACCTTGTAGTGTGTTCATGCAAAGGAGCATTGCACAAATCCTGTAAAAGAATGAGGGGTGGCACTGCTTGGGACAGCTGCGTCCCACAGCGGAGTGCCTGGCTTGAGTCCTGCCTCTGCTTCCAGTCCAGCTTCCTGTTACTGTGCCTGGAAGGCAGCAGATGATGGCTTTAGTACTTGGGAGACCTGGATGGAGTTCCTGGGTCTGGGATTTGGCCCAGCCCAGCACTGGCTACTGCAGGCATTTGGGAGAATGACCCACCAGGTGGAAGCTGGCTCGCTCGCTCACTCTGTCTCTCTCTCATTGTGCACATCACTCTGCCTTGCAAATGGATTTTTAAAAAGGAAAGAATTATAGCTACATGCAACAATATGGAAAAAACTCCGAAACTTAACACTGAGGGAAAGCAGCTTAGACTGAAGACATTTTCTGATTCCATTTATAGGAAGTTCAGCAGCAACAGCAAAACAGAACTGGGGATGGGGTTAGGAGGCGAAATGGTCAAGAAACGCAGGGGTGTGGTAACCACGAAGGTCATGCTGTGCTGGCCTGCAGGGGAGGGAGGCCGGGAGCGGGGCTGGCGCCAACACTGTTCTCATTCCTGACCCGGGTGCTGTTGGCTTAGTGTTTCTCCTTAGGATACATCACCATGCACATTTCTGTGTGTTCATCTGTCCCAGTAAAAGTAGAAGATTGAAAAGTACTTCCCCAGTCACCGTCAGCAGCCTGCCCAGAGACGAAGCTGGGCTTGGGTCATAATCATTCTCTAAGAAGTTTAAGTCCAAGAGTGTTTTCAGCCGGCATTACCACGCTGAACCCCTGGAAACTGTAAACGGTAAGGGGTCTTTGCAGATGTGACTGAGCTAAGGATCCTGACGTGTGGAGATTGTCCTGGGTGCCACACACAGTCTCACGCCTCCTTCCAAGAGGGAGGAGGAGGGAGTGCCCCCCCTCACCAGGAGGCAGAGGCTGCATGGTGCAGCCACAGCAGTGAGAAGCCACAGCAGCTCTCTCCAAGAGCCTGCGGGGGAGACAGGGCCCCACAGGAGTCTGGGCGCAGCACATTCCTGGTACCCTAAGTCCTGGTACTGCGTCCAGGCCACAGCCTTCCGACGGTGAGAGCACATTCCTGGTACCCTAAGTCCCCTGGCTTGGGACAGCAGCCTCAGGACATGCACACCTTCAACAGGACTCTGCAAGTTCACAGCCAGCGAGGCCCAAGCTCAGGGCCAGGCTCAGCTTCTAGAAGGGAGGTAGGAGGACTCCTTGGTGGAGGAGATGTGTGCAGGGAGCAGGCACCTGCGGAGCCAGGAGTCGGACCTGTTGTCTGCATCCCTCACTGACTGCGCATTCCCATTTTTATGACGTGTTCCTGGTGCCTGTCCCATCTGCCACACCTGGATCGGCAGTGCTGACCTTCCATTGCTCCAGCCCTCACCAGCCGGTGCCCGCACCCGGCAGCATGAGCCCAGCACTTGGAGGAAGCGAAAGAAACAGAAGGTCTGCTCAGTGCCCTTTGGCGGCTCCCATATCCAGATACGCAGAAGGCTGTAATACTAATTCTCATTACAACGCTGAGGATCAGGTGAGTGACACAAGCAGAGCTGTACGATACCTCCTGGCAATCCCAACTCCATAAAACTCCGAAATCCCTAAGTTCTTTGGTCATTCATTTGACAGGAAAATCTGTCCTAAACTGACCATTTAAAGTTTTTAATTCAGGGGCCAGTGCTGTGGTGTAGTAGGCTAAGCCTCTACCTGTGGCACTGGCATCCTATACGGGCGCTGGTTCAAGTCCCTGCTGCTCCACTTTCAATCCAGCTCTTTGCTATGGTCTGGAAAAGCAGTCCTTGGGCCCCTGCACCCATGTGGGAGACCTGGAAGAAGCTCCTGGCCCCTGGCTTTGGATCAGCGCAGCTCTGGCTGTTGGGTCATTTGGGGAGTGAGTGAATCAGTGGATGGAAGGTCTGTTTTTCTCCCTCTAACTCTGCCTTTCAAACAAATAAATCTTTTATTTTTTAAAGATTTATCTTATTTATTTGAAAGACAGAGAGGTGGAGACAGAGGAAGAGAGAGGGAGAGAGGTCTTCATCTGCTGGTTCACTCCCCAAATGGCCACAATGGCTGAAGCTGAGCTGATCCAAAGCCCGGAGTTAGGAGCTTCTTCCGCGTCTCCCAGGTGGATGCAGGGGTCCAAGGACTTGAGCCATCTTCCACTGCTTTCCCAGGCCATTAGCAGGAAGCTGGATCAGAAGTGGAGCATCTGGGACTCGAACCGGTGCCTTATGGGATGCTGGTGCTGCAGGCCAGGGCTTCAACCCCCTGCTCCACAACGCTGCCCACAAATAAATCTTTTTTTTTTTTTTTAAAGCTTATTTGGGGGCCAATGCTGTGGCATAGTGATGAAGCTGCTGCCTATAGTGCTGGGGTTCCATGTGGGCGCTGGTTCGAGTTCCGGCTACTCCACTTTTGGCCCAGCTCTCTGCTGTGGCCTGGGAAAGCAGTGGAAGATGGCCCAAGTCCTTGGGCCCCTGCACCCACGTAGGAGACCCGGAAGAAGCTCCTGGCTTTAGATTGCCGCAGCTGCAGCCGTTGCGGCCCATTGGGGAGTGAACCAGCAGATGGAGACCTTTCTGTCTCTTTCTGCCTCTGCCTCCTGCAGCTCTGCCTTTCAAATAAATGGGTGGATCTTGAGAAGAAAAACAAAAGCTACTTGGCTATGTAGTGTTGGCTCAAACCCTGCTGTAGCTTCAGAGATCATACCTTTCTGAAATCTGACAAATCCTGAGCACCGAATATTTGGCCCTGGGGGTGCTGTTGCGAGACCACAGACCTATAATACAAAGGGGATTGAAGTGGAAGGTTCAGTTGAAATCCTAAGGGGATAAACTTTGGATGCCAAAGAGATTTGGGAGACAGAACTCCCAGCACAAGCTACAAAAGCGAGTTGGCTCCTAAACCCCTCACCCTGATGCAGGGTGTGAGTTAGGAGGTCAGAACAGAACGGGTGAGGGAAGGATAAGCCAGCCCTCCCGGGAAGACCCTGCCAGCAGTGACCAGGAGCCTGTGCATTCTCCGGGGGCCACGGGGTTCCCAGGGGACCACCAAGGACTTTGCCCAGGAGCTGGGCTTCCTGCCGATGCCCGGACAACAGCAGCACCACGCAAGGCTCTCTGGGCTGTGTGCTGACTGGAGTCAGCCGTGTGGTGAGGGCGTGGCACCGGAGGTGCATGGCTGAGACAGGAAGAGCCATGCGTGTGAAGCGCTATGGAGACAGCACTGGGAAACAGGACTGCAGGAACAGGACTTTAACCTTCCTGGATTCCGGGCAGCAGGCCCCCACACAGAGAGAACTGCCGTGACAGCCCCCAGGACCCACACGCCTCGAACGGGAGACGGGGAACTGCTCCAGATCGCCTCCGAGCAGAAAGCTGCTGCCCGAGGATCGGCGAGAGCCCTGGAGATCCCGCCCCATCTGTTTCCCCAGAGTAGTTCAGGCGGAGCTGGCTGGGGAGAGGCTCTGGGGAGGAGCCACCTCCTGTGTCCCCTGGGGACGCATGTGACCTGGATGGGAGGGGAGAGCCGCTTCCAACTGCTTCATTCCTGTCTGCAAGCCTCCTCTGCCGGTCTCCTGACCCCAGAGGCCCCGGGATGCCCCTGCCTGTCCACTCTGGGCCCCGCTGTGTACCACTGCAGAGTGCACTCAGCTTCAGAGGAAGCATCACGTTCACTTTATTGAGTTTTTTTAAATCTACGTATTTATTTGAAAGGCAGAGAGAGAGAGAGAGAGAGAGAGAGAGAGATCTTCCAGGCACTGGTTTACTCCCCAAATCACAATGGCCAGGCTGAGGCCGGGAGCCTGGAACTCCATCCAGGTCTCCCATCTGGGTGCGGGACCCTCTTCCGCTAGCAGGGAGGTGGTTTGGAATGGGAGCAGCCAGGATGCCGGCTTCACAAGCGTGGTTTACTCCCCGGCGTCAGCCCCTCCCCAAGGACCTAACCGGTGTCAGTAGCCATTCAGGGGTGTAACCAGGCACCGCCCTCTGCATGGCTCCCTGGGGACTTGGGGCCACCGCAGGCTCCAGCCATGCTCTCTGCGGTCTACACACGTGGTCGGCTGGGGCGTTCTTCACCATCCCTGTGAGTGCATCCTCTCTCCCCCACTGAGAACTTCTACTTGAAATCCGTACTGCTGACACGTTGACGTCACCCCCTTCTCACCTTCGGGGGGCCCAGTGCAAATTTCTGGGCAAGGTGCTTTCTGGGGTCTCATCCAACATCCACTGCCTTGGAAAAAGCAAGCCAAGCTGGGCACCGGCAGAAGTGACCCGTGACTGGCCCTCTACCACATTTCCCACATTTCCCTCTGATGCTCCAAACTCTTGTCTGTTTCCCCATCGTTTCCTCCAAGTCCCCCTACCTTATGCCTTTACAATGGGGCTACTTGGAGCTCAGCCCTTGGGCCCCTGCACCCACATGGGAGACCTGGAAGATGCAGTGTCTTGAATGCAGGTGCATCAGGTCCTAGTCACCCAGCCTCCTGCCCTTAGCTTAAGTTTCCTTGCCCGGTGGCTCAATAGGCTAATCCTACACCTTGTGGTGCCGGCACACCGGGTTCTAGTCCCGGTCGGGGCACCGGATTCTGTCCCGGTTGCCCCTCTTCCAGGCCAGCTCTCTGCTGTGGCCCGGGAGTGCAATGGAGGATGGCCCAAGTGCTTGGGCCCTGCACCCCATGGGAGACCAGAAGTGCCTGGCTCCTGGCTTCAGATCAGTGCGGTGTGTTGGCCGCAGTGTGCCAGCCGCAGCAGACATTGGAGGGTGAACCAACAGAAAAGGAAGACCTTTCTCTCTGTCTCTCTCTCTCTCACTGTCCACTCTGCCTGTCAAAAAAAAAAAAAAAATCAAACTCTTTCTAAAATCAACGCGCCGAATGGAGGGAGTAGTGCGGCTGGCCCTACGAGGTCATTCATCCCTACAGATAATCTCTTGATGTTTAGCCTTTTTTTTTTTTTTTTAAGATTAATTCAACAGGTAGGGAGATAGAGAGGAGAGGGGAGTAGAGGTGGGGCGAGACCTCTCAGCCACAGATGCACTCCCCAAATGGGCGCAATGACCAGGGCTGGGCCAGGCTGAAGCCAGGGGCCCGGAGCTCCAGCTGGGGCTCCCTCGTGGGCTATCCTCCGCTGCCTTCCCAGACACAGCAGCCCGCATACAGACTGGTGCTCTGATCTGGGACGCTGGATTGCAGGAGGCAGCGTGGCTCACCGTGCCACAGCACTGGCGCCTAGTGCTATGTTGAGTTTCTTTTCCTCAGAACCGGCACCCCTAACCCCAGAGGAGCCGGAGAATTAAGCAGTAGCCGCCCAGCTCCTGTCCCTGCGCTTTGCAACAAACCTCATCTCTTGCACCACCCAATGTCAGCGATTGGCTTCTCGTGCCTCAGGCAAGTGGACTCAGGTCTTGGGAGCTACAACATAATTCTATATATTTTTAGGTTCCTGCTTCCTTAAGACAGCCACTTAACTGTGGCAGCACCGTGCTGGCCTGACTCCCGCTGCCTTCCATGGGAACTGGCTGTGCCGGCATTTCTGCAGACCAGCTCCTACACCTTACAGCTTTCTGGAGGGCCTGGGGGGCAGGCAGATGGGAATCCCATTCGCACGGCCTCCTTGCTGGACGCCAGGAAAGCCCTTCTCTTCCCGGGAGACTGGCAGCTCAGAGCGTGACGAGGAGCCGCCACAGTGCACCTGCTTCCTGGCCAAGGGAAATGAAATGCTTCGGAAACGCCCTACCGATCAGCATGATGACCAGGTTAGCCGCTCCGTACTTTTCTATCTCGTGGATCCAGTGAGGGACCGACTCGAAGGTGGCCCGCCGCGTGAGGTCGTAGGCGATGATGGCCGCGTGCGCGCTGCGGTAGTAGCTCTGTGTGATGGTGCGGAAGCGCTCCTGGCCGGCCGTGTCCCACACCTGCATCTGAGAGGGACGGGGGCACCGCATCAGGATCTCATTTGTAGAGTCTTAAAGCAATAGTTCTCTGGGACTCCCTTCTGGGTGGTCAGATTCAGGAGCCTGGGGTGGGGGGCTCCCTGGGTGTGCTTTTAGGTTTGTGACCCGCCACCTAGGGGACACTTCCCTCAGAGACAGGGACCTATTTCCTATTTTTTCCCTGGAGTCTTGTGTTTTGACCTGTCAGCTCAATCATCCCAGCATGCCAGTCTGCAGGGTTCGTCTACTGAGCCTGGAATGAACGGCCCGTGGGGCCACTCGCCCAAGGGCGTCCTCACAGTGGCATCTGCCGAATGAGTGCCCCAGCAGGGGCGCCAGTTTACAAGTCCTCCTACGCTGCGAGGCATCAATGTCTCCTACTCTCACACTGTCTATTCCCTTTCGTTGTGCACTTATTTTATTTGCTCAAGAGAGGGAGAGAGAGAGGGAGATCCTGTCGTTTGGTTCACTTCCCAGGCGCCCTGAAACACCCGTGGGTCCGTGGGTGTTAGGAACCCAGGCTCTTCAGCCAGCAGGGCGCCTCCCAGGACCAGAGCTGCGGCTCAAACCCGGGCTCTCTGACGTGGGACCAACAGCCTGCCCCGGAGATGTATTTTTAGGGGAAAGATTGCAAACGTACACAAAACGAGAGAGGTCAGAGAAATGAATCCTCATAACCTGGATTCAATACTCGGCAAGACTTCACAACTCTGGCTCGGCCAGCCCATTGGGTTGATTTCTTTGAGGTATTATTTTAAAGCAAATTCCAAACTTCAGGCCATTTCATTTGTAATTACATCAACACACATCCCTATGCAAATGGACATTGTCTTACGTAGCCATAACGCCACCGTCACTGCTGATGGACTTTTCATGAGGTCCTTGGCATCATCTAATGGCCAGACCGTATTTGAAACCTCCCACCTGTCCCCAAGTGTCCCTGCCCCCAAGTGTCCCTGTCCCCAAGTGTCCCTGTCCCCCAGTGTCCTTGTACAGTTCGTATTTCATCTGAATTGCAAACTAGACCCACGTACTACATTTTCACCAATACACTTTAATATTTTCTAGCCAAAGAATAAAAGATAGCATTTCACTATTATTTAAACTTTTAAAATTGAGAGCAAGAATGGGTATTTACAGAAATCTGTGGGCTGGTTCTTAGAAACTTTGTGACAGCGCAGCTTTTCCAGTGTATAACTGGCCCTCTTTTTGTACTTGGTTGTTGATCCCCTGCTGGGTTGTTGCTCAGGACCTTGTCACACAGTGCCGTGTCTGCAAATGCAGGCGCCCTCCCGTGTCTGTGGGAGCTTGGCTCCAGGACCTCCGTGGAAACCAAAGTCTGAGGCTTTTGCTTACATAAATGCTCAAGGCCCTCATGGAAAATGGTGCAGTATTTGCATGGAATCTACGCAGTCCTCCCACATTCTTCACATCATCTCTAGCTTACGGATAATACCCGACACAGCATAAGTACTACTGGGACACATCGACTCTGCTGTTTCAGGAATAATGGCAGGAAAATAAAACCTGCCCATATTCAGTATAGGTGCAATTTTTCCTGAATATCTTCTATTTTTGATAGAAAATAGAGCAGGGAACCCACAGATAGGGTGAGCCAACCGGCTCGATGTGCGGTTTGACATTCCTCTCTGGCTTTATTGTTAGAAGATATTTTTGAGACATTTTGACCTTTAGATGGATTTAGTAATGTTTCCCTTCGCGGGTTTGTGTCTCACTGGAAACACTGACTCCCTGACTCCCCAGTGGTGAGCGTGGGTTCGGTGCGGGGCACTCCGGCCAGCTGAGGGGCACCCAGCCCGCGCCCGCTGACCTTCACTCTCTTGCCGTCCACCTCAAGGGAGCGCACGGTGAAGTCCACCCCGATGGTGTTCTGCCGCGACTCCGTGTAGACCCCGGATTTGAAGTGCTGCACCACGCACGTCTTCCCCACGTTCGAGTCCCCGATGAGAATGATCTTGAACAAGTAGTCGAAGTCCTCCTCAGCTGTCCTGGCTGAGCCGGAGAGCTGCATGGCGCTCGCACCCGCACTAGACCTGGAGTGGAAGAAGGGAGTCAGCACCACCAGGTGCCGGATGCTGGAGACGCCGGGAGGGTCAGGGCTAACACAGGGGGTGGTCTCCGGGGGGGGGGGGAACACTGGAGGGTTCCCTCAGAACAGGTGGCACTGCCAGTCTCGGGTGGGTCCAGGAGGCAGCCAGCAGTGGCGGGCAGGGCTGGCCAGGGCCAGGCCCGTGTGGATTCCCCACCCCTTCATCGGCCCCTGTTTTATTTGCTTTTCTAAAGTCACAGAACAGGGAAATCCACACCGAGATGTAATCTGCAGGAGGGAACGGGGGAGGAGGGACCCCGGCCTCTGCAGCAGACCAGGGTCACGGTCATGGTGACCACATTCAGACTTTGGCACTCGCAGGGTCTGGAGCTGAAACCCGAGGTCCGTGGCCCTCCCCCAGCACCCACTCCCGGCCCCTAAGTCCTCAGGGTGTCCACTCAGCCTGCAGGCGGCCGTGGGGACCGAGCCCCCGCATCCCGTCTTCCGGGTTCACTCCCTCACCTCCGCGGGCGAGCAGGCGGCGACCCTTTCTCCCCCGGTTTTCCTCGCCAGCCCTCGGCGCCCCTTCTTCCTCTAGCCTCGCGGCGCGGTGGGAACTGTAGTTCGGGTCCGGCAGCCGGAGAAAGTGAAAGGAAAGGCAGCTCGACCCCTCCCACCTGCCCGGAGCGGAGGCGCCGGGACGCCGCCCCAGGCGAGGCGCACCGGGCGGGCGCAGGCGAGGCCCGCGGGGAGACGAGCAGCCACGGAGCCGCCTCTGCGCGCTCGGCTCCCCGCGTGGCCCTCGTGTGCCTGAGCCGTCCCGACATCACCTTAGAGGAGGTTGTACGCCCGGATCTTAGGAATGGCTTGGGTCTGTGGGCTCCTCTTTCTGAGGAGTGGCCGAGAGACAGGAGATCCAAGGAGCGGGCACCACAATCCTAAAGGAACTTTGAGGACTTCGGGGGAGAAAAGGTCGAAAAAATCTCTCCCTCCCGCTCAGGGTTTCGCTGAAGACTACCCTCACTCGAGCAACACCCAGGGTTCCGCGGTCCCTGGTGCTGGCGTGCGCGCATGGCCGCGGTGACTTTCTGCCCGGGGCGCCCGAGCGGGGACCACCTCTCGTGTGCATCAGGGGGAGGCTGCAGCGTGGAAGCAGCGAGGCGGCACTGCCGGCGCCAGACGCAAGGCAGAAACGGAGCGGCCTTCCTGATAAAGTGTTTAAGAGGGTACAGTGCTCGCACTGCGGGCTGGGACCTAGGCACCAGTCACAGAACCGGCCGGTGGGTGGCACCCAGTTTTTGTTGTTATATAAGAGGTCAGGAAGAGTTCAGAATGTGCCTGTGTAGTCGGTGTGAATATTGGTTTGGAAAAGGTTCGAGTGGGTTGTAAGAGGCGTGTGTGTGGGGTGACATAAAACGGGTTTACCACTTGGGCTGGGGTCCAAAAGTGTGAACCGTGGGACAACTGTCCAAGAAGATCGTTCCTGTGATTTCTTCAGGGTGCATTTAAAATATGGGTTAGTGTGCCCCAAGTTCCATTTACTATCAGTGTTCTAACTCAGCGCTGGCAGATGGGACTAGAAAACAAGGCATTGCCAACAGCTGCTGCTGTGGGCTGTTGCTTTGAGAGCTGCTACAGTCGCGTGCCTTGGAATAGAATGTAGGTCACGTCCCACCGCAAAGGGCAGGGTATCAGCCTGTTAGGTGTGATTGTCAGTGAAGCTGAGTGTCCAAATGTTTTCTTTCTTGCGATGGTTACTGTAACAACAACAGCAAAAACAATCAGCTGACTCGGGTCTAGCTCTCGGAGAGCAAACAGAGGTAGAAATAAATGCAAAAACATCCAGATGGCTTCGAGAATCAAGGAGACAGGGTCTGCCTCTCTCCACCCAACCCTTTCCGCCCAGGTACAAAGAGCACCCTTGGGCTGTGGGAAGATTACATTCTTTAGCTGGGTGGTGGCGACACAGGTTATATACTTGCTATAAATACACATACACACACAATCACAGATATACACACACATCCATATGTGCACACACACATATATCACTATGTATTCTTGCCATTTTAAGGTATAAAATTCAATGGCATGAAATAACGTTGTTCTGCAACCAGTGTTATCAACTATCTCCAGAACTCTTTCGTCTTCCCAAGTATTTGCCTGATAAACAGCGATTCTGCATTTTCCCTCCCCTCAGCCCCTGGAAATTGCCATCCTACTTTCCGTCCCTGTGAATTCGGCTATTACAAGTATCTCCTATAAGTGGAATCATGCGATATTTGTCCCCATGTGTCTGGCTCACTTCTCTTAGCATAACGTTCTCCAAGTCCATCCATGTTGTAGCATGTATCCGACTTCCAGTCCCTTTCACGGCTGGATAATGTCCCACACCATATTTCAAACCTAACAGTGACGTGTCCGGCTGATTTATTTTTGCTCACCCTGACATCCTGTTTCTCCAGCCACACCCTTGGAGGGCTGCAGACAGAACCGTGCTGTGCTGTGTAGGAGCAGCACTCAGCTCATGAAAAGCCAAACCTGAATTCTCCCCCTGAGAGTAAGGAAGACTGGTTTCCCGCCCGCCCCCCTTTACTTCAAAATTTCCTTTTCAACTGTGTGCGGCCATTTGCAAGGGCTAAGCTTCTCCGTGGAGCCACCTCTCACTTCCTGCGGGAGCCTGACAGTCTCGCTTGGTGGACACCTTGCTCCCCCTGAAAGAAAGGACCTCTCGCGGCAAAGACAGAAGCTTTTTCTCCTCTGGACAAAGTCAATTCAGGCGGCGGCCCCAATGATCGCGATAAGTTAGGAGGAACTACGTGGCAAGAAGTGCTGTCCAGCTCTCTGCTGTGGCCAGGGAGTGCAGTGGAGGATGGCCCAAGTCCTTGGCCCTGTGCCCCATGGGAGACCAGGAGAAGCACCTGGCACCTGGCTCCTGCCATCGGATGAGCACTGACCGCGGCGGCCTTTGGAGGGTGAACCAACGGCAAAGGAAGACCTTTCTCTCTGTCTCTCTCTCTCACTGTCCACTCTGCCTGTCAAAAAAAAAAAAAAAAAAAGAAGTGCTGTCCAGCCTCCTTCCAGGACACCAGGTAAGGTGGCTTCACGCAGCCCTGTGAGCGGGAGAGGTTCCTTTGCATTTTGCGATCTCCAGGGTGCTGTCGTGTGTGTCCCACGCCAGTCTAACCTTATTCATAATTAACCTGTATCCTTCCTGTAGAGAGCTTTTCTGCATTAGGAGATTTTTCTAAAACTTGTATTTCCTCAGCGGCTGAGAGCAAGCCCGGAGGGCAGAGCACCTTTGTTCAGAGACACGTTGTAAGGTCTTTAATTTTGGCTTGGGCCGCCAGGATCTTGCCATTCATTGACTCATTTGGGTGGGCAGGTCGGGTGGGGTGCAGAACCGTGGGTACCAGCAGACCACTAGCCCTGCCGGCACGGGCAGCTGTGTTTAATTAATTTAGACAAAACCCAAGCACAGCCAGGTCAGTCGCGCTCTGCAGGTAGCACTTGTAACATTCCATAAAAACAAGGAACGGAACAAAAAAGCAACGATGTATGTGCACCAGGTCTCTCCAAAGCACATCGCTTCCCTCCCTCGCTGCGCGTCTCAGCTAGCATTCCCGGCTGGTGTCTCCCGCGGCATCGCGGTCACGGGGGCCTGGGCCGCGGGAAGCGCCCCGCCTCCACCGCGCAGCCCGCAGGTGTAGCCGCACCGGCGGACTACAACTCCCAGCATGCGCCGCGCCGGCCGGGTCACGTGGGCGCCCGGAAACCCTGGCCGCCTCGGCGCGGGTGAGGTGGCGGCCTGGGCGGCGGGCAGCGGAGCGGAGAGAGTGCAGCCGAGCGGACGGGCGGAGCGCGGCGAGTACTGCGGCTCGCGGTGCGCTGGGGGCCGGGGCCTGGCGGGGCGAGGAGGGCCCGAGGGGCCGCGATGCGCGGCTGCAGGCGGAGGCGGCCGGTGGGTGTGGCGCCGCGAGCGGAGCCGGGCAGCCCCCTGCGCCCCCTGCGCCCCCGGCCCGGGCCCGGCCTCGTCCCCGCAGCCGCCCTGCGGCGGGGCGCGGGAGGGGCGGCGAGGGCTCCGGCCGAGCCCGCCGACGGCGGCCTTTGTGCCGGTCTCCCGCCCAGCCGGGCCCGGGACGTTGGCCGGGAGGGGCCCGGGGCTCCGCGCGGGAGCGGGTTTCGGCGATGCGGGGCCGGGAGCTTTACCGAAGGACCGCTCGCCGAGCGTGGCCGGTGCGTGCGCTTTCGGCCCGGGGTGAGGACCGTGTGTCCGCGGGGCGGCTGTGCCCCTGGATGCAGCCTGGAGCTTCCACTGCGGGGTCTCCCGGGACAGCGGCTCCCGCGCGGGGCGCCGGCCTCGGCTGCTGGCGTCTTTGTCCGCCGCCGCACTTCGCCTTGGCGCGGGTAGCTGCCAGCCGGTGGTTGAAGGCGAGTGTGCGGCGCCGCGGTGCTCCGGCGAACCGCTCGCAGATGTCTGCTCCGGGCCAGGCTGCGTTGAGGACGGTGTCTGAGTCACCTGGGGCAGCCCAGCAGGGAGCTGAGAGACCCGGCTTCCCACCTGAGCTGTGATGCCTCTTAGGAGTCTACACCCGGCTTGGTCCTCGAACGACACCATCCTGTGTTAATGCTTGACTTCCAGCCCCTGCCCGAGAAAAAGACCCCGACACAGTGCTCTGCTGGAAGTCCAGTCGGTGCCTCGGCCGGGTGAGGTCAAGGGCGTTTGTGTCGCCGCGGTGACCATCAGCTTCATCGCAGAGCCTTTGTCTGGAGGAAGGAGAGATTTTTTTTTTTTAAATCTGGATAACTGGTTGTCTTTGGAACATTCACAAAAATGGTAGGAAGAATGGGGCTTGGGCACTGAGGAGTAAGCTCTTTGCAGATAAGTGATAGGGATTCTACATCTGGTAAGGAGACAATCTAAGGGAGAGGAATTACAGGCAGATTTGAGTTTTGTATCAAAGGGTGCAGGCAAACGGCTTCAGATTACATAATGCGGGGTAGAAAGATACTGTGTAAGTGCTGAGCACTGCGATGTTAACCACAGAGCTATAAAACCCGACACTCAGCCAGCCAGTTAGTACTTTCCCACCAGTCTCGCCATACTTTGAGCCTACGTAGTCTTCACTTCGCCAGTGTGACACCTGTGTTTGAGGAGTGAAGCAATTGTCCGTCTAAAGTCCCTCTTGCTGGAGTGTGTGGGAGAAACACCATTACTAATAAGATGGGCTTTCCCTCGACCCTGGATACACACCTGTGAGTTTAGGGAGTGCTAGTTCTGGTCCCTGTTTAACCCAGCTTGCGATATTTTCTGATTCAATCTTACCTTTTGCACAGCGGAACACGGGATCTGGAGTCAGGTCTGGGTTTGAATGCACACCCATATCTTTGAGAGATTACTTCCTAATCTGTGTTTTCTTACCTGTAAAACATTGGGAGAACTAAATGTGATAAGCATTCAGTGTTTGGCCATCGGCCAAACTGCTCCTTAAGTCTTTCCTGATAGCTCCTCACGCTGGACTAAGTCCTGAGGATAGAGCTGGAGACATAGGACCGAGAAAGCCACTGCTTTCCTGGAGGTTACAGCTGCGCAGTGACATGTGAACAGCTGAACCACGAGCTTGTATTGGGAGAAATGCTAGAAGGAAAGGCAGACAGAATGAGAAAAGTAGTGACCTAAGGAGACCCACTCAGAGAGTGATGGGGCGGCGGCGACACTGGAGTGATGAGCCAGGAAAAGGAAGGAGCAAGCCGTTTGCAGAGAACCGAGAGGCGAGCATTTCTGGCAGTGGGATAGCCAACACGAAGACCCGGAGTGTGAGGGAGCGCTTTAGTGTGGGGAGGCGGCAGGAGGGTGCAGGAGCCTTGGTGGTGAGGTTGGAGGGGCAGGGGGGCAGAGTAAAGAGGAGGTGTGCTAGTTCTTTGCTGTGTGGTCTGGCAGGGGACGGACCGTCTGCCCGGTAGGGGCAGGTGGAAGAGGTGCAGATGGGCTCATGTGGCGGAACAGGGCGCCTCCAGGTGCTGGTAGGGCTGGACCCCAACATCTGCTTGAGGAAAAGATGCAGAGCAGGGTGTGCTGGGTAGCTGCGGGCTCTGCCTGGGGTGTGTGTGGAGGTCCCGGGTCTGGGAGCAGGGGACAGACGCTGTTAGAACAGGGGAGGGACAGTCCCCCGTCCACTTCCTGTGGGTTTTGAATTTTCTGCCTTATGCAAAAATGAGGGGCTTCCGACAGTTTGTAGAGAGGTGGAATGAAAGGATACTGTGAATTTTCCGTGAATCTTTGAAGCCCTCTTGTATTACCACTGGAAATTAATAGAAGAATTAAAATAGAACCTGGACTCTCCGACGTGGTCATCTGCTCAGGCAGCCCCATCTTCTGGAGCCTTCTCCCAGCCTGGCTGTCAGCTCTGCTTGTCCCTAACCCTCCACCCGCCATCCTGCCTGCAGGGTTCTAGGTTAGACCAGCTTTAGAGGCCACGGTAAAGGGTTCTTTTTATCTGCATCTGGGAAGCCCTCAAGAGTTCTGAGCAGAAGCTGGGGTATGCTCTGAGCTGTATTCCAGCTGGTGCATGGAAGGACTTGGGCTGGGTGGAAATTGCCTGCTGTGGGGGGCAGGAGGGAGATACGGGGGTTGCCTGTGAGGTTCAAGTGGACGGATGCAGTAATGGCTTGGCCTTGGAGGCTGCCAGGCAGGAGAAACAAAGGGTGGGTCCCCGTTACCTTGGTGGGCTAGGAGGGATGCTGAGGTGGGGTGCACCAGGGAGAGGACTGGATTGGGAGGGAGGCATGAAGAAATCTGTTTCAGATTCACAGAGTGTCTGCCGGTGGGCAGTGGGGCCCTGGACCATCTGGCGTAGAGCCCAGGCTGGAGTCTCAGGCCCCCAGGGCTTGTCCTGAGTGGCGGAGGAGAGGGACACTGTGGAAGTTGAACTCGGAAGTGTGAAATTGCTGGGTGGCTTGAGAAAGCCCGGTGATTAGGGAAGTGGTGGCTTGCAGGGCAGTGTTGTATATCCTTTGAGGTCTGTGGTTTTGAATCTGAAAAGTGAAATCATCCTGCTTGTGGGATTTTTTTTCCCCCTCTGGCAAAACTGAGTGCTGGGCAGGGAGGAGGACAGAGGCTAGGAAGCCGAAAAGGCTCTCTGGGGAGGTGAATGAGGACAAGCGGCGCGCCTGCGAGGTGAAGTGACTGTTGGCCTGTGGGGTTAAAGTGAGCGACCGGAAGGAAGGGAGGTAGGTTGTTTGAAGCCCAGCTCTGGGCCTGGTGTCGACAAGGAGAAGGTCTTGACTCTGGAATGGGTTTTGTGGGTGATCGAGGAACAGGTGGGTGGTGGAGAGAAGTCAGGATTGAAAGACAGACTGGGGAGCGACCTTATCCGGCCGGTTCCTGGACTGAGCCCGAGGCGGGGTGGAGAGGGAGGTGAATGGGGCCACGCGTAGTGGAAGCAGGTGCCAAGGACGACTTGGCATTTGTGAGGGAGCAGCAGGCAGTAGAGCCCATGGCATGAGTTTCCAAGAAGCTGGAATCTTCCGGGGGGAGGATGGTTGGACGTAGCGGTGGGGGAACAAGGAGACGCTGCCTCCTGTGTGCTTGAGGCGTACCGCTTGTGACAGGACAGGTTGCTTCTGCTTGAGAGGCCCAGCAGAAGACGAGCGTTAGGGTACGGCCAGGTATCTGGTTAGGGTATGGATTCATGAACCATTTCTCTAGTTTTCCACAGGGTGGGGTTGGGAAGACTTGGGCAGCTTGGATGTACCGTACAGAATGGGCATCCAGTTTTCCCATGGGCAGCATTTCCCCCCAAATTTTATTTATCTATTTTCACAGAGTCAGAGAAAGATCTTTGTTGGCTTACTCCTCAGATGCACATAACAGCCAGAGCTGGGCCAGGCTGAAGCCGGGAGCCTGGAACCCAATCTGGGTCTCTGATGTGGGTGGCCAAGGACTTGAACTATCCTCTGCTGCCTCCCAGGGTGCTCATTAGCAGGAAGCAGGAATTGGAAGCAGACCTGGGACGTCAGTGTAGGTGGTCCCATGTGGGGTGTGAGCATCCAGGTGGCGTTTTGTCCCAGATGCCCTGTGCTCAAGGCTTTACGTGTGACACCTCTGCTCCTGGTCACCTCTTGCTTTCCACTGCAGCGGGCTCTCCTCAAAGCGTTCCCAGTGCAACACAGGTTTAAAATCTCCCTGTGTTTGGGTTGAGATGGACTCCAAGTTTCTCTGTAGAAAATGCTATTTTAGGATTCATAGGTTAGAGAAATGTTATGTTCCAAATGTATTGTCTAGGGCAGGATGGTTTTCCACTTGGACATATTGCAATGTGCAGTCATCTTTATGTCAGTTGTATGGTATTGTGTCCTGGGAAAAACCATTTTTAACTATCAGTCTTCAAAAACTGAAAACAGCTTCAGTATAAGATCACACCAAGTTGATGATTGTGAACTTGCTTTGAAAAGTAGAGCTGTGTTGGCTGGCACCACAGCTCACTAGGCTAATCCTCCACCTGTGGCGATGGCACTCCGGGTTCTAGTCCCAGTTGGGGCAGTGGATTCTGTCCTGGTTGTTCCTCTTCCAGTCCAGCTCTCTGCTGTGGCCCGGGAAGGCAGTGGAGGATGGCCCAAGTGCTTGGGCCCTGCACCCACATGGGAGACCAGGAGAAGCAGCACCTGGCTCCTGGCTTCAGATCGGCACAGTGTGCTGGCTGTAGTGGCCATTTGTGGGGTGAACCAACGGAAAGGAAAACCTCTGTCTCTCTCCCTCACTGTCGTAACTCTACCCCTCAAAAAAAAAAAATAATAAAAATAAAAGTAGAACTGTGGTACAGCGGGTTAAAGCCCTAGTCTCAAGTGCCAGCATCCCATATGGGTGCCAGTTCTAGTCCTGGCTGCTCCTTTTCTGATCCAGCTCCCTGCTATGGCCTGGGAAAGCAGTAGAAGATGACCCAATTCCTTGGGCCCCTGCACCTGCATGGGAGACTTAGAAGAAGCTCCTGGCTCCTGGCTTTGGACCTGCTCAGCTCCAGCCGTTGTGGCCATTTGGGAAGTGAACCAATGGATGGAAGACATCTCCGTGTGTCTCTACCTCTCTCTGTAACTCTTTGAAATAAATAACAGTAATAAAAAGGCTAGTAGAATGTAGTTCAGTGGTCCTGGATCTGATCTGATGACAGTGGGATGCTGGCGTCATAGGCAGAGGCTTCACCTGCTACACCACAAAGCCGGCTCCTGGACTAGCTGTTTTCTAAACTGGCATTTCTAAGCAAGTAAAGCGTTTTAGCTCTTCTTGAAATTTCTTCTTACTTGATGTTTTCCCTGGACTCTTGCTATCTCCTGCCTCAAAGGGGTGGGCAGTTGGCACAACAATTGGCATAAGAGGTCATTTGGAGTGTCCACGTTCTGCATTTATTTATTTATTTGAAAGAGTTACAGAGAAGGAGAGACAGAGACACACACACACACACACAAAGAGAGAGAGATAGAGAGAGAGAGAGAGAGAGATCTTCCATTCCCTGCTTCACTCCCCAAATGGCCGGGGCTGGGCCAGGCTGAAGCCAGGAGCCAGGCGCTTCATCCTGGTCTCCCATGTGGGTGGCTGCTGCTGTCCTCAGCTGCTTTCCCAGGCACATTAGCAGGGAGCTGGATCGGAAGTGGAGCAGCTGGGACTTGAACTGGTGCCCGTACGGGATGCCGGCACTGCAGGTGGCAGCTTAACCTGCTGTGCCATAGCATCAGCCCAGGATTTTCTTTTTAACAGGATTTTTCTTTCCTTTTCAAGTAGTTCTTGTGGGAGATTGGAGAGGTGTCGGTTAAAGGATACAGACTTTCTCTTAGATAATCAGAATAAGTTCAGTGTGATGACTAGTTAATGACAATGTGTTACATTTAAAATCATTTAAAAATGTTTGTTCGACAGGCAGACACATGCACACAGACACACGTGCACACATGGAAAGCTCTCCCATCCATGAGTTCATTGCCCAAATGGCTGCAGTGGCGAGGACTGAGCCAGGCTGAAGCAGGAACCAGGGACTCAATTTAGGTGTCCCACACGGGTAGCAGGAGCCACTTAGCCGGCCATCCCCGCTGCCTCTCAGGGTGTGCAGTGACTGACAGGTGGAATTGGGAGTGAAGCTGGATTTTATTTTTAAAGACACAGTTATGGGGTTGGCGCTGTGGTAGTCGGTAAAGCTGCTGCCTATAATCCCAGCATCCCATGTTGGCGCCAGTTCAGGTCCCGGTGGCTCCATTTCCAAACCAGCTCTGCTGTGACCTGGGAAAGCAGTAGAAAATGGCTCAAGCCCTTGGGCCCCTGCACCCATGTGGGAGACCCAGAGGAAGCGCCTGGCTTCAGATTGGTGCAGTTTTAGCTGTTGCAGCCAACTGGGGAGTGAACCAGTGGATGGAAGACTCTCCTCTCTCTCTCTCTGCCTCTCCTTCTCTGTGTAACTCTGACTTCCAAATAAATTAATGAATATTAAAAAAAGTGATGGTGGCGAGTGGGAAGAGGGGAGAGAGGGGAAGAAAGCTATCGATGTCCCCTCCCCTGGTTCACTCCCCAGAGGATTACAACTGCTGTGATTGGACCAAGCCAGGAACCAGGAACTCCGTCCTGGTCTCCCGTCTGGGTGGCAGGGGCCCAAGCATTTGGGCCATCTTTCACTGCCTTCCCAGGCTCGTTACCAAGGGAGTTGGATTGGAAGCAGAACAGCTGAGTCTCGAACCTGTGCTCCAGCATGGGATGTGCGTGTCTCAGGTGGCAACCTATCCCACTGCACCTCAGTGCCAGCCCTGTGGAGCTGGGTATGGAATCTAGGCACTCTGATGGAGACATGGGCATCCCAACCCGCAGCTCAACTACTGTGCTAAATGCACACCACTGTCTGGCATTTGAAATGCTGAGTAGATTTTAAGTGCTTTCACCACGGAAAACAGTATGCGAGATAATGTGTATGTAGTTAGCTGTTGGGGCATTCCACAGTGTGTTTGTGTTTCACAATCTGCACATGTTGGCCCCGAGTCAAGAGCAGCAGTTGGCTGAAGCCGTTGGTTTCAGGCAGGAGCCTGAAGAAGTGTTTTTTCTGTGGTCTGTTGACCATTTCAGAACTTTGGAAATGTGATGGGCAATTCATTAGCAAGAAACATCAGCATAAAAAACCCACCAAACTGTACATTTTTTTATAAAAAAAAAATCTCATAATTAAAAGAGCTAGTTGTGGCTATTAACTATTTTTTTGGTGTAGGCTTTATTTATTTATTTATTTTATTTTATTTTATTTTTGACAGAGTGGACAGTGAGAGAGAGACGGAGAGAAAGGTCTTCCTTTACCGTTGGTTCACCCTCCAATGGCCACTGTGGCCGGCGCACCGTGCTGATCCAAAGCCAGGAGCCAGGTGCTTCCTCCTGGTCTCCCATGTGGGTGCAGGGGCCCAAGCACTTGGGCCATCCTCCACTGCACTCCCAGGCCACAGCAGAGAGCTGGACTGGAAGAGGAGCAACCGGGACAGAATCCAGCCCCCCTACCGGGACTAGAACCAGGGTGCCGGAGCCACAAGGCGGAGGATTAGTGGCTATTAACTATCAATGACTGTGTATTCAGTATTCATTGATTGTGAAGATGCTAAATGACAGAAACACTGAAATTTGGTTTGATTATAACATTTACATACACTTGAGAAATGTTAGGCGTTTATTCCTTTTAAGATTTATTTTATTTGCAAGGCAGGGATAGAGACCTTCCATCCACTGGTTCACTTTCCAAATTGCAGTGGCCAGGGCTGAAACCAGGAACCTGAAAAGAGAATGAAAAAGTACTGTTAAGAGTAGAAGGAGGGGCCGGCACTGTGGCGTAGCGGGTAAAACTGCCGCCTGCAGTGCTGGCATCTCATGTGGGCACCGGTTTGAGTCCCAGCTGCTCCACTTCTGATCCAGCTCTCTGCTATGGCCCGGGAGGAGGAGTAGAGGATGGGCCAAGTGCTTGGGTCCCTGCACCTGCGTGGGAGACCTAGAAGAAGCTCCTGGCTCCTGACTTTGGATCGGCACAGCTCTGGCCACTGCAGCCATCTGGGGAGTGAACCAGCGGATGAAGACCTCTCTCTCTCTGCCTCTCCTTCTCTCTCTGTAGCTGTGACTTTCAAATAAATAAATAAATCTTCTTTTTCCTTCTACTTTAAAAAAAAATTTGACTCAAGGACAAGAAGTGAACAAGATAAGGAGATGAGTCTGTACAACCTTGGGTGAACACGGAGGCTGTTTGGGGAACAGTGGGCGGCCTCTGTTCTTCCAGTTCTTCCAGTGTTCTAATCAGATTATGTGGGAATATGGCCCTGGCCAGGCCAGGTCACAGACAACTTTAAGAACATCTGCCTCTGGCCAGTTGGCAAGCACTGCTAAGGTTAAGGTCAGGTAAGGGATTACATAAGGAAGGGATATGAAAGTAAGAAGAAAAACAAGTACAGGTGAGACTGCTTCCCTAATACTACATGTGTTGCCCAGGATGCTTTATTCCGGTGCTGCTGTTGTAAGTTTTTAACAGATGGGAGTCTTTGTAAATAAATCTGATCTTTCTACTTTCATGGATATGTGGGTGTTTATTCATGAATCGAGCCTCTAATATTGAAGTCTGTGCGCAGCTCTTGGCCATATCACTATCTGGTCAAAACAGAGCCTCATGAGGATCTCCCATGTCAGGGCTCAAGCATTCATTCGGACTGTCCTCTGCTTCTATCCCAGTCTTATTAGCAGAGAGTTGGATTGGAGAGGAGCAGCCAGGACTTGAATCTTTGTTCATTTGGGATATGGGCATTGCAGGTCGAAGCTTAACCCACTGTGCTTAGCGCTGGCCCCGTGCTCAGGAGAGGAAGTGGTCTGCAGAAAGTAGGATGTGTTTGATAACTCAGAGGTGGCAGAGACTCCTGGGCTCTGAGGGTCCTGGAGCTCACAGACAATTGGAAATCACTTCCATGATGTTTAGGGTATAGGTGCAAGGTATTACTATTAGTTTAATTCTGTAGGACCAAATGTCACTGCAGTACTAATTCTGAATGGCATTCTGACATGGTCAGTGAATGTTTAGAATTGGCTTCCTGGTGTACTCACCTCTGAGCCTTTTCTGCCTATTCTGGTAGTTTAGGGAAGCATGGTTGGTTTAGAAATAACCTAGGTGGTCTCAGGTGTCTGCCAGTTACTTAAAACTATCAGCCCTGAATCACACACCTGTTAGTCAACCACGTCATCTCATCTCATGTCTGCCGGAGCATATTTTTTTGGAATTATTATTTCTGCTGATAAATTACTGCATTTTATGCCCATTCCCCTTCCTGAAATACATAGTCCAGTGTTTTGAGCTATGAATGCATTCATTTATAAAATGTATAACTTATAAGTAATAGTTCTGTTTGGGTTTCGTGTTTAATTTTGGGGAGAGAGAAATTTAGTAGTGATACTAATAGTTCTCGCTTTCATACCTTCTTGGAATTACAGACAGAAAGGTGTATTTTGTGAATGGAATTCTGCAGTCTTACTCTGCTCATAATTTTGTGAGTGTTTTTCGGGATGATCTTTAAGTGAACATTCCACTAATTCGGGATTAATCCTGGGAGATAAGGGCAGTTATCTTAATGTCTCACATGCATCCTCTCTTTCAGCCCCCGGCTCTCAGAGGAGGCAGGCCAGGCCGTTTTACCGTTCCCGTCTGTGCTTCACGGAGCCTTGGCCAGGACTCGCTGGTAATGCAGCAGCTGCAGGGTCTTTATCACGTTACCCACCGTGACTGTTCCTGTTACCCGGGAGTTGCGAGGATGGCCTTTCTGCTGGGTCCCCCGGCCGTTACGACTGGGGAGCTAAGCTGTGACGGTGAAAACAAGTCGTACACAGTCACTTGGGAGCAGAGACCCGTGATCTCTGTAGTGTTAGGAGCACCTGAGTGTGTTTCTACCCTGACTACTGTAGTGTCTTTGTCCTGCAAGACATTTAAATTTCCCCTCTAACATGCAGATACATTCGAGGACTTTTCTAATGATGTTGGTACTTCCCCCGTTGATGATAAAAATAATGTACATGTTGGGGCTGGCACTGTGGCGTAGTGGGTAACAGCTGAGTGCAGGGGCCCAAAGACTTGGGCCCTCCTCAGCTGCTTTCCCAGGCACATTAGCAGGGAGCAGGATAGGAGGAGGAGCAGCCAGGATTCGAACTGGCGCCTTTACCCACTACACCACAGCGCCGGCCCCTAGCAACTTCTTCTGAGTTGTCTGTTCATTTCTTTGCACTTTTCTATGAGACTTAGTCATGTTCTTACCAGTTTGTATGAGATTCTTTTTATTAACGTTACAGTTTTCTGTTAAGGATTCTTGTTTAGGATTAGCTAATAGCTGTAAAACCTAATTATCAGTCCAGTGTTCTGCTGTCAGCTAGCCTGGTTATATACTGACTGGTCATCTCATTAATTTGGTTTTGGAATAATCTGCCTGTTTTGAATAATGTTAGTAATCTGTGTCTTTTCAGAAAGAGGAAGCTATGTAAATCCTTCACACACAGGCGTGAGGCTGGGGTGAGGGCTGGTCAGGAGGACCATGGCCTGGCCGGACGTGCTTCGGAGAGGAGCTGTGTTCTCACGGTTCAGCCACCACCATGTCGCTGTGTTCCTGCTCACCTTCTTCAGGCACGCTGGTTACTGTAACTCCGCCCTTGTCCTGTGTGCTCTTTCTGCTGAGACACTGTACGGCAGGTGTCTAGTGCCCTGATTGGCGCAGGCTTGGCAACTCCAATACAGGGCTGTTCCACTCTCCGCGGTGGGGTGGGCTGGGGGAGCACTGTGGCGCAGTGGCCCTGGCTTCTCATACCGCAGTGCTGGTCTGAGTGCTGGCTGCTCTGCTTCCATCAGCGTTCTGCTGATGCCCCTGGGCAAGCGGCAGATGATGGCCGAAGCCCTTGGGCCCCTGCTGCCCACAAGAAGACTTGGATAGAATTCCTGGCCCAACCCTGGCTGTTGTGGGATTTGGGGAATGAACTAGAGGTGGATGATCTCTCTCCCTCTGTTTCCCTCTGTGTGGCAAATAAGTAAACCTTAAAAAAAATGTAAAGTGGGCTGGGGTCAGTCACATATCCATTTTCTTGTTCCAGATAAATTTTGAGTGAATATGGACTCAAAATGGAGATGACTGATTATTTTTTCCTCTGCTTAGCAGAGATGTCTCAATTGATGATTCTGATGACGCGGTACCTTCCCCTCCTTTTTTTCCTTAAGAGAATTCTAAAATTGAATCAAACGAACGGGCATGTGTGCTTCTTCTGAATGCTGTTTTCTTTGCTGTTCATCCTGCTGCATTCTCTCTCCTTATTTGCAGTTATTCGTTGCTCCACGCTTCAAGAAAGACGTTCAGCAATGTCAAAGTCAGCATCTCTAAGCAGTGGACTCCAAGTGCTTTCAACACGTCGGCTGCACTGCCCGTGGAGGTGAGCAGAGCGGAGTCCACCCCTGCTCGGCACTCTGCCGTGTGCATTCCCAGTCATGTGACCGTGTCGGGGCTGCCCTGACTCAGCCGCTCACCTGTCCAGCAGTGGAGGTGAGCAGAGTGGAGTCCACACCTGCTCGGCACTCTGCCGTGTGCATTCCCAGCCTTGTGACCATGTCGGGGCTGCCCTGACTCAGCCGCTCACCTGTCCAGCAGTGGAGGTGAGCAGAGCGGAGTCCACACCTGCTCAGCACTCTGCCGTGTGCATTCCCAGTCATGTGACCGTGTCGGGGCTGCCCTGACTCAGCCGCTCACCTGTCCAGCAGTGGAGGTGAGCAGAGTGGAGTCCACACCTGCTCGGCACTCTGCCGTGTGCATTCCCAGCCTTGTGACCATGTCGGGGCTGCCCTGACTCAGCCGCTCACCTGTCCAGCAGTGGAGGTGAGCAGAGCGGAGTCCACACCTGCTCAGCACTCTGCCGTGTGCATTCCCAGTCATGTGACCGTGTCGGGGCTGCCCTGACTCAGCCGCTCACCTGTCCAGCAGTGGAGGTGAGCAGAGTGGAGTCCACACCTGCTCGGCACTCTGCCGTGTGCATTCCCAGCCTTGTGACCATGTCGGGGCTGTCCTGACTCAGCCGCTCACCTGTCCAGCAGTGGAGGTGAGCAGAGTGGAGTCCACCCCTGCTCAGCACTCTGCCGTGTGCATTCCCAGTCATGTGACCGTGTCGGGGCTGCCCTGACTCAGCCGCTCACCTGTCCAGCAGTGGAGGTAAGCAGAGTGGAGTCCACACCTGCTCGGCACTCTGCAGTGTGCATTCCCAGTCATGTGACCGTGTCGGGGCTGTCCTGACTCAGCCGCTCACCTGTCCAGCAGTGGAGGTGAGCAGAGTGGAGTCCACACCTGCTCGGCACTCTGCAGTGTGCATTCCCAGTCATGTGACCATGTCGGGGCTGCCCTGACTCAGCCGCTCACCTGTCCAGCACACCGGCTGTTCACCACTTTGAAGTCACGTGGTCCTAGCAAGGCCATTGCTTGTTGTCATTAACATGCTCTCTCACCTTTCTCTGTCCAAAACTTCCCTTTCTCTTTGTGTCAGGGTAAATGCCACATTTTCAATCCAGTTTTTTTCTGGCTTGTACTGATTTTTCCTTTCCCTGAACTCTTGCACATAGTGTATTGCAGCGTTTAGAGTATTGATATTTAAATATTTTCCACATGTCCCGTTTACTTGTATATTGCCTAAGTGCTTTGAAGTCAGGGTGTATCTTCATCATGGACCGAGCAGGTGCTCTGATGGCTGTGTGGGCAGAGACGCTGACTGTGCACTGCCTGTTCTCAGTGCACACCTCCACCCCACTCAGTCCTCGTTGCTTTTCTTGATTTCTGCTCATGAAGACTTTCAGATGTCCTGTTAATATTCTTCGCTTGTTGTGTTTCTTAAAAATTGGGGTGGACATTGTGGAAAAGCAGGTTAAGCCACCACGTGGGATACCCACATCCCATGCCGGAGTGCTGGTTCAGATCCTGGCCATAGGCCGGCGCCGTGGCTCAACAAGGCTAATCCTCTGCCTTGCGGCACCGGCACACCGGGTTCTAGTCCCGGTCAGGGCGCCGGATTCTGTCCCGGTTGCCCCTCTTCCAGGCCAGCCCTCTGCTGTGGCCCAGGAGTGCAGTGGAAGATGGCCCAAGTGCTTGGGCCCTGCACCCCATGGGAGACCAGGAAAAAGCACCTAGCACCTGGCTTCTGCCATCGGATGAGCGCGGTGCGCCGGCTGCAGCGCGCCGACCATGGCAGCCATTGGAGGGTGAACCAACGGCAAAGGAAGACCTTTCTCTCTGTCTGTCTCTCTCACTGTCCACTCTGCCTGTCAAAAATATATATAAAAAATAAATAAGTAAAACAAACAAAAAAAAACAGATCCTGGCCATACCCCTTCCACTCCAGCTTCTTGTCAATGGGTACCCTGGAAAGACAGCAGGCCATAGGTCAAACACTTGAGCATCTGCCACCTTGTGGGAGATCCAGATGGAGTTCCCAGCTCCAGGCTTTGGATCTGGCCCAGCCGAGGCCGTTGTGGACATTTAGGGAGTGAGCAGCAGATGGAAGATCTCTTTCTCTTTCCCTCTGTCTCTTTCGTCCTGCTCTTCAAATAAATAAATCTTAAAACTTATTTCTCCTATTTGGACCAATTCAAAGTTGACAGAGGTTTGAAGGTTAAATGAATATCCCCCCAGAATGTAAATATTATTCTGGAAATTACTTGCTAAAAATTCTTTGTATGAAAGATGTGGGAGGGTTAGGCAGAGGGGTCTCCCCTCTGCCAGTTCACTCCCTGGATTTTGTGCTCACAGGAGCTGAGCCTGGGCCAAGCTGAAGCCAGGACTGGGAGTTCTGAGTCTCCCAGCCACTTGAACCATGACCCTCTGCCCCCCAGGATGCGCTTCAGCAGAAAGCTGGCTCTTGAATGCAGGTGCACTCTGATTGGCACAGGATGCAGGCGCCCCAGTTGGCGTCTTAACTGCTGTGCCAAATGCCTGTCCCTTGGTTACTTAAAGACTTACTTTATTTATTTAACAGGTAGAATGCTAGAGGGGAGACAGGGAGAAAGAGAGCTTCCGTGCCCTGGGTCACTCCTCCAGTGATTGCCGCAGCCGGGCTGAGCCACGCCGGAGCCAGGTTGAAGCCAGGAATCCACAACTCCATCCGGCTTTCCCACGTGGGTGGCAGGGGCCCACGTACACGGACCATCTTCTGTTGCTTTCCTAGGCTCAGGAGCAGAGGCTGGATTGAACTGGAGCTCTGATACGGGATGCTGGTGTCACAAGAGGGCTTCACCTGCCACACCCAGCCCCAGCCCCCTCCGTCACTTCTCCGTGCCTGTCTTACTAAACATTGTTAGGGACTGGGGGTCAACAAAAGCCTAGAACTGAAGAAGGAACCTTTCTCCATGAACCTCACTGTCATTTTATAGAATTTATGTCGCCAGGGTCTCTCCAGGGGAAGGGTGTGCAGAGTGGAGGCTAGACCTCAGCCTGAGTCTGGGTGACTGTTACGCTATACCTCAGCCTGGGTCTAGATCTGGGTGACTGTTACCCTAGACCTCAGCCTGGATGAGTGATGTTACCCTAGACCTCAGCCTGGATGAGTGACTGTTATCCTAGACCTCAGCCTGGTTCTGGATCTGGGTGACTGTTACCCCAGACCTCAGCCTGAGTCTGGGTGACTGTTACCCTAGACTTCAGCCTGGATGAGTGACTGTTGCCCTAGACATCTGCCTGAGTCTGAGTGACTGTTACCCTAGACCTCAGCCTGGATGAGTGACTGTTACCCTAGGTTGGAAGTGCAGGCTCCCAGGTGAGGTGTGGAGGTGCAGGCTCCCAGGTGAGGTGTGGAGGAGCAGGTGCAGGCTCCCAGGTGAGGTGTGGAGGTGCAGGTGCAGGCTCCCAGGTGAGGTGTGGAGGAGCAGGTGCAGGCTTCCAGGTGAGGTGTGGAGGAGCAGGTGCAGGCTTCCAGGTGAGGTGTGGAGGAGCAGGTGCAGGCTCCCAGGTGAGGTGTGGAGGAGCAGGTGCAGGCTCCCAGGTGAGGTGTGGAGGAGCAGGTGCAGGCTTCCAGGTGAGGTGTGGAGGAGCAGGTGCAGGAGCAGCTCCCAGGTGAGGTGTGGAGGAGCAGGTGCAGGAGCAGGCTCCCAGGTGAGGTGTGGAGGAGCAGGTGCAGGAGCAGGCTCCCGGGTGAGGTTTGGAGGAGCAGGTGCAGGCTCCCAGGGTGCGCTTTGCTCTCCTGGTAGTAAGTGGTGAGAACTCGTTTGGGAGGTGGTATCCAGGGAAGCTGTTCTGTGACTCAGTGTTCCGGTTACTGAGGCTGGTCACGTGGGCAGAGTTGGCATGCACCGTGGTTACAGGTTCCCCAGTGGAGAGCTGGGCGCAGCCTCAGCCACACTGTGTTATGAACTGCTTCAGCACCGTGAGATACTCTGGTCAGGGCACTGAGTCCAGAAGCCAGCCAGGACCAGCCTTGCAAGCAGGCCCCAGTAACGCCAGCTGTCTGAGCCTGCCGGGTGTAACTCTTTTATGACAGGAGCTCAGCCCTGGTATTAGCACCTATGGAATGTGCATGGACTTGTCTGCTTAGGGATACACTTATTTATGTACCTTAGGTGCTGTTAAAGTGGGTTTCATCATTCTGGCTTTGCAGAACTGCTGAGTGAGAGGTTTGGTGCAGTGGCCCTGTGGATTCGAGCTCTGACCGCCTGTGAGGGTCTGTGTATTTCCTGGTACTCTGACCCCGGTGCAGAGCTGAGCTGACTTCCCGTTCCTTACCCACTTTGAGTTCAGGTGTTTCGTTCCTTCCAGAGGCCTGCTGCTGGGGAGCGAGTAGTTGGGGGTGTGTGCACCTCCCACGAAACCTGTGCTGTGGGATCTGAAACTCTAGCTTACTTTAGAGAACTTCTTTATTGTCCAAAGTGGCAAGGATGCATAAAACCGGAAGTATATGTCAAATTAGTGCAGGGTGGGCGTTGTGCAGCAGGTTAAGCAGCCGTCGGGATGCCTGGATCCCGCGTCGCCCTGCCAGTTCTGGTCCCAGCTGCTCTGCTTCTGATCCCGCTTCCTGCTCACGCTCCTGAGAGGAGGGCGTGGATTGTGCTTGGGCCTCTGTCACTCCTGTAGGAGACCAGGATGGAGTTCCAGGCTCCAGCCTGGCTATTGTGGACATTTGAGAAGCCAACCAGCAGATAGAAGATCTCTGTGTTGCTCTGCCTTTCAAGTGGATGCAAATAATAAATAAGCATTTAAAAAATAATAAAATTAATCTGAACTAAGAAGATCTTCCTTTTTATACGTGTTATTAAACTTTTAAAATATATTTGTTTATGGCCGGCGCCGCGGTTCACTAGGCTTATCCTCCGCCTGCAGCACCGGCACACTGGGTTCTAGTCCCTGTTGGGGCACCGGATTCTGTCCTGGTTGCTCCTCTTCCAGTCCAGCTCTCTGCTGTGGCCCGGGAGTGCAGTGGAGGATGGCCCAGGTCCTTGGGCCCTGCACCCCATGGGAGACCTTGAAGAAGCTCCTGGCTCCTGGCTTTGGATCAGCGCAGCGCACAGGCCACAGTGTGCTGGCTGTAGTGGCCACTTGGAGGGGTGAACCAACAGAAAAAGGAAGACCTTTCTCTCTGTCTCTCTCTCTTTCACTGTCTAACTCTGCCTGTCTATATATATATGTATATATATATATGTTTGTTTGACAGAGTGACAGAGAGAGAATGAGAGACTTATCTTTTACCCACTGGTTTAGTTCACTCCCCAGATAGCTACAACCACCAGGACTGGGCCAGGCTGAAGCCCGGGGCCAGGAGCTCCATCCTGTTCTCCCATTTGGATGGCAGGGGCCTGAACACTTGGGCCATCTTCCGTTGCCTTCCCAGGTGCATTAACAGGGAGCTGGATCAGAAGAGGAGTGGCCAGGACACCAACTGGTGCCCATAGAGGACGCCAGAGCTGCAGGCAGTGGCTTAACCTGCTGAGCCACAGCGCCGGCTGCACTTGGAGCCTTTTCTGACCCCAGAGCCTGCTGATCTGAGCTGTGTTATCGGAGTGGACTTTGCTCTCTGGGCTTTTTTTTTTTTTTTGACAGGTAGAGTGGACAGTGAGAGAGAGAGAGACAGAGAGAAAGGTCTTCCTTTGCCGTTGGTTCACCCTCCAATGGCCGCCACGGCCGGTGCACTGCGGCCGGCGCACTGCGCTCATCCGAGGGCAGGAGCCAGGTGCCAGGTGCTTTTTCCTGGTCTCCCATGGGGTGCAGGGCCAAGCACTTGGGCCATCCTCCACTGCACTCCCTGGCCACAGCAGAGAGCTGGCCTGGAAGAGGGGCAACCGGGACAGAATCTGGCTGCCCGACCGGGACTAGAACCCGGTGTGCCGGTGCCGCAAGGCGGAGGATTAGCCTGTTGAGCCACGGTGCCGGCCCTGCTCTCTGGGCTTTACTCTGTTTTCTGATTCTTTCTGTTAGTCCCTACTTGGTCTTCTTAGTGTTCGGTTTTCCACCTGTTAAGTAAGAGTCAAAACTGTTTTAGCTAAGTCCTGGCAGTGACACCAAACAGCGTTGGAAATATGTCACTTCTTGGGAAGGCCTCATCTGTGGAGAGTATATTTAAAAAAACCTTAACTTGGAGTCACTGCTCAGAGTGCCTGTCTCTGGCTCACCTTGGCGTATGTGCCCACAGGTGCACACTTCATGGTGGGTCCTGTGAGCTTGGACAGGGCACAGGTTAAAGGTGTGGTCAGAGGCAGAGGGCTGGATGGGAAGCAGCGCGGCCTGGCTGCTGTCTCGTCTGGGCGGCAGCAGCGTGAGGTGGGGTGAGAGCTGCAGGGACGATGCCCCGAGCCACTCGGCTGCAGCACCACGCCCTCTGTGGGCCTCAGAATTGGGGGCTTATTTTCTGCTGAAGTTAATTTGTTGCTGCTTGTGATTTTTCTCTTTAATATTCTAAAATCATAATCTGTCCCTCTTGCCATCATCAGGGAGTAGAATGTTTTCGCCCCCTCCATCCTCCTGTGCCCCTTTGCAGTCACCATTCCAGCTGCCCCAGCTCCTGGCAGCCACTGATCCGTGGGAAAGACAATCCGCTTTCTTTTAGGTAGAGATACACACAGTCTCTAACCCACCGGGTACTGGGTTGTGCCGAACAGAAAGAGGACAGCCGCGATTTGCTCCCTCTGAATGTGCTTTCTTATATTTACTGCCCATTTTCACTTAATTAGTCACTAGCATTTGGGTGTTTTGACGTAAAAGCAATAAATTCACTGGTTAAGCAGTTTTCTAAATGCACTTGAAGTGAAAACTGGACTTGAGCATCATGGGTCTTTTGGAAGTGTGTAGCTTTTCACACACTGAGCTGTGTGATCCCGACCACAGAGCTCTCTGGTTTCTTACCCATGTCTCCAGTTTGCCCCCTGCAAGGGCACGGGGCTCCAAGAGGCTGGGCGGAGGCGGTGGGGCGGGGCTCCGTGAGGCTGGGCGGGGCTCCGTGAGGCTGGGTGGAGGAGGTTGGGGCGCTGTGCTGGCCGAGACTGACCTGCTGTCCCCTGGTGTTGCTGCAGGTCTGGGACAGCAACCGTTTGTTTCCTAGCGCAGAGGAAGCCACGCTTTTCCTCGGAACCCTGGACACGATCTTCCTCTTCTCCTATGCTGTGGTACGTCGCAGGGGTATCCCAGGGGTTCTCGCGGGGCACGTGTGAAAGGCAGTGACTGTACAGCTGGAAGGGTGTGAGGGGTTTTGGATTTGCCGGCTGGGAGGGGCAGTGTTTCTGAGGCTGCTGTTCCGTGTTCTTCCCGTTCGTTCAGTTTGTTGAGCGCCATCATGTGTCAGTGGGGTTTGACAGGAACAGGAAACCATCCCTGCCTTCGCAGGGCTGGGAGTGAGGGAGACACAGTGACAGGCGCCTTCAGTAGACGAATGCGTTACAGGGTGGCTTTCCAGGCGCTCGGTGCTGTGTGACAAGGCGGGGAGGGGAAGTCCCAGCCGTCACTGGAAGGACCTCCGGAGAGGGAGGTATTTGGGTGACGTGCACGAGCGAGGCCACAGCGGCTGCAGCAGAGCTGCAGGGTGAGGTCGGCCAGGCACAGGACTCGGGCCCTCAGAGCCTGGGCGCCCTCCCGAGCGCTGGCGGCAGGCAGTGCAGGACTGGCTCGCGTCTGGACGGCACACCTGCTGCCCTGGGCAGAGGCCCGGGCCAGAGCAGAACCCGAGGTGAGCTGCACTCTCTGAGGTTTTGCTGTAGGTCCTCTTTAAAACATTTAACATGACGTAGAATTGTATTTGTGGGGACCAGTGTGCTGTTTTGATCTATGTGTACATTATAGAGATTGAGTCAAGCCAGTTACCGTAGCTACTGCCTTGCCAGTTCACCGGTTTTTCTGGTGGGGGTGTAAAATAGAGGTGAAGGTGATTGGATCCAGGGTAGCAGTACTGGCGGTGAGGGAGGTGGCTCTGAGCGGTGAGGGAGGTGGCTCTGAGCGGTGTGGGAGGTGGCTCTGAGCGGTGAGGGAGGTGGCTCTGAGCGGTGTGGGAGGTGGCTCTGAGCGGTGTGGGAGGTGGCTCTGAGCGGTGAGGGAGGTGGCTCTGAGCGGTGTGGGAGGTGGCTCTGAGCGGTGAGGGAGGTGGCTCTGAGCGGTGAGGGAGGTGGCTCTGAGCGGTGTGGGAGGTGGCTCTGAGCGGTGAGGGAGGTGGCTCTGAGCGGTGTGGGAGGTGGCTCTGAGCGGTGTGGGAGGTGGCTCTGAGCGGTGAGGGAGGTGGCTCTGAGCGGTGAGGGAGGTGGCTCTGAGCGGTGAGGGAGGTGGCTCTGAGCGGTGAGGGAGGTGGCTCTGAGCGGTGAGGGAGGTGGCTCTGAGCGGTGTGGGAGGTGGCTCTGAGCGGT
This sequence comes from Sylvilagus floridanus, assembly GCA_949820135.1. Classification (NCBI taxonomy): domain Eukaryota; kingdom Metazoa; phylum Chordata; class Mammalia; order Lagomorpha; family Leporidae; genus Sylvilagus; species Sylvilagus floridanus. The sequence continues at coordinate 1,944,672 of OX463236.1, read as the reverse complement.
GTGGGAGGTGGCTCTGAGCGGTGAGGGAGGTGGCTCTGAGCGGTGTGGGAGGTGGCTCTGAGCGGTGTGGGAGGTGGCTGTGAGCGGTGTGGGAGGTGGCTCTGAGCCGTGTGGGAGGTGGCTCTGAGCGGTGGGGGAGGTAGAGCTGGCAGTATTTGTTTCCTGTCAGATGTGCAGTAGAAGAGACAGGGATGGGTGAAGGGCATCCCCAGGTGCAGCCGTCACAGCAGAGTGGGAGACTCTGACACAAGTTTTGAGGGACTCACCTTTGGTTACATTTGAGGGGCCTGTTACGGACCAAATGAGGAAGAACAGACACTTGGTTCTTTTTTTTTTTTAATTTATTTATTTGAGAGGCAGAGTTACATCAAATGGCTGCAATGGCCAAGCGTCCTCCTGGTCTCCCATGTGGTGCAGGCACCAAGCACGTGGGCCATCTTCCACTGCTTTCCCAGGCGCACTAGCAGGGAGCTGGATCCTAAGAGGGGAGCTGGGACAGGAACCAGCGCCTGTACAGGGTGTTGGTGTTACAGGCTGAGGCTTAGCCTACTTGGCCGCAGTGCCAGCCACTGTTGCCTGTCTTTAAAATGTGTCTACTTCGGGGCTGACACTGTGGCTTTATGAGTTGAGCTGTCACCCGTGACACCGGCATCCCACATGGGTGCCAGTTTGTGTCTGGGCTGCTCCATCTCAGCTCCCTGCTAATGGCCTGGGAAAAGCAGAAGACGGCCCAAGTGCTTGGGTCACTGCCACCTATGTGGGAGACCTGGATGAAGCTCCTGGCTCCTGACTTCGGTCACTGGATAGAAGTGCTCTCTCTGTGTTTTTCCTTCTCTCTCTGCAACTCTGACTTTCAAATAAATAAATAAATCTTTAAAAATTGTGTTTGCTTATTAAAAGCATTTTAATTATCAAGATCTAGGCAGTGTGCAATACTGTGTGGAAGTTCCAAAGTAATCTCTGAATATTTGTTTATTATTGGAATATCTTCTCTTCGAAGAGGAGACCTGTGGGAACAGATGAGCAGATCTTACTTACGTAGCCCGAGCCTCACCATGAGCTGAGCGTTTCCTGGACAAAATCCTGTGCTACAGTTTGGAGCACGCCGGTGATGGGGCGCCTCCTTCTCTTTGTTCCTTTCATGGAGATTTTTCTCTATGTTTTTTTTTTTTTTTTTTGAGTTTCTATATGTTTCGTACAGATGCAATTATAATTTTAAAAAAGGTTTTTAGTTATTTGAAAAGCAGTGATAGCTCCCATCTGCTGGTTCACTTCCCAAACGCCAGCAGCAGTGACGGCCAGACCAGGCTACAGCCGGGAGCGTGGGGCTCAGTCTGGGTGTCCGCGTGGGTGGCGGAAGCCCAGCTGCCTACGCGGTCACCTGCTGCTGCCTCCCACGCTGTTCCTGGGCGTGTAGCCAGGACTCAAACCCAGGCACCCAGATACAGGATGTAGCTTGCCCAAGTGGCGTCTCAACCGCTGTGCCAAACGCCCAGCCCTCATCGTTTTTTTTTTTTTTTAAAAGACTTATTTATTCGAATGAGTTCTGATAGACAGATCTTCCACTGGCTGGTTCACTCCCCAGATGGTTGTAATGGCTGGGCCTGTGCCAAGCTGAAGCCAGGAGCCAGGAGCTTTGTCGTCTCCCATGTGGGTGCAGGGGCCCAAGCACTTGGACCATCCTCTGCTGCTTTCCCAGGCCACAGCAGGGAGCTAGATTGGAAGTGGAGCAGCCGGGACTGAAACCGTGCCCTGATGGATGCCGACGTTGTAGGTGGCAGCTTTACCCGCTGCACCACAGCGCCTGCCCCGCCTTGGCAGTTTTTTTGAAGAGGCAATGTACACTGAAAAGACCAGCTCTGCTTTCTGCCATGGTTGGCTAGCCGGGTTAGACTCTTTTGCCTTTTTAAATATTTATTTATTTATTTGAGAGGCAGACTTACAGAGGGAGAGACAGAGTGGTTCCTTCCATCCTTCGGTTCACTCCCCAGTGGCAGCAACACCTAGAGCTGGCCAGGCTGAAGCCAGGAGCCAGGAGTTTGATCCAGATCTCCCATCTGGGTGCAGGGGCCCAAGCACTTGGGCCATCGTCCCCTGCTTTCCCCAGGTGCATTAGCAGGGAGCTGGATCGCAAGTGGAGCAGCCGGGCCTTGCACTGTGCTGACGTGGGATGCAGGCTCTGCAGGCCACAGCGAACCCACTGTGCCCCGATGCTGGCACCTGAGAAGCCCATTCCCTTTATCATTCGTACAAAAGACTGTGTGTGTGAGTGACAGCAGGGGGACATCGAGTCTGCTTTGATGCTTAGCTACACCTCTTTTGAGGAAGTGAGAGTTTAATGATGAGGGAGAAACATGTATTACCACCTCCATCGTCTGGACGTTCTCTAATATTGAGACAGTTAATTTGTTAAAATTCTTGGTCCTGTCTGAACTTGGGGTTTACATGAAGACCTTTATTTGTTGTCTGTATTTATGGGAGAAACTTACAGTCATGCTGTCTCTTTCCTGCCATGATCTCAGCATTTTAACTCCTGCCACACTGTGGGAGGAGAGCAAAAGGTAGGGCGTTCTCTACCTGTATTCGATCTGTTAGTGGCTCTGCCTCTCCTCTGGCCACTGTGCTGTCATGAAGCCCGGGGTCAGAGTAAACGGGCAGCCAGTGTGCCCGGGAGGCTTCTGTCCCACCTCTTACAAGGTTGGAGCTGAAGCTGCAGGACACAGTTACACATCCTAACTCCTATGCAAACGCTGAGAGAAGTCCCTCTGGGAAGCTGCTAAGTGGTGTGTATTCTTTTTTTTTTTTTTTTTAAGAGATTTATTTGAAAGTCAGAGTTACACAGAGAGAAGGAGAGGCAGAGAGAGCTCTTCCATCCGCTGGTTCACTTGTTAGTTGGCCGCAATGGCTGGAGCTGTGTTGATCCGAAACCAGGAGCCAGGAGCTTCTTCTGGGTCTCTCACATGGGTGCAGGGACCCAAGGACTTGGGCCATCTTCTACTGCTATCCCAGGCCATAGAGAGAGCTGAATTGGAAGTAGAGCAGCTGGGACTCGAACAGGCACCCATATGGGATGCTGGCACTGCAGGTGGTGGCTTTACCCACTATGCCACTGCGCTGGCCCAATGTGTTTATTCTTAGAAAGTGATTATATTTGGGGCCAGTGGTATAGCATAAAGGGTCAAGCTGCTGCTTGCAGTGCTGGCATCCCATGTGGGCACCGGTTCTAGTCCCGGCTGCTCCACTACCGATCCAGCTCCGTGCTATGGCCTGGGAAAGCAGTAGAAGATGGCCCAAGTGCTTGGGCTCCTTGACCCATTTGGAGACCTGGAAGAGGCTCCTGGCTTCGGATTGGCCCAGCTCTGGCTGTCGCAGCCTTTTGGAGTGAACCAGTGGATGGGAGACTTCTCTTTCTGCCTCTGCCTCTCTGTAACTCTGCCTTTTGAATAAATAAATCTTTAAAAAAAGTTCCAAGAGCAATTAAGTAAAGTGATTATATTTGTGTGCTTGTTTTATTAGTTTTTTTTTTCAGTAATAACTGCCATTCCCTTTGACTTTTTAAAGATTTATTTATTTATTTATTTGAAAGAGTTACAGAGAGGCAGAGGCAGAAAGAGAGAAAGAGAGAGAGAGCCCAAGAGAGAAAGGTCTTTGATTCCCTGGTTCACTCCCAAATGACCACAATGCCTGGAGCTTCTTCCGGGTCTCCCACGTGGGTGCAGGGGCCCAAGAATATGGGCCATCTTCTGCTGTTTTCTCAGGCCACGTCAGAGAGCTGAATCAGAAGTGGCACAGCTGGGACTTGAACCGACGTCCATATGGGATGCTGGCACTGCAGGCGGTGGCTTCACCCTGCTACACGACAGTGCCGGCTCCTGACTTTTTTTTTTTTTTTTTAAAGAGATTTATTTATTTGAAACGCAGAGAGAGAGGGAGAGACAGAGAGAAGAGAGCGAGCATCCATCCACTGGTTCACTCCTCAAATGGCCACAGTGGCCAAGGCTGGGTCAGACCAAAGCCAGGAGCCAGGAGCTTCTTCTGGGTCTCCACATCGGTGCAGGGTCCTGAGCACTCGGGCCATCCTCTGCTGCTTTCCCAGGTGCGTTAGCTGGGCGCTGGAATGGAAAGTGGAGCAGCTGACTCTTGAACCGGCACCCTTATGGGATGCCGGTGCTGCAGGCACTGGCTTAACCTGCTGCACCACAGCGCTGACCCCAGAGTTGTTCTTGTTTGTTTCCTCCCTCGGGGAATCAGGTAGAACGAGTTCGCTCTGAATTACGGTGCTGGTACGGTCTAGGGTGCAGAAGCTCCTGTCATTCCCTGAAGCATCTGTGGAACTAGCCTGTCGAGGCGCGTGAGATTTACTTCTAAGTCCTCAGCATTTTGTTGGCGTCATTTGCTTAGCAGCGCTTGTTGCTTTTTGCAGACTGTGATGTTATTGAGAACTGTGAGTCAAATGTTCTATTTCTAGGGTCTTTTCATCAGCGGCATCGTTGGGGATCGGCTGAACTTGCGATGGGTCCTGTCTTTCGGCATGTGCTCTTCTGCGTTGGTGGTAAGTGGCAAAGGTCTTGCGGCTGTTATTATTTTGGTCAGGTATTTTGTACCCCGCACTCTTCTCCGTGGGCTAGAGCAGTGACATTGGTACTCAGTGTTCAGTCCCTGGCGTGAGTCTTTTAGAGACACTTCAGGCCCTTTCTTGGGCTCTCAGGCACCAGCAGGGTCTGGGAGAGTCTGCTGAGGCAGCGTCAGGGCTCTGCCTGGGCGCCGCCTCTTGCAGCCAGGGCTGCCCTCCGCCTCACCTGCCTCGGTCAGACCCGACCGCCTTCCCCGCCCAGCTCACCCTGCTGCTCTCTGCCTTTCGCTTTTGTTCTGCTGGGAGTGGCCCCGTCAGCCTCCGTGTCCACGTCAGGTCCTGGGCCAGCTGGCACCACTTCCACATTGCCCGGCTCTGCCAGCCCCTCTCCTGGGAGAATCACTGTTCCTGCTCTGTGCTCCCAAGCCGTGGTCCTCTCGCAGGCTGGGCTCCCTTACGTGGTCTGCTTGGAGCCCGGCCGTTTCTCTTCCAGTCTGGCCCTCCCTGGGAGTGGGTGGCATGTGAGTCGTGATCACGGATTTTCTAGATGGTGCAGCCGCGGTTTCCACCCGGCTTCTGTGAATTCCCTCTGCTGTAGCCTCTGCCTTCGAGAAGGTGGATTGCCGCGTCACCTTCTCCCGGGCTCGGCGTGGGGCCGCCAGGAGTGCCTGGACGCCGGCTCTTGGAACAGTGCCTAGAACCTTAGTTGCTGTGTGGGGCGAGATCCAGGCCTGCTTCACCTTGATTTGCTTACTGGCGCCTAGCGAGAGGTTGTTTGATTGACAGAGCACACGGGTTATCAGTGTCTCACTGTCTGCCGTGTGGTGCAGGGGGAGGTCTCCCCTTACCATTTTAGAGATGGAAGTAGTTTGTTCACAAGCTGCTCACTTATTTCTAAGCATCCATATACTTTTACTTTTTTTCAAGTATTAAAAAAGTTGCAGTGTGTGCGTCAGCCCACCCTTCCAGTGAGCAGTTCGTGTGGGAGCGAACAAGTGTGGTCGTCGCCACCTCCCCTCCCCCTGCAGCCCTTGGCAGCCTCTCCCCAGTTTTTCTGTCTTTAGACTTCCACTTGTAACTAGAATCAGACAGCCATATGTGCTGCTTTGTTTTTTCCAAACCCATGGCAAGTATTTCTGAAATCGACTTCGACTGCGCGTGAACCCGCCGCTGGTGGGAGGTGCTGAATGAGTGCGCAGGCCACGAGCCGCGTGGGCTCCCCTCACGCGGAGGCTGCTACAGTCCAGGCAGCTCCACTCACTGGACTCTGACCCAGCTCAGAGCCCAGCACTGCCCTCTGGGGATTGCCATTCCCCTCGCATGCACGGGCAGAGAGAGGTCCAGGCAGGAGAGAGGTAAAATGAAGTACAGTACAAGGCATTAGCTTTTTTTTTTTTTTTTTAAAGATTTATTTATTTATTTGAAAGGCAGTTACAGAGAGGCAGAGGCAGAGAGAGAGAGGGAAGGAGGGAGGGAGGTCCTCCATCTGCCAGTTCACTCCCCAGGTGGCCGCTATGGCTGGAGCTGTGCCGATGCGAGGCCAGGAGCCAGGAGCTTCTTCCGGGTCTCCGACGCGGGTGCAGGGGCCCAAGCACTGCTTTCCCAGGCCACAGCAGGGAGCTGGATCAGAAGAGGAGCAGCGGGGACTCACACTGGCGCCCACATGGGATGCTGGCACTGCCGGCAGCAGCCTCACCCGCTACGCCACGCCGCGGCCCCAGAGGTGTGGCTTCTGCAGACGAAGATGCAAGCAGGAGGGTGATGGTGCCGTGGCTTTCTGTCACCGGGGTCTCCGCGTCTGGTCAGCGTGACCTGGTGCTGCCTCTGAGCGGGAGCGTTGTCGAGTCGCTGCTGGCCCGGGAGTGTGCTGAATTCTTCATTCCTGTTGCTGTGCGAGTCACATGTCCCTCTCTCCCCCTCTCCATGAAGGTGTTTGTCTTCGGCACGGTCACCGAGTGGCTGCGTTTCTACAACAGATGGCTGTACTGCGGCCTGTGGATCGTGAACGGCCTGCTGCAGAGCACGGGGTGGCCCTGCGTGGTTGCTGTCATGGGCAACTGGTTTGGGAAAGCTGGGTACGCCACTCCTTCCCCTCCCGGACTGTGTTTACGTGTCTTTCACGTTGGATCATTCGGGCCTTTGCAAAGCCAACTAGTTTTGTGCTCCAGACGATGCCCGCATCTTCCCTCTGGTTTAGAAGGTCAGAGCATTCGGGGAGCCTAGGTTTCGTGGTGGAGCACACTGGATGGGGCTGACCTCAGGGGTGGTGTAGGCCAGCAAGACGCAGTGGCTGTGGGCTGTCACCAGGTCTGCATGCAGTGCGCTGAGGCGCCTCTCCCGTGAGAACACACAGGCCCCGCCCACCCTGCCTGTGGCCCCTCTGTGTTTGCTCTCTCTCCCAATCCCACTTCCTCTTTTTAGAGACCCAGTGACTAAGTTTCACCTTTTCCATTGGAGACAAGGAAACTGAAGCCAGGAGTTACCCGTGAGACGTAGCCTAGGTCACGTGACAGGGACTCAGCTGAACTTAACGAACTTGAACGCTGTCCCCCAAGCCTTCAAGTACTCGTTAGACTATTTATGTTGGACTTTACCTGTGTGGTGTGACTTTAATGTTTATCTCGAGTTTGTAAGGAAGGAGGTGAGTTGAGGGAATGAAGACTGCGGTATTGTTTGCCATTGCTGTGGCACTCGATGCAGGGATTTTATCATCTTTCCTGGCTAATGGTTTTGTGTTGTCAGGTGCATTTGTATCTCCAGGAAGGCTCGACACTCTTTTGTGTGTTCTTTCATTTAGGGACCAGTGCAGGCAGCAGGTACTGCCCGCCCACTGCCATGTTGGCGCATGCTCTGGCTGTAGCCTCCTCACTTGCGCAGTGCGAGGTCACGTTCTTGTCCATGATCTGTAGCACTGTGAAACTCCACTGTAAAGTGTCTGTGGCTAGGCTGGGCATCACTCTGATTCTATTTTAGCCTGCTGGTGACCTCTGTGGCATTTTAACTCTCGCACCTGATTTAGCAGAATTGCTTTGTAAAAGGCATTTCTCTGTGACTTTTTTTTTTTAATATTTATTTTATTTATTTGAAAGACAGTTATAGAGAGAGGTAGGAACAGAGAGACAGAGAGGTCTTCCATCCACTGGTTCAATCCCCAGATGGCCGCAATGGCTGGAGCTGCACTGATCTGAAGCCAGGAGCCAGGAGCTTCTTCCAGGTCTCCCACGTGGGTGCAGGGGCCCAAGGACTTGGGCCATCTTCCACTGCTTTCCCAGGCCATCGCATAGAGCTGGATTGAAAGAGGAGCAGCCGGGACTAGAACCGGCGACCATATGGGATGCTGGCACTTCAGGCTAGGGTTTTAACCCACTGTGCCACAGCGCTGGCCTCTCCCTGTGACATTTTAATGTTGTTTTGGAGTAGGTAGTGCTGCCTGCTCATGTACTGTTTTTTTTAAAATATTTTATTTGAGAGTTATAGACAGAGAACGGGAAAGACAGAGAGAAGGTCTTCCATCTGCTGGTTCACTCCCCAAAAGGCTGCAACAGCCAGAGCTGGACCGACCTGAAGCCAGGAGCCAGGAGCTTCTTCCTGGTCTCCTACAGGGGTGCAGGGACCCAGGCATTTGGGCCTCCTTCCACTGCTTTCCAAGGCCATTAGCAGAGAGCTGGGTTGGACGAGGAGGAGCATCCCATATGGATGCCAGTGCTGCAGATGGAGGCTTATCCTACGAAGCTGCAGTCGCCCTCCATGTACTGTGGTTTTTTTTTTTTTTTTTTAAAGATTGATTGATTGATTTGAAAGGCAGAGGACAAGAGAAAGGGGTCTTCCATCTGCTGGTTCACTCCCCAAATGGCTGCAACAGCCAGAGCTGCGCCAGGCTGAAGTCAGGAGCTTCTTCTGGGTCTCCCACGCGAGTGCATCTTCTGCTGCTTTCCCAGGCCACAGCAGGGAGCTGGATCAGAAGAGGAGCAGCCGGGACTCGAACCAGCGCCCATATGAGCTGCCAACGCTGCAGGCAGCGGCTTTACCTGCTACGCCACAGCACTGGCACACATGCACTGTTTTTTATTAGAGATTTTTATTTTAAGATAACTTTTTTTTTTTTTTGACAGGCAGAGTGGACAGTGAGAGAGAGAGACAGAGAGAAAGGTCTTCCTTTGCCGTTGGTTCACCCTCCAATGGCCGCCGCGGATGGCGCGCTGTGGCCAGTGCACCGCGCTCATCCGATGGCAGGAGCCAGGTGCCAGGTGCTTTTTCCTGGTCTCCCATGGGGTGCAGGGCCCAAGCACCTGGGCCATCCTCCACTGCACTCCCAGGCCACAGCAGAGAGCTGGCCTGGAAGAGGGGCAACCGGGACAGAATCCGGTGCCCCAACCGGGACTAGAACCTGGTGTGCCGGCGCCGCAAGGCGGAGGATTAGCCTGTTGAGCCACGGCGCCGGCTCTTAAGGTAACATTTTTCTATTCGTGATTTTAACAGTTATACTCAAGATACTTGTTTACTCTAAGCAAACCAGAAAATAGGAATGAGCAAAGAGGAGCAACGTTGAGCCTGTCAAACGCCCGTATCTCCTGGAGTGCCGGAGTTCAGTTCCTGGCTCTGGCTTCTGACTTGTGATTCTGGCTTCCTTGGGAGAGGGTTGTCTTGGCTTCAGTCATTGGGTTCCTGGCATCCACGTGGTATGCTTGGATTGAGTTCCTGGTTCCCGGCGTTGGCCTGGCCAGTCCTTCCCATGTGGGGATTTGGTGAGTGAACCAATGAATAGGGCTATATGATTTATGAGACAAGTAGGTCTTTGGCAGTAGTGACTGAGCAGTGTGACCACTTATTACTGGACCAATCACAAAGAAAGCCATTGCAGTTTAATTTTGAAAGAAAAGCAATTTTTTAAAAAACTTTATTGTACAGAACAAAAGAGTTACAATTTTATAGTTATTTTCACACTCAGAGCATGAGTAAAAACTAGTAACTGCCTTACAAAAATATTTAGGACTCTAACAATTAGACAATGTACATTTATGTCTTATCTTCTAAAGATTTATTAGGGAGAGGTTTACCTGAAAAAAGTTCCCCCAGTAAACCCATGGTCTGACCCATTAGGGAAGTCCATGACATCAACTCTCTGCCAGCCTGGAGGAGATCTGTTTTCTTTGATCTGTTGCCATATGTTCACAGGCTTGTACAGTGTTTGCCGAAATCAATGTCTGCTGAACGGTCTTTGCCTTAACCCCTGTTGTTCCATACATTCCAAATACAATCTCCAGCGGATGGAGTTTTCCACTTTCAGTATGGTCTCACAGTCTTGGGCTAACAGCCCAAAGTCACCTTATTTATTTATTTTTGACAGGCAGAGTGGACAGTGAGAGAGAGAGACAGAGAAAGGTCTTCCTTTGCCGTTGGTTCACCCTCCAATGGCCGCTGCGGCCGGCGCACTGCGCTCATCCAATGGCAGGAGCCAGGTGCTTCTCCTGGTCTCCCCATGGGGTGCAGGGCCCAAGCACTTGGGCCATCCCGCACTGCACTCCCTGGCCACAGCAGAGAGCTGGCCTGGAAGAGGGGCAACCGGGACAGAATCCAGTGCCCCGACCGGGACTAGAACCTGGTGTGCTGGTGCCGCAAGGTGGAGGATTAGCCTAATGTAAGCCGCGGCGCCGGCCCCAAAGTCACTTTAAAAAGCAGGCTGTCTTGTCCAGTCACACTCATCCATTGGCTCGTCCACAGCTGTCAGTGCAGGCCGTCTCTGCAGGAAAGCAGTTTACAAACAGGTGGCCTGGACAGCCCACCGGGTCTCCCACAGCTAAAATCGCAGTTTCTGCAGCCAGCTTCCTTCTGACGGGCCCGCCAGGACCCTCCTGACGGGCTAGTGTGTCTGGCAGTGTTGGGCGTTGTAGAACTGGAGAGGACTTCAAGACTCAGGTCACTTGTCTCCCACACGGGGAATTGAGTGACGTCCCGCGAACCTGGCCCGACATGGCTGTTACTTCCGTTCACTCATGCTCTTGCTCCTGTGCGTCAGGGTTGTGTTTTGTTTTGTTTGTAAATTTTGTTTATTTATTTGGGAAGCAGAAATAGAGCTTCTGTCCACTGGTTCACTCCCCAAATGCCTGTAATGACCAAGGCTGGACCGGGGCCGAAGCCGGGAGTCGGGAGCCAGGGGCGCAGGTCTCCCGTGTGGGCAGCAGGCCTTGCTGCCTCCCGGAGTCTGCACTCTCGGGCAGCTGGAGTCAGGTGCTGAACCAGGCCTACCTAACCAGTCTCTCACCGCTGGGCTAAGCACCCGCCCCGAGGCATGATCTTGAAACAGATGTTGACTCTGCGTCCAGCACTTGTTCTTTGAAGAGTAGAGCTTCCTACAGGCGAGGACACCGAGTGTTACCTTGTGACCTGTGTGTGGTTACACAGCTGGGAGTGGCAGAGCCCCGGCTGTCACTGAACGTGTTGTTTCCTTGTTCCGGTGTAACATTCCTTACGTATCAGTGAGGTTAGAAAAGTGTTGAAAGAGTAGGAATGTGGACTTAGCACATTGTGTTGTTGCATGTATCAGATAGAATAAAACATGAATGTGACCTTTAAAAAAGTGAACCTTTGAAAACCGTTTTCCTCTAAGCAACCCTACTGCTGTTCCCAAGGTCAAGCTAGCCATTTCCCTGAGATGATTGTAACAGGTTCCCTCACTAGACTCCTGCTCTGCCCAGCCATTTAAAAAGATTTTTAAAGATTATTTGAGAGGCAGAGTTAGAGAGAGGGAGGGACTGAGAGAGAGGTCTTCCATCGTCTGGTTCACCCCCCCAATGGCCACAACGGCTAGAGCTGGGTCCACCCAAAGCCAGGAGCCAGGAGCTTCTTTCAGGTCTCCCATGTGTGTGCAGGGGCCCGAGGACTTGGGGCGTCTTCCACTGATTTCCTAGAGCATAGCAGAAAGTGGATCAGAAGAGGGGCAGCTGGGACTCGAACTGGTGCCCCCATGGGATGCTGGTGCTGCAGGCGGAGGCTCAACATACCATGCCACAGCGCTGGACCTTATCCATTTTTTTTTTTAATGACTTTACTAAGGTGCACAATAAGCTGCACACGTTTGAGATGTGCTTTTTGGTTAGTCTTGGTTGTGTACACCTGACAAACCGCCATCTCGGTGAAGGTGGTGGACCCATCCGGCACGCCCAAGAGTTCCTTCGTGCCCCTGGGAGATGGGCTCTTCCCCTGACTGCTCTCTGTCACTTAATTTGAACTTAAAAAAAATTATTTAAATGGAACCATACAATGTGTATTCTTTGTCCTTTTTTGTCTTTTTTTTTTTTTTTGGGGGAAAAGATCTATTTGACAGGCAGAGTTAGAGAGAGAGAGGTGGAGGGAGAAGGAGAGGTCTCCCAGCTGCATCTCCCATGTGGGTGACGGGCCATCGTCCACTGCTTTCCCAGGCTCATTATTAGCAGGGAGCTGGACTGCAAGTGGAGCAGCTGGACTAGAACTGGTGCTCCCATGGGATGCCAGCGTTACAGCAGCAGGTTCACCTGCCGGCCACTGTGCCAGCCTCTGTCTGCCGGTTATGATTCAGCATAATTAAAGACTCATGCACACTGTATGTGCTGCTAGGTCATTCCTTTTGTCAACTATATGTGTGCCCCAAGCACAGTGTATTGTTTATCTGTTCACCTCTTGGCGAACATTTGGGTTTTCAGTTTCTGGCTACCACAAGTGAGGCTACTGTGAGCATGTGTGTTCAAGTTCTTGTACAGACACATGCATTCCCCTTCTCCTGGATAAATAGCAGGAGTAGAGCGGCAGGTCGTGCGGTAGGTGTTTACCTTTTTTAGAAACCAGCAATTTCTTCCGAAGTGGTTGCACCATTTCACATTCCTCGCAGCGGTGTGTAAGATGTCTGGTTGCTCTGCATCCTTGCTGACAACTGGAATCAGAAGCAGAGCCGAGACCCATGCCCAGCACGATGTGTGATAAGGGGTGTGTGTGTCCCAAGGCGCATCTTAGTCTGTGCAGAATGCCTGCTGCGTCGTGTGTGTGTGTGTGTGTGTGTGTGTGTGTCTAGTGATTATTTACTTGAAAGTCAAGGTTACAGAGATCGAGGGAAGGACAGACAGAGATCTTCATCTGCTGGCTCACTCATCAGATGGCTGCACTGGCCAGGGCTGAGCCAGGCTGAAGCCAGGAGCTTCATCCAGCTCCCCCGTGTGGGTGCAGGGGCCCAAACACTTGGACCGCCCTCTTCTGCTTCCCCAGGCCATTAGCAGGGAGCTGGATCCGAAGTGGACCAGCCAGGACGCCAACTGTTATCCATAGGGGATGCTGGTTTCACAGCCGCTTCCCCAGGCCATTAGCAGGGAGCTGGATCCAAAGTGGACCAGCCAGGACGCCAACTGTTATCCATAGGGGATGCTGGTTTCACAGCCCAACCTGTGCCACAATGCCTGCCCCTTTTGAGATCTTTTTTTTTTTTTTTTTTTTTGACAGGCAGAGTGGACAGTGAGAGAGAGAGACAGAGAGAAAGGTCTTCCTTTGCCGTTGGTTCACCCTCCAATGGCCGCCGCGGCCGGCGCGCTGCGGCCGGCGCACCGCGCTTGTCCGATGGCAGGAGCCAGGTGCCAGGTGCTTTTCCTGGTCTCCCCATGGGGTGCAGGGCCCAAGCACCTGGGCCATCCTCCACTGCACTCCCGGGCCACAGCAGAGGGCTGGCCTGGAAGAGGGGCAACCGGGACAGAATCCAGCGCCCCGACCGGGACTAGAACCTGGTGTGCCGGTGCCGCCAGGCGGAGGATTAGCCTGTTGAGCCACGGCGCCGGCCTTGAGATCATTTTTTAATCATGAGATTTTTTTTAGTGTATGTAAAGTATCTTGAAATCTTGCTGCCTTTCCAAAAATATTTATTTTGAAATGATTGTAGATTCTTGCTCTTAAGCATTCTGTCACTTGTTTTTGTTTCGTTTTAATGTTTGTTTTCACCTATTTGAAAGAGCAACAGTGAGAGAGCGTGTGTGTGTGTGTGTGTGTGTGTGTGTGTGAGAGAGAGAGAGAGCTTCCGTCTGCCGTTCACTCCCCAGATGCCCACAGCAGCCAGAGATGGGAGACCAGCTGGTCTCCCAGAAGCACGTGGGCGTCTTCTGTCTTTCCAGGGACTTTAGCAGGAAGCAGAATCAGAAGCAGAGCAGCTGGGACTCAGATATGATACGGGTATTCTAAACTAGTTTAACTGTGCCTCAGTGCCTCTCCTGTTTTCTTATCACTGAGTTCTGAGAGTTCCTTAGATACCGGAGACGAGTCTCTGATCACATAGATGACGTGCAGATATTTTCTCCGAGTTTTTGGGTTATCTTTAAATTTTCTTAACTCTCTGTTGATGAATTCTTAAGTTGAACTTTAATAAAATCTTAGACCTGAGGTTTTTGTCTTTTTGATGTATTTAGAAAAACTTTAAAATGGAATGTTGATTCCTTTGAACGTGAACCTTCACTGTTTCAGCCATGTTCTGTTTTTGAACTGTGCGGAACCTTCCTTCTGATTTGTCTTCTCTTGTCTTCCACCTCTCTCCACCTTAGACGAGGGGTTGTGTTTGGTCTCTGGAGTGCCTGTGCGTCAGTGGGCAATATTTTGGGAGCGTGCCTCGCATCTTCTGTTCTGCAGTATGGTTATGAGGTAGGTATTTTCTCCCCCCAGCTTTTCTGTGTGTGTGTGCTAACTAAATAAAACTGTGGCTATTAAAAACCAGCTGTAGTTCTGTCTCGGTAGGGCAAATCTTGTCTTAAAAGTGAACAAACTCATGATAAATTCAAACACATAAGAAATCATTTGTAGCTGAAGACTTTTTTTTTTAAAGATTTATTTGAAAGAGTTACACACAGAGAGAAGGAGAGGCAGAGAGAGAGAGAGAGAGAGAAAGAGGTCTTCCATCTGCTGGTTCAATCCCCAGTTGGCTGCAACAGCTAGAGCTGTGCTGATCTGAAGCCAGGAGCTTCTTCCAGGTCTCCCATGCGGGTGCAGCGGCCCAAAGACTTGGGCCATCTTCCACTGCTTTTCCAGGCCACAGCAGAGAGCTGGATCAGAAGTGGAGCAGCCGGGACTCAAACTGGTGCCCATATGGGATGCTGGCACTGCAAGTGGCAGCTTTACCTGCTGTGCCACAGCGCTGACCCCGCCAAGCACTGTTAAGAGAGCCTGAAGACATGTAACAGTTGAGAAAAAATATTGGCAGCTCATGTTACAGATAAAGGGTTAATAACATAAAGGGCACCCTGCAAATTGCTAAGAAAGAGACCAACAACACACACAAAGAAAAGTGAAGAATTTGAGTGCTTCCTGGAAAGGCTTGTGAACATATGAAAACATACTCCACTCCACTCAGTAGCTTATTCGCTGACGTCCTCTGTGTGGCCCCAGCTACTAGAGAATATGGCACTGGCCAAGAGAGACAAACATCTCTGTCCTTTTGGAGTGGTAGAGAAATGCAAAGTAAAGCTCCCCCAGAAAGATCCCAAAGTTTGCCAGCATGCTGTGTGTCTGAGGCCGAGGAGAAAGACCCACAGCCCTCAGAGCTCTCTCCCTGTGGTGGTGTCTACCAAACAGCCCCTGCTCTGGCTGAGCGCATCCGGCCGCTGGGACTTAGCCACGCAGGGGCTTGTGCTGGGAGCGTGCACAGAGCGATGTGTCTGCAGGGTTTTCCATTTCAGCATTGTTAGTAATGGCCAAATTCTGAAAAGCAATGTCTGCCGATAGCGACCTGGTTAATCCTCAATACAAAGAAGCACTCTGCGGCTGCAAAGTAGCATTAGGACCATCCTTGGGTACCGAGACGAGACCTGTGCCCTGGGCGGATCTCAGCGTGTGTTAACCAAGAAAGCAAGGGTGCAGACTAGTGTGTACTGAATAGCGCCATTTGTGTGAGAAGGAAGATGAGTCAGTACTTTTCTTGCACGTTTCTAAAGCAGTCTCTGACAGTAAAAGTTAAGTGGCAGCCATGGTTACCTGTCGGGGCACTTGGGTGTGGGGCGGTGAGAGGGAGAGTTTTTGCTGTGTGTCTACTGCTTTTTGTTCCTTGAATCATGTGATCCTACTGCTTATTCAAAAACCTAAATAGTTGTTAGTTTTTTAAAAAGTAGCTGCATGTTAAAGTAGCCCGCCAAGGGCATTGTCTGCTTAGGGTCAAGAAACCCCCATGGCCACTTTCAGCCCAGCCTTCTTAGCTTTATGCCGGGATTGGTTAGATAAGAATTTGGTTAGATGTTTGGTTAGATAGGAATTTCAGTTCACCCTTCATGCTTCTTCCAGATTGGACTTCTGAAAATATCACTTTAATTTTGGCTGCTTATTTGTTTAAAAATTCAGACAGCCTGTTCCAGACTCCATTCTTAAATAAAATCCATCTGTGTAGCTTGAGAATTCAGCTGTGTAGAATGGTGGTTAAGAGTCTTTAATTTTTTTTAAAGATTTATTTATTTGGAAGGCAGAGTCACAGAGAGAGAGAGAGGTCTTCCATTTGCAGGTTCACTCCTGAGGGCTGCAGTGGCTGGAGCTGGGCTGCTCTGAAACCAGGAGCTCCCTCTGGGTCTCCCATGGGGGTGCAGGGGCCCAAGCACCTGGGCCATCTTCCACTGCTTTCCCAGGCACATTAACAGGGGGCTGGATTGGAAGTGGAGCAGCCAAGACTCAAACTGGCATTCGTAATGGATGCTGGCATCGCGGGTGGCAGCTTTATCCACTATGCCACAGTGCTGGTTCTGAGAGTCTGTACTCTTTTATTGGGTTTATTCCCTAGCATCTCCTAAGCCTTCTACCTCAGTCACTCAACAAGCTTTTTGTCTCAATGCCCACTGTGCACCTTGGCTTGGGTTATACCTGGGAAGATGGGCAATTGCTATGATTTTTTAACTCCTCTCTAAATCATTATCTAGCTATGCCAGCCTCTAGGTGTTCTGAATTCCTATATGAGTGGTCTTCAAAAAATTCATGAAAAATATGTATCATGAAACATCTGTGCATGGATTTAAAAAAATTTTTTAAAAAAGATTTACTTATTTTGAAAGCATTACAAAGAGAGGGAGAGACAGAGACAGAGGGAGATATCTTGCATCTGCAGTTTTACTCCCCAGATGGCCACAATGGCCAGGGCTGGGCTGGGCTGAAGCCAGGAGCCTCATCCGCATCCCTCACATTGGAACAGGGGCCCAAGTACTTGGCCTATCTTCTGCTGCTTGTCCCAGGCCATTGGCAGGGAGCTGGGTCAGAAGTGGAGCAGCTGGGACATGAACTCTGGTGCCCATATGGGATGCTAACATTGTAGGCAGTGGCTTTACCCATTTTGCTACAACGCCAACCCCCAAACAGATTTTGCATCCAAATACACTCCTCCTGTAATCCCAGTTTCCACAGAATGGATGAAGTGCCCTGTACGTTCTTCTCAATGGGGCTGGGCCTCCTCATTTACTCTGCTACACTGTTGCCTTATGATACCATTCTGTACATTGTTCATAACTTCAGCTGGATATAGTATTTTGCAGGGCAGATACTGTGTCTTTTGTGGGAGGCTGCGTGATACACAGACTGAGATTTAGGGAGCCAGTCCTGATCTCGCAATTGTAATACATGCTACTTTTTTTAAAAAAAGGAAAAATATATTTTTAGTTTTATTTGAAAGGCAGAGAGAGAGACAGAGATCTTCCATTTACTTTGTTCACACTTCGAATGTGTGCAACAGCTGGGTCTGGTCCAGACTGAAGCCAATGGCTTGTTACTCCATCCAGGTTTGCCCTGTGGGTGCCAGGGACCCAAGTCTTTGAACCATCATCTGTTATAGGAAACTGGGGTCGAAGAGGAGACAGGACGCTCCAAGGTGGCATGCAGGCGTCCCAAGCGGCGTCTTGACCTCTGTGCCACATGCTTGCGCTGGTAGTGCCACTTATTATCCAGTGGCCTTAATGATCCTCTCCAGCCTCAGAGAGGCTCCAGGAAAAATGAAGTGAGAAATGTCTCCTTCCAGTCTCCTTCCTGCTCACCTCTCTGGCACCTCCACACACGCACTTCTAATAAATATGTCCCAGGGGCTGGCGCTGTGGTGGCCTGCAGTGCCGGCATCTCATATGGGCACCAGTTGTTGTCCTGGCTGCTCCACTTCTGACCCAGCTCCCTGCTAATGTGCCTGGGAAAGCAGTGGAGGAAAGCCCAAGTCCTTAGGCCCCTGCACCCACGTGGGAGACCCAGAAGAGGCTCCAGGCTCCTGGCTTCAAATTGGCCCAGCTCCGACTGTTGCATCCATTTGAGAGGTGAACCAGTGGATGGAAGATCTCTCTCTCTCCCTCTAACTCTGCCTTTCAAATAAATGATCAGTCTTTCAGAAAGTTAATAGAAAATGGAATTCAATGGTGAATCTTAGAATAAATAAATAAATAAGCCTATGATGACTACTCCCAGCTGTGACTCCCTCTCCTCTCCTCTCCTCTCCTCCAGTATGCCTTCCTGGTGACGGCGTCTGTGCAGTTTGCTGGTGGGGTGGTGATCTTCTTTGGACTCTTGGTGTCGCCAGAAGAAATTGGTGAGGAGAAACTGTCTCTCTTGTTCCCTGTGTGCCACTGTTAGGGGTGATGGGTGATCTGAGGCCAGAAACCTGAATCTCTCCTGGGAAAACTGTGGGCTCCTCTCGGTGAACTCAAGGAGCAGTATTCCTGCTGTGTGTCCTGTCGATGTCGTAGGCGGCCCTGGTGCAGCTGCATGTGTCTCTGGGGAGTCTTGTCCTCCTTTTATTGAGATAGGAAACACTTAGCATTTGCATTTTTTTTAAAAAAAGATTTATATGTTTGAAAGAGTTAGAGAGAAGGAGAGACAGAGAGATCTTCCTTCTGCTGGTTCACTCCCCAGATGGCCACAATGGCCAGGGGCTGGGTTGGTCTGAGGTCAGGAGCCAGGAGCTTCCTCTGGGTCTCCCACGTGGGTGCAAGGACCCAAGGGCTTGGGGTCATCCTCCACTGCTTTCCCAGGTGCATTAGCAGAGAGCTGAATCAGAAGTGGAGCATCTGGGACTTGAAGTGGTGCCCATATGGGATGCCAGCTCTGTAGACGGCTGCTTAACCACTGTGCCAGCCCCTGCAGGTGTTTTTTTTTTTTTTTTTATTTCAGGTGTACAGATTTCATGTATGTCATATATGTAGATTCAGGAGCATAGTGATACTTTCTACCTTACCCTTCCTCCTGCTGCAGTGGTTTCTCTAGAATTGAGACGTTTGCTAGGAATTATCACGGATGTATCGCCAATTTCACTTCTTCAGACAGATTTCCTCTCTTCATAAAAATGATTAGTTGGTGTTTTTGCCTGTGGTTAAGTAAAGAATGTGTACAAGTGAAACTGTAGAAGCAAAGAAGTGTAAGTTCCTCCGTCTTTGAATGCAGCCAGCCCTCTGTTTTCTGCGGGTAGCACCCCTGCGGATCCTGCCTCTGCATTTCCACGCCTGTGGGCCTTGCCTCTGCACTTAACCAGCTGCAGTTGGAAAAGCCTGGAAAAATAAATCGGAGTAGTGCTGAACACATACAGACTTCTTATTCCCAAACAAGACAGTGTCGCGGCTTCGCATAGAATTGGTGAGGTGTTAGGTGTTGTGAGTAACCTGGAGACGACTTACAGATGCCCGAGTTAGATGCCGGCACTGCAGCATTTTATGGAGGGGCCCTGAGCACCATGAACTTTGGTATCCCGTGGACATCGAGGGTCAGCTGTGCTAGTAAGCAGGCTGACCCTGGTTGGAGCTGACTCCTGAGCCAGGGTTGCCTCCCCTCTGAAATGGACCGTCGTGGTGTGTGGGAGCCCTTGGCACACTGCCAGCAGTGGAATGTTTGCTCTAGTGGTCGCTGTCTCTTGTTCTAGGTCTCCCAGGGATTGAGGCAGAAAAGAGTTTTGAAGAAGACTCACATAGGCCATTAATTAACGGTGCTGAAAATGAAGACGAATACGACCCTAATTACTCAATCCAAGAAGACGCTGCTGTCCCCCACGTCAGGGCGATAAGCTTTTGTCAGGCATGTCGCCTTCCTGGGGTGATACCGGTAAGGCTTGGTCAGATCTGCCCACTGCACCAGCGAGAGACCTCAGCCCGGGTGTTCCTCGGCCTGGGAGAGGCTCCTTCGAGCAGTCAGCCTCTCTGATCCTTTGTTTTAGGAATATTTGCTCAGAGGAGAGTGGGTCCTGTCTCCCAGAGGATCTGTCTGATGCAGAGCTGCAGACTGTTCATGAAGAGCCAGAGAACAAATGTTTTTGGCTCCGGGGAAGCTGTACACTCTTTCACTCAGCTCTTTAGAGCACAGGAAGTCATGGACAATACGTGACGGATGGCCTTGGCTGGTTTTGACCCATGAGCCCTGCTTTGGTCTAGCATGGGCTGGGAAGAGAAAACTGACTTTTTTTTTTAAAGAGAGGGAGACAGAGACATACAGAGAAAAACCGATCTTATCTACTGGTTCGCTTCTGGGGCTAGGCCAAGCTAGGCCAGACTGAAGCTGGTAGCCAGGAACTCAATCCCACGTGAGTTTCCGAAACCCGTAACTCGGGCTGTCACCTGCTGCCTTCTAGGCTGTGCATTAGCAGGAGGCTGGAATTGGGAGCAGAGCTGGTCTTGAATGCAGGCATGCCCGTGAGGATGTCCAGGCAGCGTGTTGACCGCTGTGCCAAATGCCCGCCCCTTGTGTTTTTAAGCATATGCTTTTTTTTTTTTTGCCTTTTGTGTTATTACAGAACTGAATAAGGACCAAGAACGGGTTTGAATGGTTCATTAAGTGTCTTATTAGCCGACATGCTGGTTGTTCCAGGAAAAGCTTTTTTTTTTCCCATTCTTAAAAAGGGTCTAGAACAGACCACTGCGGTGTCCTTGGTTGTACGTTCCAGCTCCACCTTGGCAGCCCAGAAGACTCTAACGTCTAAGCTGAGTCCTGTGTCCTGCAGCGTTGCGGTCTCGATGCTTCGGGCTCACGCCCTGCAGTGGGAGTGGGGGCTGGGCTGCTTCCAGCTTGCCCCTGACTTTCTGTGTGACCTGGCTAGGGCACCCGGCCCATCTGTGCCGTTCCCTCCTGTGGGGCGGAGGTGACCCAGCCCCTGTGGGGCTCACAAGGTTGGGTTATGGTGCTGAGGACAAGCACCTGTCTTGTTTTTCACTTTTTAGTGGTGCACTTTGGACTAAAAGCCTGCAGGCCACCTTATTTCTCACTTACCAGTGCCCTCCCTCCTGTGTCCCCAAGCTCAGAGAACTAACATTTGAACAGATACTTGTGAATTACAATGTATGCGCTTCTAAAGATTCTTGGAAAAATGAAAAATTTTAAATTTTTTTGCACAAAGTCAATATCTTTTAGTTCCACTTCCCATGAAGTTTTTGAAGTGCCTTGTAAGTGCGCTTCCCTCAGTTCTTACATGGAGGGGCAGTGCAAGCTCGCTCAGGCCTCTCCTTGTGCGAGGGTCGTCACCTGCTGGCGGTGGTTCCTTGTTGACTGACTGTGGAACTCTTGCTGTTCCTTTGTACTTCATGAGCTGCTGTTCCCTGCCGTGGCTGGGTGTAAAGGAAATCCACTTCGCTTCATTCCTTTGTCTTTGCAGCAACCCATCTGGAGAATGCACTCGCGATTGGGATTTGACTCTCTGGGGGGTGGAAGCAGTTTTAGAACAAGTGATACCTAGGGAATAAGTGGCAGCTCCGGGGAAAAGAATATACTAGCCAGACAGCCTTTGAAGTCAGCCCCTCGTCCCTCCTCCTCTTCCCTTTGATGCTAAATGTCAGGACTTCCTGGTAATAGCGTGTTGAATATAGGAGTCTTCGCCTCACAACCAGCCGGAGGCAGCTGCAGCTTTTCCCTCCCTCAAAGGAGAGCCAGCCGCAGGTTGCAGGTCGATGACAGCGTGTTCCTTTACGTTTGGCTCATCGGAGATGTTTGTTTCTTCTTTTCCACTGGATGTGGGACTGGATTGGGCTTTGGGTGAACTGCAGTGTGAAAGCAGTTTAACGTTGAGGCTTCTTTAGACCCTGAAACCATGGTTGAGTCACCCGCTCTCCAACTTTCTCAGTGTTAACTTACAGGAAGTAGGGTAACCTTTAACCTCTGCAGTAAGCACTGTGTGTTTGCCTATGGTGAGCGCCAGTAGTTGCATGGGTACCATTTATCTTCTAGTCAAGAAATACGAGCCTGTGCCCTGCCCTTAGGCCCCAAACGCTGGTTTGCTTCTGCTGGGAGAACAGACTAAGGGGGGGTATGAAACAGCCATGTGCAGGTTTTAGTTCAAAGCCTGCTGCACCTAAGAAGCCACTGGGATAAAGGGAAGAGGGAGAGGAGGTGCTGTCGGGCAGATGGGGACTTGTAAAGGCGTTTACTGCGAGAGCCGGGGCCGCTCGTCTCCAGCTCCGTTACTGTAGCTTCTTAAAAGCTGAGGTCGTGCTGTGCTCACTGACGTTCCAGTGTTTTCCTTCTAGTATTCCCTGGCCTACGCCTGCCTCAAGTTAGTGAATTACTCCTTCTTCTTCTGGTTGCCCTTTTACCTGAGTAACAACTTCGGCTGGAAGGAGGCCGAAGCGGACCAGCTGTCCATTTGGTACGACGTTGGAGGAATCATAGGTATGCGTCTTTCTGAGGAGAGTTAGTTCACTAGAAGTCTTTTAACAACCGTTTTCCCTGAAGTGCCCTACCAGTAAACAGCCAAACTCTTCAAAAGGGAAAAAAAGGTGCACGGAGGTCCCTGGGAAGGAAGGCCCAGCCAGGGCAGCGCTGTGGTGGCTGGGGTCTTCTCGGTCCTTTGTCTCGGGACACACACGCAGCCTTCCCTAGGCGTTCACTGCCATCTCTCCAAAGCTGACTGTGCCAGAGATGGGGTTTTGAGGCCTGTGTGTTCCTTGTCTGCCTCCCGCCTCCCCCGTCTCCCCAGCCGAATAAGGAAAAGAACACCCAGGGTGTCGCTAGCGGTAACAGCTGGGCTTAATTTTTGTGTTATGCAACTGCTTCCTTATACACAACAGGTTCTAATAGTGACTTTGCGCTGTGACCAGAAATCTGAGCACAAGGCACTAAGACACTAAAGAAGGACGGGCACTCAGTGCCTGCTGCCTTTCTGCTGACGTGTGGGATTGTGAGCGCGTCAGAGCTCCTGACGCGTCCTTGGTGATGTCTCGTCGCCGTGTGTGCACTTGGCTGCCCTGGCTCTTAGACCCAGCGTCCAGAGCGCGCTGGCCTCCTTCGGACCTGTCCTTGCCTCTGTGTCCCCAGAGACTGGAACTTCGTAGGTGCCTGCTGTCTGATGGAGATGGGCCACATGTCCCCTAGCCCCTAGAGCTCAGAGTGGCCCTGTGTCCAGTGTGACAGTGGTGCTCACAGCAGTCACGTCCCCTCTCATTTTTAAATATGTATTTATTTATTTGAAAGGCAGAGTGACAGAGAGAAGACACACACACACATACCTGTCTGCTGGTTCACTCCTCAAATGGCTGAAACTCCCAGGTCTGAGCCAGGCTAAAGCCAGGAGCCCAGAACTCCATCAGGTCTCCCCTGTGGGTGGAAGGGGCCCCACTACGTGAGCCGTCCTTTGCTGCCTTCCCAGAGGCATTAGAGGGAGCTGGACAGGAAGTGGAGCAGCTGGGATGGGAAGGAGCCTTCCGATGCCTACCTGTGCCACAGTGCGGGCCCCCATCACCTGTTCTCACATTCTGGCCTGCCTGTCAGTTCTTACCGAGCCATAACTGCTGATTTATTCTCAGTGAACATTTATCAGCCACTGTTCGCAGCCTGTGAGGCCCAGTCCTTACTCATCATTTAAGTTCACAAGCAGAAACATTGGGAAAAGCATTCACAACTTGTTGGGATAATAGATGGTTTTGATTTTTCCTTGTTTCTTAGTTTGATGTCTGATTAGTGGTGTTCTGTCCCTGTCATCCATCATGGCGATTTAACAGTTCATCAGGGCGACACTTTGGCACAGTGTGTTAAGCCATGGCCTGTAGTGCCAACATCCCATATGAGTTCAAGCCCCAGATGCTCCGGTTCTGATCCAGCTCCCTGCTAATGGCCTGGGAAAAGCAGCAGAGGATGGCCCAAGTGCCTGGGCCTCTGCACCCGCGTGAAAAGCCTGGAAGAAACTCCTGGCTCCTGGCTCAGCCCTGGCTGTTGCAGCCATTTGGGGAGTGAACCAGTGGATAGAAGACCTCTCTCTCTCTTGCTCTCCTCTCTCTGTAACTCTGCCTTTCAAGTAAATAATTAAATCTTTAAACAAACAAAGCAGTTCATCTTCGTAAAATAAATTATGGTAGAAACTTCTGGAGAGTCAGCGATTTTTGGCTAGACCTAAGGGTAGAAGGGAGGGTGTGGGGGGCCCTGCTCAGGTGACCGGGCGGTGACGCTGATGGTGCCACACTGCTTGTGCCTGAAGGTGGGACTCTGCAAGGCTTCGTCTCTGACATCCTGCAGAAGAGAGCCCCCGTGTTAGCCCTGAGCCTGCTTCTGGCCATCGGGTCCCTCGTCGGGTACAGTCGTGAGTATTCCTTCGCTATCACTGTCTTCCTGAGCTCCTGGGAACAAGCATTCGTCTGGAGTCCGCAGTCCGGGGAGCCCTGAGTGCAGCTTCAGGCTGCTGTGCCACCCCGGCGAACGCTGTCCTGGGAACGCCTGGGAAAGCCGGCGTCGCGTGGTTTTATTTGTGGGGAGGAAATTGGCATCTCTTGTGCTTCGCTGGCTTGTTTAAAAGCTTGCTTGGGAGTGTACGTGCTTTGTTTGAGGGGTGGCCCCGAGGGACAGCATTGTAGCCAATAAAGCAATAAACGGGGAGGCGAGTTCAGGCGGGGAGATGCTCATTAGCTTGGTGTGTGTCCCTTAAGACGCGGCGGCCACGGGGAGAGAGGGGTTCTCCAGCTTGCGGACATTTTCATTAGCCTGAGCCTGAGCGCCGGCGAGAGGCAGACGCTGCTGGTGGAAGCTGGAAGGCCCGCGTCTGCTTGGAGTCCCTGGGAGCGGCGCGTGCCGCCCGGAGACTCGGCGCCTCGTGTTTGGGGGGACCTGTGAAGCCATCCCCAGTCACCTCGTCTGTCTGTTTCCTCACAGGTTCTCCAAACAACAAGTCCATCAACGCGCTTCTCATGACCGTCACAGGTACGGCAAGGGGCTCCGCTGCTCCGTGCTCTCTGTCTGGGAGTTCAAGGGAAGACGGAGCTTTCACCCTGGGTTTGAGGAGTGCTAGGACCTTAGTGACAGAGAGCCCCACGGCGAGGGGAAGGTGCCTGTTTTTCCACGGGTCACCCCGTTCTGCGACCACCCCAGCCCTGCGGTGGCAGGAGCATCCTCGTCGTCAGATTTGTAAACTCTCCCGTGGCTGCCCCGGCTGCTGGTGTTACTTAGGGATGTGAGTCAGGAGGGTACCACCTGAGGAACCCATTTACCTGCCCCCCCCCCCCCCTTTTTAAGATTTTATTTATTTGAGAGGTAGAGTTATAGACAGAGAAGGAGAGACCGAGAGAAAGGTCTTCCATCCTCTGGTTCACTCCCCAGATGGCCGCAACGGCCGGAGCTGGGCCAATCCGAAGCCAGGAGCTTCTTCCAGTTCTTACGGGTCTCCCACGTGAGTACAGGGGCCCAAATGCTTAAGTCATCTTGCATTACTTTGCCAACCCAGAGCAGAGAGCTGGATCAGACCGGTGCCCACATGGGATGCTGGCACTGCAGGCGGAGGCTGAGCCTATGCTGCCACGGCGTTGGTCCTCCCCGCTTCCAGAGTGTCTGGTGTGGCTGGCGTGGCTGGTGTGGCCGGCTTTCCCTCTGCGCTGGGGCTGCTCTGCATTTCCTCACCGAGCACTTAGGCAGCAGGTGGCAGGATTACTTTTCAAAAGTTTTTTTGCATTTTACTCTTTTTTTTTTGAGATTTATTTATTTGAAAGATGGAGTGACAGAACCAGGGAAAGACAAAGAACAAGGCCTTCCATCTGCTGGTTCACTCCCTAAGTGCTCACAATGTCTGGGGCTGGACCAGGCCGAAGCCAGGAGCCTGGCACTGCGTCTGGGCCTCCCACGTGGGTGGCACAGACCCCCAAGTGGTTGACGCGCCGCCCACTGCCTTCCTGTGCGCGTTAGCAGGAGTTTGGGGTGGAAGCAGAGCAGCCGATCTTGGACTGGCACTCTGGGCTGTGGGCTTCCCATGCTGCAGCCTACCTGCAGGCCGTAGACAGCAGCTGCCCTGAATCACTGAGCTTAGAACTTCAGCACATGCTCCGGAGAGCGAGTCACCCATGCTGCCTGAGGCCCCTGGAGTGATGGCGACAGTGTGCCCAGGTGGCTGGGGGCCAGCCCATGCTGAGAGCAGTGGCAGTCACTGTGGGCCTGAACTGTGCAGCTCTGTCCTCTCTCTCTTTGTGTCAGTGTGGTCGGGTGCTTGTCTAATGCAGCTCCACTGTGGTAGAATTTGATGAGCTAGTGCAATTAGTATTAATGAATGCAAACAGCACATGACGAAAAAGGCTGTGTGTTTAAGCTTTAGATCTTTGGGTTTGATAAAACATACTGAGCGTCATAAGTAAAGGAGGGGCTTCAGGGAATGAGATGAAGCCTCCTGGAGTTTCTCCCTCCCTCCCCGTTTCTCACTGACGCATTAATTAAAATACTGGGTGCTATTTTCACCTCTCAGCGGAGTGTCGTGTTAATTAGAGTCTGTTCTGTTCTGACTCCAGGGTTTTTTATTGGCGGCCCCTCTAACATGATCAGCTCGGCCATATCTGCGGATCTGGGCCGCCAGGAGCTGATCCAGGGCAGCAGCGAGGCCTTGGCGACCGTCACGGGCATCGTGGACGGCACTGGGAGCGTGGGAGCCGCCGTGGGCCAGGTGAGACGCCGGGAGGGGGGCTGGGCTTTGAGCGCCGTCTTCCTTCAAAGGCTGAAGAACTCCCGCGTGCCTGCTCAGCCGCAGTCGGCGGCACTCTGACGCTGTGCAGTGCGTTCTGAAAGCCGCCTGGGTTTTGTCTCCTCGAGGTTCAGCTGCTGTGACCTAATATGGAAGGGCCCTCCACCTTTCTTAGTTCCGTCGTTGCACTTACGGATTCTTCCTGTCTGCAAATAAGCCAAGACCTCGTACGACACATCCTTGCGCGGTGCCCGGCGAACGCGGCCCTCCGAGGGCGGTGTGAGACACCTGTCCCCCCCGCGTGCACACCCACCTTTTCTGTTCGGCCAGACACATGTATGTACTCACGCCTTTGACATGTGTCGCCACCAGACGTGGCTGTGGGCTCCGCAGCTGCCCAGAGTCACTGTCTCGTTTTCCTGCGTGTCCAGAAATCTGTTCTAGCTGTCACTCATGTGAGTCTGGCTGAATCCGAGCGTCTGGGGTACTGACTAAAGTATGGAGCCCAAGCTGCTTAGCACTTGTTGGGTTAGAGCTGGGCGCCTCTCTCTGCACCAGGCCTCTCTGCTGTTCTCTTCTGCACCCCAACTTGACCTTTGAGATCCTCTGACCCAAGCTTGGCCTGGCCTGCGTACTCGGAACTTTTCACATTGACCTTAAACCCAAGCCTTCTCTCAGCCGGCTTCTCTCTCCTGGGGCAGTCGTGAGTCACTCTTCCAGGAGGTGCTGCTCCGGTCGTGGGGTTTGCGGAACCGTGGATCTGAGGTTCATCTGCGTGGCTGAGATGGCTGGACTTCTGGCGGTAGACGAGCTGTGTACTGGGAAGGAGAATCAGGCAGGACCTCAGGAGTGCCCCTTGGGTGGGCGGGTGGGATGGCCTCTGGAAGGCGCAAGTTCACTGGCGCAGAGGTCAGGAGGAGGAGCTGCGCGTCCTGACACCAAGGAGGCCGTGCCCTTGAAGGAGCTGTTTGAGTGCTCAGTGCGGGCGGGCTGCTGTGGCTAATGAGAGGAAGTAAACCGCCCTGGTGCTGGTCACCTCCTGTCACACGGTGTGCGCTTCCTTGTTGATGCCCGTCGTTGCGGGGTGATGTCAGCTCTGTGAGAATGGCATTTTGTGTTCTGTTGCCCTAGCGCCTGCGATGGCACCTGGCACACAGTGGACACTCAGTATTTGTTGAATGATAGTAGAATGAGTGAGGGCTGTGCCTGATATGCTTGGCATATTTGGTTATATGACTAAGGTGTAAAAATTAAAAAATACTTAAATACTTTTTAAATTTTATTATTATTTTTTTGACAGGCAGAGTTAGACAGTGAGAGAGAGAGACAGAGAAAGGTCTTCCTTTTCCATTGGTTCATCCCCTAAATGGCTGCCACGGGCCTCGCGCTGCACCAATCCGAAGCCAGGAGCCAGGTGCTTCTCCTGGTCTCCCATGGGGTGCAGGGCCCAAGCACTTGGGCCATCCTCCACTGCACTCCCGGGCCACAGCAGAGGGCTGGACTGGAAGAGGAGCAACTGGGACAGAATCCGGCGCCCTGACCGGGACTAGAACCCGGGGTGCCGGTGCCACAGGCGGAGGATTAGCCTATGGAGCTGCGGTGCCAGCCTTAAATACTTAAAGTAGGACAATTTCATACTTGATCTGCTCTCGAGGGGGATTGAAAAAATTCCCTTGGTCACTGGGTCAGATGTCTTCATACCTGGGGAAAAGGATGCTTGTATTGAGCATCCCTCCCTCCTCCCTCCCTCCCTCCCTCCCTCCCTCCCTCCCTCCCTCCCCCCTCCTCCCTCCTCCCTCCTTCTCTCCTTCCCTCCTTCCCTCCTTCCTGATTTACTTATTTATTTGAAAGGCAGAGTTACAGAGAGGCAGAGACAGAGAGAGACAGAGACAGAGAGGTCTTCCATCTGCTCGTTCACTCCCCAGATGGCTGCAATGGCCAAAGCTGGCCTGATCTGAAGCCAAGAGCCAGGAGCTTCTTCTGGGTCTCCCACATGGGTGCAGGGGCCCAAGCACTTGGGCCATCTTCTACTGCTTTCCCAGGCCATGGCAAAGAGCTGGATTGGAAGTGGCGTGGCTGGGACTCAAACCAGCACCCATATGGGATGCCGGCCCTGCAGGTGGTGGCTTTACCCGCTATGCCACAGCACCGACCTCTGAGCATCCTTTTCTTATGTAACTTATCCTTCCCTCTGGCATGTTCGTTATTAATTAAATGGACAAATTATAATTGGCATTTTAGGGAATTCAGTTTTATTTAAAATGTCTCACCTGCCAATATTCAGATCCCCGTGACCTTGGCTCAGCATTAGACTGACCTTTGTGGTTGGGTAGCATATCGAGAGTAAATCATTTTCAGCTTTTCTCATTCCTCTTCCATGTTGTGTTTGGAAGATTTCACCTTGCCCTGGGGATGAAATCCCAAACTCCGTGACTTCAAATCGGAGCTCTTAACAGCTTTGTCCTCAGTCGCTCCCCTAACTCAGTACCCACTGTGTTCCCCCACCTCCCCTTCCTTCCCATGGTTGCCGCAGCGGCTGGTGTACACAGCTGGTATAGCGCTTGCCACGCCGCGTGTCACCTCTGCGGCCTGTGTTCCCTGAGAACGAGGTCTCTGCTTCCTTCATCCTGTGCTCAGTGATGAGTGTGTTTTTTATTTGACTCCTACCAGTGGTCAGTGAGATTAAATGGCAGTATCTACCCAGGAGAAATGAGGACAAATGTTCACATTTAAACCTGAACATGAATATTCATAGATGCATTTTTTTAAAAAAATATTTATTTGGAAGGCAGAGATACATGGAGAGAAGGAGAGAGATCTTCCATCTGCTGGTTCACTCCCCAAATGGCTGCGACAGCTGGGGCTGGGCCATGCTGAAGCCGGGAGCCAGGAGCTGCATCTGGGTCTTCTTTTTTTTTTGATAGGCAGAGTGGACAGTGAGAGAGAGAGAGACAGAGAGAAAGGTCTTCCGTTGCCGTTGGTTCACTCTCCAATGGCTGCCGCGGTCGGTGCGCTGCGGCCGGCGCACCGAGCTCATCCGATGGCAGGAGCCAGGTGCCAGGTGCTTTTTCCTGGTCTCCCATGGGGTGCAGGGCCCAAGCACTTGGGCCATCCTCCACTGCACTCCTGGGCCACAGCAGAGGGCTGGCCTGGAAGAGGGGCAACCGGGACAGAATCCGGCGCCCCGACCGGGACTAGAACCCGGTGTGCCAGCGCCGCAAGGCGGAGGATTAGCCTGTTGAGCCACGGCGCCGGCCCAGCATCTGGGTCTTCTACATGGGTGCAGGGGCCCAAGGAATCGGGCCAGCTCCTGCTGCTTTCCCATAGGGGATGCTGGCAGAGGCTTAACCTTCCATGCTACAGCACCAGCCCCTCTAGGTGCATTTTTAAAAAATGTCTTATTTACTTGAAAGACAGAGTGATATATAGAGAGAGGAAGAGATCTTACATCCCACTGGCTCATTTTCCAAATGTCCGTAACAGCTGGGGCTGGACCAGGTCGCAGCCTGGAGCCTGGGCCTCCACCTGGGTCTGCTGTATGGATGGAAGGAACCCAAGTATCTGGGCCAACTTCCACTGCGGTCCCAAGGCCACATTAACAGGGAGCTGGCAGTGGAACAGCTGGGACTCCAACCGATGCTTTGATATGGGATGCTGGCGTGGCAGGCAGCGGCTTAACCAGCTGGGCCACAAATGCCGTCCACGGTGCGTTTTTCAAAACAGCTAAAAAATAGGCACCACGGTATCCATCAACAAATGGCTGGGTAAATGCTGTACAGCCGTACGGTGGACTGTTACTGAACAGTTAAGAAGGAGTGAAGCACCGATGGATGCTGCATCATGGACCACGGTACCCATCAACGAATGGCTGGGTAAATGTTGTACAGCCGTACGGTGGACTGTTACTGAACAGTTAAGAAGGAATGAAGCACCGATGGATGCTGCGTCATGGACCACGGTACCCATCAACAAATGGCTGGGTAAATGTTGTACAGCCGTACGGTGGACTGTCACTGAACAGTTAAGAAGGAATGAAGCACCGATGGATGCTGCGTCATGGACCACGGTATCCATCAACGAATGGCTGGGTAAATGTTGTACAGCCGTACGGTGGACTGTCACTGAACAGTTAAGAAGGAATGAAGCACCGATGGATGCTGCGTCATGGACCACGGTACCCATCAACAAATGGCTGGGTAAATGTTGTACAGCCGTACGGTGGACTGTCACTGAACAGTTAAGAAGGAATGAAGCACCGATGGATGCTGCGTCATGGACCACGGTACCCATCAACAAATGGCTGGGTAAATGTTGTACAGCCGTACGGTGGACTGTCACTGAACAGTTAAGAAGGAATGAAGCACCGATGGATGCTGCGTCATGGACCACGGTACCCATCAACGAATGGCTGGGTAAATGTTGTACAGCCGTACGGTGGACTGTCACTGAACAGTTAAGAAGGAATGAAGCACCGATGGATGCTGCGTCATGGACCACGGTACCCATCAACAAATGGCTGGGTAAATGTTGTACAGCCGTACGGTGGACTGTCACTGAACAGTTAAGAAGGAATGAAGCACCGATGGATGCTGCGTCATGGACCACGGTACCCATCAACGAATGGCTGGGTAAATGTTGTACAGCCGTACGGTGGACTGTCACTGAACAGTTAAGAAGGAATGAAGCACCGATGGATGCTGCGTCATGGACCACGGTATCCATCAACAAATGGCTGGGTAAATGTTGTACAGCCGTACGGTGGACTGTCACTGAACAGTTAAGAAGGAATGAAGCACCGATGGATGCTGCGTCATGGATGAAGCTCAAAACACGCAGAATGAAAGAAGCCGGTCACAACAGAGCAGATTGTGATCTCATTCCTAGGAGATGTGTGGAGAGGCAAACCCGTGAGGAGAGAAACTGGGTTAGTGGCTGCCTAGGGCTCGGTGGAGCTAACAGCTGCAGTTTCTTCTGGGGGTGATGCTGATGTGAGATTAGCTTACGGGAGTATCTGCACAGCCTTCAAGGGTGGGTTTATTTTATGCCTGTTATTACCAATAAAGCTGCTTAAGAAAACATTGAGTGGCAGTCAGAGTTGGAGGGACCACTGGGCTTCTGTTAACAGGAGATGAGACCGCTGGTTTTTGTTTGTTTTGCATGATGCGATCTAAATTAAATTGCTTGATTGTTCTTTATTTCTTCCAGCTTTTAAATTTCAGTAGTAAAGTGATCAAGCACTTGGGTTATCCTTTCATATCTAAGGCCAATTGATTCTATTGACAAGGGTGCCAAGACCATTCCCTGGGGGAAAAATCTATTTAACAAACAGTGCTGGGAGAACTGTGTATCCATATATGAAGCTGGAACCTTACCTTCTGTCACACAACATTAACTCAGAGTAGGCGTGAGGCCTGACTTTAAGAGCTAAAACTCTGAACCTCAGAAGAAAGCGTGGGAACATGCTTCCACGACACTTGCACACAGATGGCCAGCAGACACCCGAGAAGGTTCCCAGTTCTGGCAATCATTAGGGAAATGAAAACCCAGAACATTGGAGGTAGGACTTCACTCCTTCTGGGATGGCGGGGGTTCAACGACAGAAACAAAGGGGGTGACGGGTACGGTGAGGGTGTGAGGACCGGGAGCCTGCGTTGCTGCCTGCAAAGAGGCTGCCCCGCCGTGTGCCCTGGCAGCGCCTCACCAGGTGCATCCCCACCTCCAGCAGATCCGCATGCTCGTGGCATTGCGGCGGCGTCCGTGGCGGCTGCTTCAGCAGACACGTGGACACACCCTGTGGTGTGCGACTCTGCGTTGTGATCCGCGCTGTGACGTGGGTGGCTGGATGCACTGTGACGTCACTGTCAAGGGAAGCGAGCCAGTCACAACAGGACAAACACTGTGTGATTCCACCTACATGAACTGTCTAGAATGGGTGGATTAATAGAGACAGAAAGCATATTGGAGGTTGCCAGGGGCTAGGGAGAGGGATGGGAGGGAGGGACTGCTTAGCAGCTGCAGCGTTTCTATTTGGGGGATGACGTGTTTTTTGAAATGGAGAGTGGTGAAGAGTGTGCAACACTGTGAGTGCAGTTGACGCGACTGACTTGAACTCTTTACAATGGCAGCTTTTATAATAGACATTTTTCCGTAATGACAGAAAATGGGCTAAATGCTGTTAGATCCTTTTCAGTAACTGAAAGTAAAGCAAGAGAATGTGCTGCAGGATTTCTAGTGCAGTAATCCTGTGTGCAGGGGTGATCCTGTGTGCAGGGGCGATCCTGTGTACAGGAGTGATCCTGTGTACAGGAGTGATCCTGTGTACAGGGGTGATCCTGTGTGCAGGGGTGAGTGGCACACTTAGAGACACGCCAGCTTAGAGGGCATCGGTACCCTAACTGCGCCTTCCCTGGAGGAGGGATGCGTGAGGATGGCCTGGGAACATCCGTGTCTGGAAATATAAAAATGAATAAAAATAGGCCTTCTGACCTCGGAGCTTCTGTCACGCACTTTTGTATTTGGACTCTGCAGCTTATAAAACGAGGCCGTTGACGGGGTTTAAATGCGAACAGCCACGGGGCAGAGCTTTGAACTGCGGGTCGCTGCGCAGGCCCGGCTCGGTTCTGAAGCAGCCACGTTCAGTCTGCCCGGTAGCTGCGTCAATCTGAGATTTTTAGAGCATTCTATTGTAACGCCTTTTTCTCCCTTTTAGTATTTAGTGTCTTTGATCCAGGACAACCTGGGATGGATGTGGGTTTTCTACTTTTTCATTCTTATGGTAAGTTTGTGCTTTTCATTTTTTCAAACTAGTCCTTTTTCTTACTGATTTAGTTCAGTGCATTTACTTAAGTCACTTCTTAAAATGAGCAGAGTTGCCGATTGCTTTTAGAAGCCTTTTGTGAGAAGTAAGACTTTGTTAGTGGATGAGCTGCGCTGCTTTCTCAGGGAGGCGAAGGGCCCCCGTTTGCCTTTGACCTGGTTCTGATGCATGTTACTATTCATAATTCCAGAGACGCAGCGGCTTGCTTAGAGGACCGCCAGCCACTACTCTATGCTCTTCAGGGGCTGTCTTACTGGGGGATTCCTAGGGATGTTACCGTGGAGGCCCAGCAACGTGCAGTTCATAAAAGAAGCACCGCTGGGGCGTGTGGATAAAGCCCAGCCTGCAGCGCAGCATCCCATGTGGGCACTGGTTCTAGCCCCAGCTGCTCCACTTCCAATCCAGCTCCCTGCTGTGGCCTGGGAAAGCAGTAGAAGATGGCCCAAGTCCTTGGGCCCCTGCACCCACGTGGGAGACCCAGAGGGAGGCTCCTGGCTTCAGACTGGCACAGCTCCAGCCGTTGCGGCCATCTGGGGAGTGAACTAGCGGATGGAAGATTCTCTTTGTCTCTCTCTCTATATATATATTTCTGCCATTCAAAGAAATCTTTTATTTATTTATTTACTTTTAAATGTGCTGAGTCCAATTCCCAAAGTAACATTTTTAAGACATATTTGTAATGCACTGTGATATTTTTTTTTTTTAAGATTTATTTATTTTATTTGAAAGTCAGAGTTACACAGAGAGAGGAGAGGCAGAGAGAGAGAGAGAGAGGTCTTCCATCTGCTGGTTCACTCCCCAGATGGCTGCAACAGCCGGAGCTGCGCTGATCTGGAACCAGAAGCTTCTTTTGGGTCTCCCATGCATGTGCAGGGGCCCAAGGACTTGGGCCATCTTCCACTGCTTTCCCAGGCCACAGCTGAGAGCTGGATTGGAAGTGGAGCAGCCGGGTCTTGAGCCAGCGCCCATATGGGATGCCAGCACTTCAGGCCAGGGTGTTAACCCTCTGTGCCACAGCGCTAGCCCCTCAAATAAGTCTTTTAAAAAGAAGGCATTGCTGGGGCCAGCACTGTGGTGTAGTGGTAAAGCCACTGTCTGCAGTGCTGGCATCCCATGTGGGCACTGGTTTGAGACCTGGCTGCTCCACTTCCCATCCAGCTCTCTGCTGTGGCCTGGGAAGGCAGTAGAAGATGGCCTGGGTGCTTGGGCCCCTCTGCCCGTGTGGGAGACCTAGAGGAAGCTCCCGGCTTCGGACTGGCCCAGCTCTGGCTGTTGTGGCCATCTGGGGAGTGAACTGGCGGATGGAAGGTATTCCACCCCTTTTCTCTCTGCCTCTCTGTAACTCTGCCTTTCGAATGAATACATACATCTTAAAAACTTTTTTAACAAAGCACTGCTATCCTGGCCCCTGCAGTGTGTGGCTCCTCCAAGGATGGTCTGTTCCTGCAGAAATGCTTGTTACGCCTTAGATGTTCTCGGCTGGGACTTTGTACCTCCGGGCAGTAGTCAGCACAGAATCAGGGCCTTGTGTTTTGGAAGAGTTGCTTTAAAATGTTTTATCCTTGTCGCCTTAGTGGTGAGTGGTGGTCAAGGCAGGTGTCCTGGAGGGAGTCAGGTGAGGCCTGCTCCCCAGGGCTGTGTGCAGTGTGCCGGCCACAGCCTCCGCGTTGGAGGCAGCCCTGATCGCTGCACGTCTAGCCGGTTGTCCAGGGAGCCTCGGGACGGTCAGCTCCAGGCACGCTCTGGGCCTCTCCGCTACGTGCCTTCTGACTTCTAAAGTCGGCCGTGTAACGGTTCATGTTGGACACCCATGCAGAGAAGAGGGGAAAGCTTCTGACTGGTTTGCTGGGGTGATGGTAGTACTAATTCTAGTAGAAAACTGCATCTGTTGTGAAAAACACGGCTTTTCATCTGAGCTTTAGGATCAGCTTTCTGTTCACCTGTGTCAAATCATTAAACTGTTTGCTTCAGTTTTTTTTTTTTTTTTAAGATTTATTTATTTGAGAGGCAGAGTTACAGAGAGAGAGGGAGCGGAGAGAGAGGTCTTCCATCTGCTGGTTCACTCCTGAAATGGCCACAATGGCTGGGGCTGGGCCAGGCCGAAGCCAGGAGTGCATCGAGGTCTTCCATGTGCGTGGCACCCAAGCCCCCAGGTGCTTGGGCCATCTTCAGCTGCTTTCCCAGGCCGTTGGGATTGGAAATGGAGCAGCCGGAACTCGGACCAGTGCTCATAAGGGATGCCAGTGCCGCGGGTGGCAGCTTAACCTGGCGTGCCCCGCCCCCAGCCCCAGCCCCCAGGTCTTCCTTTGTGACGTGAATGTGATGTGACATCAGCTGTAACTCTCAAGATCGTTTGTGTTGGCTGAGGATCGTTATCCCTGGGTGAAGTCAGAGTGGGTGCCACTGTTGAAGCCCCGGTGCTGCGGCGGGCGTGCGGGCGCGGCTGCACACTCATGCCTTCTCTCTCCACAGACGAGCTGCACCGTTGTGTTCATCTCCCCGCTGATAGTGAGGGAAGTAGCCTCTCTTGTGCGGAGGAGACAAGCGCGCACGTTGAGTGAGTGACGGGCCCCTCAGGGCCAAGGAGCAGCGGAGACACTGAGGCCCGCGGGGCTGGCTGGGCGCTCCGCAGTGGGCGCGGACCCCGCCTCCGCCAGCGCTGCCGGCCCATGGGATCGGACCCTGCTGCAGGCGGGCTGCTTGGCGACAGGAGTCCGTGTGACGATGCTCGATGTTGTTTCATGAGTGCACTCGGTGCCCTGTGAACCTGCCAGTGTCTTTGCCCGGACTGTTGTGGACTCTCCCTGTAGCCTCAGCTGCGGGTCACGGACTTGGGCCCGAGTTCTCCAGCCCTGCGCCTCGAGGGAACAGGAGGCAGAGCCGCGCGTGGAAGTTCGTGCACCGTCCCGTCTGCAGAGCACTGAGCCGGGTCACAGCCGGGTGCTGGAGGGACCTCAGAGAAACAGCGGCGAGAAAGCGCAAGGCGCCCGGGAGGCCCGGCTGTGGCGCTGTGCGTGGGCCGTCTGCGCCCCGGGGAGCTGCAGAGGCCGGGTCTCGAGGCTGTGGGTCCTGTATGTGTGTTTTCAATTATGAAAGTGAACCAGAAGGAAAACGTGCAATTTCAAGGGGTGTCTCAGTCTGCATTGGTCCGGGAATATTTTTCAGCCTCTTGCTTTATATACTCTGACAGGTGGCCCGCGATGGCCCAGATGCTATTTAATCATGCAGACTTCCAGTCACTCTATTGATTATTTACTGACAAAAAGGGAAGATACGAAACACAGAGGGAAATAAACTGACTTTTATAAGAGGTCTCTGTCCATTTGGTTCTTTAAGTCCGTGCCTTGGGTCTCCTGACGCTGGCGTGGGGCCCACCGCCTACCAGGCTGGGTAGCTCCCCCACCCTTGGTGCCGGGCGCTGCGTTTCTGTCGTGGTCTATGCGTTGAGCCTTTTCCTTGGAGGACACACTCGGTTTGGATGAATTGTCTGGATGTAATTTAAGAACGCTGGGTGAACTCCGTGTTTTATTGAACCTCTTGCTGACACTTGGCTCGGAGAGTTTCCTGTGCCCACACCATCAGTCACGTCCAGGGCCACATCTTTGGGTCCTGACGCCCACCAGTGGCTGTTTTTGTTTGTTTAAGGATTTATTTCTTTTTATTGGAAAGGTAGAATGACAGGAGAGAGATCCTCCATCTGCTGGTTCACTCCCCAAGTGCCTGCAACACCTGGGACCTGGCCAGGCTGAAGTCAGGATGGCACTCCATCTGCTCCCTCTCAGGCTCGTCAACAGGGAGCCGGATCAGAAGCAGAGCAACCGGGGCTTGAACCAGTGCTCCGATATGGCACGCTGGTGTTGTAAGTGCTGGCTTAACCCGCCAGGCTACAACACCCACCCCTGCTTAACCTTGGGTGAACGAGAGACCCCCTGAACTCTCCAGGGGCTAAGGGCCCCCAGCTGTATCTGAAGGGAAATTAGAAATACTATAAATGTACAGCATTGCACAAATGTTATATTCCCTTGAGGATATATTTCCTTATTCTAGTTCTGCAATCTACAAAAATTAAACACCTGAGAGTTAACTTCTTTTTTTTTTCTCTTATAGAAAAGAGCAGAGTAAAGGTTAATTTGAAAATGTATCCTCTGTCCATTTAAAATAAACTTTAAAAAATTATTTATTTGAAAGGAAGAGAGAGGGAGAGGCAGAGAGAGATCTTCCGTCCACTGGTTCACTCCCCAGTGGCCACAACAGCCAGGGCTGGGCCAGGCTGAAGCCAGCAGCCAGGGGCTTCTTTCCCATGTGGGTGCAGGGGTCCGAGTACTTGGGCCATCCCCCCCTGCTTTCCCAGGCCACTAGTGGGGAGCTGGACCGGAAGTGGTGCAGCGAGGATGAGAACAGGCGCCCCTAGGGAATGCCGGCACACAGGTGTGGTCTCACCTGCTGTGCCCGGGCTCAGTCTTACCTCTGATCACCAGGGAAGGGGCTGTGGGACTGAGAGCCGGTGTGAGTCCTGGCTGCTGTGCTTCCAGTCTGGCCCCTGCTAATGCACCTGGGAAGGCAGCAGAAGATGGCCTAAGTATTTGGGCCCCTGCCACTGGTGTGGGAGACCGGGATGAAGCTCCTGGCTCAGCCTGGCCATTGCAGCCATTTGGGGAGTGAACCAATGGATGGGAGATCTCAGTTACTGTCTATCTCCCTCTCTCTCCGTCACTCTGCCTTTGGAATAATTAAACCTTTAAAAAAAATGCAGCCCATTCTCTGCCCTGTACTCTGTCTTTGTCCCACTGCAGTGTCTGTGGTTCCAGTTGCACTCAGAAAGCAGGTGCGTGGCCCAGGCTCACATAGCCTAGTGAGTGGCAGAACCAGGCCAGCATCAGCGCCCAGGTCTTTTGACTGAACTCCAGTGTTTCTCCTGTGATGCCAGTGGCGGCTGCCTCTTTCTGACTCTTATCCCAGGTTCACGTCCAAGGCACACGCAGCTCAAGGGCCGAGGCCTGGAGGCTAAGCAGAAGCGTCGGGCTCGGTGAGTGTGCGTGAAACCTCCCCGCGGCTCCTGCACCTGCTGCCGTGCCCGGCCCTGCAGAGCTGGCCTGGCCCCGGGATCTACCTGTCTGCACCACACTTCTGCTCCCTGGGTGCTTCTCTAAGGAGCAGCTCTGAGGAGACCCCCAGCACCCTGTGAGCTCTTGCGTTGTCATTTGGTGTGACGGTTCACTCTGCCACGTTCGCCAGGCCTGGCTCTCCTCTGCCAGGGCCCCTGCTCGGTGACCCTGCTTCTGGTCAGCGTTCCGTTAACTTCGAGTGAGCGTCTCGCTTCTGAAACGCCGGCAGCTCTTCCTCCTCGCCTGTCCCCTGGTAGACAAAGAGCAGAATCATTTGAAGCTGTTTTCAATCCTGTTTATCCCTGTGATTTAGAGAAAAGCAGATAAGAGGGCCCCCGGCTCGGCAGGGATGGTGTGGACTTCATGGGGTACTTGTGTCTGGGTGAGGACTGCAAGGGCCTTCGCCCGTGTCGCGGCGGCCTTGGGGCGGGACGGGGTCCGTGCGCACGCTTGCGTTTGTTCAGCGCTCCGCTCCATTGGTTTCCTTGGCGCACCCTAGACCTTGAGCGCCTGACAGCGTCAGTGTTGAGTTCCGCCGGAGAACGGCATCTCACACAGCATGGGCAGTGTTTCGCAGAGCAGAGCGAGCAGCCACTGGCCGGCCAGGAGGCCTGGGCCAGGAGCGCCTGCCCCACGGCCCCTGCGGCGTGACGCGGGTGTGATGGCCGTGGCTGCTCGGGTTGGGTCCACACAAGAACGGGTCTGTGAGCAGTCCATGGAGAGAGCGGCAGTGCCACCGACCCCCGGGCCTGTGGTTCATTGGCTTCGGAGGAGCAAGCCTGCGCCCGACTGCAGAAGTGTCCCTGTGAAGTTGGCACAAGATCCCACGCCTGCCCCTCCTGCCTCCCCAGCCCCTGCAGGTCCTGGGAACAGCCTGGAGATAGAGGGGCCCTCGGGAGGCAGAGGCCTGCAGGGGTGGCCCTTAGGAGTGACCTGTGGACGTCTGGTTGCTGGCGTAGGCTAGGCGCCAGCTCGGTGCCACAGGACAGCGGTGGTCCTGTATCAGTGCGAGGTTGAAGGAGGGGCTCGCCCCGGGGAAGTGCCCGTGGGCACCCGGGCTGTCCCTGCCTCCTGCCTCAGCAGGGGGAGACAAAGCTCCAGAGACCAGCGCCCGTTTTGTCATGACGGAAGCAGGCTCCTTGTTCTCTCTGCTCCCCCCTGAGTCTCTGGTTCCCACCCCCCGCCACACCTGTTGTCCTAAGAGGCTGAGATTACCTGGGGTTCTGCACCTGCGTGGTTGTCAGTCTTGGAATCTCCTCCTTGGCCTCGGCTCCTGGCTCATCAGACTCGGCTGCCTCCCCCAGGGGAGCCACCACTGCTCCCCTGCCGTCTCCATGCCTGCAGGCTTCTACAGGGGGAGTGGGGAAGGAGAGACCCTGGCATCCCCTCCCCTCCGAGTAGTGAGCAAGCCCCCCAGGTGGGCTTTTACTTTCACCAAGGATTCCTTGCAAAACCTAGCATCCAGCATTGAGTGATGCAGTTCAGGGCCGAAAGGGAGTCTGCTTCCCCCGTGTGTGAATTCCTGCCTGACCCGGACTTGGGAACTGTCCTCCCAGCGGCACAGTGGGACGGAGGCCTTGGAGGCCAGCCCATTGTCGGCCGGCTCTAATTGTTAGAAAGTTCGTCATCCTGTTGAGTGACAATCTCATCATTTCTTCCATTGTCCTGGGTCTCCCTACCAAAGCAGCATAGATGTTTGAGCAGTTCTCTTGATGTTTGGGACAACTTCACTGCCTTGCCCAGTGCAGTAGCAGGGAGCTGGATCAGAAGTGGAGCGGCTGGGACTGCAGTGGGTGCTGTGTGGGATGCCAGCGTTGCAGGTCACGGTGCCGGTCCCCTCACTTTGATTTCTAAGCCACCTTCCTCCACTTGAGTTACAACAGCATTGCTGTCAGTGATTTCCAGCTTTGCCCTGGTTGGTCTGTCCCATTTCAAGAGTCACTGTTTATTTGAAAGGCAGAGTTACAGAGAAAGAGGGAGAGACAGAGGTCTTCCATCCGCATGTTCACTCCCCCAGTGGCCGCAAAGTCTGGGGCCGGGCCGAGCTGAAGCCAGAAGCCAGGAGCTTCTTTCAAGCCTCCCATGTGGGCACAGAGGCCCAAGGACTTGGGCCATCCTCCGCTGCTTTCCCAGGCAGATTAGCAGGGAGCTGGAATGGAAGTGGAGCGGCCAGGACTTGAACTGGCGCCCAGAGGGGATGCTGGCTATGCCACAGCTCCAGCCCCCCATGTTCGACTCTTAGAGCAATCTGGTTAGACTACCCTTTTGGGGAGGAGTCCCCTCTGCAGACACGGGAAAGGACTCCGTGTTTTCTGAGTTGACTGAGACCTGGAGTCTGCGTCTGTGGCTGGAAGGTTTCCGAGACGGAGTTCTGGGACTAACGGCTGCACCTGTTCCCACGGTGCGTCAGCGCGGCGGTGTTGAGCCGTCCTCCTTCCTCTCTTTGTCTATAACTTGACGCGCAGAGGTCACGTCTGCCGTACAAGTCGCTCACTGAACACGCGGTGGTTTCCGGGGCACTCCCCGAGCTGTGCGAGTGTAGCCACAGTCAGTGTCTGAACATCCTCCCCGGAACGCCCGTTGGTAGTCATTCTCAGCACCTCCCGGCTCCGACCCGGCCAACCACTGCCCTCCCTTCAGCACTGGACAGTGCGCGTGGATGGAGTCGTGCAGTGTGTGGCCTTGGTGGCCGTGTCTCAGGGCAGTGTTGTCGAGGCGCATCCCCGGGGAGGGTTCACCAGTGCACAAACACACTGTGCCACCTTTTCTCTATGCGCTCGTCAGTGGGAGTCTTTTGCCTCGTTTGTCTTTATTTTATAAAATTCATGGACTCTAAAAGCCACCCTTTGCAGTAGACAGCTCACTGGTTCTCAGTTATCCAGAGTCATAGAACCATCCGCACTGTCTAATTCTGGGACATTTTGAGACTGGCAGATGCTACCTACCCCCACCCCCTCCAAGTCCTGACGGACATCCTGTCTCTCGGGGTTTGCCTATTCCGGACGTGCCGTGTACATGGAATACACATCCGTGGTCTTCCGTGGCTGCCCTCATCCCTTACACGATGTTTCAAGGCTGTCTAAGTGAGGGCGTTCGTATCTGTGCATTCGGGATCCATTCGTCACAGGGCCAACTGTATTAACTACATTCCTTATTTTCTGTATTTTTTTCTTCTTAAATTTATTTTCATTTTATTTAAAAGGCAGAGAGAGAGAGAGAGGCATTTTCCATCCGCTGGGTTGGGCCAGGCCAGGCCAAAGCCAGGAGCCCAGCACCCTTGCCGGGTCTTCTCCCACATGGGTGCCTGAGACTCAGGTACTTGAACCACCACCTGCTGCCTCTCAGGCTGTGCATTGGCACGGAGCTGGATGGGGAGCGGAGGAGGTGAGCCGTCCCCAGCAGCAGCCTGACCGCTGTGCCCAAAGCCCGCCCCACTGTCTTCATTCTGGATGCTCTGTCATCCGTGTGCCTTGGTGACTGGGGAGAGACTGCGGCTCCCAAGACCAGCCACTTCTTAGAGGTAGCAGCGACTGGCCCAGGAGAACACCTTTCCTTGTCAACTGGCCAAGTCAGAGACCATCCCCAGCCAGATCCCTCTCGGGCTCACACCCCTCGCCCCATTCCCTGTTGCACATCCCAGGCACAAGTGCGGGACACCAGGACGGCCCCTCGGGCCCACACCTGCTGGAACTGTTCACCCCAGGAGCCCTAGGCTGTTCACCTGGGCTTGCCTTGGCTTTCCTGCAGGAAACACCGCCGGGGGCCCTGGCCCTGGCCCTGGCCGGACCTCCTAGGATCGGTGTTTCACCGCGTGGCCCACGTGGTTAGGCAGGTCCTCTCCTCTCAGCAGCTGCAGGGCATCAAGTCAGTGGCATTGATCTCTCCGTGTTGTCACTCAGTCATTGCCACAGATTTAACGTCCTGAGGGTAAACAGACAAAGGCTCATGTATATTGTAGCGTATAGGGGCCAGTGCTGTGGCATAGTGGGTAAAGCCGCCACCTGCAATGCTGGCCTCCCATTTGGACACTGGTTCAAGTCCCGGCATCCTATATGGGTGCTGGTTTGAGTCCTGGTTGCTTGACTTCCGATCCAGCTCTCTGCTATGGTCTGGGAAAGCAGGGGAAGTGGCTTTTGTCCT
The DNA here is from genome assembly GCA_949820135.1 of Sylvilagus floridanus. NCBI lineage: Eukaryota > Metazoa > Chordata > Mammalia > Lagomorpha > Leporidae > Sylvilagus > Sylvilagus floridanus. The sequence goes on along the minus strand of OX463236.1, from coordinate 1,902,196 downwards.
TGGGCCCCTGCACCTGCGAGGGAGACCCAGAAGAAGCTCCTGGCTCCTGGTTTCGGATCAGCACAGCTCTGGCTGTTGCAGCCATTTGGGGAGTGAACCAGCAGATGGAAGATCTCTCTCTCTCTCTCTCTGCCTCTGTCCCTGCCTCTGCCTCTGCCTCTGCCTCTGCCTCTCTGTAGCTCTGCCTTTCAAATAAATAAATAAATCTTTAAAAAATATATATTGTAACATGCATTAATTTCGGTTCATTTTCGTGTCCAAATAACATTCCATCACACGGATATACCACGATTTGTTTCTTTACTCATCAGTTGATGGACATTTTGATTTTTCCCACTTTTTGACTATTTTGAATAATGCTTCTGTGAGTGTCCCTGTGCAAATTTTTCTGCGAATTTCTGTTTTAAATTCTTGTGGTTTTACACCTTAGCGTGGGACTTCGGGGTCACAGTAAGTTGTATTTAAGCTCTTGAACCACTGACTGCTTTCCAAAGTGGCTGCACCGTGTGTGGACTTGCAGGCCTGCGGGTTCCCCGTCTCCCCCATCACTTGTGCAGCCTGGCCTCTGAAGTTTCTGGTTTTCTCGGTAGGTTTGAAGCGCCGTTTTCTGTGGTGTGGATCGGAGTGTTGCTGGTCACTCATGATGCTTAGTGTGTTTAACTGACCATTTCTCTTCTTTGGAGCAATGTCTCCTGTATTCATTTTTAAATTTTCCGGATTGTCTTTTTATTGTTCTTCATGTATTTTGGACAAAAGTCTCTCATTAGATGTTGATGTCCAAATGTTTCCTCCTATTTGTGACTTTTTACTTCTGTGCTGTGTTCTTTGAACTACACGAAAATTTTAATTTTGATGAAGTCTAATTTGTTTTTTTCTTTGTCATCTTTGCCTAATCCAGCGTCATGAGGACTCACTCCTGTTTCCCTCTAGGAATTTTGTGGTGTTAGCTCTTGGTGTTTGGTGTAAAATCCGCTTTGAGTTATGCTTGCCCATGGCATTCGGGTGGGCGGTGGGTCACACTTTGCGTGGGGCCATCCAGGAGTCCCAATACCGTTTACGGGAAAGAGCGTCCTTCCCTCGTGGAACTGGCTGGTGCCTTTGCTGAGGGTCAGCTGACTGTAAGGGGAGGGTGTATTCCCGATCTCTCAGTTCTGGTCCTCTGAGCTGTGTGTCTTTATGCCAGTTTTACAAAGTCTTGATTCGTCTACTTTGGAATAAGTTTTCAAGTTTTTTTTTTTTTTTAAGATTTTTATTTTATTATTTGAGAGGCAGAATTACAGACAAAGGGAGAACAGAGAGAAAGGTCTTCCATCTACTGGTTCACTCCCCAAATTGTCACAGTGGTTAGAGCTGGACTGATTGGAGGCCAGGAGCCAGGAGCTTCCTTTGAGTCTCCCAGCGGGTACAGGGGCCAAAGGACTTGGGCCAACTTTCACTGTTTTCCCAGGCCACGGCAGAGAGCTGGATGGGAAGAGGAGCAGCTGGGACTTGAACCAGGGCCCGTAGGGGATGCCGGCACTGCAGCGGTTTAACCCACTGCACCACAGCGCCGGCCCCTGTTTCATAGTTTCAGGTACACAATTTGTTATTTCTTTTGTTGAATTAACTCTTAAATTTGTTTTCTCTTGTACTTTTCTGTAAATAGGGTTATTTTCTTAGTTTCATTTTGGATTGTTCAATGCTGGTGTATATAAATTGAGTTTTGTATTTTAATTTTGTATCCTGCAACCCTGTTGAACTTGTTTGTTTTAGTAATTCTTGTGTGGGTTCCCTGGGGTTTGTACACACAAGAACGTTCATCTGGGAACAGAGCTGGTTTTCCTTGTTCCTCTCCTGTCTGGGTGCCCTTCATTGTGCTGTCTTAGCTCATCTCCCTGCCTGGGATCGTGCAGCTCCGTGTCGTCTGGAGCTGTGACAGCAGACATCCCAGTCTTACTCCTGATCCAAGGAGGGAGCATCTAGTGTTTCCCCGTGAAGTGCGACGGCAGCTGTGAGCTTTTTGTGGGTAGCCTCTTGCCGTGTTGCCGTCCTGTGCTATCCCGTTTCTCTTTCTGCCGTGTACAGTGGAAGGTGCGTGGGCCTCACAGTCAGACTGGAGGTGCTGGTGTGATGGCACCGTGGGTTAAGCTGCCTGCCGCACCAGCATCCCGTATGAACGCCAGCTTGAGTCCTGGCTGCTCCACTTCCAATCCATCTCCCTGCTGATGCACCTGGGAAAGCAGTAGAAGATGGCCCCAGTGCTGGGGGCCCTGTACCCAAGTGCAAGACCCAGATAGAGTTCCCAGCCCCAGCCTTTGGGGCTGGTTAGGGAGTGAACCAGTGGATGGAAGATCTCTTCCTCAGTGTCTCTCCCTCTCTCTCTGTAACTCTGCCTTTCAAATAAACAAATCTTAAAAAACAAAAGCAGAGGCTGGTGCCGTGGCTTACTTAGCTAATCTTCCGCCTGCAGCGCCGGCATCCCATATGGGCACCGGATTCTGTCCTGGTTGCTCCCCTTCTAGTCCAGCTCTCTGCTGTGGCCCAGGAGTGCAGTGGAGGATGGCCCAAGTGCTTGGGCCCTGCACCCACATGGGAGACCAGGAGGGAGCACCTGGCTCCTGGCTTCGGATCAGTGCAGTGTGCCGGCCACGGCAGACATTTAGGGGGTGAACCAACGGAAAAAGGAAGACCTTTCTCTCTGTCCCTCTCTCACTAACTCTGCCTGTGAAATAAAACAAAACAAAACAAAACCAAAAACAAAAGCAAACAGAGTAGGGTCTGAATGGAGTAGCTCCTTAATTCTACCAGAAAATATTACGTGTTGGACACTAGTGTGTCAAAGGAGGTCCCTGCTCCCAAAACTGCTGGTGACACCGTGAGAGACGCTCACACGGGTTACACACCGTGTCCTCATGTGCTCTCTTGGGGGTGTGGCCAGGGCCACGAGAGGGGACAGCAGATTAACCTGGAGATGCATGCTTTGGTCTTAATCCACATCAGGAGATCATCTTAGGGGGCGCGTGGCAGAGACGCGAGGCAGCTCTCCTCGGACCACAGGGGGGTCTGTGAGGCTGCACTGCTGGGCGCTTGCACGTGAGAGGCCCGAGCAAGGCAGGGGGCAGAGGAGCGTGGGCGCTGTTGGGGGAGGTGAGGGGTGGTTAGTGGGTGAGATCATGAAGGGGAGACCTGCAGACAGGAAGCTGTGTTTAAGCAGGGAAGATGGAGGTCCTGGGCCGGAGGGGAACGCCCCCATAGGGCCTGCGAAATCATGTGGTCTGGCCCTGCCAACGCAGCCACAGGCAGGACTCGAAATTCAGTAAATCTATAGCAGGTTGATTTTTTAAGAATTTATTGGAAAGAGTTACAGACAGGGAGAGGGAGAGACAGAAAGAGCTTCCATCCGCTGGTTCACTCCCCAAATGGCCACAACAGCCCGAGTTGGGCTGATCCAAAGCCAGGAGCCAGGAGGTTCTTCCAGGTCTCCCACGTGGGTGCAGGGCCCAAGCGCTTGGCCCGTCTTCCACCACTTTCCCAGGCGCATTAGCAAGATGCTAGTTGGGAAATGGAGCAGCCGGGACTTGAACCAGCATCCATACGGGATGTCGGCACCGCCGGTGGTGGCTTTACCTGCCATGCCACAGCTCCAGCCCCGCAGCCGAATGTTTAAGCTGGTGTTTAGTAAGGCCTGCACATGATGGTCCTGGGGAGAAGCTTCCAGCCCCGAGAGGCCCTGGCCAGAGCAGTGGTGGGAAAAGGGCCGGGAGGGAAGGGGGCTTGGAAGGCGGAGTGGACAGGGTGCGGCAGGGCCACTGAGAGCTGAGGGAGCCGGATGTGTGGGCAGCCCCAGCTCCCCGCCGTGCAGACCTGGGTTGTTTGCTGGACTGACCCAGACTCATGCTCCTTGAGAAAGGAAAAACACTTTGCAGAGGGAACGCACGCCTCCCGACGCAGGCACTCCCGTCTTCTGTTTCTTCCGCTCTCAGTATTGGCCTGCAGGGGCTGGTTCTGCCCTCGCGTGGTTCTCTGTCGTGCTCCACGGTGCCCACTGGGCCCTGCGCGGGGCTCCTCCTCCCGCGCTCCAGCCCTGGTGGCCCCTGGGAGCGTGTTTGACACCGTTCTGGCCTCTCCGCCTTCACCAGGGAGAAGCACCCGAGGTCTCTCCTCCCCCGATGTCCCCGTGCCTAGCGGTAGCGCGGTCAGCCCACCCGTCTCGGGGGGTTCCAGGCCTTTGTCTCCCCGCCATTGCTCCGGTCAGTCACCTCCACTGCACTGCACACCCTCTCCTGCCGTGGCCTTCTCCCTCCTGCTCCCGCCCTTCCCAGAAGCTCTGATGGGATCACCAATCACCGATCACAGATCACCCAGCGTAGAGGCCTTGGGGCTTCCCCTCCCCCACCAGACCTCCCCAGCTCCTCAGCTTGTCCTTAAGGCGCTGCCTGTCCAACCCCACGTGCTTTCCGCTTTAATCTCTGCCCCTCCCCTTGGTGTCACCTGTGTTCCCCGGGGAAATCGTGCTGGCTCTCCAGGGCACAGTGTGCGAATCCTGCCTGGCCTCAGTGCTTGCTCAAGGTGACCTGTGTAGCATGTGCTGCTCCTGGAATAGCCCCTCGCCTCACGTGCCTTAGCCACGTGCAGCCAGGACTTGCCGGTCCCGCTCCCTGCGGCAGAGCGGCCAGCCCTCTGCTTTTCCAAAGGCCCAGCCCCAAGTGGCCGGGACACGGCCAGCGAGAGGGAGGAGGCCGGCTCTGGGCCCTGGGGAGGTCGCGCGGCGCGTTCTTGTTTACATTGCTGCTGACTGAGCCCGGGGTCTACCTGGCGTCTGACCCTTCACGCGGCTCCCAGGGGTGTAGGTCACGGTCAGGAACAAGCCCGCTGTGCAGGCAGCAGCGGCGCCGTGCGCTCCGCTCTGGAGTTCGCTTAGAGCAGGGCCAGGGAGGGGAGCCTTTTTTCGGCCAAAGGCTGTTTGCATTTTTCTGACCTCATTTGCAGGCCGTACAAAATTATCAACTTCACAGTCAGCCTGCTGTGTGTCCCTGAGCTCTAACTCCTGCCTGCCGCAGAGGACTTCTGGGGCCGGATGTTCTCCACCCCTGCCCCAGAGTCTGGGGCCTAAACGTGCACGCATCTTGGGTACTTGCAGGTGATTCATTTGGTAAATTCCACAGGCTCTGCCCTGCCCTGCCCTGCCGTGCCCTGGAATGACTCCTCAGGAGGCTGCTCAGTGAGGCTGTGCAGCAGGTGGCTCCCAGGCCCACTTCCCAGGAACGGAGAAGGAAGATGGACAGAGAGGCGTGGGATGGTTTTTGTCTGGGGCTTGCAGCGCTCCAGTGGCAGCATAGAAACTGTGGAGGGTGCCAGGGCGCCGACCGGAGCATCCGGGTCCTTGGCAGAGCTCAGAATAGCCTCTGCAGCTCTCCGTGACTCATCGCCGCGAGCTGAGTGGCGGAGGACGGGCGGGGTCAGGCCTGCCTGCAGCCTCCTCCCGACAGGCTCAGCCTTCCAGCTGCGGCGGCGGCCGTGATGCAGGGGCAGAGCTGGCAGGGACGAGCAGGCTGCTCTGGGTCTGCTCCAGCCCCAGCCCGCAGAGTCTGCGCGAGGCCCTGCTGCTCCACTCTGCGGGAGGAGTGCTGGTTTTAGGGACTGATGTGAGGGGCCTGTGCTGGGCGGGGCTCTGCATTGACCTCTGCACATGCCGCAGTGGCGTAGTCTGCCCCCCACCATGTATTTTTTGAGTGGCAGCATTACAGAAAGAGAGAGATCTTCCAGCTGCTGGTTCACTCCCCAGCTGGCCGTAACGAGGCCAGTCCAGAGAGCCTGGAGCTTTTTCCGGGTCTCCCACGGGGGTGAGGGACCCTAGCACCTGGGCCATCCTCTGCTGCTCTCCCAGGCACATAGGCAGGGAGCTGGATTGGAAGTGGAGCAGCTGGGACTTGAACTGGCACCCATATGGGATGCTGGCGCTGCAGGTGGTGGCTTTACCTGCCACGCCACAGCGCCGGCCTCAGTCTGAGTGTCTTGAATCCACGTTCTGTTCCCTTGTTTGTCCCACTGTTTTTCTTCATTCTCCTTCCCTGGCTCAGCAAGGGTTGTATTTGGGCTGTGCTGCTCGGGGTGCTGTCTCAGGCAGGTGCACTCACACCCCTGGGCGTCTTCCCTCTAGCCGGCCATCACTGCAGAGGGCATCCTGCTGCTGTCTGCGCCATCCTCCGTGTGGATGCAGACCCAGGGTCACCATGTTGGCCCTCCTTTAACCTGCAACGCATTCACTACTTCAGAGCTCATCCTAGTACTGTGCTGTGCCTCAAAATGCATTGTTTGTCATCTGGTCAACCACGATGCCCACAGGTCTCAGGTCTGTCAGCCCACACTCCCATTCCTCTCACACTCTGATCAGCACACGCTCTTGCTGTGTGTCCCTCTTTACTTTTCTGTTTTGTTTTTTTTTTAAGATTTATTTATTTGAAAGGGTTACACACAGAGAGAAGGAGAGGCAGAGAGAGAGAGAGGTCTTCCATCCTCTGGTTCACTCCTCAAATGGCCACAACAGCCAGGGATGTGCCAGGCTGAAGCCAGGAGCTTCGTCCAGGTCTCCTACATGGACTCAGGGGCCCAGGCACTTGGGCCGTCTTCTGCTGCTTTCCCAGGCCATTAGGGAGCTGGATCGGAAATGGAGTGGCTGGAACTTGAACCGGCGCCCATATGGTTTGCCAGCTCGGCAGGCAGAGGCTTAGCCCACTGTGCCGCAACACTGGCTCCACTCCCACTTCACTTCTGTAGCAAGTCATTCTACCTCTGTCTCCTGCATCACAAAACTGATGTTCTTGGATCCACGGGAGTTAAAACTGTGAGGCGTGCCTCCTCCTGCCTCACAGAGGGAGCTTGTTCCCTCCTGCTCGGCTCGTGTCTCTCTGTCACTCAACCCATCACCCCAGGATCCTCCGTGGGAACCCAGGTTTGGGACATGTCTCGAGTGAGATGGCTGCATCTAGGGGGCTGAGCGGGGGGAGGAGTGAGGATCTACCTGAAGGTGAGGATATAGTACTTTGGGGGATGTTTTGCTTTGCTAGGGCTTCGTAATGATGCAGGTTGGGGGGCTTTACATGCCAGAAACGTGTTCTCATCCAGCTCTGGAGGCCACATGTCTGAACCCCAGGTTTCTGCAGAAGTCTCTAGGGAGGGGTCCTGCCTGCCCCCCGACCCTCTGCAGCTGCTGGGCCCCGAGGCATCCTCTGGCTCGCAGCTCCCCACTCCCACCCTGCCTCTGCCGTCATAGGGCGTCCTCCATGTGAGCCTTCGCCCTGTGTGTCCTGGGTGTGGGTCTGGCTCCGCTGTGCCCTGTGAGGACGCTGTCCTGCGGGGTTCAGAGCCGCTCTAACCGAGCGTGACCTCGTTTTCACTGTTGATCTCATCTGCCAAGAAGAGCAGTTCCAGGCAGTGGGGATTAGGACTCAGCATACCTTTTTGGGGACCACAGTTCAATCCCGAAAAGGAGGAAATCAGCAGACAAATAAGGCAGGCGCTCTGCAGTGTAGACCTGCGTAGCCGAGCCCTCGGCTCTGGCAGACACGATGTGTATAACGACTGCGCTTGGGCCGAGGGGCGTCATCCGCGAGCCAACTTTTCCAGACGGACACCGGCCTGTCCTGCAACCATTTCCTGCTCAGCAGGCTTGATTGACGAATGACACATCTAGACTTTTCCAGAAAGTTCTTGGGGGTACTTCTAACAGGAATTCACTTAGGGTATGTTTCAGGAACGCGAAGTCTCTTCCTTTTCACACCGACGTCACATTGCTTTTAGAGTTTATCTTTTGAAGTTATTTTAGACGCCACAGTTAAATTGACCCAGAAACAATTCCTTCTTTGAGACGCCCTCTGAAATGTTATTCGTGCTGACTCTGACTCAGGGGTAGCATGCACTGTGCTGGTTTTTGGCTCTTTAATCTGACTCTGGTCTTTCACCAAAAGCGATAAAGTGTGACTTCTGCATTGAGTGGCATTCACATGTACAGACTGTTATTCTGGTAGGCAGATGTCCCATCCGTGCCATGTGTTCCCCTGGAGGGAGGACGCGCACCTGGGACTGCCCGGCTGTGGGGCCGTGGGCTGTGGGTCACTTCCCGCAGGCCAGGGGAGGGGCAGAAGGCGGAGAGGGGGTGGGGCCTGGGCTTGGCAGTTGTCTCTCTTCTGCTGCTCTCTTCAACCCACCTCTCCGCCCCCGGTGAGTGAGGGTCATTTTGAACCCACTTGATTGTATCTCCTTGCTCTTATGAAGGGGAAAGACAGGGGCAGGAAGGAACTGAGGGTTTGCACAGGGTAGGGAGAAAGTCGGCTTAACCCAGCGGAGGGAGTGGAGGGCGGCCAGAGAGAACTTCGGGCGCTGTGTGCCATGTAGAGGAAGTGCTGCCCAGGGCTCTGGGAGGGAGCGTCTTTGAAGCGTGGATGCAGGAACAGCGGGAAGACAGGAGCCGGCCACTGTCCACTCCTGCAGGCAACATGGAGCGCAGTAGGATTAACTGTGCTCCCAGGAGAGGCTGGAGCGAGGTCCTAGGAGCGTTGTATAACCGGGATTCCGTTAGCTCGGTCAGGTGTGGCACCTCTGGCAAATCCCAGTTGTTCTGTTAGCTCTTGTGCCGGCTGGGCTCTCAGTGGAGCTGGGACAGGGCGGCCCCTCCCCAGGCCAGCGCTCTGCTCACCACAGGAAAACCACCCTGCGCTCGCACGCCTCGGGAACCCCGCCGTCTCCCAGCAGGCGCTAGCCTTGCTGTCGCTTTCTGAATTCTATTGCAACTTGTGGGTTCTCTGTTCCTTTTCTTTCCTTATTAATGTTTGGATTTATTTTATTTCTTTGAAAGGCAGAGTTACACACAGGGAGGGAGTGGGGAGAGAGAGAGAGAGAGAGAGAGAGAGAGAGAGAGAGAGAGAGAGAGAATCTTCCTTCAGCTGGTTCATTCCCTAAATGGCTGCAGTGACCAGGGCCGGATCAGGTTCAAGCCCGGAACCAGGAGCTTCATCCGGGTCTCCCCTGTGGATGGCAGGGCCCAAACACTGCAGCCATCTTTGCTGGTTTCTTCCATGCATTAGGAGGGAGCTGGATCAGAAGTGGAGCAGGCAGGACTTGAACTGGTGCATATATGAGATGCTGGCATCGCAGGTGGCAGCTTAGCCTGCTACACCACAATGCTGGCCGCTTCCATGTTTCTTTTAAGAAGTAACATACTGGGGGCTGGCACTGTGGCATAGTGGGTAAAGCCACCATCTGCGGTGCCGGCATCCAATATGGGTGCCAGTTCAAGTCCTGGCTGCTCCACTTCCAATCCAGCTCTCTGCTATGGCCTGGGAAAGTGGTAGAAGATGGCCCAAGTCCTTGGGCCCCTGCACCCACATGGGAGACCTGGAAGAAGCTCCTGGCTCCTGGCTTCTGGCTTCAAATCAGCCCAGCTTTGGCCACTGCAGCCATTTGGGGAGTGAACCAACAGATGGAAGACCTCTCTCTCTGCCTCTGCTCCTCTGTAACTCTGCCTTTCAAATCAATCAATCAGTCTTAAAAGAGGAGCACATTGGAGGCGTGTGCTAGGATGCTGCTGGGTGCCCCATCTCATATCCGAGCGCCCGGGCTTGAGTCCCTGGCGCTCCCGAGACAGTTTCAGGGCGACGTACACCCTGGGCAGCAGGTGATGCCTCAAGAGGTTGGCTCCCTGCCGCGCGTGAGGGAGCCCCAGATGGACTTACAGGTCTGGCCTAGCCTGACTGTCGCAGACGTTTGTGGAGTAAACCAGCAGACGGGTGTTCTCTCTCCGCGTCTCTCTTTTTCTCCCTGCCTTTCACATAAGTAGGTAGATAACACTTTAAAAAGTAGTGCCTCACAGCGGGTGTGTGGCAGAGCGGTGGGGTAGAACACGTGCACCCCATACGGGAATGCCTGGGCTTGAGTTCCGGCTCCATCCCCAGCTCCACCTTCTCGCCCATGTGTACCCTGGGAGGCAGCAAACGATGGCTCAGTTACCCACGTGGAGGGCTGGCTGGAGTTCCCAGCTCCAGGCTTCGGCCTGGTCCAGCCCTGGCTGTTGCAGGCATTTGGGGGAGTCAGGAGAAAAATCTCAGTTTCTGTCTTCCTGTCACTGCCTTTCAGATAAATAAATAAATAAGTGGGTGGTATTTTTAGAAAGTACGGTCACACGTGCCTTAATGATGGGAGCGTGTTCTAAGCAACGTGGGGCTAGGGCGTCTCCTTGTGTGCACATCCTAGGTGGACCCGGTGAACCCACATGGTCTGGCCGGCACACGCCCAGCCTGCTGGCATGGCCAGTGCTCCTGGGCAGCCTGTCACTGTGCTGGAGACCGTGGGGCTGTGACTCTGCCGTAGCAATTTTTCAGCTCCATTGTAGCATCCTGGGACCACCATCGTGTTCGCGGCCATCGCTGATGAAATATCGGCATTGTCGTGCAGCTCATTTCAACAAAGTTGAAAAGCAAGTCCCATTTTAGAGCCATGAAGTAGGCCTGGGTAGCAGGCAGCACGTGGTAACGCAGACAGCGTGGAACGTGGGAAGTCCCGCCCCTTGGAGACCTGACAGCCCCCGCTGTACACACACATGCACACACACACGCACACACACACATGCACACCCCTCTCCTGGACTTGTTCCTCTCTCACCCCTCCCTCTTAGCATCCCTGGTGACCCCCAGGATTTGGGGAAGGGGGAGGAGGGGCTGCCTTCCCTGCCATGAATCCTTTGCTAGGTCAGAGATGTGCCCGGCTCCGGCTGCCAGCGAGGCTTTGGGTGGCTTCTTAGGGGTGCACTTAGAAGTCGGATGTGCCTGCCGTTGGGGATCACCGGGAGAGTGGGTCAAGCGCAGATCCTGACCCCATCTGGAGTGCAGCTTCCCCGTGATGTGACTGCTGCGGACCCCTGGGCCACACTGGGGCCCGCAGGGGTGGTCACGGAGCCTAGAAGTGTGCTTCCGGGAAGAGGGCGTGTTCAGACACCCCCGCTGCCCCTACAGTGAAGCCACGGGAGCAGTCCAGCAGGCCTTGCCCTCTGTAAGGAGCGCAGATGCCGCTCCACGCCGGCTGAAGTCGTTGGTCATGAACACTGTGGCACCGGTGGTGGCCAGGGTGCTGCCCGGGGAACAGCCGCACAGAGAGAAGTTACTGTGACCTGAACAGAGGCACAGAGATAAGTTACTGTAACCTGAACAGCCACAGGGAGAGGTTACTCTAACCTGATATCCCTGCCCCGACCTGAGAAAGGTAGGCGGGTCTACCTCACTGCGCCAGGCCAGCGCCCATGTCTGATTTGGCAAGCCTGCTGCATGGGGCCGCTCGGGCTGCTCAGAGATGTTTCTCTGGCTGGATTGTTGGACTTCTCAGCATGCATCGAAGCACACCTGTCTATTTGGTTATGAGAACCAGACCGACAAGCAGTGCCGAGGGTCATAATAGCTGCATTCAGGAAGCCACCAGGGGCTGGTGCCATGGCATGGTAGGTTAATCCTCTGCCTGCAGCGCTGGCATCCCATGTGGGCACCAGTTCTAGTCCCAGCTGCTCCTCTTCCAGTTCAGCTCTCTGCTGTGGCCCGGGAAGGCAGTGGAGGATGGTCCAAGTCCTGGGGCCCTGCACCCACATGGGAGACTAGGAAGAAGCACCTGGCTCTTGGCTTCGGATCGGCGCAGCGCCAACTGTAGCGGCCATTTGGGGAGTGAACCAATGGAAGGAAGACCTTTCTTTCTCACTGTCTGTAACTCCACCTCTCAAATAAAATAAATAAATCTTAAAAAAAAAAAAAAAAGGAAGCCACTAGTCAAATATAATGGGACCCAGAGTGAGACCACATTAAGACCAAGGGACTTGATACAGCACCAGCCCATGTTTTTAAAGATCTGTTTATCTATTTATTATTTTCCTTTTTTAAAAAAGGTTTATTTATTTAAATGGCCAAGTTACAGAGAAAAAGGGAGGGGCAGAAACAGAGAGATCTTCCATCCACCAGTGCACTCTCCAAATGGCTGCAACAGCCGGAGCTGGGCCACCCAAAGCCAGAGTCCAGGAGGTTCATCCAGTCTCTGACATGGGGCAGGGTCCCAAGTACTTGGGCCATCTTCTACTGCTTTCCCAGGCGCTGGATCTGAAGTGCAACAGCTGGGACTTGAACTGGCAACCATATGGGATGCTGACGCTGCAGGTGGCAGCTTAACCCACTGGGCCACAGCGCCAGCCCCAGATTTATTTATTTTATTTATTTGAAAGACAGAGTAACACATACAGACACACACACACAAAGGGAGAGAGATCTTCCATCTGCTGGTTCACTCTCCAAATGACTGCACCAGAAGAGGCTAGGTCGGGGTTGGAGCCAGGAGGCAGGCACTCAATCCAGGTTTCCCCACGACTGGAGCCATCCCTGCTCCTCCTAGGGTCTGTGTTACCAGGAAGCTGGGGGCAGGAGAAAGAGCTGAGTACGAACCCAGGCTCTCCAAAGTGGAGTGTGGCATCTTAACCACGAAGACAAATATTCTCCCCATCTTCTCTCTTTCTTTTTAAAAAGAGTTTTAAATTTATTTATTTGAGAGGCAGAACAACATCGAGAGGGAGAAGTGGAGAGAGAAAAAGAGAGAGAGAGAGAAAGATCTTCCATTACGTGGTTCAATCCCCAAATGGCCACAATGGCTGGAGATGGGCCAGGCTGAAGCCAGCAGCCAATGAACTCTATCCTGGTCTCCCACATGGGTGCAGGGGCCCACATACTTGAGCCATCTCCTGCGGCTTTCCCAGGCACATTAGCAGGGATCTGGATTGGAAGTGGAGCAGCTGGGACTAACAGGTGCTCCGATATGGGATGCCATTGATGTAAGTGGCGGCTCAACCTGCTGTACTCCCACACTGGCCCCCAAACTCGTGGAGGTGTTCTGGAATGAACTCGGGGCCTTATCTCTCTTCTATTAGGATTCAAGTGGAGCCAGGCACTTAGCAGAGGTCAAACTCTCCCGTGGACACGTGGTTGCAGAGTGCCCTGTTTAATTTTGGGGGAGGGGTCATGGTATCCAGACTCTCCCTCAAAAACACACATATACAGACTTCCATAAACCGCCAGGGACCCGTATGTTCCCTGCTGGGTCCCTGGATTCCACGGCGAAGACCTCCGATGAAGCCCATTCTCTTTATCTTGGGGATGAGGAAATTGAGGCCAGGAAAGATGAGTGGTCACTGGTCCCACCGCGATGCTGAAGATGAGCCAAGTCCACAGGAGGATGTCCCTGGCCTTCGATGTCCACGGCGCCTCCCAGCTGCAGTAACAGGAAGCTGGATCAGAAACGGAGGTGGGACTTGATCCTGGCACTCTGATTGGCTGCAGCACCAGGCCGCCCCCGAGGGCACTTACATATTACAGTTCCTGGAGAGAGAGGCAGAAAGCTGGGCTTCCTAGCGGGGCATTTCGGCTCTCACAGGTGCGCGGTTGAGAGAAGCCAGTCACACCGTGCACCCCCATGCCTGGGGCTGCGCTGAAGTTACAGACCCAGACCCAGTGCACCGTGCTGTTAGGAGCTGGAGCGGCGGTGACCTCTGGGGAGCCCAGAGGTTTCTCAGTGTCGGGAGCCCTGTTCTGCTTCTCACCGTGGGTGCGGGTCCCCCTTTGGGTCCACTTCGTGTAACTGGTTGGGTGGTACTCTCGGGACAGCGTTTCTCTGTAAGCATGTTACGCCTCAGTAAAAACATCTAAACACACGCGTGCACTCATGGCACAGGCGGGCTCCAGCCTGTGCGTCGCACGTGTGAGCGTGCATCCTCCCCTGGGGTCTTAGTCAAAGCCAAGTTCTGGCCCATTGGGTCTCGGTGTGGCATGAGACCGCACATTTCTAGAAAGGCCCTAGGGACTGTATGCAGCTTCGGGATCACTTCCTGGGCCTCCCCTGGCCTGAGAGCTCAGCTACACAGAGGGCTGTTAGTCTGCCAGCACACACTATCCTGCGGGTCTGCGAGGGCCAGCTGTTCACAGCCCCTTCAGAGCTGGTTTTCCGACTGCGAGGAGGTGGTCAGAGCCTGGAGTCAGGCCACGCCAGTGCAGTGGTCAGCTGAGGACCAGCCCTCACGGCCCACGTGAAGGCCGCTGGGTGTCTGCCCGGCGGAAGGCACTGGAGACCTGGAGCTGTCGCCCATGGAGCATGGTGAGGACAGCAGGACCCTCACTCCCAGGCTTTCTCCACAAGCCTGGGGGGACCTGGCTCAGCGCCGGACATCCCAGCGCCACTTGGTAGCACTCTGGAAGACGTAGGTGCCGGCACTGGTCTGGAAGTTGTGATGGTGTGAGGAGGCAAGGGCTCTGGGGGCGTTGGGTCGCGAGGGTAGAGACCTCAGGCTCACAGAGCTGCCTCCCCACTTCTGCACGCGGGGGCTCAGCCAGGAAACCGTCTAAGACCCAGTCCACCAGCGCCGCGACCTCATTCACAGCCTTCCGAGCTGTGAGAGACAAATGTCTCAGCCACCCAGGCCGGGGGATTTTTGTTTTTGCAACCCAAGCAGACCAGGACGATCCCCAAACAGCAACCGTGTATCAAGGAAAGCATACTTTTGAGTGAAAATCATGCACATTCTGATGTCTCTCAGCAGTAGTAAAAGCAGGCAGTACGTGAAGAAGAGGCGGGACGCAGTGGGTACTGCTGCAGGCTGGCTGCTGCCTCTGTGCAGGAGCGGAAGCTAGGGGGCGTTGCTGGGTTATGTATTTATTTTTTAAGATTTATTTTATTTGCTTGAAAGAGAGAGGTAGAAACACAGAGAGAGAGAGAGAGAGGTCTTCCATCTGCTGGTTCACCCCCCAAATGACCGCAGCAGCTGGAGCTGAGCTGATCCAAAGCCGGGAGCCAGGAGCTTCTTCCGGGTCTCCCACATGGGTGCAGGGGCCCAAGGACTTGGACCATCTTCCACTGCTTTCCCAGACCATAGTGGAGAGCTGGATTGGAAGCGGAGCAGCTGGGATTCAAAGCAGCACCCATATGGGGTGCAGGCACTGCAGGCGGCGGCTTTACCCGCTACCCTACAGCGCTGGCTCCTTAAAAGACTTTTTTTTTTTAAAGATCTATTTATTTGAAAGTCAGAGTTACACAGAGAGAGAACATGAGCTCTTCCAGCTGCTGGTTCACTCCCCAGATGGCTGCGACGGCCCTAGCTGGGCCAGGCTCAGCTAGTAGCCAGGAGCTTCCTCTGGGTCTCCCACATGGGTGCAAATGGCTGTGACGGCCCTAGCTGGGCCAGGCTGCAGCTAGTAGCCAGGAGCTTCCTCTGGGTCTCCCACATGGGTGCAAATGGCTGTGACGGCCCTAGCTGGGCCAGGCTGCAGCTAGTAGCCAGGAGCTTCCTCTGGGTCTCCCACATGGATGCAGGGGCCCAAGCACTTGGGTGATCCTCAGCTACTTTTCTGGGCTCATTAATAGGGAGCTGAATTGGAAGTGGAGCAGCTGGGACTCGAACCGGCACCCATAGGAGATGCTGGCATTGCAGGTGGCAGCTTTACCTGCTATGCCACATTGCCGGCCCCCAATGTGGTACTTTTTAAAAGGAACATGGAAGTGGCTGGTGTTGTGGTGTAGCGGGTAAAGCCGCCCTCTGCAGTGCTGGCCCCAGGATTCATAGTTTGAAACTGAAAGTGTCCTAGAGTATCTTGTTCCACTCCCTTTTGTGCTGTGTTAACAGATCACCACAGGCTGAGTAATCTTTCACCCACAGAGATCCATCTGGCTCACGGTTCTGGAGGATTGGAAGTTCATGGCCAGGGAGTCTCTGCTGTGTTGTCCCAGGGTAGAAGGACAGAGACAGCCAGAGGAGCCCAGCTTTTATAAGAAACCTGGTCTCTAAGTTACTGACCCACTCCCATGGTAATGACATTGATCTTTGACCTAATCGGCTCTCTTGGTCTTCAGCTCCTGACACTGTGGCACTGGGGGGGTTATGTTTCCAACACGTGAGCTTTGGAGGATTCAAACCATAGTACATGAATTTGAAATTTCTTAATTTATTTATTGGAAAGGCAGGCAGACACCCCCCCCCCCCTTGTTCAGTCCCTACACAACAGCCGGGCCAGAGCACACCAGAGCCGGGAGGCAGGGTCGCCTACACTGGTGGGGTCTCCCACACAGGTGGCAGGAACCCAGGAACTGGGGGCTTCGTCACCTTCTGCCTCCCGCGGTGTGCGTTCGCAGGAAGCTGCAACCCAGAGTGAGTGGGTCCTGGAAGCCAGGCACCCTGATAGGAGGCGACGGCATCCCAAGCAGTATCTTAACAGCCATGCCAAACGCCCGCCCCCGGAGCGTAGCTTAAGATAACATTTTAGGTTGAGATTTCTTGTGCTTGACATTTTTTTAGGACATCTTGTTATTTTCAAATTTTCTGACATGCCAGAGTAAGTTGCCAGTTAAGATTTTTTTGGAAGGACACTTTATTCTGAGATTCTGCTCTTCTTGCTTTTTTGGTGTTAAGATGTCCTTTCGCGCGATGGTATTTTAATAAAACGTTGGCGATAACAGCAGCAGTTTTGAGATTTAACACAGACAGCTCTCGTGTGTTAAAGAACCAGCTGGACTCTGAGTTACCCAGGCCTACTTGCTTTCTGCCGAGCTGAGCTGGTTTGTTACAGTTCAGGGCTTGGGAGCTTCCAGTGTCTCATTGTGAGCTCCCTGAATGACATCACAGAGGGATTCCATCACTCAGAGTGTCTTTGGGAAAAGGAAGACTTCGCCGTAGCATCCACCTCTAAGAGTTTGCCAAGAAGGGGGTGCAGGTGGCTGTGGGGGGCGGTGAACAACGCCTGCAGAAGGTGGAAGGGGTGGGTGGGATCTGGGAGTTTCTCCTGGGAGTGCAGAGCCTCTGACACAGCTGGTGCAGCTCGGTCATCTTTCTCCTCATCTTGGAAGGAAGCAGGGGGGAGGGGGCGGCAGAGAAGATGGCCCCGGGCGTCAGATTTAGTCGGACACCAGCAGCCCCAAACCAGAGCGTCCGCCCTCGACCACCGAGCACTGCGCGCGCTCCTGGAGCCCGAGGTGTGGAAGAGGACTGGTGCTGCTGTTACAGCCTGCGTTTCCTGACGCACGCCGCCGCTCACCCTCCCACCCACTCTCAGGGGAAGTGCTTATTCCCGGTTCATTTCATTTTCCATTCTGGCTTATTATTTTGTGAGAGATGTATGCTAGGCTTTTAATTTGGGGATAATTTTAGATTCACAGATAACTTTCAAGGATAGTACAAACAGCCCCCACAAATCCTTCACTCAGCTGCCCCCGTGTTAACATCTTACATAACCACGTCAGAAGGACGACATGAGCATTGCACAGCACTGTTGAATCAAAAGCAGACTTGATTAGGGTTTCACCAAGTCCCGTCATGCCCTATGACTAGAATCCGTGGAAGGCTGCAACAGCCCAGCTCAGGCAAGATGGCTGACGGCACGGCCCCTCCAGGATGAGCGTGCGGGTCTCAGCTCCGGGCAGGAGCCCCGGCCTGCTGGGTGCTTGCCAGGACGAAGGCTGCGCAGCGGGTGGCGATCAGCTCGAGGAAGGTGCACGCCCAAGGCGGGAAGGGGGCTGGAGTCCTTCCGAGGAAGGGCTGCTGTCACTGCTTACAGAGGGTGTCCTGCGGGGTCAGCAGGATGAGGCTGGACTACGCTTCCCGCAACTCCCTTCTGTGCTGTTTCCACAGGGTGGCCGCCCGAGAGAACTGGGGTGCCCACGTGAAGCGCTGGCCTTTTTGTAGCTTGGTCCACGGCTGCTGGGCTTGTCGCTGCCCTGCCGGGCTTGCACAGTGGCAGGAACAGCCAGGCCCTCCCTGGCCTGCCGCTGTCCCACCTTCCCCTGAGCCCCTGGCAGCTCTCCAATTCCCGGCCGGATGTGGATCGAGCGCCAAGACCAGGGGCTACCCAGACCCTTAAAGTCAGGGGCAGTGAGCATTGGCACAGGTTCCGGTCCATTCTAGTGCCAGCGGGTTCCAGCCTGTCCTTGTTTATCTCAAACGACACGTGAAGACGTCAAACGCACACAATGGCTAAGATGGAACCTCTGCAAGTCCACGCGCATCCCAGAGGCTCTGCTGCTCTGACTACACTCTGAGTGATGGAATCCCTCTGTGATGTCATTCAGGGAGCTCACAATGAGGGACCGTGGTCACAGCAGTGCAGGGCAGGCATGGGCTCAGCACCCAGGTCCTCTGTTCTCCAGGGCTCATCTGGCTACAGCCGCCGTGGTGCCGTACTGAGCTTCAGGGTTCCCGTCCACTGCCCGGAGGCAGGTGGAGCACGCTGGGTAGTTAGGAAGGCGGAAGTGCTTTGTTCTCACTGGAGCAGGCACTCTCTCTGGGTAGGGATTTTATTCCCTACAGACAATACTTTGCCCAGAGCCACAGGAGGTGGTCCCGCAGCATGCGTCACCTCCGTCAAGGTAGATGGCGTGGCATTTCTCCCCCCAGGGAAGTCACTTCACAGGGAATGCCGTGGAGGCGGGCTCCCGTCTTGCGTGTTGTCCTGATCCTGGAGTGAGCTGCTGCAGAGTCATCTCGGTGCTAACGCACAGCAGGTCTGCGGGACGGCCTCCACGCTCAGCACCAGCGACCGACACACGATGCTGTCTCGCCCCTAGACAGAATTCACGGCCAGGGGTCAAGCAGCGGCAAAGGGAGTGGTCTCTCTCGTTATTCCCCGTCACCACACACCCGTGAAATGTTCCTTTCCTGTTCCTGCAACGTGGGGGTCCCGGAGTCTTTGCTCCCAAGAGAGGACTCCGTCAAGCAGGGTTCTGGTGGGTTGGATGCTGAGACTCCTGCCTGGGCCCTTGGGCTCTCCTGTCAGTCCACCAACAGGCCAACAGGCTGCTGTTTTGTTTGGGTCCTGGATGCTGAGGAAATGGGCTGCGGTGTCTGGAATGCAGCACGTCCCCCGGGCGCTCCGAGACGAACGTGAGTGGAAAGCTACAGGCAGGCAAGTCAGGCGCGGTTGTTCATGCCAACGAGGGCAAAGGATACAGAGCAGGTGGAGGAGGGGAGGCGACACCAGCTGCCGTCCTGGCGCCAGCCACACGAGCGGAGACTCCCCCCCCCAGTGGCTGCCAGTCCTCGTTCTTGCTTTAATGCGGATAATCTGCAGATGTGTTATCCAGTGTCTTCATTTCCCCTCTTCCTCTCTCTCATTCCCCTCCTAGCTAAAGGAGATAGTGTGCTGGTAAGTTAACTCCGTATTTAGTATTCAAGTTATAGAGCATCAGCGGGGGATGAGCGAGAGGAAGGAACCTCACCCGACACGGGAAAGGAGGCCACGTGGCTTTGTCTTCTCTTTCGCAAAGAGGCTGGTGGCTGTCGGTTGTATGAAGCCTGGTCGCGTTGTGTTGGGTGGATGCATGCTTTTGCTGTGGGCTCTATTCAGGGGTGGAAAGGGATGAAAAGAGGTGTGTACGGAGCCAGGTTGCCAAGGGCAGACTCCAGTGGTTTGCACTGGGTCAAGTAGGCTAAGCTGCATCTACACCTTGCAGAATCTTCTGGGCAGAGCTGGCCGAGAGACGAGGCAGCAGGGGAGGGGGGGCGTTCCCTCCCGGAGGTACCAAGGCAGGTGCAATGAGGCACACAGGCGCTGCCTGGTTCTCGTCTCCTTTCCCAGCTCTCCTTCCCACCTCTGATCCTGTAGGCCAGCACCAGGCGCTGGGTAGCAGACTCGAGGCGGCAGCTCTCCTGGACGCGGCTTCCCACAGGCCTGCCCTGTGCGGTCCGATTTTGTTGGCTGGAAGGGCCTTCGCTTCAGATCGGCCAGTTGGGGATTTGGTCTGTGGTCTTTTCAGCCTTCGTTTTCCCTCGAGTCAGGTCTAACGCCAATTTTAAATCCCTTACGTCTTCACTCGGAGTTGGCAAACCATGGCTCCTGGTCACATCCAGCCTGCCGCCCCTTTTTGTAAATAAACAGTTGTCCAGGAACGCAGCCATGCCCCATGTATTTAGGTTTTGTGATGGCTGCTTAAAGCCTGCATTGAGTATGTGTGACAGAGATTGGAGGAGCCTTGGAGCCTAGACTGTTTATGGCCTGGCAATTGAAGAGAATCGCCTGTCCCCGCCGTTCCCTGCGGACCCTGGCTGGTCACGGGGTGGGGGGTGTTCTGCCTCTAGCAGGGGCAGCGGGGGTGGTGTCAGGTGCGAGGCGCGGACGCCGGGAGAGCGGAGGAGTTAGGAAAGCTCAGCCCTCTGCCACACACCCCGTTGAAACCTCGTGTCTAATCTTATTCGAATTTAACAGAAGACAGTGAAACTGAAGACATCGCTGAACTTAGGGTGAATGTTTCTTCACCACATTTAGGTTCCTAAAATATTCTTCTAAGGCTAAAAAGAAAGAGGAAAAAAAAGGACTGTGAAAACTATTAGGGACTGAATTCGTTATACTTTTTGGAATCACATTCCAAATTTAGACCGCGTCGGCCTGCTCCACCCGTAAGAGATGGTCAGTGCTGTTATGCTGCCTTCCTTCTTCACTCTCCCAACTCCCAATTTTCCCTCACGCAAGGGCCCTCAAAAAGGTCACGGAAGCTACACATTATGAAAAACCCTGCATTCAAAAGTTTTGCACCAAAGTAGCATCTTTTTAAAAAATGTATTTATTTTCCCTTATTTGAAAGGCAGAGAGGAGACACACACAGAGATGCCTCCATCTGCGGTTCAATTCCAATAGCCGGGGCTGGGCCAGGCTGAGGCCAGGAGTCTGGAACCCAAACCAGGTCTCCCCCGTGGGCCAAGGTGACACAAGGCTTGAGCCATCGTCCGTGGCCTCCCAGGGTGCACACCCGCAGGAGGCGGGATCAGAAGTGGAGGAGCCAGGATGTCACCCAGGCAGGCTTCCCAAGCAGTGACTCTGCCGTTGTCCTGTCTTTAAGTCCCCAGTACTAGTGTGCTCTCAAAACCAAAGAGGAGCCTCTTGGGAAGGAAAAGATTTGTCTCAGCTTATGGTTTGGAGGTTACAGTTCAGGATCAGGTAGCCTCAGGGTCTGGATGGTGTGGAGGGAAGACCACCTGGTGAGCCAGGAAGGAGAGAGAGAGCAAGAGAGAGAGAGCAGGCGAGAGAGAGAGAGAGAGAGAGAGAGAGAGAGAGAGAGAAAGAGAGAGAGCGAGCGAGCGAGCGAGCCAGGAGAACTTGAGCTCAGATAATCAACCCTCTCCTGAGAACCGCCCTCCAAGGGCTCCCCCGTGACCTCCACGGCTCCCCCAGGCCCCCTCTCAGATGCCCTAAGTAGACCAAGTCTCCACCCACCCTTCGTCTGCCAACCGTGAACACGAAGGTGTGAGTTTCAAGGACACAATCCGCCGGGCCCACAGCATCCCCCAAACGCACAAGGGGGCCATGCACTCATGCTTTTCCTCCCCCATCCAGTGTTCCACCTGTGCTTCTAAGCCAGTATCCATCATGGAGTTCCCACCTGACAGGGAGGGGCCGAGTAGGGTGCTGAGTGCAGGATCGGAGACGGGAGGCCGTCGGCTGGGACTAAGGGTGTTGTTCCTGCAAGATCTATCTTTTAAAAATTAATTCAGCAAATCTATTCAGAGTCAGCTATGTATGTGCTGGACACTAGTCTTTCTTTCTTTTAAAGATTTATTCATGGCCAGCGCTGCGGCTCAATAGGCTAATCCTCCACCGGGTTCTAGTCCTGGTTGGGGCACCGGATTCTGTCCCGGTTGCCCCTCTTCCAGGCCAGCTCTCTGCTATGGCCCGGGAGTGCAGTGGATGATGGCCCAAGTGCTTGGGCCCTGCACCTGCATAGGAGACTAGGAGAAGCACCTGGCTCCTGGCTTTGGATCAGCGCAATGCGCCAGCTGTGGCAGCCATTGGAGGGTGAACCAATGGCAAAAGAAAGACCTTTCTCTCTGTCTCTCTCTCTCTCTTACTGTCCACTCTGCCTGTCAAAAAAAAAAAAAAAGATTTATTCATTTATTTGAAAAGACTGAGTTACAGAGAGAGAGGGAGAGATAGATCTTCTATCCTTCGGTTCACTCCCCAAATGGCCGCAACAGCCAGAGCTGGGCCAGGCTGAAGCCAGGAGCCAGGAGCTTCTTCCAGGTCTCCCATGTGGGTTACTTGGGCCATCCTCCACTGGACTCCCAGGCCACAGCAGAGAGCTGGCCTAGAAGAGGGGCAACCGGGATAGAATCCAGCACCCTGACCAGGACTAGAACCCGGGGTGCCGGCACTGCAGGCGGAGGATTAGCCTATTGAGCCACGGCATTAGCAGGGAGCTGCATTGGAAATGGAGCAACCAGGACTGGAACCTGTGCCTGTATGAAGTGCTGGCATTGCAAGTGGTGGCTTAATCCGCTACGTCATGATGCTGGCACTGTTGATTTGTAGTGTTAAGTGTTTCATTTTGGGATCATCTCACACACACACAAAACTGCATGTCTTCTCTACCTGCTTTCTCACGTTTTTTGGAAGAACGTGTAATCCCAGGTCAGTGTTGGTGTGGCACTGTTCACTGACGTGCAGGCCTCATGAGGATTTTGGCTCTTGTCCCACTAACATCATCTTTAGGTTCTGGTTGATCCACACTAGCGTCGAGTTCCCGGCCCTGTTTCATCCTACATCTGGGGAGGCCCCGCGGGCTGTCATTCAAGTGCTTGGCACTTGGGGAGAGCGCTGGCGCTGGCGCTGGCTGGTTTGTAGACCACCCCCAACCTGGTTTGTGGATGTTTTGTGCTGTTGAAGTTCAACAGGACCAGGGCGGTGGCGCTGTACCCTTCCCGGAGCACCCTTGTGGAGGCGCGCGGCCTGCAGTGTCTCCTCCTGGATTCTGCTGGCTTTGGTTCCCTGGGGGAAGGCTGAGTGTCCGGATGGCTCCACTGTCAAGTTGCTGTTCCCCCGTGGGAGTCCCTGAGTGTGTGGTGTTGCGGGGAGTCTTTGAAACAGCGCACATACCCTGCTGCTTACCAGGCTTGCCCTCGGCCTGTGGCCCCCGCCAGTGCTTCCCGACCAGGAAAGTTTAGGCCCTGGGCCTTGGCAGCCGACAGGGTCCCCTCTGAGGCCCAGCTGAGTGTGGGATCCTGGGTGGCCCCACTGCGTGCACAGCCACCGTTGCACTCAGCACACGGGTCGGAGGGAAGCAAGCTTGGGGCCTTGTCGTGGCTCTAAGCTGGGGGCACCCCACACGCCACTTTACCACCGTCCTGGCAAGCCGCGGGAGCCTTCTCCTCTTGGCCACAGAGGATGGTTGGTGACGTTATTCTTGTTTCCCTGCTAATCTCCTGCTGGTGAACTGTGGGATACCCAGGGTGGTCCATCTGCAACCTTAGTCCCCTAGCAGCCGAGGTGAGGGATAGCGTGTTGTCTCCCACAGAGGATGAAAACGTTGTTCAAGGTCACTGGGGCTCCTCCATCCACGTGGAAGGCTCGGATGGAGCCCCAGGCTCCTGGCTGTGGCCTGGCCCAGCCCTGGCTGTTGCAGGTATTTGGAGGAGTGATCCAGTGCTGGAATCTCTCTGTCTCTCTGCCTTCCAATAAACACAATCTGTAAAAGGTAACATGGCTGAAGTGGCAAGCAAGTCACAGGTAGCCCCAGGGAAAAGCAGAGAGCCGCAGTCACTGATGTCCCAGACTGCGCAGGCCCAGGACGGGCAGCACCGGGACCTCGGGAACTCAGGGCACAGCTGGGGTATGGGCAGCTGGCCCAGGAGCCATCTTGGAGACTGCTGACCAGACCAGGGGGACTTGGAGGCACAGCGTCTTCCTGCAGGAGCCCCACGTCCTGCTGCACAGGTGCCCTGAGCCGGGAGCCCTGAGGTCCCAGACTCCCCGGAGCTCTGTCTCCTGCGCGCCCTGGGGCAGGGAAGCCACTGTGGGACAGGTACTCTCTCCGAGCCTTGTCCCCCAGTGGCCGCGCCGCCCTCCGCCACTCTTATAGTTTTATACTCAGGTGGTTAAAATACAAACAAACCACATTGGCAAAGCAAGAAACTAACGTGAAAATCAGCCACGCAGTTGCTTCTCTGGGGAGAAGAGGGGGCATGAGGAGGGACGCCCGGGAGGTCTGCTGGGGGTTGAACTGTGTCCCCCCAAGTCCTAAGCCCCAGCACACGTGCGTGGGACTGTCTGGAGATCAGGTTTTTGCAGCCACAACCAAGTCCACTCGGGAACTCCTGCTGAGTTAGGGTGGGCCCCGCATCCCGCAGCTGTTTTTTTTTTTTTTTTTTAAAGATTTATTTATGTGCGGGGCTGGCACCGTGGCTCACTTGGTTAATCCTCTGCCTGTGGCACCGCATCTCTTATGGGTGCAGGTTCTAGTCATGGCTGCCCCTCTTCCGACCAAGCTCTCCGCTGTGGCCTGGGAAAGCACTAGGAATGGCCCAGGTGCTTGGGCCCCTGCACCCACGTGGGAGACCTGGAAGAGGCTCCTGGCTTCGGATTGGTGCAGCTCCAACCTTCGCATCCATCTGGAGAGTGAACCAATGGAAGGAAGATCTGTCTCTCCCTCTCACTGCCTGTAACTCTACCTGTCAAATAAATAAGATCTTTTTATTTATTTGTGTGAGAGGTAGAGTTACAGAGAGAGGAAAATGCAGAAAGAGAGGTCTTCCATCTGCTGGTTCACTCCCTAAATGGCCACAATGGCCGGAGCTGAGCCGATTTGAATCCAGGAGCCAGGAGCTTCTCCCGGGTCTCCCAGGCAGGTGCAAGGCCCAAGCACCTGGGCCATCTTCCACCGCCTTCCCAGGCCACAGCCGGGAGCTTGTCTTGATGAGAGCAAGGAGAGGGTGATGTGGGTATGGGCAGGGCAGGCAAGCGGGCTGTGTGACAAGGAGGGCAGAGACTGGAGGGCCAGTGATCTGGGGTCCCCAGGGGCAGGAGCAGGCCCCGCTGACCCTGGGCCTCCCATTGTGTGGAGCTCCTGGTCTGTGGCCCTTGGTCGCTGTGGCCCTGGC
Organism: Sylvilagus floridanus; assembly: GCA_949820135.1. Classification (NCBI taxonomy): domain Eukaryota; kingdom Metazoa; phylum Chordata; class Mammalia; order Lagomorpha; family Leporidae; genus Sylvilagus; species Sylvilagus floridanus. Next base: position 1,877,301 of record OX463236.1, on the reverse strand, counting down.
CGACAGGCGCAGCGGGCCGCTGAGGTTTCTCCGTGGGCACTCCTCGCCTGGGCTGCCGGTACCTGTGTGCTTCAGATACACGTGTAACTTCACAGCAACAAAGATGAAAGGAACAAGAACAAAGGGAACAGGGAGTGACTGCCCGGCCTTTGAAGTTTGGTTCAGCTTGGGTTTTCTTTGTGTACCAAGATCACAGCAGGGGATGTCCCCACCTGCAGTGTGTGGAGCCCGTGCAGGAGGGGACCTTCTGGGCGTAGGGTGGGGAGCAGAGGGACCCCGGGGTGTCAGTCTTACAGGCAAGCACTTCACGTGGCCGTGGGCCAGACGGCGTCCCTGCTGGAGAGATGCCTTGTTTCCCAGGGGTGGCAGCCCAGGCGTCCTCGCAGGGGAGGGTCTGGGACGCTGAGCACAACCCTGGGCCACACCTAGCTCTCCGTGGATGACCACAAGGACCAGCAGCGAGGCCTCGTCCCAGGCCGGAGGAGCTTCCTGGAGCAACCTGTATCCAGCAGTCAAACAGCACCTACCCAGCACCGGAGGCTCCCTCCCGACCCGCTGGCTGGCGCAGGCGAGGCGGAGCTGCGGCTTGGGGAGCCTGCATCTCCCGTGGGAGCCCCCTGCCTGCACTTCTCATCCAGCTTCCTGCTCTGTGCACCCTGGGAGGGGGAGAGGGTGGCTCAAGGACTCGGGTCCCTGCCACTCACCCGGGAGGCTCTGTGTGGAGTTGCTGGCTCCTGCTTTTGGCTCGGTGCAGCCCCAGGTGTTGCAGGCATTTGGGGAGTGACGCGGTGGATGGGCGGTCTCTCCCTGTTTGTTCTGTTTCTGCTTTCCAGATAAATAAGGAAAGAAAACACAGAAATTAAACGACACCCCCCCCCCCCCGCCCTCTGCTCTCTGAAAATCAACCTCAGGAGCAGCTTTGCCGTCCTGCCGGCCGGGCGCAGCGGGGCAGTCTGCTTCTCGGTGCTTTTTAAATTGGGATTTATTTATTTATTTGAAAGGCAGAGGTGCAGAGAGACAGGGAGAGACAGAGAGAGAGAGGTCTTCCATCCGCTGGTTCACTCCCCAAATGGCCACAACAGACAGGGCTGGGCCAGGCCAATGCCAGGAGCCAGGACCTCCATCCGGGTCTCCCACGTGGGTGCAGGGGCCCAAGCACTTGGGTGATCTGCTGCTGCTCCACCCAGGCCCTTAGCAGGGAGCTGGATGGGAAGTGGAGCAGCCGGGACTCAAAGCAGGTGTCGTCGTCGCTGGTGGTGGTGTAGCCCACTGCACCTGCTGCGCCCTGACACCAGCCCCTCCCGCTGGTTCTTCCATTCCGCTTGGTCAAGGCGCTAACAGCCATGCCAGGAGTTCTCAGCGCCGGTGTGGTGCTTTAGTAAAGGATGGGCAGTCGGTGCTGAGCAGACTCAGCTTCTGAAGACAGGGTGGAAAGTGCACTTTGGACAGCGGGTAGCGTGGAGGAAGCCCCCTGACAGCTGCCTCTTAGTGCTGTGCCACGCTCTGCCTCGCTGAGCTGCTGGGAGAAGGCAGTGATTCCGTGAAAGGCTGGGCTGGGCTGCGCTGTCCAAGGGCGGGGGGCGCGGGAGGTGAGGGCGGAGACCTGTGTGGCCACTGCTCACCGTCTGCCGGGGTGGGGGTGGCTGGCCAGGAACCCGACGTCAGGGGCTTCTACACGGGCGCTGGGCTCATGCGGCAGTGTGCAGGAGAAGGAAGAATTCAGGGAGTGGAGGAGCCCGGCGACGCACTGCCCGTGCGTCTCTCAGACAAGCCATAGCAGCCCGTTAAAGAATTCTGCTGCGGCAGGGGGACGGGGCAGGCCTCACGCGTTCTGCACGTCAGCTGCCCTTGCTTCAAAAGTGCTAGAGCTGTGTGTAGCCCACGGATAATTCAGCTTAAGGTGCCTGCCCCACCTTGATTACAATTCTAGAACTGGGCAGCACGTCGTTCCCTAGAGAATAACGCTCCCGGGAGCTGGACTCCTGTAAGCAGGACAGAGAGCTCACGGCTGAGGCAGGGAGGGCAGAGGGGAGCGGAAACAGTGCCCGGGCGGCTTCACAGCCACCTTCCTTGGGGGGGAGCTCTTCATCCAGCCAGCTGAAACTGGCTTGTCCGGGGCTCTGGTGGTGTCTCTCACGCTCTTCATTCCTGGGAAGGTCAGATAAACACCTTAGTTTTGGCTCGGTGGTGTGGAACTTTACCTGAGCGACTCCATTTTGGATTGGCCATCTGGGCCTTGCCCAGGAGCTCGGTCCAAACCAGTGTTCTCCCACAGATTTTATTCAACGTGGATCACACTCAGGAGAGGCTGGCCTACGCCTAAGCCAGTGGAGTAATGTCCAACAACGGCTAACTTGGACACAGCCCGGAAGCACAGTATTCATAAATATGGAGACAAATGCCAGAGAAAATAGCTAGAGTGGCTGCCAACAGCTGCCTTTGGGAGCCTGACCCTGGAGGTGAGAAAGCTTAGGGCAAGGAACGCCTATTTTCATAAAAAATGCACATACACACATGTATTAATTAAAAGTCAATTTGAAAAGAAGCATTCCACCTACAGACAGGCCTACGTGATTAAGTGCTGGTGGGCGTGCTCAATGTCCCCTAGTTACTAGTGGCGCGGGAGTTGGCACGGCCATTGTGGAAGGTCATTCGGCAGATTCTAATGAAATCTAAAATTTTGACCAGCGCCGTGGCTCAACAGGCTAATCCTCTGCCTTGCGGCGCCGGCACACTGGGTTCTAGTCCCGGTCAGGGCGCCGGATTCTGTCCCGGTTGCTCCTCTTCCAGGCCAGCTCTCTGCTGTGGCCCAGGAGTGCAGTGGAGGATGGCCCAGGTGCTTGGGCCCTGCACCCCGTGGGAGACCAGGAAAAGCACCTGGCTCCTGGCTCCTGCCATCGGATCAGTGTGGTGCGCCAACCGCGGCGGCCATTGGAGGGTGAACCAACGGCAAAGGAAGACCTTTCTCTCTGTCTCTCTCTCTCTCACTGTCCACTCTGCCTGTCAAAAAAAAAAAAAAAAAAGCTGAAATTTTGAAAACCATTTTGGAGGCTGAGACATGGAGAGAAAGAGCCGGACAGTGGCGCTCCCCTCCCCTGGTTCACTCTCAGATGCCCACGATGGAAGCAGGATGCCCTCGGGGGTGTCAGGAACCAAATGGGCCCGCACTGCTGCCTCCCAGGGACTGCGTGGGCAGCAAGCTGCAGCCGGGAGCCATGGCCAGGGACGACCGCACTGCGATCGGGACGGGCGTCCAGCCACCGGGGGCCTGCTCCCGTGCGGCGCTGTGATGGACGTGGCCCCTTGACCCGGAGTCCTGCTCCTCAGCTTCTTTCCTCAGAGCTCTCCCGCTCCGGTGTGGTCAAGGAAGCGCAGCTCGCGCGGCTCCGGGAACACTGGTTATAAGGCAAAAATTTATAAATATCCAAAAAGAGGAACGTATGACAACAGCAACACATAGCAGAAGTAGGGTGCTGCTGACGGCAGTGCATGTGCTGCGCGAGGACAGTGTGTGAGGGCAGTGCGCGAGGACGGTACGCGAGGGCGGTGCGCGAGGGCAGTGCGCGAGGACGGTGCGCGAGGACGCTGCACGAGGACAGTACGCGAGGACAGTGCGCGAGGACGCTGCGCGAGGACAGTACGTGAGGACAGTGCGCGAGGACAGTGCGCGAGGACGGTGCGCGAGGACAGTACGTGAGGACAGTGCGCGAGGACGGTGCGCGAGGACGGTGCGCGAGGACGCTGCGCGAGGACGGTGCGCGAGGACGGTGCGCGAGGACGGTGCGCGAGGGCGGTGCGCGAGGACGGTGCGCGAGGGCGGTGCGCGAGGACGGTACGCGAGGACGGTGCGCGAGGACAGTGCGCGAGGACGGTGCGCGAGGGCGGTGCGCGAGGACGGTGCGCGAGGGCGGTGCGCGAGGGCGGTGCGCGAGGACGGTACGCGAGGACGGTGCGCGAGGGCGGTGCGCGAGGGCAGTGCGCGAGGACGGTGCGCGAGGACGGTGCGCGAGGACAGTGCGCGAGGACGGTGCGCGAGGGCGGTGCGCGAGGACGGTACGCGAGGACAGTGCGCGAGGACGCTACGCACACTACGCGAGGATGCTACGTGAGGGCAGTACCCGAGGACGCTACGCAAGCCTCGCAGACAGACGGTTTAGTGGAAACCACAAGTTCCATTGTTCAAATCACAACCACAGCTGCACAGAATGTAGGACATTTTTTAAAAATTTATTTTATTTATTTGACAGGCAGAGTTAGAGAAAGGGAGAGGTAGAGAGAGGTCTTACAGCCACTGGTTCACTCCCCAGATGACCACAACCCTGGCTGAATTTAGGAGTCAGGAGCCTCCTCTGGGTCCCCAGTGTGGGTGCAGGGGTCCAAGCACGTGGGCCACCTTCCACTGCTTTCCCGGGTGCATTAGCAGGGAGCTGGTTTGGAAGAGGAGCAGCCGGGACTCAAACTGCTGCCCATATGGGATGCCAGTGCTACAGGTGGCGGTTTAACCTGTTGTGCCACAGCGCTGGCCCCTGCAAATTATTTTTTAAGAATGAAAAAATTTTTTTTTATTTTAAAGACAAAGTTATAGAGAGAGGTAGAGACAGAGAGAGAGGTCTTCCATCCACTGGTTCACTCCCCAGATGGCTGCAACGGCTGGAGCTGCGCCGATCTGAAGCCAGGAGCCAGGAGCTTCCTCCAGGTCTTCCATGTGGGTGCAGGGGCCCAAGCACTTGGGCCATCCTCCACTGCTATCCCAGGCCATAGCAGAGAGCTGGATCGGAAGTGGAGCAGCTGGGACTTGAACCAGCACCCATATGGGATGCTGACGCTTCAGGCCAGGGCTTTAACCTGCTGCACCACAGTGCCGGCCCAGAATTAAAAGTTTTAATTATGGTAAAGTACATACAAGATGAATTTATCATCTTAGGCATACAGCTCAGTAGTATGAAATAAATTCCCATTGTTGAGCACCTACTTTTCTTTTTAAGATCTATTTATTTATTTGGAAGGCAGAGTGACAGATACACACACAGAGACAGAGGCAGAGATCTTACATCCAGTGGTTCACTCCCCTGAAGTGGCCACAGCAGCCAGGGCTGGGCCAAGTCAAAGCCAGGAGACAGGAACACCATCTGGATCTTCCATTTGAGTGGAAGGCCCCATGTACGTGAGCCATCTTCCACTGCCTTCCCAGGCACATTAGCAGGGACCTGGAATGGAAGTGGAGCAGCTGGGACTTGAACTGGTGCTTCGATATGGGATGCCGGCATAAGTAGCTTAACCCACTGTGCCACAACACCGGCCCCTGTGCACCTGTCTTCAGAACACTTGTTCATTTTCAAACTGTGCCCACCCCTTCCCCTCAACCCCTGGCAACCACTGTTCACCTGTCTCTGAGTTGGACAGCGCTGGACCACAGGTAAGCGGGATGATGTATGCGTCTGTCTGTCTTGATGGCTTAGTTCGTTTAGCATGGTGCGCTCCCGAGTCACCGTGTCATAGTGTGTGTCAGGAGCGTCTCCCTTTTCTTTGTATTTCTTTTTAAAAATGAGAAGGTATATGTTACTTTTAGTAAAGTAAAAGTAAAAATGTGGGAGGTCGTTGTGGTGTCCAGGGTAGGCTCTGCTGGACCGCATCCCATGTGGGCTGCAGTTCAAGTCCCAGCTGCTCTGTGTCCAACCCGGCTCCCTGCTCATGTGCCAGGGCGGCAGTGGAGCACGGCCCAAGTCCTAGGGCCACTGCACCCACGGGGGAGACTCTGACGGAGCTCCAGGCTCCTGGCTTCAGTCTGGCCATGACCTGGCTGTTGCAGGCATGTGGGGAGCAAATCGTTGGGTGGGAGATATCTCTCTGTCATTCTGCCTTTGAAGTAGATGAAAACAAAAAATCAACATTAAAAAAAGTTTTTGAAAGACAAAGCAAACATGACTGACCCTCTGTATCTCTGGGCTCTCTGTCCATGAAGTCAACCAAAAGAGGATGGAATCATTCTTTTCTTTAAGATTTATTTATTGATTTGAAAGGTGGAGTTACAGAGAGGCAGAGACAGAGAGAGAGAGAGAGAGAGAGAGAGAGAGGGAGGGGGAAGGGAGGGAGGGAGAGGGAGACAGAGAGGCAGGTCTTCCATCTCCTGGTTCACTCCCCAGAAGGCTGCAGTAGCCAGGACTGGGCCAGGTTGAAGCCAGGAGCTTCTTCTGGGTCTCCCACATGGGTGCAGGGGCCCGAGGACTTGGCCCATCTTCCACTGTTTTCCCAGGCCATAGCAGAGAGCTGGATCGGAGGTGGAGCAGCTGGGCTAGAACCGGCGCCCATATGAATGCCAGCACTGCAGATGGTGGCTTAACCCACTGCCCCTCAGTGCCAGCCCCAGCAGAATAGATTTAAAGGTCGTGAACAGACCCACATGCACACAGGGATTTAGTTTATAAGCAGAAGTTTGGTTTATCACCTGTGGTGGACACTTCTGGCCATCTGGAATGAAAATGGACTGTTTCCACCACATCTTAACCTAAGATGCAGACTAATCGATCACGTAAAAACAGAAACCAGAAAAGTACTGGGATAAAATGTGAGATCAAAAAGATGTGTTGTGGGAAGGCATTTTAAAATGATGCAAATCCCAGGCTCAATAGGCTAATCCTCCGCCTTGCGGCACCAGCACACCAGGTTCTAGTCCCGGTCGGGGTGCCGGATTCTGTCCCAGCTGCTCCTCTTCCAGGCCAGCTCTCTGCTGTGGCCCGGGAGTGCAGTGGAGGATGGCCCAAGTGCTTGGGCCCTGCACCCCATGGGAGACCAGGAGAAGCACCTGGCTCCTGCGTTCGGATCAGCATAGTGCGCTGGCCGCAGCACGGTGGCCATTGGAGGGTGAACGAATGTCAAAGGAAGACCTTTCTCTCTGTCTCTCTCACTGTCCACTCTGCCTGTCAAAAATAAATACATACATCATACCCTAAGCAGGAAGAAGAAAGAGAACAAGGCTAATACCTACACCAGCCAGCACTTTGCTATGCTCTCGGCCCCATGGATACAGGTGCCTGAGCTCCCATCTCTAATCCTCACAACTCCATGAGGGACAGGCTGCTACTGTCCTGTAAGAAGTCGGGCGCAGGGGCAGTGTCGTGGCGTGATGCCGGTTCGAGTCCTGCCTGCTCCACTTTGACCCAGCTCCCTGGAAAGCAGCGGAAGACGTGCACCCAGGTAGAAGGTCCGGAAGATGCTCCTGGCTTCGGCCTGGCCCAGCCCCAGCCGCTGTGGCCCTGTGGGGAGTGAAGCAGCTGATGGAAGCGCCAGGCACAGACGGGGTGGTAGCTGGCCTGAGGTCACACAGGTTCCTCCAGGGGCTGATTCATCCCCCACTGGACTGCTGCAGCTCAAGCCTTCAGAAGAAAAGAGAGCGCCATGGCGGAGGCAGAGGCGAGCTGCAGCTGCCCTGGCCGCCCGAGCGCAGCGCTGCCGCAGGGGACGGCACAGCAGAGGCCACCGGGGTGCCCAGGCGTCCCCCGCAGCCTCCAGAGGGGCTGGATTCAGACACAGCCTCGTGGGCCTCTGGGGTCGGTCCTGAGCCAGTGGGGCCCTCACAGTTAGAGATTGAGATGCGGATCCCAGGGCTGGAAGACACAGGGGAAGACGGCTGTCGCCCAGGCGGGGAGACCGGGCCTTGCCCCCCCAGGCTTCCCTCCCGCACGTCCCAGAGGAGCCAGCATCTCCCCCCCGGGGGGCCGGCGGATGGAGGGGACGGAGGAGCAGCCTGTAGCTGGTGAGTTGGCAGCCTTGGCCTTGGACCTAAGTTGAACTTTGACTGCTTTCACGGATGTGGGCTGTTTCTGGAAGCTTCGTGTGAACGTGACGGTGCCTCCCTGGTGTGCCGGTGGGGACAGGCAAGGCGGCCAGACAGACGGGGCCTGCGCGTGGGCGAGACCTGCCCAGGGAAGCAGTCACATGCGGTGTGCTTGAAAGAGAAAGGGTTTGTTTATGGAGCCGGGGCTGGGCCAGGCGGGAGCCAGGAGCCAGGAGCTTCATCCGGGTCTCCCACATGTGTGCACCCCTCAGTCAGCAAGGGTGAGGAGCCCACCAGGCCGGGCAGCTCACGAAGAACGGACGTTAGTCCTGCCAGTTGTGGAGGTGCAAGAGTTCACAATCAAAGCCTTGGGGCCTCGTGTGTGGCGGGGGCCTCGTGTGTGGCGGGGGCCGTCTTGCCCTGTCGCTGACAGGGCAGACGGTGCGAGGACTCCCCGGCCTGTATTATGGCCGTGTGGATCCTGAATGCTGCCCCGCAGGCCCCACTCCCAGCACGGCTGCACTGGGGATTTTGTTTCTGATGCATGAATCCTGGGGCACCTGCAGACCGTGGCGGGGCTCTGCATGAACCGCTGGAGCCTGATAGGCCACGTGGGGCCACGTGAACCACTGGAGCTTGAACCACTTAGGGGAATCCGCGGGCAACCGCTGGGGGCTAGCCTCCCCAGGGAAGTGTGAACAGAGTCCAGCTGCATAGAACAAAACTCCCAAACAGTCGCGGCTCAAATAAGTGGTTTCCTTGTTTCTCAGGCAGAGAAGCTCGGAGCAGGCGCCACGTGTTATCAGGAATCTCCGGACTTTGCTCTCTGCTGTCTTCAGTGCTATAAAAACTTACCTCAGAGTCCATAATGGCTGCCAGAGCCCCCGCCATCACCTCTGTGTCATGCAGGTCAGCAGAAGAAAGAAATAGGAGAGGACAGAAGAACGCCCACTTCGTTTAAGGAGCTTTTCAGAGAATCCCTCATCCTTCTGCTTATATCCTGTTGGCTGGGACGCAGTTTTGAAGCCACACCTAGCTGCGAGGGAAGTGGAGAAATGGTGCCTTATGACTCGCAGCATTGCCAGTGCGCATGAAGCCAGACAGTGGTCAGTGACCGGGGGCGTGGCCACTGCGGCACTGTCTGTCCGCGCTGAAATGACACGCTGTATGTGGACTTTATCACAGGAACAGGTAGAGTCCGATAAAGAGGAGTGGCACACAGAGGAATCCTGGGTGTGTGCCAGCAGGTTTGCAGGCTGTTGTAAGCAATTGTCTATTTGAGGAACGGAGAGAGGGAGAGTGAGGCGACAGAGCGCTCCTGTGTGCGGTCTGCTCCCCAGATCTCTGCATCGGCTGAGGCTGGGCAGGGACAAAGTGGGGCCAAGAACACAACCCAGGTTCGAAGAACCCAGCTATTGAGTCATTGCCAGTGCCTCCTGGGGTCTACACTGGCAGGAAGCTCAATCAAGAGCTGGATCCAGGAATCAGACCCAGGCACTGGTGTGGATGGTTCTGTCTTTTTTCTTTTCTTTTTTAAAGATTTACTTATTTATCGGAAAGGCAGAGTGACAGAGAGAGAGGCAGAGACAGAGAGAAATCTTCCATCTGCTGGTTCACTCCCCAGGTGGCTGCAAGGGCCGGAGCTGGGTCAATCCGAAGCCAGGAGCCAGGAGCTTCTTCCAGGTCTCCCACGCGGGTGCAGGGGCCCAAGCACCTGGGTCATCTTCCACTGCTTTCCTAGGCCACAGCAGAGAGCTGGATCAGAAGTGGAGCAGCGGGGACTAGAACTGGTGCCCAATGCACTGCTGGTGTTGCAGGCTGGGGCTTTGCCCGCGATGCTGCAGCGCTGGCCTGGGGTGCTTCCATCTCAGTGCTAGGCCGAACATCCGCCTCCTCCGTGAGCACTCTGGGTAGCTGGTAGACCGTCCCAGTGTCTGTCCCTAGGCCTGAGCTGCAGGGCGTCCTCGCGGTGAGGCCCAGCCCTCCGGGCAGCTGGGGGCCAGGGAGCTGCCTCTCAGTCTCCGGGCAGCTTGCTGTGCGACAGAGGGCTTTGGACAGACAGGGACCCCCGCGGTGTCTAAGCCAGCGTGGAAGCCAGGAGCAAAGGCCACAGAGCGGGCGGCTAGACGGCAGCGGTTTGGGAGGCTGGGAAGTGCCGGCTGCCTGGGCCCGGGGAGGGGCCTTCCTGCAGCACACAGCAGGACGCTGGACCCCGCAGGCAGAGCCCCTCCGTCTCCCCCTCCCAGGCCCTGTCTCCACGCAGTCTCAGCAGTATCAGGGCTTCAGCGTGAGTTCTGGGGACACACGTCCGTCTACGGCGCGTGGCCATGACGCGGTCGCCACCTCACGCCTGCCAGTCTCCGTGCAGGCCGACTGCCAGCTCAGCCCAGGCCAGGCCAGGCCAGGCGTTTGCTTCTCACCTCGTCTGAGAGCTCGGGCAGCCCACAGCCCACACTGGGAGTGTCTCTGCCGGGGAGCCTGCTTTTCTGTGCACCCCAGAATGAAGGGGTGGTCCCCACCTCGCACGGAATAGGTAGCAGAGAAGGAAATGGGGAGACCAACATGGGGGTGGCCTGGCTACGCCTCCTGCTTCACCCTCGGTCTTCCCAGAGGCCTGGGTCTGGCCCAGAAGGCCCAGGACTCAGAAGGAGTGGGGCAGGGAGCAGCAGGGGGGCTCCGCCTGCCCCAGCCGTCCAGTGTGCCCGACAAGGGCAGGTCAGGTTCAAAACAGGAAGCCCCAGGGCGGCATACGCGGCCCTTCTCTGCGGACTGGAGCGCGTCTCCAGGGAAAGCGCTGGCACGGATCCCGATCCGCTGGTTTTTCTCAAATCCCCTGGGAGAGGGAGTGCTCGAGAGCCCTGCAGGCTGGGCTGGGCGCTAATCTCTTCCAGGTGCTGAGACCAGGGACTGGGGACGCTGCGGGAAGCTCCCACGGCCTTACTACAGTGGCAGGAAAGGCGGCCCCCGTGGGGCCGGAGTCGAGGAGCGGAGCTGCACACAATCTTCCCGCCGCCCGGGCGGCTGCAGCGCTGTGTGCCCCAGCCGGTGCAGGTGCAGGTGCTGCGGCCCCGCCCACCTGGGAGCCCCCAGGGCGGTCCCATTCCTTTGGAGCCTGCACACTGGAGCAGCTTCCCAGGGCAGCCCCTGCTCACAGAACTCCCGGAGCCGTGGGGCCTCCCTGCCCTGTGCCGTGTGGCCCTGCGGTTGCCCCCACACCTTCTCTCCTCTTCTTGGCCAGTCTCTCCTACCCAGTGCGGGGATTGTTGGCCTCTCCCCCCTGCTTGATGGAGTGTGGGGCGACCCCACGAATCCCACCCCGATACCAGTGTGAGATGAGTAGGCAGGAAGTTACAGTGTAGGCCTGCAAAATGATGCCGTGTCTATTTTTTGTTTTTATAAAAGCTTTTGTTTAATGAATGTAAATTGCACAGGTACGGCTTTAGGAATACAGCGGTTCTTCCCCCCATGGCCACCCTCCCACCCCCGCTCCTGTCCCTCCTGCTCCTTCTCCCTTCCCATTCTTCATTAAGATTCATTTAAATTTAACTTTATATACAGAAGACCAACTCTGTACTAAGGAAAGCTTTCAACAGTTTGCACCCCACACACAACATACGAAGAAGCACTGCTTGAGAACAAGTTTTGCAGTTAATTCTCATAGTACAGAACAGAGCGCCTACGTGGGGAGCAGGTGCAGAGTGACTGCTGTTGTTAACAATTGGCGCTCTTATTTATGACGTCAGTGATCACCTGAGGCTCTTGACATGCGCTGGCTGCTGTCTCCTTAACCGCCTTCCCAGGATGCACCTGCTGTGGCCAGGGCCAGGCCCAAGGCTCAGGCCCCACTCTGTTTGCGTATCCATTGAGGTACTGCCCCCTCCCTGTAAAGAGAGGGGGCAGGCCGGGAGGTGGCTTTTTCCGTCCCACTTATAGGTACCATTTTCAGTTTTTCTTTTCTTTCTAGTTTAAAAGAACTGGCGGCTTGGGGTGGGTATTTGTGTGAAGCCGCTCATGTTTGCGTGGGAATAAACCGTCGCTGCCGAGTAAACTGTCTATTTGCACACGGCGTCTTCTGCTGGTGCTTGTGCAGCGGAGTGCACCCTCGCCCGCCTGGGCACCGTGTGCTGTGGCCGAGGAGACTCCGCCCTGCTGGCCGGTCTCCCTGCCTCCCTGCTGCGGCCAACTTGCGTCTGGTTTCACCTGGACACTTCCTCCCCAAGGCCCCGCCGTTCAGGTTCCAGGCCCGGGGCACTGTGGAGCCGGACCTGGTGTCGCGGATGCAGGAGGCCAGCCAGCCAATGTGCAGGTAAGAAAGACACTGGGCTCCTGCGGTGCGTGTTAGCGCTGGGTGTGAAGCTGTCCCGAGCCACTGCCGCACGTGGGATGCAGGTTCCTGAGGTGAGCGGGAGACCTGAGCCAGGCAGAGCCCCTGGCTGCACGCTCGCTGGGAGACAGGCCGCCTTGCGAACTCGCCTTACAGGGTAGGTGACTTCAAGCAGTGCTGAGTGCTCTGTGAGTAGCTCCTGCATGTGTTCAGTGCAGACTCTGTAGGGTGCAGGTGAGATGCGAGGTGCGCAGTGCTCAGGCGGGAGCCTGGAGCCGAGAGCCTGGGAGGGCAGGAGCTGCCGCAGAGCGCGTCCGGCCTGGTACTTGGAGCGTGGGGAGTTGGACATTTCAGAGAGGGCTGAGTCTGGATACAGAGCCCGCAGGCATGGAGCGCTGACTGCGTAGACAGAGGATGGATAAGGAATTGCCTGCCGTGACGGGGGCTGGGAAGTCCCCAGACCGGCAGTCTGCAAGCTGGGGGCCAGGAGGGCCCGGCAGGTCCTGTGGGGACTGAAGGTTTTTGCACCAGGAGAGCTGGAGGTGGGGCTCTGGTCTGCAGCAGGCTGGAGACCCGGGAGCTGGTGTTCCAGTTAGAGCCCGGAGGCAGCAGTGCCTCCCTCCTCGGGAAGAGCCCTTTCCGTCTGTCCAGGCCATCTGCGGATAGGCTGTCGCCAACGGAGCTGTGTCACCACAGCCCAGATCCCTGTGTTGAGGGGTTATCCCCGGTGCCACGGCGCTTGGAGGGCACGAGGGTGTGGCCCCGCCGAGGGGCGCAGAGCCCTCACCACGCCCCTGATCTCGGACCTCTAGCCGCCAGCCTCCAGAACTGGGGAGCATGTGTTTCTGTTGTTCGAGCCTCAGAGCCCGTGGTGTCCGTGACGGTGGCTGGGCAGACTCGGGACGCAAGAAGACAGCCCTGTGCAGCCGGGCGGCAGGGCCTGGGGAGAAACCTCCACCTCAGGCGTGCAGACGCCAGCGCTGCGAGGCAGTGCGTCTCTTCCCCCCCATCCCTCCCTCCGTCTGTCTGTCCTTTTTTTTTTTAATTGATTGATTCATTTAAAAAGCAGATTTACAGAAAAAGGGAGAGACACAGAGAAGTCATCTACCTGCTGGTTCCCTCCCCACGTGGCCGTAATGACTGTGGCTGGGCCAGGCTGCAGCCAGGAACCAGGAACTCCATCTGGGTCCCCCACGTGGGTGCAGGGGCCCAAGCACCTGGGCCATCTTCCCTGATTTCCCAGGCACATTAGCAGGAAGCTGCATTGGAAGTGGAGCAGCCGGGACTCACACTGGTGCCATATGGGATGCTGGCATTGCAGACGGTAGCTTTACCCACAACACCACAGTGCGGGCCCTGATCAATTGGACTACATAACAAAGAAGCGTGGGAGCGGACATTGTGGTGCAGCGGTTAAGCTGCTGCTCGGGACCCTGTGTCCTATGTTGGAGTGTCAGTTTAAACCCTAGCTGCTCCATTCTGACCCAGCTTCCTAGCACACTAGGAAGGCAGTGGGTGATTGCCAAGTACTTGAGTGCCTGCCACTCACGTGGGAGACTTCAATGCAGTTCTAGGCTCCTGGCTTTGGCCTTACCCAGCCCCATTTGTTGTGGGCATTGGGAGAGGAATGAACCAGTGGATGGAAGACCTGTGTGTGTGTGTGTGTGTGTCACTCTGCCTTACTGGCTGGGACTGACCTGGATAGAAAACAGGAGATTCTTTGGGTCTCCCACGTGGGTGCAGGGTCCCAAGCACCTGGGCCATCCTCCGCTGCTTGCCCAGGCACATTAGCAGGGAGCTGGATTGGAAGTGGAGCAGCCGGGATGGGAATCAGTGTCCATCTGGGGTGTAGGTGTCGCAGGCAGAGGCTTAGCCATGTACATCACAATTCAACCCCCAAAAATCTTTGAAAAAAGTAGGTTTTACCAAGCAAAAATTACTATAAAAAGTCAAAAGACGAGCAGTATTTTCAACGTGTATCCAACAGAGCTCCTGTCCTTGCTCAAGCAGCCCGCGTGTTGGGAGAATGCCTCGAAAAGTGTAGACAGGAGGGAGCGAGAAGCGTAGACAGGAGGGAGCCCCGAGTCCAGGCTCCTCTCGGGTGGAGCGGGGGCACAGACAGCTCCTAGGCTTCGCCATGTTCCCGCTGAGATAGCCGTCTGTATTCTCTGTCTCCCCGTCTCTGAATTTCACACTAAGACCTCCCCGGCTGTGGCTGAGCTACCAAGAAACACCTGTTGGAGGTTTCACTGGTCGGAGTGTGTGTTTTCTCAGGCCGCCTTAACAAAGCACCACCCACCAGGGGCTTGAAGCAGCCTGAGGTTCTCTGCTGGGTTCTGCAGGCTGGGGTTGAGAATCCCAGCCTCAGCCGTCGACCTCGGAAGGCACCACAGCGGGACCCCTCGCCTGCTGCTCCGGAGCTTCCGGGGCACGGGCACCCTTTGCCTGGAGGCGCCGGACCTCTGCCTCTGCCTCTTCCTGTGTTCTGCATCCCTGCGTTCTCTCCTTATCTCGTGTGAGATGTAGGGCCCGCCCTCTACCGGTGATGATTTTGCCTTGAGATCCTTAACTAACTAACAACTTCTGCAAAGACCTTGTTTTGGATAAGATCAGGGCCTGGGGTTTGGTGTGGCATTTAGGCTCCTGCACCCCCTACTGAAGAACCTGGGTTCCCGTCTCAGCTCTGCTCTGGATTCCAGCTGCCTGCTCATGTGCACCTGGGAGGCAGCAGATGATGGCTCAAGTGCTTGGGCCTCTGCCACCTGTGTGGGACAGCTGGGTGGAGGTCCTGGGCCTGACTTCAGCCTGGCCTGGCCTGGCCCTGGCAATGAGGCAGTGACCCAGTGGATGGGAGATTTGTCTCTCTGCTTCTTTCTGACCCTGTTTCTAGGAAGGAAGGAATAGGATTGGGGTGAGTGTTTAGCCCAGCAGTTGGGATGCTGGTTAAGAAGCCTGCTCTGCAGACTGGAGGGTTTGGGTGCAAGTGTTGGCTCTGCTGCAGTCCCAGCTTCCTGCTGATGGGCGCCTGGGAGGCAGCAGTGACGGCCCAAGTAGCTGAGGCCCTGCACGCACGGGGGAGATCAAGACTGAGTCCCTGGCTCCTGTGTTCACTGGGGCCTACGTGGGCATCAGGGGAGTGAATGACTGGATGGGAATCTCTCTCATAAATAAATAAGATCATACACTGAATTCTGGGAGGAACACGCCTCCTCCTGCTTCCCCGAGCCTTTCATCGGCAGATGACAGGAAGTTCCGTGCAGCTAGCTCAAACAAATTATTGATAGCGATCGTAGCCATCCGCACACAGAAATCCAGTCCCTGTGCGTAGCAGCCTAAGCAGAAAACTCATACGTCTTGTTGGCTTTGACTACGTTACAAGTCCCACTCCAAGCCCATTGCTGCTGTCAGCCTGGGGTGTTTGTCTTAGCTCTGCAGCCAGGGGGAGGCTCAGTTCTGTGGAGAGCACAGCCTGACGTTGTCCTCAGATCCTGTGACCAGGAGAAGGGTGAACGGGGGCCGGGCAGGAAAACGCAAGCCCCCCACTGGAATTCACTAGGTCTTCCCTGTGGCCCGCGAGCTCTTGGTTGTCATATCTGCATTCCAGAGCCTTGGAGAGCAGCATGCTCTCAAGTAAATATTTGCTGAGTTGTTTTCGAGTATTTAACATGATTCAGTCTCTGAGGACTTAATCCATCCTAAATCGGAGCCCCAGCATCTGAACCATGGTGCCCTCTCCCGTGGAGATACTGCCTTTTGTAGGGCCCTTTTAGGTAGACCAGCTGGCCATCTGTTATGTAACCATTCACTTAAAAACTTCCATGAAAGGGAACCGAGAAGGGTTTGGCTCATGTTTAGGCAAGAAACAGAAGTGGAGGTGAAATTGAGGAACAAAGAAGGACGTCTCCAGCTCTCCGCTGTGTCCTAACACACTTGCAGACATCACCGCCGAGTTAGAGCAGTTACCCCAGGGACCTTGGTGGAGAACACAGGATTCTGGATTTAGCCATGTGTCATCCAGTGGGGTAGCCTGAAGTGCTGTGCCTTGAACAGCCACAGAGGGACCTGTGTCCCAAACACTACGAGAGCCGATGCCTGGAGGGTAAAATCACAGCCCCAAAGCAGATGAAGCTGGACTTGGGAACCACACTGGGGAGTTAATTTGCTGACCCAGATGTAGTTTGCAGCCCACAAAACCTCACACCACAGCAAAGCGCTTTCTTGTGCTGAGCCAGCTGGTGGAGCGTGATGTTGCAATGGCTCAGTTCTCAGTAAGGGATCTGAAGAAAGAGGGGCAGGGCCACAGCCTCGAGCCCACAGCCCTGAGAGGTCTTCCTGTTTACTGCGTGGGTGAGAGGGGAACCTTCTGTCTATGGGCCCTGGGGTTTCTTCAGAAGGCACTGGCTGGGACTTTGGGTTTGAGCTGTGTGTGCACAGTCCACGCCTGATGGCCCGGCTGGGGCTTTGGGTTTGAGCTGTGTGTGCACAGTCCACGCCTGATGGCCCAGCTGGGGCTTTGGGTTTGAGCTGTGTGTGCACTGTCCACGCCTGATGGCTCGGCGGCTGTACTCAGGGTGAGACTTCAGACTTAATCCCATGGACCCAAAGCATGTATGGAAATTGGCCTTTAGACTGTGTGAACAGGGCCAGTGCTGGGGCTCGGCAGGTTAAGCCACCACCTGCAACACTGGAATCCCACATGAGCGCCAGTTCAAGTCCTGGCTGTGTCACTTCCAATCCAGCTCCCTGCTGCTGTGGATGGGAAAGCAGGGGAAGATGGCCAAGTCCTTGGGCCCCTGCCACCCACGTAGGAGACTGGGATGAGGGCCTGCTTCTGGCTGCAGTCTGCTATTGCAGCCATTTGGGGAGTGAACCAGCGGATGAGAGATTCTCTCTCTCTCTTTCTCTCTTTCTCTTTCTCTGCCTTTCAAATAAATAATAAATCTTTACCAGAAAAAATACATTTCTCCTTGACTTCCATTTTTTAAAAAAGATGTATTTATTTATTTTAAAAGCAGAGAGACATTGATGTTCCCCCAAATTCCCACAATAGCTGGGACTGGGCCAGGCTGCAGCCAGGAGCCAGGAACACCATCCAGGTCTCACATCAGCAGGAAGGTGGATTGGAAACAGTAACTGGGACTCAGGTGGCCTCTGGACACAGGATGCAGGCTTCCCATCTGGGTGAGCCCACTGCGTCACCCGCTGCGTCACCACGCCTGCCCTGGACTACACTGGCAGCCAGGAGCAGGTTCGTGTGGAGCCGAGGACTGTGCGGGCTGGGAGGTCTCCCTGTGAGAGAGCAGCTGCTCGGTGAGGAAACCTCGCCTCCTCCTCAAGCCCTGCTAACATGTGAGTGGAGATTTTTTCTTTAAAAGGTATAGCCTATAAGGAAGGTAATAACATACAGGGGATTAAGAACTTTTTTTAAAAAAACTGGAAATTAGTTAGGGATACCTAACCCCATACACCAGAGGGAAAGGTCTTGTGAGGGGAGAGCCAAGAAAACAAGCTGATCCATGTTTCTTTTCTTTAGGATTTATTTATTTTTATTTGAGAGGCAGAGTTAACAGAGAGGAAAAGACAGAAAGATCTTCCATCTGCTGGTTCACTCCCCAGACGGCTGCAATGGCCAGAGTTGGGCTGATCTGAAGCCAAGAGCTTGGAGCCACCTCTTGGTCTTCCTCACGGTGCAGGAGCCCAAGCACTTGCGCCGTCACCCCCTGCTTTCCCAGGCCCTTAGCAGAGAGCTGGACTGGGAGAGGAGCAGCTGGGACACAAATCGGCGCTCATATGCCGCAGGCAGAGGCCCAGCCCACTACACCACTGTGCCAGCTGCGTTTCTGAGATGCCCCGAGGCCTGGACATTGGTTCACCAGGTACTTCTGAAGACTGGAAATGGCTGTAGCACCTGGTTCCTGGCTTTGGATTGGCGCAGCACGCCGGCTGTAGCAGCCATTTGGGGGGTGAACCAACGGAAGGAAGACCTTTCTCTCTCTCTCTCTCTCTCTCTCTCTCTCTCTCACTGTCTAACTCTAAAAAAAAGTTATGATTCCAGAAAGAATTATAAAATGGAAATCACTTTATTTCTAGATTGAAAGCCTATCCAATGAATGGGGAAAAATCATATAACAAGACAGAAACTCATGAAATTTCTGAGGGCCCCTGCTGTGGTGTGGCTGGTGAAGCCACTACCTGCAGCACCGGCATCCCATATGGGCTCTGATTCTAGTCCCGGCTGCTCCACTTCTGATCCAGCTCTCTGCTATGGCCTGGGAGGGCAGTGAAGGCTGGCCCAGGTCCTTGGGCCCCTGCACCCACGTGGGAGACCTGAGGAGGCTCTAAGCTCCTGGCTTCAGATCAGCCCAGCTCCAGCCATGTGGACGTCTGGGGAGTGAACCAGCAGAGGAGGAAGACTCTGCCTCAGCCTCTGCCACTCTGCCTTTCAAATAAATAAATAAATCTTAATCATGATCTTTCTGAACAGCATGAGTAAAGAGAAGACCCAAAAATAAAGCCAGGAGGAAAAACACAGAAATTAGGTCCTTGACTAAGGGTCCGGAATCGCATGACTCTGGATTCCTGCACCAGATGCTGGACCACGATGAGTGATCAGTAGCTTCCAAGCGATAGGCAGCCAAACTAACAGCAGTGTGGAGGCAACGTGAGGACGTGTTCAGAGTGCAAAGTTTCAGCATGTTTGTATCCAGAGTAGCCTTGCACAGAGAACCAGGTGGCATACCGCCTGGAAACCCGGGAGGGGCTGAGAGCTGGGAAACGGGGGAGGACAAGGACGGAGGATGGAGGACGAGAGGACGAGGATGAGGACGGAGGATGAGAGGATGAGAAGACGGAGGATGGAGGACGAGAGGACGAGGACGGAGGATGAGAGGATGAGAAGACGAGGACGGAGGATGAGAGGACGAGGATGAGAGGACGAGAGGACGAGGATGGAGGACGAGAGGATGAGGACGGAGGATGAGAGGACGAGGACGGAGGACGAGAGGACGAGGATGAGAGGACGAGAGGACGAGGACGGAGGACGAGAGGACGAGAAGACGAGGATGGAGGACGAGAGGACGAGAGAACGAGGATGAGAGGACGAGAGGACGAGGACGGAGGATGAGAGGATGAGGATGGAGGACGAGAGGATGAGGACGGAGGATGAGAGGACGAGGACGGAGGACGAGAGGACGAGGACGGAGGACGAGAGGATGAGGACGGAGGACGAGAGGACGAGGACGGAGGATGAGAGGATGAGGACGGAGGACGAGAGGATGAGGACGGAGGATGAGAGGACGAGGACGGAGGACGAGAGGACGAGAGGACGGAGGATGAGAGGATGAGAAGACGAGGACAGAGGATGAGAGGACGGAGGACGAGAGGACGAGGACGGAGGACGAGAGGATGAGAGGACGGAGGATGAAAGGACGAGGATGAGAGGATGAGAAGACGAGGACGGAGGATGAGAGGACGAGGACGGAGGACGAGAGGACGAGGATGGAGGACGAGAGGATGAGGACGGAGGATGAGAGGACGAGGACGGAGGACGAGAGGACGAGGACGGAGGACGAGAGGACGAGGACGGAGGACGAGAGGATGAGGACGGAGGACGAGAGGACGAGGACGGAGGATGAGAGGATGAGGACGGAGGACGAGAGGATGAGAAGACGAGAGGACGAGGACGGAGGATGAGAGGACGAGAGGACGAGGACGGAGGATGAGAGGACGAGAGGACAAGGACGGAGGATGAGAGGACGAGAGGACGAGGACGGAGGATGAGAAGACGAGGACGGAGGACGAGAGGACGAGGACGGAGGATGAGAGGACGAGGATGGAGGATGAGAGGACGAGGATGAGAGGACGAGAGGATGAGGACGAGGACGGAGGACGAGAGGATGAGAAGACGAGGATGGAGGATGAGAGGACGAGGACGGAGGATGAGAGGACGAGGATGGAGGACGAGAGGATGAGAAGACGGAGGATGGAGGACGAGAGGACGAGGATGGAGGATGAGAGGACGAGAGGACGAGGACGGAGGACGAGAGGACGAGGATGAGAGGACGAGAAGACGAGGATGGAGGATGAGAGGACGAGGACGGAGGACGAGAGGACGAGAGGACGAGGACGGAGGACGAGAGGATGAGGACGGAGGATGAGAGGACGAGGATGAGAGGACGAGAGGATGAGGACGAGGACGGAGGACGAGAGGATGAGAAGACGAGGATGGAGGATGAGAGGACGAGGACGGAGGATGAGAGGACGAGGATGGAGGACGAGAGGATGAGAAGACGGAGGATGGAGGACGAGAGGACGAGGATGGAGGATGAGAGGACGAGAGGACGAGGACGGAGGACGAGAGGACGAGGATGAGAGGACGAGAAGACGAGGATGGAGGATGAGAGGACGAGGACGGAGGACGAGAGGACGAGAGGACGAGGACGGAGGACGAGAGGATGAGGACGGAGGATGAGAGGACGAGGACGGAGGACGAGAGGACGAGAAGACGAGGACGGAGGATGAGAGGACGAGGACGGAGGACGAGAGGACGAGGACGGAGGATGAGAGGACGAGGATGAGAGGACGAGAGGATGAGGACGAGGACGGAGGACGAGAGGATGAGAAGACGAGGATGGAGGATGAGAGGACGAGAGGACGAGGACGAGAGGACGAGAGGATGAGAAGACGAGGATGGAGGATGAGAGGACGAGGACGGAGGATGAGAGGATGAGAAGACGAGGATGAGAGGACGAGAGGACGAGGACGGAGGATGAGAGGACGAGAGGACGAGGACGGAGGACGAGAGGATGAGGATGGAGGACGAGAGGACGAGAGGTCGAGGACGGAGGGCTCAGAGGGAGTGCCCAAGGGAAGGAAACCAGAACCAGTCCTGCCGTATCTGAATCCGAGGAGATCTAGGTTCCAGTGGAAAGCTCGGAGGGGAGTTGAGTGTGTGCATCGTCAGCTGCACGCACAGAAAGCCAGGCTGCGTTCACTTCCGGGGACATGCAGACGAAGTGTGTACTGTGCTTTGGTTTGCACAAGATTTGGCTTCCCTACAGAGGGTGGAGGTTCGGTGTTCCTTTATGGGGTCTGAAGGGGAGGCCTTCAGGAATTGATTGGATTAGTTGTTTGGGTGAAGCCCCACGCTAGAGTCATGTCATGATGGCTTTTTTTTTTTTTATGATTTATTTATTTATTTGAAAGGCAGAGTTACAGAGAGAGGGAGAGACACAAAGAGGTCTTCTGTCTTTTGGTTCATTCCCCAAATGGCCACAATAGCTGGGGCTGGGCTAGACCGAAGCCAGGAGCTTTATCCAGGTCTCCCACATAGGTGGCAGGGGCCCGAGTGCTTGGGCCATCTTCTTCTGTTTTCCTGGGCACATTAGCAGGGAGTTGGAATGGAAGTGGAACAGCCAGGACTCGATCCTGTGCCCAAATGGGATGCCATCGATGCAGCTGTGCCACAACACGGGCCCCCATCATGGCTTTTCAGGAGAGGCCACGTGCATGAGCGTGCTCCTTGCCGCTCTGCGTGTGCTGGCTCCCATGTGACCCGTTCTGTGTGTGCGCTGCTGTCCACCACCTTCAGCAGATGCCAGAGTAACGAGGATCTGAGACTGCGCCCCTCAGATCCTTCCTCCTTCCAAAGCAGCTTCCCTCTGCTGAGAGCGGCTAATACAGACCGGCTCGGAGGCGGACTAAGACGACTCGGCCCAGCTCCGCTGTGAACAGTGCACACGCCGTCCTGATAACCCCTGGCTACTGATAGGAGGAGAAGAAAAGGGAATATGTGAGAGCCACGTCTTTATTTTCCAAAGGATGAAGGCATCAGATGATAAATGAAACCGAGAGTAGCAGGAGAAGCTGGTAGAAGTCAGCAAATGGTGCTCTTCAGCGGCCTCGTTATGGCGCAGCTGGTAAAGCTCCCTCCTGCCACACCGGCATCCCATACGGGCGCTGGCTCTTGTCCAGCTGCCCCACTTCCCGTCCAGCTCCTGCTGTGGCCTGGGGAAGCAGCAGAGGACGGCCCAAGTGTTTGGGCCCTGCACCCGCGTGGGAGACCTGGAGGAAGCTCCTGGCTCCCTTGTGGCCCTCTGGGGAGTGAAACAGTGGTTGGAAGATTCCCCCCATCCCTTTCCATCCCTTTCTCTCTGTAGCTGACTTGCAAGTAAGCAAATCTTTAAAAACAAAATATAGTGGTATCCCAAGGGAGCGACGTTGTAGCACAGCCAGTTAGATGTTGCTGTCGGCACTGGCATCCTGTATTGGAGCGCTGGTTCAAGTCCCAGCTGCTCTGCCTGCAACTCCCTGCTGACGCACCAGGGAAGGCAGCAGATGACCCTGGCCACCCGTGTAGGAGACCTGGATGGGGTCCTGGGCTCCTGCCTTTGGCCTGGACCAACTCTAGCTATTGGGGCCCTTGGGAAGTGAACCAGTGGCTGTAAGATACCTTTCTCACCTCTCTGTCACTCTTTCAAATAAGTAAATCTTAAAACAAAACAAAACAAACAAACAGTCTTGGCCTCTGGAAATTAGAGATGGGAATGGTGGGGGAAGGGACTGAGCGTTTTAAGATTTTTGAGAATTATTTTACTTTTGAAATATTGTATGTATATTTTTCTTTAACAACAGTAAAACTGAGAAAAGATCATTACTGAATTATGGAAGAAGTTAAATTAGTAGTGATTTATTTTTTGAGTGCTTGCTATATATAAGAAACTATGTTAGGCATTTAACTCCCATTTTAACAACATTTTTATTTGAAAGGCAGAGAGAGAGAGAGAGAGAGAGAGAGAGAGAGATCTTCCATGTGTCGCTGTCTTCCCAAATGGCAGCCTCAGATGGGGTGGGTCAGGCCAAAGCCAGGAGCACGGAAGTCAGTTGAGTCTCCCAGGTGAGTGGCAGGGGCCCAAGAGCTGGAGCCAAGCTTCCTGCCACCCCCGGGGTGCACATTAGCAGGAAGCTGGGGCAGAAGCGGAGCAGGGATGCACGTCCAGGCACTGATGTGGAGTGCAGGCATCCCCTGGTGCCCTAAACACTGCACCGCACACCCACCTTCCTTCCACTTCTGTTAGCCGATGGTCCCCTTCCTTCCTCCCCTGTTGCAAGTGTCGCTGTGGATACGCGGATTTTTATTCCACAGCTGCCGTTCATTTGGATGCTCCGTCGACCCCTGTTTGGTGCAAACCCCGCCCAGTGGTTCCTGTCTGCGGCAGGTGTGACGTCCCTGGCTCACTTTCCTGCTCCACAGGGGCTCCTGCGTTTCTCCGCAGGGTGGAAAACATGGCCATCCTCGGTGAGCTGCTAGTGGAGGTCCCATCCTTGCCCCCGGGAAAGCAAGCCCATGCCGCGTGCCCGGCGCTGGGCCGCGTGTTTCCGTGCGTCACCTCTTAGTTCACGGACAGTCCCTTGTGGAGATGATCTCACCCCCTTAGCGAAGGCAGTCAGGTTGTGGAGAAGGTGCTGAGCCAGCAAGGGAGGAGTCTGCGTCCTGGCGCCAGAGAGCGAGCTGGCAACCCCTGTGCCGCGTGCGTATCGCCACTTCTGCCCACAGAAAACCCAAATCTCCTGACAGCTACAAGAGCAACAGCAAGACCAAGCTTTAGGAGGCTAGGTACGGGGCAGGGCTTGAGTGCAGCAGGTGGCCTGGTGGACACCCACCTCCCGTACCAGCATGCCTGGGGTCCGGGCCCGCCTCTGCCACCTGCTCTAGCTTCCTGCTAGTGTGCACCCGCATGGCTCCCCGTCACCACCCAGAGACCCAGTGGAGCTCCCGCTCCTGGCCTTGACCTTCTATTGTAGGCCTTTGAGGAGTGGAAGTCCCCCTCCCCCCCTTGGTGGCTTTGTCATTCAATCTAGATTGTCCATCAGCACAGCTTAGGCTACCTCGGGCCAGGCCTGTCTCGGAGCTCAGCCGGAGCCTCATCGTGCCGCAGATGGGAGCCGAGACTCTGGGCCAGGTAGGCCTCCAAGGCCTCTCAGACGTCTCTCGGCCACGGGTGCTTTTTTGTGCCGCACTCAAGACTTGAGATGTGCAGGTGCGTGAAAGTGTTGGAGGACAGAGCTGCGGCGACCGTGTAGCTGCGCAGGTTCTCTGTCGCCGGTGCCGGGGACGCGGAGGGGCACCTGCCGAGTCACGGGCCAGGGCTGCCTGAGGACGGGGCCCCTTCTCCGAGGTGCACAGAGGCGCCCTATGGGCTAGCAGAGGCCCTGTCTGGGAGGGTTCTTCCAGGACAGAATCCTTCTGGTTCAAGGGTGAGTGACTATTATCTCGTAATGAGAGGAAACACGGAGCTCCAACAGGAATTTCCAGCTGTGGTCAGCAGCCCCGGGCGACCTGAGGCTGCCTGGCACGCGGCCCTTCCTGCCTTTGTCTGCCTCTGCCCTCTCCCTCTCACTCTGACCGCCCAGGCTGTGACGCCCTGGCGCTTGGCTCTGGGCCCTCTTCCCTCCCGCTCTGGCTCAGGCAGGAAGCAGCCCCTACCTGCGCACCTGGGCTGTGGGGATCCCAGGATCCCCTGGAGCGTGCGGAGGGTGTGGGCGCAGGGAGCCCGGGGAGCCGATCCATTAAGACAAAGGAAGAGTAAACAGAAGCAGATGTCCCTCCAGCTCAGGTCCCCGGCTGGCTGAAAAGCTGGAGCCCCAGGCAGCTGACAAAGGCGGGCTCAGGGCAGTCTGGGCGGTCTGGGGTGGTCTGGGGCGGTCTCGGGTGGTCTGGGGTGGTCTGAGATGGTCTCGGGTGGCCTGGGATGGTCTGGGGTGGTCTGGTGTGGTCTGGGGTGGTCTCGGGGTGGTCTAGGGTGGTCTGGGGTGGTCTAGGGTGGTCTGGGGTGGTCTGGGGTGGTCTCGGGGTGGTCTAGGGTGGTCTGGGGTGCTCTTGGGGTGGTCTGGGGTGGTCTGGGGTGGTCTTAGGGTGGTCTGGGGTGGTCTAGGGTGGTCTGGGGTGGTCTGGGGTGGTCTGGGGCGGGCTGCACTCCTGAGCCGGGCGCTGGGCTGGACTTAGTCCTCGTCTCTACACAGCTCCACCTTGCTTCCCTTCTTCCTCTCCCTGCACATGTGTGAATATCAAGTACACTACATCCTGTCCTCATCAATGCCAGCGGCCATGCTCAGCTGTAAACGATGGGCACCTGGGAGCTGCACACGCGCACATGCATACACACATGCATGCATATCACATACACAACTGCACGTTGCATGCACCACACACAGGTACACAAGCGCATTGAACGCACACACACACATAGCAAACGCATACAGTATGCATACTGCACACGTGTACACCACAGCACACACACATGTACGGCATATGTGTGCACACACAGCTGTCTTCTAGGCTGGGATGTAAAAGCCTTGAGGTGACCCGTTCACCAGGAGAGCTGGCTCTCTAGAACCTTCCATCTCCCTGCCTCAGACTGGGTTGTCCAAGCTTCACCACGTGCCCTTTGGGCACCAACTTTCACCTCAGTAAAGGGATGAGGGGACCAGGGGAGGCTCTAGGTGCCCCAGGCTCTGAGCCCTCCGGCTCCAGGGCTGTGTGCAGCCAGCACCCCTGCTCTGGCAGGGATCAGAGCCAGAGAGAGTCTGACCCTGGGGCTGTGGATGCGGCGCTGCTCTGGGGATGCCATGGGACCCTGGGGCTGTGGTGCTGGCGCTGCTCTGGGGATGCCGTGGGGCCATGGGGCTGTGGATGCTGGCGCTGCTCTGGGGATGCCGTGGGACCCTGGGGCTGTGGGTGCGGCGCTGCTCTGGGGATGCCGTGGGGCCATGGGGCTGTGGATGCGGCGCTGCTCTGGGGATGCCGTGGGACCCTGGGGCTGTGGGTGCGGCGCTGCTCTGGGGATGCCGTGGGGCCATGGGGCTGTGGTGCCGGCGCTGCTCTGGGGATGCCGTGGGGCCCTGGGGCTGTGGATGCGGCGCTGCTCTGGGGATGCCGTGGGACCCTGGGGCTGTGGGTGCGGCGCTGCTCTGGGGATGCCGTGGGGCCATGGGGCTGTGGTGCCGGCGCTGCTCTGGGGATGCCGTGGGGCCATGGGGCTGTGGATGCGGCGCTGCTCTGGGGATGCCGTGGGACCCTGGGGCTGTGGATGCGGCGCTGCTCTGGGGATGCCGTGGGACCCTGAGGCTGTGGATGCGGCGCTGCTCTGGGGATGCCGTGGGGCCATGGGGCTGTGGATGCCGGCGCTGCTCTGGGGATGCCGTGGGGCCCTGGGGCTGTGGATGCGGCGCTGCTCTGGGGATGCCGTGGGACCCTGGGGCTGTGGATGCCGGCGCTGCTCTGGGGATGCCGTGGGGCCATGGGGCTGTGGATGCCGGCGCTGCTCTGGGGATGCCGTGGGGCCCTGGGGCTGTGGATGCGGCGCTGCTCTGGGGATGCCGTGGGGCCATGGGGCTGTGGATGCCGGCGCTGCTCTGGGGATGCCGTGGGGCCATGGGGCTGTGGATGCCGGCGCTGCTCTGGGGATGCCGTGGGACCATCTCCCGCATGCCATTCCACAGCTGGTTCCCCTCGAAATAAAAGGCAGCCAGGGGCCCGGGCGGATTTAAAATTCTAATACTGGGTGGGTTAGACTGCTGCTCGGAACTTGCATCCCCTCTGAGTGCCTGGGGTCGAGCTCCGCCTCCACTTCCCATGCTGCTCCCTGCTGGCGCACACCCTGGGAAGGCAGCAGTCATAGCTCAAATGCTTGGGCCCTGCCCGCAGGGGAGGCTGACTCTGGGCTCCTGGCTTCGGCCTGGCCTCGTCCTGGCTGCTGTGGGCATCTGGGCAGAGAACAAGCAGATCTGCTCTCTGTCACCCTGCTCCTCTGCTCTTCAAATAAAATAAACCTTTAAAAACAGATCTTTTAAAGATTGCTTTATTTGAAAGGCAGAGAGAGAGAATCTTCCAGTCACTGGTTCACTCCCCAAATGGTGCAGTAGCCAGGGCTGGGCCAGACCAAAGCCAGGAGCCGGGAGCTTCTTCTAGGTCTCCCACAAGGGTACAGATGACCAAGCACTTGGGCCATCTCCTGCTGCTGTCCCAGGCACATTAGCAGAGAGCTGGATTGAAAGTGGAGCAGCCAGGACTCAAACTGGTGCCCACATGGGATACCAGCATCGCAGGCAGTGGCTTAACCTGCTGGCCACAACACCAGCCCCTAAAATCCTTAATAACCTAAAAATGTGCAAACTCAGTCCCAAGTACACTCTGCTTGTACTTTTAAGTAGTGTGTAACCGTCCCAGGCAAACAGGAAGGAGGGGAGGGAGACGCCCTACCTTCAGGTGTGTCTGCAGGAAGAGCTACTTCCTCCGTGGCCTGAGTTCCTCCCACACCCCTGTCCTGTGGACTTCACCGCCAGGTGACCCCTCGAGTCCAGGCAACAGGTCATCGAGCCCCAGGAGGCTGCCCGCCTGCTGCTGTTAATCTTCGGGCCGCCTCACTTCTCCCTTTTTGGAGTCTGGGTTTTCAGTCCAGCAGGCTTGAGGTGGGGCAGCAAGTCCCAGCTTACTGCTGTGGCCCCTAGAGGGAGCTTGGCGTGCAGCAGGGTGACTGGGGAGGGTCCCTGTCAGGGGAGGGAAGCAGGACTGGGAGGAGGAGACGCCCAAGTGCAGCGCAGTTGACACAACATCCCTGTCTTCCACCCTGAGTGAGGCCAGGGCTGGGTTCTGGGCCCTGCTCCCTGCTCCCTGCCCCCACGAGGTCGAGTTGGAGGTGGGCACCCCCACCCCAGGGAGGGGCCAGCCTTGGATGAGGCAGCTTCCTGTAGGCAGGGAGGGGCTGTGAGTTGTCATTGGTCCCTGAAGGGAATCTGGGCAGAGGCCAGAGAGTCCAGCCCGGGTTCTGAGTGCCCTACTCCCTACCTGGTTACCTTGCCCCAGCTCCTTGTCCGTGTTTAGTGTGCATTCCATGCTCTGCATCTGCAAATAGGGAGCCATGAGCACTAGGTGAGGCCGTGTCCTGCAGGGGAGAGAGCCCTGCCCCTTGGCTGGCTGCCCTCTGGGAGCTGCTGCCTGCTGGTCTGGTTGGGATCCAGGACTTTGGTTCACCCACGTTTATGAGGGGTGGGGCGCCTACGTGATAAGGAACCCTGTGCCCAGGTGTGGCCTTCTCACCCACTTCCTGCTCCCAGGGATGGGCGGGTCTTGCTCTCCCCTCCTGGTCTCCAGGGCCTCATGGGGCCTGGCCTGCTTGCCACCCCACCCCCTCCCTCTCAGGCAGGTTGGGCCTGTGTCGAGTGGGACGTGGGACGTGAGATCGTCTAGGTTATGGGTTTCCGAGCCTCCGCTGTGCCGTCTGCACAGAGCCCTGCCCGGTGTGGCCTCTGCCCCCTGCAACACAGCTGATGGACAGGAGCTGCCGGCAATATCTGTGGGAGACAGCAGCTCCTACACCCGGGCTCTGAGCCAGGCAGGGGCCTACCTCTTTGTCTGGGTCTCTGTCTCTGAGGGAACAGGCTCTGCCTTTTATCTTTTAAAAATATTCTATGTATTTGAGAGTTAGATTTGCAGACAGAGAGAGAGGTCTTCCATCCACTGGTTCACTCCCCAAGTGGCTGCAACATCCAGAGCTGGGCTGATCCGAAGCCAGGAGCCAGGAGCTGCTTCCAGGTCTCCCATGTGAGTGCTGAGGCCCAACGACTTGGGCCATCTTCCGCTGCTTTCCCAGGCCAAGGCAGGGAGCTGGGTCAGAATAGAAGCAGCCAGGACTCGAACCAGCGCCGTATGGGACACCAGAGCTGCAGGTGGAGGCTTAACCCACTGCGCCACGGTGCTGGCCACTGCTGTCTTATTTTTGACCTTGATGTGGGCCCTCAGGAGCCCTGCAGAATGGAAGGGGTGGAAGAGCAAGGGCAGAACTCAGGCATTCCTGGGCCCCCTGAATCCCACCTGTGCTCTCAGTATGGAGAGGTGGGAAGATTGCAGATGGATGAGGTGGGGCGGAGCAGAGCACAGCAGCCACAGAGGCGCCAAGCCCAGGAAGTAGGAAGCACTGGCGTGCCGCTGCTCAGAGGTGCATGCGATGCAGTCTTGTGCCTTTTCTACCCCTGCAGTGCCCACAGTATCTGCCCCCACACAGGCCGGAGTCCAAACTCCAGCTCACCCAGCGCGCCAGAAAATGGCAGAACCTAGGGTGCTTTCCACTCCCGAGAGCTTTAGTCACTAGAGATTTTCCCTCACTTTTTAAAAAACTGACTGCCAGTGCCCCCTCTTCCTCCTCCCTTCAGTAATCGTTTCTTTAGAGAAATCTATTTTTATTTTTTGAAGATTTATTTATTTGAAAGGCAGAGTTATAGAGAGGGAGAGACAGAGGCTAAGAGAGAGGTCTTCCATCCACTGGTTCACTCCCCAAATGGCCAGAACAGCCAGGACTGGGCCAGGCTGGAGCCAGGAGCTTCCTCCGGGTCTCCCATGTGGGTGCAGGGGCGCAAGCACTTTGGCCATCCTCTACTGCTTTCCCAGTGCCTTGACAGGGAAGTGGAGCAGCCAGGACTTGAACTGGCACCCACACGGGATGCCGGCACCACAGGCGGAGGCTTAACCAGTGTCCATCCCTTGCTCATTCATTTTATTTAAAAGAAGAGAGAGAGCAAGTTTCCATATGCTGATTCACTCTCCAAATGCTCACAACAGCCAGGGCCAGGCCAGGCAAAAGCCAGGAGCCTGGAACTCAATCCAGTTCTCCCACGTGGGTTGCAAGGACAGAAATATTTCAGCCATCGCCTGTGACCTCCCGGGCTGTGCATGATCAGGAAGCTAGTTTGGAAGCAGAGGACCCGGGATGTGAACCAGGAGTTCAGGTATGGATGCCAGCATCCCAAGTGGCATCGTCACCACTGCTTCCCAGGGCTTTTCCTGATCAATGGCTATGGCCACATGGCTTTTCCTGATCGATGGCTATGGCCACATGGCTTTTCCTGATCGATGGCTATGGCCACATGGCTTTTCCTGATCGATGGCTATGGCCTCATGGCTTTTCTTGATCGATGGCTATGGCCTCAATGGGCCCTGTATCACACATGGCAACACTTGCTGGAGGGGAGCCACATCTGCCCTGGCAGCTACTCCCTGTTAAGTGTGGCCAGTCTACAGGAGAAGTGGTGAGTTGTGTACTCCAGGGGCTGGCGCAGTGGTAATCATAGGGCAAGCCTCTGTCTGTGGTGCTGGCATCCCATATGGGTGCCCAGTTCACATCCCGGCTGTTCTTCTTCCAATCCAGCTTCCTGCTAATGACCCTGGGAAAGCAGTGGAGGATGGGCCAAGTGCTTGGGCCTCTGCACTCATGTGGGAGATCCAGAAGAAATTCCTGGTCTCTGGCTTCAGATTGGCCCAGCTCTGGCCATATGGCCATCTAGGGAGTGAACCAGAAGATGGAAGATTCTCTCTCTCTCTCTCTAAAACTCCGCCTCTCAAATAAATAAGGTAGTCCAGAGTCAGTGGCCTTTCTTTGCATTTTTTAAAGGTTTATTTTATTTATTTGAAAGAGTGAAAGAGAAAGAGATCTTCCATCTGCTGGTTCACTCCCCAAATAGCCACAATGGCCGGAGCTGGGACAGCCAGAAGCTGGAGCCCCATGAGTATAGGGGTCCAAGCACTTGGGCCATCCTCTGCTGCTTTCCCAGGTGCATTAGTAGTGAGCTGGACTGGAATCAGAGCAGTCAGGACCCTAACTGGTGCTCTGATATGGGAAGCCAGAGCTGCAGGCTTAGCCCACTCCCCTACAGTGCCAGTCCCTGTACTTGAACCTTGGATCACAGTAGTTGTGGGGCCTCGAACAAGTGATGCACTGTGCCTCAGTTTCCCTGTCTGTCCAACACGATGGAATAGAATCCACCTCACAGGGTGCTTGTGACAGCACTCAGTGCCTAGTTGTACTGAGTGTCAGCTGTCGCAGACCACAGATGTCAGTGGGCAGACACTCACGTAAAGTCCCACAGACGTCACTCGTTGTCTTAAGATGCTCTACTGACTCTCAGACTCCAGGCTACACAGTGCCGCTAGCCCGAGGACAACCAAGTTGGGAAAGTCAGACTTCCATTAATGAGGACCCCCACCCCCAGTCAGACAACTTCCTCCAGAAGGCTCTATTCGGCTGCCCAGGGGTTGTGGGGGCAGCCTCGGCCCGAAGAGAAGCACCGTCAGGCTCCCGGTCTGCAGCTCAGCGCGCACCTCCTGGATCCCAGGACCCCACCCCTTCCTGTGTCTCAGGGCCCTGTCAACAGCCAAGTCCCCCGGAGCAGCACTGCCGGCTGACTCCTGCTGGGGGAGTGAGTGCCCTGAGCTACCACCCCAGAGGCAGGGATTTTTTTATTGTTCCTAAACCTAAGTCTGGAGCTTCCAGCAGGGTGTCCTGTCCTGGTTCAGGGACCGCCCTAACCGTCACCGCCGCGATGAAGCAGGGGTTACTCCGTGCTGGGAGAGCCGCTGCCCTGCCTCCAGCACGCAGGCCAGAGCCCCTCTCCAGCCGCACCTCCCGTCTGCCACGCTCTGCTGCACCTGCCTGCCCAGCAAAGCACAGAACGAGACGTTCAGTCCGAGCTACGCGACTGCAGTCACCGCACAGAAGAGAGCTGGAAAGACGGGCCTGGGGCTTGGTGATGGAGAGGGGGAGGCTGTGGGCCGAGCACCAGCTGAGGACTTTTCCAGAGGTGTGGTGACCATAAAGGCAGGTGAGGCCAGCTAGGCAGGACGCGGCCTCCCCAGGCGACACTGCCTCTTCCTGTTCTGTAGGCCATTCTTCCCTGGCTGCGCGGGGCACACGGAGGACAGACGCGCCGGGGGGGCTGGTCTCGGGGGCTGACGGGCTCTGTCGCCGACCCACGGATTGTTTTAGGTGTCGGGCAGGCAGGGTGAGGAGGGCTGCCTGCTCACAGAGCTGCTACTGTAGTCGGGGAAATAAATCAGAGGTAAATTTAGATGCCACAGACACCACAGTGGCATTGGTCAGTAGCTGGCAGAGCAGGGCCCTGGGGCCAAATCCAGCCCTTGTCCTGGTTTTCCTTTGTTGAATGTTTAAAGGATTGTAAAACAAAACCAAGTTAGGCACACAAGCCCAGCTCTCCATTATCTGGTCCTTTATAGGACGAGTTTGCTGAGCCCGGGTCAAGGCGGCGACTCGGCACGGTACACGGTACGGTGATCCAGCGGACGCTGCTCATTCCTCTCTTGGAGCCCAGCCACAGAGAACTGTGGTAGCCCTGAGCCTCGGGTGGGATGGGGCCTTAGCTGCCTAAGCCCAATCAGGCTCCAGAAGGAAGCAGGCCTCGGTTTAGGGATGTGCCCGTGAGCACGTGGATTCCCCTGGGCTGACTGTGGGTCCAGCGTCTTTCCCTTGGGTGCTGGAGGACGAGAGACTCTTGGTAGGAGTGGGACTTGGACGTGAGGCCTGGGGTGCTGCAGCCATTTTGCTAGTGTGCAAGACATCAGCAGGATGAAGCTGACCCGTGGAGGAAGGGAAGGACCCAGGCCTGGCCATACCACAGCTCGGTCTGGTTTGCTTTTCGACTTTTAGCTCCCATGTCAATAATTTCCCATCCGTGTTTAAGCCAGTTGGGGGTTCTTGTTTCTTCCTTATTAAGTTTATTTTTATTTATTTGAAAGGCAGAACGAGAGAGAGAGATCTTCCATCCTTTGGTTGGCTCCCCAAGTATCTGCCAGGGTCAGGGCCGGCCAGGCTGAGCCCAGGAGCAGGACCTCCATCTGGGTCTCCCGCGCGGGGGGCAGGGACTCAAGTACTGGAGCCACTGGCGGCCTCCCAGTTAGCAGTAGCTGGACTGGCGGCAGAGTGGGGCTCGGTCCCAGGCACCGTGACCTGGGATGCAGGTGCCCCAGGGACAGCTTGACCACAACACCCACATCTGTTTTTTTGACCCAGTGCATCCTAACTGCTAGAGGAACGTCAAGGAAGAAGTGGCGATTCAGCCGGGCCCTGGCGATGCCAAGCGATGCCAAATGACTCAGGAGACCTGGAGGAAAACCTTGCAAGCAGAGGCAGATGCCCTGAGTGCGCACGGATGAGACACCCCAGGGCAGCCGGAAGGCCAGTGAGCCCCGGCGAAGATGGCATGGGACGGGCACGGGGCTGGGCGCGGCCGAGGTGGCTTCGGGGAGCTGAGATTGTACTCCAGAGGCATTGGCGAGCTGCCGTTACTTCTTTTGCACTTAAATCCATTTTTATTTATAGTTCAGCAATACAGTACGCAGCGTGACGAGCTGCAACACCCAGGCACACTCTCGTGCAGCCGTCACCCAGATGAGGAATGTTCCCGGCTTCCGCGAGCTGCGGATTCAAGGTGCTCGCTAGCTACGGGAAAGCGAGTGGAAGGAAACAAGGCGAGGTGGTGGTGGTTGACTTAGTGAACCCAAAGGATTATTTATCGATGCTGAAAGTATTAATGAGCTGCTACCCTTCTTCCTTACCGGGCCTTTCAAGTCCAGTGTTCGCTTTGCACTCACCGCCTGGTCGGTGTAGCTAGCCACGACCCGGGGGGCCAGGCACTCATGTACTGGACAGCGCAGGTGCAGAAGGCTGGGGCTCGAAGGACGAGCAGCCAGCACTGAGAGGAACAGAAACTGTGCGAGGCAGCCTCGACTTTATTCAAAGTGTAACTGCTTTGTTTTTCTGAAAGCAAAGTTGGCTCACGCCCAGTCTCAGTTCCCTAACCCTGTATCCCCTAAGGTCTCAGATTACTCAACACAGGATACTGCCAAGGGTCCAGTTCCTTCTCAGGCTGCCTTGTGAATGGGGAGTTCTGCACAGCCCCCGGCAGCAGGCACGGACGGTCCTCTCCCCATCCTCCAGCCTCGAGCCTCCTCCCTGAGTTAGCGCAGATGTTCACATGGGAGCCTTCCTCAGGCTCTGGGTCAGAGCTCGCAGGAGCACAGTGCGTGCCCAGGGCCGTCCGAACCCCCGTCCACGCCCATGGTCCCCTGGCCGCCAAGCCTCATCCGCGGGGCCCCAGAGGCCCAGAGCCTTCCGTGCCTGGCCGCAGGACTCCGCGGGCCTGCTGGGCGAATCCTCGGGGAGCAACGCTCCTGTTGACAGCATCACAGTAGCCGGGGCAGCGAGATGGGGGGCCACACTGCTGCTTCCTCAGGGCCGGGGTGTGGCGGAGGCTCAGGTGCAGGCTTGAGGCCCCTTGGGTGTAGCCGACCTGAGGGAGGCAGGGCCCAGCCTCCCACGGAGGCCAGCAGGGGGACGATGGGCCCCCGGCCCGGAGCCCATGGTAACCCAGCCTCCTCGCCTGTTTTCCCATCTGGCACTGGCTTTCCACGCCTGTTCACACACAGGTGTGCAGCGGCAGAGCTGCCCTGTTTCAAGGGCAACGCTGTGGAGGAGGGGGGTTGGCCTAATCCCACTGGGTTTCATTTCAATTGCTGGGTGTGCCCTTGGCTCTCCCGGGCCCTCCTTTGATGTCTGTACAGCGCCCTGCAGTTCCCGTCAGGACACGGGTCCCCGTCCCGACCTGTACCCCAGGTGTGTCACTCCGGGTACACGGCCCGATTAACCGGGCCTCGCTTCCCCCGGGGTTAAAATGCCAGTTACTGTATCTTGGAGGCTGTAGTGACTGCCGGGTGGGTGTGGGCATTTGGCTGAATGGTTAGGACATAGCTTGCAACCCTGAAGTGCTGGGTTCAAGGCCAGCCCCCACTCCGTCTATTCCAGCTTGGTGCTAAGGCGCCCTGGGAGGTTCCTGACCTTCATGGAGTGCCAGGCTCCTGACCGGCCCGGGCCAACCCAGGCTGTTGTGAGAACAGACGATCTCTGTGCCCCGATGCATCTCAAGTAATAAATGAAAAAAATAATAATAATTCAGTCACTGCACGTGAGAGCGCGCAGGGGAAGTGGTGCGGGGCCCGGGAGCGGGACGGCCTCCCCAGGGAGGAATCGCCCTGCGGTCTGGGGCTCTCCAACGGCAGCCCCTGGGACGGCTCCAGCCGGGTCCCCGGACCCCACACCGGTCTCTCTCCAGCCGCTGGGCGGGGGCGCGGCCGCACCGCAGGCTCGTCCCGGGTCCCGGGAGCTGCGCGCACCTGCGCCGCAGCCCGGGGCCACCCTGCCTTCCCGGCCCGGCCCTTCGGCGAGGTCCTCCTGGACTCCTGCTCGGGTGGAGCGTCATGGCCCGGCCAAGCGCGCGCCGCCTTTGTCCGTCCCGGGCCTCCCTGGGACGCGGGGCGCCCAGATCCAGGGGCGCGGAACGTTCCCCGCACTCGCACACGCGTTCGCACCCCGCTCCACCGAGCACCGCCCCATCGGGCCCCATTGTTCCCGGGCGACGGCCCTCGCCTTCCAGACCCCCGGCCCGGGGCGGGGGCGGAGCCGGCGCTGCCAATCACGGCGCGGCGCACGTGCCGCACGTCCCCGCTCCGGCCGGCCCCGCGCAGGCTCCGTGGGGCGCGGGGCACTGTGGGGCCGGGAGGTGTGAGCGCGCGGGGGCGTCGGGGGTCTGCGGGGCGCGGCGTGTGGAGGGCCGCACGCACTCCGGGGCCCCCGGGGAGGACATCCCGGGGCGGGAGAAGGGGCCTGCACCTCGCGGGCCCCCTCTGTAGTAAGGGGCGCGCCGGAGACCCCAGCCGTTCCCACTGAGTGCGCCGCGGACAGGTGGCCACGGCCCGCCCAGCCAGGGACCCGCCGGGAGGGGGCGGGCAGAGGGAGATGGAGGGCACCTGTGCAGGGGCAGCTCTCCGCTGTAGACCCTTCCTCGCCCCCAGCCAGAGAAGCGGCGTGGGTCACAGACCCCGCGCAGGTGTGGACCGAGGGGCCGGCGCGAAGCCGGGCAGGCCGACCTCCGCCCGGGGTGCCCCGGGCCCGCGTGGGGCCAGTGCCATGTGGCCGGGAAAGCGCCCCTTTGACGTGCGGGTAGGACTTGGGCCCCCTGATGTGGCGGTGACCAGAGACTTAGCAGGGGCTGGCTGCCTGGGCTGCGGGCTCACCACACGCGTCGCGGGGCGCGGGAAACAGGCCGCAAAGACAGGGTTTTCCGTTTCCGGGTGCGTCCTTCCCGGGGTGTTCGTTGTGAAATTACAGTGGGAAGCTTTGGGCTACGCAGGTCCACAGAGCGCTTTTCCTTGCGTCCTGGCGGGCCTGCGAGGCAGGCGTCTGCCTTCGGTAAGCGGTCCCTGCTTACAGAAGTTAATGGGATTAATTAAGTGCATCAGGCCAAGCCAGACGCTAAGCCGTGCCGGGCCAGTGTGAGGAGGCGAGGAGTGGCCGGCTGGCCTCACCGCTGAGTGCCCCGTCGGCGCCGCGAGGTCTTCAGGGATCAGGAGTGTCTCGGCTTTGCCCTTTCTTTGGTTAGCGCCGTCTCCAAGTGGCATTAGAAGTGGAGCTCCCAAACAAGTGGCTTCGAGGCAGCCTATGCCGTGTCTCTGCGTTGAAATTTGCTCCCAGGCCGGGTCTGTCCCTTCCTTCTCCATGGCCCAAGTTGCACAAAACGAGCCACTTGGCCCCGGCCACGGGCCTGGAATGCAACGGAACGTGGGTGTTTGTCCTTTGACATGGCTATTGTGACTTGACTTTGTCCTCACAAAGCCAGTCCAGCACCGTGGGTTGACTTGGTCCGTCTTGTGTTGCTGAGCCGGTTGGTAGTTTATACGGGAGAGGTGCGTATTTGGCACCCGCGTCTGCCCAGGTCCCCAGGCTTGTTTCACAGCCATTGTGGGACCTCATCCACTCGTGGACCGGACAGCTCCCATGACCCAGAGGCCCCGCCACCTCTCAGCCCCACTGCTCTGGTGGAGAGAAATCATATTCAAACCAGGACATTACCTAAGTGACCTGTTCCCCAAGGATTTATTCATTTACTTATTTGAAAGAGCGAGAGCGAGGGGGGGGGGGGGGTCTTCCGTCTGCTGCTTCACTCTTCAGATGACCACAGCAGCAGAGACTGGGCCAGGCTGAGCCAGGAGCGCCACACGGAAGGTCTCCACATGCGTGACGGGGCCCAAGCACCTGGGCCACCATCGGCTGTCTCGGGAGCATTAGCAGGGAAGTGGCTGGGAAGCAGGGTACTAGGCTGGAGCCAGAGCTCCAATACGGGCTGGGGGCCTCCAGCGCAGCGTAACCCACTGCGCAGCCACACAGCCCTCTCACCTTTTCCAGGGGGCTGCCTGGATCGAGGGTGTCCTCCTGAGGGCCCTGCTGAGCTGAGAGACCAGTGAGCAGAGTGTGGTGGGCTGTTCTGAAGACGCTGTGTCCCGGGAGACCCGGGAGGGGGCGGGGAGGCTGAGCAGCCCTCTGGGTGTCCGCGGCCGGTCTGGGAGGAATGCAGGCGCCGCAGAAGTCGGGGTACCCAGCCAGGGCCGCTCCAGCCAAAGGCTGATGGGCGGTCAAGCCCGGGCGGGCTTTGCTCTTAGCATGGAGAGAAGGCGCCACACCTGTGACACCAGAAATACCATGGGATTTGCTGGCTGCCTGCCGTGTCCTCGGCGCTTCATGGAAACCCCTTGTGATGGGTTGCTACAGGCCGGGAAACGGCCGCCGTGTCCCAAGCGGAAGTGGCCTGGGCGATCTGCTCTGGCTTTGTAAGCACTGGGGGATGGCAGTGCAGAGACTGGTTTACAAGATCTTATCATGAGGGAAGTCAGGGGCTTCCTAGACTCCATCCCCCGCAGGAGAGGGGGCTGGATCCGAGGGAGCAGGGACAGATAAGGGTGTCCTGATGGCAGAGATGTGCAGGAAGGAATCGGGACAAACGACACAGGGTAATTGGTGCTGTTGGGGTGGGCCAGAGCGCCTTTGGTGAGCGCATGTTTAGGGAGAAATGAGAGGTGGGGCCTGGTGGGCCAGGGTGCCAGCTGAGGCATGGTAGGAAGGCGGCTGTGCGCGGCTGCAGGACCTGTGGTGTGGCCAATTCCTTCTAAGTATCGTCGTAACGCTGCACAGTTTTGTGTTTTCCTTTTTAATATTTTATCTACTTGAAAGGCAGAGTCACGGAGAG
Source organism: Sylvilagus floridanus (assembly GCA_949820135.1). Classification (NCBI taxonomy): domain Eukaryota; kingdom Metazoa; phylum Chordata; class Mammalia; order Lagomorpha; family Leporidae; genus Sylvilagus; species Sylvilagus floridanus. The sequence goes on along the minus strand of OX463236.1, from coordinate 1,839,283 downwards.
AAGAGACAGAGAGGTCTACCATCTGCTGGTTCTCTGCTCAAATGGCCATAACGTCTGGGGCTGGGCCAGGCTGGGCCAGGAGCCAGGAGCTTCTGGAAGTCTCACAGGGTGTAGGGGCCCAAGGACGTGGGCCACCCTCGGCCGCCTTCCAAGGAGCATTAACAGGAGCTGGAGTGGAAGTGGAGCAGCCGGGACTTGAACTGGCACCCACATGGAATGCCGGCGTCACAGCTGGCGACTTCACCTGCTATGCCACAGCCCCGCCCCCACTGCGCAGTTGTAACACAGTGCTGTTGGCTGAACTGTGTGTGTGTCCTGTAACCCACACGTAACTCGTAGTACTTCAGAATGTGACCTTCTGGCAAGGGGGCTTCGCAGATGAAATGAGTTGAGAGGAGTTGCCTTAGCGGAGGGAGGACTTCTGCACCATGGTTAGTGTCCGTATACGAAGAGGGAGTCTGGACACAGACGTGCACAGGGGCGGGAAGGCAGAGGCCGCCCAGCCAAGGAACACCGAAGCTGACCCCGCCAACTCACCAGAGGCCAAGGGAGAAGCCAAGAAGAGATTCTCCCTCCCAGCCCTTAAAGGGAACCGAGTCTGGTGAACCTTGATCTTCAAGTCTGGCCTCCAGAGCTGTGAAGTGCCGCGCTTGTGTGGTTCCTGCCTCCCAGGCTTGGCACTCGCCCCAGCCCTAGGTAACTGATGTGCGGGGCGCTTCTCTGATGGTGGCCTAGTGGGGCAGGGCCCAGACTTGGGGACCTCTCTTGGAGGAAATGATTCTCCAGCAGGATGATGCGTGTATATCACTTCAAACGCAAAGTGGGCGTGGGTGTTCGGCTTTGGGACACTGCATCCCGTGTCAGAGTGCCTGGTTTGAGCCCCAGCTCCGCTCCCAGTTCCAGCTCCCTGTAATGCAGACCTTGGCGGCCAGGGGTGAGGCTTGAGGAGTTAAGTTCCTGCCCCCACTTGGAGACCCTGATGGAGTTCTGGGCTCCTGGCTTCAGCCTGGCCCAGCCCTTGCTGTGGTGGACCTTTGGGGGAGTGAACCGGCAGGGGGGATCTTTGTCTCTGTCTCTGTCTCTCTCTCTCCCCCTCCCCCTCCCCCTCCCCTTCCCCTCCCCCTTCCCCTCCTTCTCCCTCCCTCCCACCCTCCCTCCTCCCCACTCTCTCTCTTCCTCTCCTTTCCAAATACATGCAATAAGTTAATACAAAGCAGAATCAATACATAAGGACGATGGTGAACAATTCACTTGCTCCCAGCCGTTCGTCACGCAGTTGTCTTCCCAGAGGCGAACACTGTCTCTCTGCAGCCTCTCTTTCTGGTATTCCCATCTTTCTGGGTAACAGGCTTGTGTTGCTGCTTCTTGATTTCCACGTGTGGACATTGCGCTGGCCTCCCCATCGTGGCAGCTGACCGCCTGCTTTCCTTCACCCGGCCCTTCCGTGTCCTCCGTCCCAGTGTTTGGTGAAACCATTCCTGTTGCTAGGGCATGGCAAACACTTCACCTGGGAGCCACACTGGGCTGTAGGGCAACACCCTCTCATACAGCCTTCTCTCCCTCTGGAGCTAAGAGCAGGTTTGCTTTCGCATCTGCCTGATTTTCTCTTGAGCCTATATTGAGAGCGTCCTCAGAAAGCCCTCCAGCCCTGTTTAGCCAGCTCATCCCGGTCACCCGTGGCCGTGGCCTTCTTCCCTGGTCTCTGCTGCCAGCGTGACTCCAGGCTCCTGCTCCGGTCTGCGGCCGGAGGGCTTTCTGAGGACTTCCTGAAAGGCTCGAAGGCCCTTAGCCCGGTGGAGCTGGGCCTTGGGATCCACGGAGCAGGGCTCTGGGACCTGGTAGCACCGTGCGTTTCCTGCACAGTGGCTCAGGGAGCTAGGCGGAGTATTTTTACCCGATTTATTGCTACGGACTCAATCTCAGAGTAGCAGGGGTTCATTAAGTCCCAGGTCCCCTGCTATTCCACTTCTACTGAAGACGAAACTCACGCAGCTGGGAGGTAACAGGAAGTAATGGTGGTGGTGTACAATGTAGTGGCCCTGGGGAGGCCGTGTATATTACAGTCAGTTATGGGCATTGTGGTTTATTGTTATTTTTAATTTGAGAGGATGAGAGGAAGGAGAGGAGGAGAGAGAGAGAGAGAGAGAGGGAGGGAGGGAGGAGGGAGGGAAGAAGGAAGGAGGGAGACAGGGGAGACCGATCCCGAATCTGTTGGTCCACTCTTCAGATGCCTGTAATAGCAGCCACTGGGCTGGGCTGGGCTGCAGTCCAATCAGGTCTCCACGTGAGGGGCAGGGAGAGGGAGCTGAGGACTTGACCTCCCCTGGTCTACATTAGCAGGTGCAGGAGCCGGGCATCAGAGGCAGGGCGTATCGCCCGACAGGCCAGCCACCGCCCCGGACGTCCGCTCTAAGACGAGAATAATCAAGAGCACTTCTAGGCCAGATCAAGTTTGTCCTTCTCGCCTGTGGGACATCACTGGGTGCAACACAGCCAGGGTTAGTAGCACCAGGAAACAGAGTCCTCTCTTCTGTTTGTCACTCGGCACCGACGTAGGCTCAGGGCCGTCTCCAGCCTGGCTGAGCTCCCCCGTGGCTGATGTCCTTCCATGACAGCCTTTATCACTGCGATAAACATCAGGAGTAGCTCAGCTTTACCGGGAGTCTCACGTGTGTGGGGCTCATGCAGCCCTCTCCCCGCACCCCAGCATCTCCTGGAGTCTCACGTGTGTGGGGCTCATGCAGCCCTCTCCCCGCACCCCTGCATCTCCTGGAGTCTCACGTGTGCGGGGCTCATGCAGCCCTCTCCCCACACCCCGGCATCTCCTGGAGTCTCACGTGTGCGGGGCTCATGCAGCCCTCTCCCCACACCCCTGCATCTCCCGGAGTCTCACGTGTGTGGGGCTCATGCAGCCCTCTCCCCACACCCCTGCATCTCCCGGAGTCTCACGTGTGTGGGGCTCATACAGCCCTCTCCCCACACCCCTGCATCTCCCAGGAGTCTCACGTGTGCGGGGCTCATACAGCCCTCTCCCCACACCCCTGCATCTCCCGGAGTCTCACGTGTGCGGGGCTCATGCAGCCCTCTCCCCACACCCCTGCATCTCCCGGAGTCTCACGTGTGCGGGGCTCATACAGCCCTCTCCCCACACCCCTGCATCTCCCAGGAGTCTCACGTGTGCGGGGCTCATACAGCCCTCTCCCCACACCCCTGCATCTCCCAGGAGTCTCACGTGTGCGGGGCTCATACAGCCCTCTCCCTACACCCCTGCATCTCCCAGGAGTCTCACGTGTGCGGGGCTCATACAGCCCTCTCCCCGCACCCCGGCATCTCCTGGAGTCTCACGTGTGCGGGGCTCATGCAGCCCTCTCCCCACACCCCTGCATCTCCTGGAGTCTCACGTGTGCGGGGCTCATGCAGCCCTCTCCCCACACCCCTGCATCTCCCGGAGTCTCACGTGTGCGGGGCTCATACAGCCCTCTCCCCACACCCCTGCATCTCCTGGAGTCTCACGTGTGTGGGGCTCATACAGCCCCTCTCCCCGCACCCCAGCATCTCCCAGGAGTCTCACGTGTGCGTGGCTCATGCAGCCCTCTCCCCACACCCCTGCATCTCCCAGAGTCTCACGTGTGCCGGGCTCACGGCACACCCCAGCCAGCTTCCCTGGCACCAGAGTCCCTTTGCCAGGCCCATGTTACCCACAGCTCTGGGGCTGAGGGGTGAGTGACGGGGGGGGGGGGTGCTCCGGTGACCAAGGGGCCACTTGCTGCAGGCAGGAGCTGAGGTTCCTGGGACGTGAGTGGGAATTTCCTACATTCCATCCCCCCGGCAGGGCTGAGTTTGTTGCTTTCATGGGAAACTTAACTTTACCTCGAGGTTCCTGTTTGGTTTTTAGTCCCCACTGGACCCTCATCTCTGCACCTTTAGACTTTTTGGCCTCAGCTGTTCTGTGGATTTTTGCTGAGTTTCTTTGGTCAAGGTCAGGGTGTCTGTTTTCCTTTTGATTTCTCAGTAACCCGGCTCGGAGTTCGTGATCCCACAACCTCAGGGGTCTCCTGAGGTTGCGGGAAAGCAGCTCCGGAAGTGGTTGGGCTTTGGGAGTTCTAGAAATAGAGCCCGGGATCTAGACGCAGAGAACTTGGTGAGCCCGTGTGACCCGCTGTCCAGGGGCTGAGCAGAGTGCTGGGCCAGCCTCCTGCCTCGGGGGCCGTGTGCAGAGTGCATGCCAAGCCGCTGGGCAAGCCCCGGGCCCCACCGTGAGGAGCTCTCCTGAGCTTAGGGGAAGCAGCTGGAGTTGTTCCTGATTTGAGTCAGTTTAGACTCAGCTGCAACAACCCGCGTGTCCACGAGACACAGCGCACTGTTTCCCGGGGACTTGGTTCCAGCTCGGTGACCCCGGGGGCCCAGGCGCTTTCCGTTCTCTGACCTCGCCAGGCTGTGACTGTCTCCTCGTGCTCCAAACTGACCGCTAGAGCTCCAGCCATCACCAGAGACGTCCGGTGTCAGGCGGAGGAAAGGCGGAAGGGGCTGTGTCCCTGCTTTTGTGGAGACCCCCTGGAAGAGCACGCTGGACCTTTGCCCGCCTCTCTCTGGCCAGAGCTTAACAGCCAAGGCCAAGTTGAAGAGAGCCAGGTGCGTGTAGTCGTTAGCAGGTGCAGTGCTGGCTGGCTGAGTTTGGGTTCTAGGGAGAGGCAGCTCCGGTGCTCGTCTGAGTGGGCGGCTGGCAGTCTGTCGGGGAGAGCTGGGTTTAGAAGCCGTGAAGTGAGCAGGTTGCTGGGATTTGTAACTCACTCAACTCTCTCGTGAGCCTACGCGGGTCACTTTACTTTTTTGAGCTTTAATATCTTCACTTTAAAAAAAGCCTCTTTGTCCTCTGGTTTTCCAACTGTGCTCCGAGTGCTGGGTCTGTCCCCAGGAGTGACTGGGAGTCAGGGGACTGGGCCAAGCGCGGGGTCGTCGGTCGTCCCCGCTCCGAGCGCACCTGCGTTTTCACTCCATGGGTGCAGCAGCCGGAGGAGGACCTCCGGGAGCAGTTGTGGGTTTGCAGAGAGGCAGGCTGGACTGGTTCTGTACGTTCAGGTTTCTCTGGTTCTGGAGATGCTTCTGCAGTTGCGCAAGTCCAGTGAGCCGTCGGAAGAAAAGCTCGGTTGTACTTCCATAGTTCTGTGGGTCACTGGACCTCAGGGGTGTCAGGATATATTCCCTCAGGCCAGGTGTGGCAAGAAAACGAACTCTGGAACAAATAGGCAAGCTTGTTGCCTTGACTGCCGTTTTCTGTCTGCTCCTCGGTCTCTCTGAGCCTCAGTTTATTCCTCTGTAAAATGGGCCCAGGACTAGTCTGATGCTGCTCTGTGAACTCAGTGTAATCAAGTAGGCTGTAGGTAAACGGTAGTTTACTTCGGTGCCACCTGTTCATCACAGTGTCCCACACACGTAGGCATTAGATAGGAAGTGCTCGTATTAATGAATGATGCAGCCAGTGGGTTCCCAAGGCTCAAAACAAAACCAGTGGCCCTGGAACCCTGAGCGTGACTCGGATCAGGTGTCTGAGCTGAGCCGGTCACGCCTAAGGGTGAGATTTCCTTCCAGTGTGCCATGTCCTGGAACCCGCGAATCCCACTGCTCTCCTCATCTTCAGTCTCCTCCACTGCCTCCCTGGCCCCTCATCCACAAAGCATTCTGAAGGCTTTTTCGTCTTAAAAGAAAACACTTTGTTCTCTGGGCGAAGACTCCAGCTGCCCATGTCTGTCTTCTGTTCACAGCCAGGGACTCAGGCTGTGCTGTCTACACTGGTGCCTGTCACGTGTGTCCGTGCCCACGGTGAGCTGACCGCCACCGAGAGTTCTTGCCGAGTCCATGAACGGCCCCATGAGCAATCTTAGCTCTTAAGGGGCCTGCGTGGCGCCAGCGCCTCGGTTTGGTGAGCTCATTCAGTAGCTTGGAGGAAGTGACATTCAGTGTGTGAACGTGAATCACGCGTGTCAGCGTGGGCCTCGTGTCTCACCCCGCAAGGATAGGGTGCGTATGTGTCTGCACACTCCCCAGCTGTCACGCGTGTCAGCATGGGCCTCGTGTCTCACCCCGCAGGGATAGGGTGCGTATGTGTCTGCACACTCCCCAGCTGTCACGCGTGTCAGCATGGGCCTTGTGTCTCACCCCGCAGGGATAGGGTGCGTATGTGTCTGCACACTCCCCAGCTGTCACGCGTGTCAGTGTGGTCCCTCTGCACTCACTGTGGCTGCCCCACTTGTTCTGCTCTGCCTCACTTCAGCCTCACCTGCTGAGTGCCACCGTGTGGAAGGGATGGCCGTAAGGTCTGGATAATTCCAGCGCCTTATAGCATAGAAGGAAAGGCAACATCACCCAGCATTGTGGCCATTTGGGGAGTGAACCAGCAGATGGAAGACCTCTCTCTCTCTCTTTCTCTTTCTCTTTCTCTTTCTGTCTCTCCCTCTCTCTGTCTGTATCTTTGCCTCTCAAATTAATCTTTTAAAAAAAGAAAAGAAAGAAAAGGAGGCTGGGGAGCGAGGGCAGCAAGGGAGGAGGGCGGCTGAGACGTGTGTAAGTGTGAGGGGGCCGGGTAAACAAAGCACAACCCCTGAGTTTGCTCTAGAAACATCTACCCTGTCTTCCTCTGTCCTGGTGGTAGAGAAGCCTAGAATGTTCTGGAAGGCTGGAAGCAAAGTGGCATGAGAATTTCTCCTGGGCTCTTTGTGGCTGAGATGGATACTGAGGAGTGGGTAAGGAGTTCTGTGGGCCCATTGGGTGAGTTCAGGGGGAGTCTCCCCACACACACCTCACCCTGACCTCGTGGGCCCACTGGGTGACTTCGGGGGAGTCTCCCAGCACACGAAGCTCAGTACCATGGCCACTCCAACCCAGCTGTGTGAAGGGGAGGCAGCTGGTCTGGAATGGCCTATTGCCAAGCAGGCCTGGAGCCTGGATGGGCTTGGGGGGAGCAGGGACTAGGACGGACTCGAGACCTGGTGTGTCCCGAGGAGGCAGGGGATGAATGCAATGGAACGTAGTCAGCAGGTTCTGGTGTCTGGATCTTAGAAGACTTGCAGATTAGCGGTCTGAGTTACACGTTTGTTGCAGCTGGGGGCAACAGGAACTGGGGTGGCAGTGCCCCTCGGCAGTGACTGGAGGAAATCTGCACTGGGCCTCCTGCTGGCTCTTAGCAGGCAGCCCTTACAGCAGGGCCGAGGGATGGGTCAGGGAGACAGGTTAGAGGAACGGAGCCGACAGGGGGCTTGGCTGGGGGCACGCCTGTGAGGGAGCGGAGCAGACAGACGGCTGGAGGCACGCGTGTGAAGGTGTGGAGCAGACAGACGGCTGGAGGCACGCGTGTGAGGGAGCGGAGCAGACAGACGGCTGGAGGCACGCGTGTGAGGGAGCGGAGCAGACAGACGGCTGGAGGCACGCGTGTGAAGGTGTGGAGCAGACAGACGGCTGGAGGCACGCGTGTGAGGGAGCGGAGCAGACAGACGGCTGGAGGCACGCGTGTGAAGGTGTGGAGCAGACAGACGGCTGGAGGCACGCGTGTGAGGGAGCGGAGCAGACAGACGGCTGGAGGCACGCGTGTGAAGGTGTGGAGCAGACAGACGGCTGGAGGCACGCGTGTGAAGGCGTGTGGAACCGCCTCAGGGCCTGCTCAGGGCTGCTCTGTGTGAGTTTCAGGGCTCCCCCTCGTCGCCGTCCTCACGGCCACAAAGCACAGATGGCTTCCTTCGCAGGTGTTCAGTTGCCTCGCTCCGTTCTCACAAGCGCTGTCAGGGACTTGTGCCTGGAGGGGACTGGGGGTGACTGCCCAGGCTCGCGTGTGGCTGGGGCACCCGTGTAAGGGGCATGGCGGCTAGGGGCACGGACCGTGGACAGCGCCAGGGCTGCCTTTGCTCATGGGGCTGCTGGCGGTAAAACTGAGCTCCCAAGGAGATGCCGCGGACCCAGAGGGGGGCACTGGCGCGGCCTGAGGCGGCGGAGGAAGGCAGGATGTGCGTTTCCCGAAGCCCCCATGAGAACGCAGAACAGAGCCCGCGCACGCAGGCACATCCTTGGCCTAATCTTTCATCTTCAGCTGAAATCCAAGCTGAGCTCGCCGTCCTGTATTCTGCCCGGCAGCCCCATCGGGGGGGGGGGCTTCTCTGGGGGCCCCCCCGGCTCCCAGGCGAGGCTGCCTGCTCGGACGTGGCTGTCGCCTTGCTGTCCCCTGCCCGCAGCTCCTCTCCCGGCTTCCAGGGCTCTCCTTAGGCCCCTCCTTTCCCTGACAAGTGGAGCGCACCGTCTAACCCACTTCAGCCCTCCTCGCCAGGCTCCGCCTCCTAGGGCAGGGCCCGCCTCTGTGGGCGGAGCCTTGTTGAGTGCCAACCCTCCTCTTCCCCACTGAGTCTGGGACCTGCTTGAGCTTGCTTGTTCCAGGCCTAGGAAGTAGGGAGCCCAGAGTGGAAGGGGAAGGGAGCCCCAGGTAGATTCGTGGGACAGAGGGGAGCGGGGCTCAGGAAGACACGTCCTGAAGAAAGCGCGGACACTTCAGAGGCTTTTGCATCAAAATAAACTTCCTCTTCTAATTTTTCCATAAACTTTTATAAAGTTCTTTCTTTGGAGTCGGCATTGTGGCTTAGTGGGTAAAGCAGGCATCCCACATGGATGCGGGTTCGAGTCCTGGCTGCTCCTCTTCCAATCCACTCCCTGCTAATGGCCTGGGAAAGCAGTGGAGAATTATCCAAGTCCTTGGGCCCCTGTCACCCATGTGGGAGACCTGGAGGAGGCTCCTGGCTTCAGACCACCACTGTGGGCATTTGCGGAGTGAACCAGTGGATGGAAGACCTCTCTCTCTCTGTAACTCTGCCTTTCAAATAAACAAAAAATTTTTGAAAGTTATTTATTTATTTAAAAGGCAGAGAGAAAGAGGTGGACAGAGACCTTCCATTTGCTGGCTCACGCCCCAAATACCTCAAACAGCTAGGCGGAAGCCGAGAGCCCAGAACTCAGTGCAGCTCTCCTGCATGGGTGGCAGGGAACCAAGTGCTTGAGCCGCCACCGGCTGTCTCCCAGGGTGCAGTGGGCAGGCTGCTGGAGTGGGGCAGATGGCTCCTAACCGCTGCAGCATGCCGGCCTCTTGTACCCCTTGTGCTGCTTCCTCTCGGGTGGCGCTGGGCCTGGCGTCCTCCCCTGGTCCCCTGGCTGGAGAGTCTGCTCTGCTCTTCCTGCCTGCTCTGGTCCCGCCCCTGTCTGGGCCAGGTGCGGGCCCCAGCAGAGGTGTGACTCCCGGCCGCCCCTCCCCCGGCCCCTTGCTGCCCGGGTAGAGCCCACTTCTAGAACTCCTAGAGATTGCTGGCCACCCCAGGAGGGCCTGCTTCAGTGGGCCCAGAGATTTGCATTTCTATCCTGTTCCCTGGTGAGGCCAAGGCTGCAGCCCAGGGGTCACACTCTGGGCCCAAGGAGTTTCATACAAAGAGGAGGGCAGCCCGCAGCTTCCTGTTTGCTATGCAGGAAGGACTTCAGATGTGGGGGTGCCGGGCCGCTAGTGGAAGGGCCAGTCTCTCTCCCAGGAAACGTGAGAAGAGGTGGAGATTGGTTACACGTCGTGCCTGGGTCCCGGGGTGCGTGCTCCTCTCTGCAGTGAGCTTTGCTGGCTGGTGCCTTCTACTTGGGTCCGTTTTCAGGCATTGTCGTCCTAGCTCAAGGCCACCCCCTCCCCCAGGGCAGTCCACATCCAGTGGCTGGTCCCTGTGGAGGTTCGGCCCTCTGGCCTCAGTTCTGGGCAGCTCTGCAGGGCGGTCCCAGCTGTGTGATGACGGTGGCATCACCGGAGGCCCCTCCCTCTGCCCAGGCTGTCACTTTCCTCCAGGGATTGACCCTGAGGCCACTCTACCAGGGGAGGCAGCTACTTGTCCCTACCTCTGGGGGTGCTGATGGGAGATGGTCAGTGCTCCTGGAAACCTGAGGAGGAGAGGAAGTGAATCCAGCGGGGGGGGGGGGGGGGGGCTGACTTCTTTTCCTCCCCCTCTCTGTGCCTCTCTGCCCCTGCAACCCTGGGCGCCCACGGGGAGGGCCCGGGACTTGGAGCAGCCTCTGCTGAGGCCCCTGCACTGGCTTTCCCACCGCACTCACGTGCCCATCACAGCCTCCCGTACGCCATTCTCTCCTCGGTGGCCTTTGTCAGCCCCGTAAAAGTGGCTCAGGAAGAGGACCTCTTCAAGAAGGGATCAAAGACAATGGAAGAACAAAGAGGCTGCATCTCCGCAGGGCACCTCGGTGGGGGCACTGTGAGAGGACACTCTAGGGAGTTAAATCTTGGCAGAGGGACTGGCTGGGCAAGGCTGAGCATTGCTGTCTGTCGTTCCTCCCTGAACACCACCAATGATATCAGCTGATTTTGAGACCGTGGTCCTACTCCTTCCATGCGCTGGAGACTCTTCTGCTAGTAGTGGCTCCGACCTCTTCAGCCAGTCCTGCAGAGTAGGACAGAGAGCGGTCTCTCTGGAAAGTGAGACCTGGCCCTTCCTGAGCTCCCTACTGCCCCGTTCGCTCCATGCTTCCAGCCGCAGGTGTCCTGCATGGCCTGTGTACGGCGGCCGAGAGCCGTGCTGGTTCGATCACCGTGGGGAGGAGGGAGAATCTGGTCCATGCCGCCCTCTGGCTGGGCACTGCCCCCGAGCACCCTCCTCTGTGGTCAGCGGCACTCCCGTAGCTCTGCAGGCCGTTTGCGTCTGCAGGTCTTGTCCTGCCCCGTGGGTTCAGGGACAGGGACCCCGTCCTCTCTCTCAGCACAGCACCTGGCACACTGGAGGTACTTCAGAGCTGGACTCCTTCCAAAAAGTCGAGAGAAAGACTGAAGTTAAAAGATAAGGTTATTTGGGTGCAAGCGTTTTGGAATCCAGGCATAGTTTTTATATGCCATTTCCATTAATTTTTTGAAGATCCCTAATATTTAGTGTGTGAACAAATATGTTACATTGATTTGTTCCAGAAACAATCTAACATGGGAAAGACAGGGCAAATTTGTACAAAACATCATTCTTCCAAAATCCTTGAAGGAGATGAAAATGAAAAAAGCAGAAATTTATGTCAGTGGCAGCGCACAAAACAAGACTGATTAGACAAGTGGAAAAACGCGCTCTGTGAATCGGGTTTTATTCTCGGCTGCCTTTCTGGAAACCAGGCCTCCTGTATCCTTCTGACGCGGCGGGGGACGCGGGCACCAGGAACACAATGGCTGTCTTGGTCTTGCTGTCAGGCTGACTCTTCCTCTCGGTTCTTCGATCTCGTCAGTCCTCGTACGCAGGCAAACACTGACAGTGCCTTCAACAGCTCGCAGGTGCGTGTGCAGCAGAAACTCAGATGTGTGTAATGTGCAGACACGCGTGGGCTGCACTTTCATATTTATCTTATAAGACACGAGTCAGTTACGCATAGTATGTCTTTAAACTTTGTAATTTGAAAGGGAGAGGGATGGGAGACAAAGATGCCTACAACAGGTGCCTACACAGCCAGGGCTGGGCCAGGCTGACACCAGGAGCCCAGAACTCAATCTGGGCCTCGCACGTGTTTGGCCGGGACACAAGGCCTTGGCCATCATCTGTTGCCTCCTATGGTGTACATCAGCAGGGAGCTGGAAGGGAGAGCAGAGCTGGGACCCGAGCCCGGGCGTTCCAGAATGGGATGCGGCCACCCACGTGTTGGCTTCGTGCTGTGTCAAAGCCACCCTACAGTATGTTTGAATGTTTCTAGACATGAGAGCGTTTCAATCTACTTCCAATTTCATATTTAATATATTTCTATTTCCCCCTGAATTTCTCTGTTCTATTTTTTCAGAAATGTTTGCTTTATCATGTCTTCAACTTTTTGTATCAATCTAAAACTCTAGCTCTTTTGGTTTCTTGAAACAAAATCACGGACAGAGAAGTTCCTGGAAGATCAAGTCATAATTGCTAACATTCACGGAGATTTGTTAACATCACTGACGATTTATTAACAACATCGACTTTGTACCAGAGACCTTCTAAACGGTTCACGCCCTGGCTCCCTGCGTCCACCCAACAAGCTTTTGGGGTAGAGCTGCTCAGTTCAGCCCCACCCTGCCGGAAAGGGTCTGGCCTGAGACCACACTGGTGTCAGGTGTTGGGGCTGGGATGCATGCATTTATTTGTTTGCTTGCAATATTGGAAGGTCTGTTACTTTTTATTTAAGATTTGTTTATTCATTTGGAAGTTAGAGTTACACAGAGTGAAGGGGAGATACACACACAGAGAGATCTTCTGTCTGTTGGTTAACTCCCCCAAATGGCAGCAGCAGCTGGGCTGGGCTGAGCTGGGCAGGAGCCAGGAGCTTCTTCCAGGTCTCATACGGGTGGCAGGAGCCCAAACACTTGGGCCATCTTCTGTTGCTTTTCCCAGGCCAATAGCAGGGAGTGGAATTGGAAGTGGAGCAGCTGGGACTCGAACCAGAGCCGATGTGGGATGCTGGTGCCGCTGGCGGTGGCGGCTTAACGCTGGCCCCCGGCCTGTGCCTTTAAGTCCCAGTGTACCCTACCTGCCTTCCATGACTGAGATGAAGGGGGGACATCAGGCCTCTGCTTTATTTGACTCAGCAGTGAGACCTGCATCTCATCATCGCTGTGTGAGACTGCGCTCGGCTGAGCTCAGTGTCACGGGAGACGTGGTTCCTTCTCCCTCCTCTCTCTGTTTTGTTGCTGTATACTCTGTGCGTGTTAGTGGGTTCCTTCAAGACGTGCTTTCTTCTGCTCCTTCCCGGTAGACACTTCCTCCACCCCTGCCTGGCCCTCCACTCGGAGACAGCACCAGAAACGCAGCTGGGCGTCAGGGGTGAGTGGAGAGAAGCAGAGGACAGCAGCTCGGTCACAGCAAGACTTGGAGGCTAGGCAGCTGGAAACGCACAGGGTGGTGAGCAGGTCCGCCTATGGGAATGGGCAGGGGGCCCCAGCCCCACCCCGCCCCTGTGGCCTTGGAGGCAAACACCTCGGGGTCAGGGCGGGCAGGGCTGATGAGAGCTTCCCGAGGGAAGGAGCCGACTTCACGGTTCCAGTGGGAGTTCAGGGCACAGGGGGAGGGGCGCGGGCAGCGGACCCTGGGGGCTGTCACCCCCACAAGGCTGGGGTGGTTGTTGGGGTGGAAGACCTGGGGTGTGTGTGTTCCCCCCCACTCTGCTTTTCAAATAAATAAATGAATATCTTTAACAAAGTTTTCCGGGATGGGTATTTGGCTTAGTAGCTGAGACACTTATATCCCATATTGGAGTACCTGGGTTTGATATCATGCAGGCCCCGGAGGCAGTAGTTGGATTCCTGCCATCCATGTGGGGGACCTGGACCAAGTTCCTGGCTCCTGGCTCCTGGCTCCTGGCTCCTGGGTTTGGCTGCTATAGGCATTTGTGGGGTTAATCAGTGAGTGGGAGCTCCCTGTCTCTCAAATAAATAAAAACGCCCAAATAAGTTTTCTGGAATAAATAATTTTAAAATTAGAGAATGAACATGCTGTCTTGTTAAGACTGTTGATCATTCTGTAGAGATGGACTTGTTTCTGGCCGTACTGGAGAGGCACAGACTGGGGTTCGCCCTCCTCCCTAAGACGAGCTAACAGCCAGCACGGCTCTCAGATGCTGCACACAGGCCGTACAGGGCACGTCCAGCTGGAAGCTTGGAAGCGAACGGGGGTAGCGTGCGGCCCCTCAGGTGAGTGTCTGCACAGGGTTTCTGGTCTGCACTGTGAGGGGAGGACGAAGTGACTGGGATTTGCAGGGCCAAGAGAGGCAGAGGCAAGAGCCACACACACACACACACACACACACACACACACAGAGACAGACGGATGGACAGACAGACAGACTTGGCCCCTGAAGATCTCCTGAGGGCTCCACGTGAGTCTTCATCTCGATACGATTCAGTCCTTGCATACGAGGAAACAGTGGGAGGCTGTGGAAAGAACCACTTGAAAAGAACCAGAGCCCCATCTGGGCACTGGGACGTGAACGGGACCGGGAGTGGCCCTGGCCACTGCCTGCTCCTCACACAGTGCTGGGGCTGGTTTCTGATCTTATCAGCCAGAGCCGACACACAGGCCACTCTGCGGAGCCCTCAGAAAGGTGTTATCTCAATGCTGGGGCCAAATGGCCCCTAGACTGACAGCTATTCTGAACTCCTTGAATGAAACTTCAACGCAAGCCTTGGAAGGATCTATCTCCCAGTAATTTAACTGCATTTCAGAACAAAGTATAACATTTTTTTATAAACACAAAAGCTCCAGCACCCAATAATGTAAAATTTATGGTGTCTAGCATCCAAACAAAACTTACTAGACAGGAAAATATGGCCTGAAATTAGAAGAAAAGTGAGTCAGTAGAAGTAGATCCAGAAATAACACAGATAATAAAATTAGTAGGTGAGGATATTAAAACAGTTACTATTAATACAACATGTTCAAAAAGAAAAACATGAAAGTCATAAAGACACACGGGTAGTTCAAGAAGTACATAGGATTAAAAGGCAAATCTATTTTGGTGCAAAGGTTTTTGAGATTCATGCATATGAGGGACTATTCAAAAAGTTCATGAAAAATGCATATTATGAAAACACTGCATGGATTCAAAATTTTTGCACCAAAATAAACTTCCCCATTAATTCCATCTTCTGACAACCTTTGAAGTATTCTTGTACACATGGAAATTATAAAAGTGGGCTTTCAGAGGTGAAAAATACAATGGCTGATATGAGAAGATTACACAGGAATAGAAAATTTCATTGGAGCTTTTGTGAGGCCCAGAGATCAGCCATATGTTGGTCGGAGAGACAGACGACCCATAACACTGAACACAGCGCGAGAAACCTGGAATGACGCCCCAGGTCTCTGAGCAGAGCTTTGTGAGGAAGTCAGCTCAAGCGTCAAGGATTCCATCAACAGGGGTGAGGCGAAGAGTAGGGTTGGAGCGCACAGGGGAGAGAAGCTGCCCAGCCCTTCGTGGCTGTGACTGAGAGTGGTGTCCTGACCTCTGGGGGGTGGCGTTTGGTCTAGAGGCGATGACACCTGCGCCCCTATCAGAGCGTCTGGGCTGGGTTCCTGGCTCCATCCTGACTCCAGTCGAAGTGATGGCTCAAGTAGTTGGGTTCCTGCCACATCTATGGGGAACCTGGATCGGGATTTTGGCTCCGGGTGTAGGCCCGAGCTGCTGTGGGAATTTGGGGAGTGCATTAATGGATTGGGAGCACTCTCTCTCCCCCCTCCTCAAATAGAGAGAGGGGGGCTCACTTAGGGAGCAATGAGCGAACAGGTTGTGAGTGAGTCCCCGTCATCACCTGTGAGCAGTGGCGCATCACTGCAGCTGCTCCTACAGTGCCCTGTCTGCTCCTCACCAGCTCGCACTCAGCCCATTTGTGGGCGAGGAAACTGAGTCCCGGAGAGCTTGGGCAATTTCATCAGACGCTCATTATGAGAAAGCGACTGCGGATCCAGCCCTGGCTCAGGCCACGGAGCAAGCATGTGAGGGCTGACGTCTGTGAGTTATTTTGCTATTTGTTGTCCTGGCTGCGGGGGCGGGGGGGGGGTCTTAAACACTGGGATCATGAAATCAGTTTATTGGCGGATGACAGGGACCCTATGAAGTGCCTGGGGCGGAGCAGAACAGATCACATGGGGGGGCACCTTGGGGAGATGCTGCAGGTGTATTGGAGTCAGAGACCGAAACTTGGGAGGCTGTCCCAGCCCAGACACTGCTAGAACAGAAGCAGCAGTGGGAAAGAGGGGAGGTGGGAGGGAGAACCCAGGGGAAAAACAGTTTTAAAGAGCCTGGACCAGACTTTCTTATGCAAGTGTTGGGGGAGGGGCCTGCATGAAAGTCGTGGGGCTCCCCTGGAAGCGGAGAAAGGCCGGTCTGGTCCCTAGGAGGTTGGTGGGAGGAACTCAGGGCGGAGGGCAGAGGGCCAGGCCGCGGAGAGTGAGCTGGGAAGCTGGCAGCAGGGCACGGCCAGCCGAGCTCGAGGGGAGGAGAGGAGAGGAGCCCGCGGTGTCAGGGGTGGAGGGAAGAGGCCCCAGCAGAGATGGGAATTCCGACAACGGGGCAGGGCCATGTGTACAGCAGACAGGAGCTGCTGTCCTTGTGAGGAAAGTGACGCGTGCCTCCTTGGACCAGCTTTTGTGTTCGTTGCCGGCGTTGGAGCTGTCCTGGGAAGAGCAGGAGAGGAGGGACGGGGCAGAAGCTGCAGGCTGCACGCCAGGGCCGGCACAGGGCTGTGCAGTCATCCGCAGGGGCTAGGCTGCGGCTCTGTTTGTTTTTTAATATTTATGTATTTGAAAGGCAGAGAGAGAGAGAGAGAGAGAGGCTTTCATCCGCTGATTGCATCGTCAAATGGTCACAACAGCCATTGCTGGGCCAGGCCTCAGCCAGGAGCCTGGAGTTGCGTCTGGGTCTCCCAGTTGGGTGGCAGGGGCCGGGTCCCTGAGGCAGGACCTGCTGTCTCCCAGGGCGCACGTGAGCAAGAAGCTGGATCAGACGGGAGCCAGGACTTGAACCCAGGCGCTCCAGCACACGCCTGTGCTGATCCGTCTGGGAACAGAAAGCAGGCTGAGAAGTGCAGGTGTGGCCTCCATGCCTGTTCTGCGGGCTCTGAGGGCCTCTAGGAGCCTTTCCTGTCCCTGTCCCTGGCGGCTCGGCCCCTCCCCCAGGACTGTGTGGGGAGGCCTGGCCACTGCTCTTGGCTGCGCCCACTCAGTACACCGTGTTCGGCGTGTGATTCTTGTTGTTCCCATGAACGAGGGTGACATCCGGCCCTCAGCTGTCCCACAGTGCACGGAGAACGCACTTGGGGTGGAAAGAAATCCTCATTGCAACATTTTCCCTGGGACATGGAATTTAAACTTTTATCACTGACGGGAGTTTGCTCCTAATTTTCCGGAACGACTCAAATGTTTGCTTCAGACAATGACAGAGTGGATCTTGCTTGAGTCATTGGATTTCTGTTATTTCGGTAAGATGTGGGTGGGCAATGTGACTCAGTATTTTTCCAAGAGATGTGAAAATTATATTGCCTATTTTGGATCATTTCATGCTGGGATCTGGAACATTTTTCCTGAATTTCAAATCTTGGAGCTTGGGGAAATTTTGTTTTTGTTTTGTCGCTCAATCATGTCAGATCTTTTCCAGATAAAAATTTAAAGGAAAATTACTTAGCAAGAGCTCTAAGTTATAAAATCTGTTTTGAATGATAATCCCCCTCCCTACATTGTGAAAAGCTTTGCTAAAAGCCAGGGGTGTGTTTGTCCTCTGGGTTGTGAAAAAGCTGGAGAGAGTGCTGTTGGACAGAGACCTGAACGCCATCTAGCTAAGCCTTACGTGGGGAGCGAGGATGCCAGGCTGTTTGACAGCCTCTCGGGGCCTGAGTGTGGCCGGCGGTGCAAGGCCAGCCCTCTTCTGGACTGAACTGTCCACCAAGCTGCCTGCAGCTTCCAGACCTGGGTTCTGGTCCCCGCCCGTTTTCTACGTGCATCCCTATGGAATGATTCTGTAGCTGAGCGATAGCTTTTGAAATACCTACTGCTCTATTTCCCATCTTGGTAACTTGGGGAGGTTCTTGTATTTTCCCTTGATGCTGGGACAGGACACTGGTTCTCGCTGTCTCTGGGAATGAGAGGAATGTGTCTCGGAGCCACTTCCAGATAGAAAGACCAAGGGGCATGCGCGAGTTCCTTTCTGCACATGTGCAGGGAGCCCAGCAGCGAGAGCTCCCAGCAGCAAGTCAAATGCCGGAGCCCTCACTGCCCACCCAGCCCACTCTCCCCACCTCTGGAGTCAGCTCCAGCTAGGAGCCATTGCAGGGCAGTGGAGACCCCCCCAGAAAGTCCCAAAACAGAGGCAGGTGTGCCTTGAAATTAGGGAGGCTTTAGGGGCCCTGGGGCCAGCATTGTGGCACAGTGGGTTAAGCAATAGCCTGCAATGTCAGCATCCCATGTGGGCACTGGTTCAAGTCCCAGCTGCTCCACTTCTGATCCGGCTCCCTGGTAATGCACCTGGGAAAGCAGCAGCAGATGACTCAAGTGCTCGGGCCCTGCCACGCATGTGGGAGATGGAGGGAGATGGAGCTGTAGGCTTCTGGCTTCAACCTGACCCAGCCCTGCCTGCTTTTGGAGGCTGAACCAGCAAATGGAAGATCTCTCTCTCTCTTTCTCTTTTTAACTCTCCTTCTCTTTCTATAGCTCTTTCACATAAATAAGTGTTTAAGAAGTAAGATCCAGGGCTCCTCACTGGCAGAGAGTTCTTCCAGTAGCAATAATGTAGCAATATGCTTATGTTATCTCAGTTTTTAAAAAATTTCAAAAGACATTTTAACTAGGGCCAGCATCATGGCACCATGGATTAAGCCGCCACCTGCAATGCTGGCTTCTCAAATGAGCGCTGGTTTGAGTCCCTGCTAATGTGCCTGGGAAAGCGACAGAAGATGTCTCAAGTGCATGAACTCCTGCCACCCAAGTGGATGACCAGGATGGTGGTCCTGGCTCCTGGCTTTGGCCAGGCCCAGCCCCAGCTGCTGTGGCCATTTGGGGAGTGAACCAGAGGATGGAAGCTCCCTGTCTCCGTCTTTCCCTCTCTCTGCCTCTGTGGTTCTGCCTTTCTTTCTTTTTTCTTGCCACCTCCCCCCTCCCCCTTTAAATTTAGTTATTTGAAAGAGTCAGAGAGAGAGAGAGAGAGAATTGATCCTCCATCCACTGGTTCACTCCCCAGATGGCCACAATGGCCAGGGCTGGGCCAGGCTGAAGTCAGGAGCCAGGGCTTCTTCCAGTTCTCTTGCATGGGTGGCAGGGACCCAGACAATTGGGCCATCTTCTGCTGCTTTTCCAGGGAGCTGGATGGGAAGTGGAGCACAGGACACCAGTTGTCACCCACGTGGGTGCTGGCACTGCAGGTGGCGGTCCTGCCTGGTGTGCCACAATGCCAGCCACTCTACCTTCCAATTGAATAATAAATAAATTTAAAAAAGAGATATTTTAGCTGTCATTAGCTAAAGCCGTTCGTCTTTGTGCTCTGACTTCTCCATCACTCACCCTGTTGTTGAGTGCTGCAGGAATGGCCACAGCCTGCGCTGTTGGCGTCCAGTGAAGGGACTCTGAGGTGGGATTTTGTGTTGTTTGGTTCAGTGGGACAGATTTAAATTTCTGTAGTCGGATCTGTGACAGTTATGTTGTGGCCAGCTGTCCCAGAACAGGAATGGCTACCAGGCAGTGGTATCCTAGTCAGTGTTTAACAACCCGATTTGTGGTGTTTGCCAATTGCCATGATATAAATACTCCTACTGTGGCCCATTTCAAGCTGTCGACGTGACGTCACTGGTTTGGAGTTAGGAGGAGTGGTGTCTCATTCCACGGTGCTTGTCCTGTGTGAATACAATAGACATAAATAAGCTCTAGAGCACAGCGCAAGTAAAATGTAGTGACATAATTGGAAGTGGTGAATTTTGTTTATTACCCTTGCTGTTAGTATATTTAACTGTACGCTTATATAATCTAATTAGCTACTCTTTTTATTCAGCTAGTTCTGTCTTACTTGAAAGGCAGAGCTACAGAGAGAGGGAGGGAGAGGTCGAGATCGTCCATCACTGGTTCACTGCCAATGCCTGCTCCAAGCCGACATCAGACCCAGAGTTCAGTCTGGGTCTCCCGTGTGGATGGCAGGGCCCCAGCTAGTGAGCAATCACCTGCCACCTCCCCGGGTGCACGTCAGCAGGAAACCAGATAGGAAGCAGTGTACGGCGGACACACGCCAGGCAGCCCGAGCGGCATCTTAAGCACCGTGCCGAATCCAGCCCCATAATTTAATTTTCTTAGTTGGCTGTGTTTGACAGTAGGCTCCCAGAACTCCTGACCAGCTAACCATGGGCCTCGCTGAGCTGAAACGAGCGGGCTCCAGCGTGCCGCTGTAAACCAGGCATGCTCCTGGTGCCGTTTTGCTGATTCGCCTGTTTTGTGACGTGGAAGTGCAGGGCGAGGGTTAGTCGTTTGAATGAAGTGGGTGAGCCACACAGAGAGACAGAGCTTTTCAATATCTGGAGCCGGAAGTTCTGCAGAGAATTCTTTTAATAATCAGATACATAAATTTGTAGAAAGGAGGTTTGATTCTGGACAAATGGAAGTTCGTACCTATCATGATTATGCTTAGAATTATCAATGCCCAAGGCCAGGACTGTGGCGTACTGGGTAAAGCTGCTGCCTGTAGTGCAGGCATCCCATATGGGCACCGGTTCAAGCCCCGGCTACTCCACTTCTGATCCAGCTCTCTGCTATGGCCTGGGAAAGCAGTGGAGGATGGCCCAAGTCCTCGGGCCCCTCCCCCCACCATGGGAAACCTGGAAGAATCTCCTGGCTCCTGGCTTCGGATCGGCACAGCTCTGGTTGTTGCGGCCAACTGGGGAGTGAACCAGCGGATGGAAGACTCTCTCTCTCTCTCTGCTTCTGCTTTTCTCTCTGTTTAACACTGACTTTCAAATAAATAAATCTTTAAAAAAATTACCAATGCCCTATACAGTTAAATTTAAAAAAAGATTTATTTGTGAATTATTTGAAAGAGTGATAGAGAGAGAGGAGAGGGATCTTTTAGCCCCAGGTTCACTTCCCAAATGGCTGCAATAGCTGGGGTTGGGCCAGGTTGAAGCAGGGAGACAGGAACTCCATTCAGTTCTCCCATGTGGGTGGCAGGGACCTAAGTACTCGAGTCATCTTCTGCTGGTTCCCTGGTGTGTTAGCAGGGAGCTGGATCAGAAGTGGAGCAGCTGGGTCTCAAACTGGTGCCCATATGGATGCAGCCATCCCAAGCGACCACTTAACCTGCTGCCCCAAAATGCCTGCCTGCCCAGTTTAAAAACTTCTGATGGTCTGTGAGCTAGCTACTGCTACAACACAGATGATTCCAAAGTCCAGCTGCTTCAAACATCAGCCGTTTGTTATTTTGCAGCTTCCCTGGGTCGGGAGGGTCAGGCACGCCCTAGTGGGTCCTTGGCACAGGGTCCCCTGTGGGCTGCAGTCGGGTGTGTGAGGCTTGTCACTCGTCGTGGGCTTAATGTGGGGAGGGAGGGTTCTCTCCCAAAGTCACGTAGGTGGCTGTTGCCGAGACTTGGTTCACTGAAGGCATCGCATCCTCACTGGCTGTTGGCTGGAGCTTCAGTTCCCTGCCACGGGAGGCTCTCCATGGCAGCTACGGCGTGGTCCCAGCTTCTGTCACACAGGAAGTGACAGAGACACAGGGCAGAAGGATGGAAGCCACGGTCTTTCTGTAACCTGATCTCAGAAGTGACGCCCTATAATTTCTGCGTATCCTTTTAGTTAGTGGCCACTTAATTAGAAGCCACTGGGTCTAACTCACCCTTTAGGGGAGGGGATTACACAAGGGTGCAAACAGTGGGAGGCGGACGTCATTGGACACTCTTCTCGAAGCTATCTACCACAAAGTGGAGTTTGGTTTTTTTAAAGCGATTTATTTGAAAGGCAGAGTTACAGAGGGAGAGATCAAGAGACCGAGAGATCTTCCACCTGCTGGTTCACTCCCCAGGTGGCCACAATGGCTGCAGCAAGGCCAGCCCAGAGCCAGGAGCCGCCAGTCAGGAGCCTCTCCAGGTCTTCCCCAAGGGTAGCAAGCGCCCAAGCTCTGGAACCATCTTCAGTTGCTTCCCAGCCTGTTAGCAGGGAGCGGGATCAGAAGTGGAGCAGCTGGGACCCAAACCGGCACCGGTGTGAGATGCTGGTCTCACAGACAGTGGCTTTAACCCACCACAGTGCCAGCCCCAGTGTGTAGTTGTTGACGTCATTGTTTAACTTGAGAGAGAGACAGAGACCGATGGAGACCGAGAGCAAGCTCCCCGTCACTGATTCATTCCCCAGATGCCCGCAGCTTCCAGGGCGGGGCCAGGCTGAAATGGCAGCTTGGAGGAACTCCATCTGCGTCTCCCAGGTGGCTGGCAGGGACCCGAAACTTAGCCATCACCTGCTGCCTTCAGGTGCATATTAGCAGGAAGCTGGAGTCAGAAGCCAGGACTTCATTTTTAAGTTTGTTTTAAGGTCAAACGCAGCCACAGAGAGGGAGATCTTCCATCTACTGGTTCACTCCCCAAATGGCTACCATGGCCCAGACTGGGCCAGGCTGAAGCCAGGAACCAGGAGCTTCTTCCGAGTCTCCCACGTGGGTGCAGGGGTCTAAGCACTTGGGCCATTCTCCACTGCTTTCCCAGGCGCATTAGCAGGGAGCTGGATTGGAAGTGGAGCGGCCGGGAATTGAACTGGTAACCATTCGGGATGCCAGCATTGGAGGCAAGAGCTTAACCCACTATGCCACAACACCCAGCCCTCTGTAACTCTGTCTTTCAAATAAATAAATAAATAAATCTTAAAGAAAAAGAAAAGCTGAAGAAGGCAACTGGGGAGTGTCTAGAACTTACTGAACCTGAAGATGAGCTACTGAGTCAGTGTTCAAGAGAGACGATTTTAAACCAGAACAGAGTCACCTTTAATGAGCAGGCCTCCGTGTTGGCGCAGCCTCGAAGCAAGAAAGGCCATTCCAGAGCAGTGACGGGAGCTGTAGAGTCAAGAGAAAGGCGGCTGTGCATCCTGGTGGTTGGTGCCCACGCCCCATGTCACACTGCCCGGGTTCAGTCTCAGCTCCACTCCTGACTCCAGCTTCCTGCTGATACAGACCCTGGAGGCAGCAGTGGCGGCCCAGGTAACTGGCCTGGATCTCTGGCACCCACACAGCACCTGGAGTGAATTCCCCACCCTGGCCATGTGAGGGGTGAACCAGTAGATGGGAGTCAGTCTCCCTCCCTCCCTCCCTCCCTCCCTCCCTCCCTCCCTCTCTCTCTCTCTCTCTCTCTCTCTCTCTCTCTCTCTCAAATACCTTGAAAATACTAAGGGCTGGGGTGTTGTGGCGTGACAGGTTAAGCCACTGCCTGTGATGCTGGCATCCCATAATGGGCACTGATTTGAGTCCCAGTTGCTTTGCTTCCAATCCAGGTCCCTGCTGATGTGCCTGGGAAAGCAGCAGAGGATGGCCCAAGTGCTTGGGCCCCTCACCCATGTGAGAGACGCAGAAGAAGCTCCTGGGTCTTGGCTTCGGCCTGACCCAGGCCTGGCTGTTGTGGCCATTTGGGGAGTGAACCAGCTAATGGAAGATCTCCCTCTATGTTTACCTCTCCCTCTCTGTAACTCTGCCTTTCAAATAAATAAAATAAATATTTTAAAAATAATAAAAATGGAAAGGAAGAATTTTTCGAAAATCAAGTTGAACGATTTTTGCACATCCAAGTTGCAGCGTGTAAATTTTGGTTGCCCTCTCATTCTAAATCCATTTTCTACAGGAAAGCTCTTCTTTTTTAAAAAAGAGCTATTTACTTATTTGAAAGGCAACATTATAGAGAGGCAGAGACAGAGAGAGAGGGATAGAGAGAGAGAGAGGGATAGAGTTGTCTGCCATCCATTGGTTCACTCCACAGATGGCCACAGTGGCAGGAATTGAGCTGATCTGAAACCAGGAGCCAGGAGCTTCTTCTGGGTCTCCCATGCGGGTACAGGGGCCCAAGGACTTGGGCCATCTTCTACTGCTTTCCCTGGCCATAGCAGAGAGCTGGATGGGAAGAGGAGCAGCCGGGACTCAAACCTGCACCCATATGGGATGCTGGCACTGCAGGTGGTGACTTTACCCACTACGCCACAGTGCTGGCTCCATACAGTTCTCTTAAATCTAAGGAAACAATAGTGTCCTCCCAGAGCCTTCTCTGTTGGCTGGCTAAGGAGCTGTAGGTCCTTTATCCACTTCTCGGGTCACATGGATTCCAGGTCTTTTGCTTGCCTGGTTTTCCCCTTTGGGAAGGGTTCTTCTTCTTCTTCTTCTTTTTTTTTTTAAATCAGTTTCCTTATTCAATGTAGGCCCCAGGTTAGAGATCATGAGAGGGCTGGTGGCTTTGACTTCACACTGCAGATTCACTTTTAAAATCAGAGACATGATGTGTGCAGACAACTTACATTCCAGTCATTTCCTCTGAGTTCTTCTTCCTGTGCCCTGCTGATGGGTGGGTCTCCACGGTGCCCTGGCTCATCCTGTCTGAAACTATGAAGATTTCGCGTTTATCCAAATCAGATCGGATTGTATTGGGCTCTGTCCAGATTCCAACCTTTCAGGTCTTTCGGAGTGCTGATGCTACGCTTGATCTTAGCCGAGAGGCTGCGAATCCACTGGCATCATGATCCTGCCAGCTTCTGGCTTCCCTTCTCATCGCAGACCCTCCGACTCTTGATCGGCCTACAGTCAGGATCCACGCGGAAGTTGCTAATGACAAGTTGACAAGGACGGAGTAGGCACAGAGCCCTGTGCAGGCCACTGGAGACCCCTTGCAAGTGAGCAGCCCTTCATCGATCAACACTCCCTGGAACAGCATCGTTCAACCAGACACAAATCCACCTCGCTGCAGCCCGCGTGGTTCTGCCTTGTGCGAGAGATCAGTGACGTGCTTTGAGCAAACATTTGCTCAGTTTAAGCTGTCGGACTCCAGCAGATCTGTTGCCTTCATACATCACAGTTTAAAAATCCCCCCTTCTTCAGCTGTTAGGTAGTTGGTGCCACACACCATCAAGGCTTGAGTACGTAGGAATGTTCTAGTCTACCACTCTTGAGTGAGAATATGCTGAAGGAATGCTGGGGCCTTGCACGGATGGAGGCCACTGGTGTGTGTGTGTGTGTGTGTATGTGTGTGTGTGTGTGTGTGAGTGATTATGGTAAAGAGCATGCAGTGAAATTTCCCGTCACCCGTTTTCAGGTGTCACTTGGGTGTTGTGCAGCCGTCACCGGCACCTAGTCCCAGAGCAGTGCTCTTGTCCCAGACAGAAGCCCCTGCCCACTAAGCAGTGGTTCCCTTTTCTCCCCTTGCCCTGGCGTGGGTTTGCTTACTCTGCCCGTCTCCCATAAGCGATGTGTGGTCCCTTGTGTCTGTTTCCCCCGCTCGCCGTGTGCCAGGTGCGTCAGGACGCAGGCTCTGGCTGTGGTGGAGGGACGTAGGATTTCTCACCTCTCCGATGGTGTGAAAGCAGCAGGCCTTCGTGGCAGCCGTACCTTTTGTGGTTTGAGTTCTGCTGTTTCCAGAACTGGTGATGCTCTGCAGGACCCCCTCGCCCGGTGCTGACCGCAGTCACAAGAACGCGGCTGCTGCCCTGGGCCGTGTTGCTGCTCCGGGGGCGCTGTGGTCCAGTGCTTTCGACTTAGGACAGCTGCCACTGGTGATGGGTTTGTGAGGACCCAGCGCCATCTTAACTTAGGGGCACCTGTTCTCCATTGCTTTTCATGACTGAGTAAGGCTCCGGGCGTGGGTGGCCCACGTGCCATTCATCAGTCGTCACTGGCTGCACAGCTGGCTTTTGTCCATGTCCTGGCTCCTTGGATAGTGTGTGATGGAGGCCATTTCAGAACTAGAGCTCAGCAGAAAGAGCTTTTTCCTTCCATAGGAGCTGTTTTTTTATTTGACAGGTAGAGTTAGTGAGGTAAAGAGACAGAGAGAAAGGTCTTCCTTCCATTGGCTCACTCCCCAAATGGCCGCCACGGCCGGCGCTGCGCTGATCCGAAATCAGGAGCCAGATGCTTCTCCTGGTCTCCCATAGGGTGCAGGGCCCAAGCACGTGGGCCATCCTCCACTGCACTCCCGGGCCACAGCAGAGAGCTGGCCTGGAAGAGGAGCAACTGGGACAGAATCCGGCGCCCATATGGGATGCCGGTGCTGCAGGCGGAGAATTAACCTAGTGAGCCCTGGTGCCGGCCGCTCCCTGGGAGCTTTAACCCCCTGTCTCACAGTTGTGAAGTCTTAGCCTCCAGAGCATAACAAGGGCTCCCATGGAGCCTCTCCCAGCGTTAATAAGAAAGGCTTGTCCTCAGAAGGCATTATGGTGTAGTGGGTAAAGCTACTGCCTGTGGTGCTGGCATCCCCCATGGTCTCCAGTTCGAGTCCCAGCTGCTCCACTTCTGATCCCTCTCCCTGCTGATGCCCCTGAGAAAAGCAGTGGAAGATGGTCCAAGTACTTGGGCACCTGCCATCCAAGTGGGAGCCTCTGGTTCCTGGCTTCAGCCTGGTCCTGCCCTGGCCATTGTGGTCACTTGGGGAGTGAACCAGCAGATGGAAGATCTCTCTCTCTCTCTCTCTCTCTTGTTCTCTGTAACTCTGATTTTCAAATACATAAATAGATCTTAAAAATAAAAAGAAGCCACATTGCACTTTTCAGCGTGAGAGGGAGCAAGGATTATGGATTCCACAGTTTGAAACTGAAACACATGGAACAAGAATAGCTTAGGGGGCCCTGGAAGGAATTCATTGGTCGCTAACTTCAAGGTTGTCCCCGGTTCCTTAGTGAGGTGAAACTGGACTGGCAGTAGATGACACAGGGTTCCTTGAGGATGTGTTGCATAGCCTCAGCTGAAGGAAAGGGTGTGTAACTGCCAAGGGTGCTGAGGGGTGGCTGAACACCAGTGATCTTCTTGTCTTTGTGAAGTGACAGGTGGCAGAAGCCCGTCCTTCTTTAGGTGTTAGACATCCTCATCCAGACCAGGTAGCCCTGTCTGGGCAGGAGCAGGGCTCCAGGACAGCTCAGAGACACCAGTGCAGCTTGCCTCTCTATGAAACGCTCTCTCAAGCAGGCTTGTTCCTGCTGGGGCGAGCTACCCTGCGCCTCGCGGTGTGGGACTCAGCTCAGCAGCGCCGGTGTCACCCGAGAACGCTCAGCCCCATCTCAGGCTGCCTTGGTCAGTCTGCACTGTAAAATGATCTCCTGCTTGGAGCTGGCCTTGTCGTGTGTGGGTTGAGCCACGGCTTGTGATACCACTGGGTAGGAGTGCCAGTTCTGGTCCTGGCTGCTCCATTTCAGAGCCAGCTCCCTACTGATGCAGCTGGGGGCAGTGGAGGATGGCCCAGGAACCTGGGCCCCTGCCACCCACCTGGGAGTCCTTTGGAGAGCCCCTGGCTCCTGGCTTCAGCCTGATCCAGACCTAGCTGTTGCAGCCATTTGTGGAGGGAACGGTGGTTGGAAGATGTTTCTGTTTCCGTGTCGCTCCCTCTCCTGTTGCTATGCCTTTCAAAATCAAGATGTCAATCAATCAGTCTTGAAAGTGACACGTTAGTCGGAGAAGCCCTGAGCTCTGGTCACCTTGGGCTTCTCTTGCTGTCTCCTTCAGTGTGAAAGCCGCAGTTGGTCAAAGAGCCCGTGCGCACGGTGGCTCTGCCCCGTCCCCCGTCTCCTGACCTCTCTGGTGTCCTCCACGGTGCGCCCCTGGCCTTTTCCTCTCCAGCCCCGCTGGCCTCCTGGCCACCGCTAGAACTCACGGGCACACTCCTGCTCCAGGACCCTTGCACCTGCTCTCTCTGGAATATTCCTCCTGCATTCCCACATGGCCACGCTCTCATCACTCTCTTTGGTCCTTCAGTCACTTTCTCAGTGACCTATCCTTTCGCGGCAACACATCCCCCGCCTCCAGGAGACCAAAGGGTCACTCCTTTGACATTTGCCTGAATTGAAATTTCTTTACAATGTATCCACAGACAAGGTCAACCCATGAGCATCTTTTTTTTTCCCCTTAACTTCTTAGAGGTCAGAGCTGCACCCCTAGCTCCTTGAAGAGGGCCTGAGATACGTTGGTGGCAATGAATTCTCTTGAATTTCCAGTCTGATAACTGGGAAATCAGGACAGAAAGTCGAGTTCAGCGAGCTGTACTGGCTCTTGTTAATCCCTCCCTCTCATTGCCTTTCTTGTTCAACTTAGTTTTAATTATAGAAATAATACACACATAGGAACATTTAAATGGGGCAGCCACAGAGGACACCTCGCAGTCCCCGCCCCTACCTTTTCCTTTGTTCTCCTCCCCGGAAGCTCCCAGTGTCAGTATTTTCTGTTTTAAATCTTTATGCTGGTTTCTATAGAACCTAACATAATTTGCTGATGTTTTTGTTTCTCTTTTTACCAATGTAGAATATGCCTATCAATTTCCTGCTATAAATATGAAGAATTTAGTGTGTCTATAACATTACCTATTTTCCTTAATTGATTTTTACCAGATATATTATTTTAGTTTTTTTAGTTTCTCTATGTTGTATGTATTTTACTGAAACTTTCATTTTGGAATTTATCAAATTCACTCAGATCCTACTGGCTCTCTGCTATGATAGATAAAGAAACTGGCACACATGGGCACTTCAGAAAGTCCATAGGAACTGGAATTAAAGATAAGTTTACTTTGGTGCAAACATTTTTTGAAATGAGTAATACACACTTTTCACGGATCTCTTGAAGACTTTCCATATGCATGGATTTCAAGTACTTTTTCAACAAAATACATTTTTCTTGTAATTCCATTTTCCACAAACTTTTCAAAATAGCCTCAATACTTTCATTTCCTTTCTTTTCACATCTACCTCCCATCAAGGTTTATAATATTTATAATTTGTTCTACAACCATAAATATACTTTCTGTGTTTTGACTACAGATCAAAACTAAGAATAAAATCATTTTTATAGTCATTGTAATATGATTATTTAAATGTTATTCACCATTGAGTCACCAATGATTGGTTGTATGGAGAAGGATGTAATCCAATATCATTAAAATTTTGGAACTTAAGGCCGGCGCCGTGGCTCAACAGGCTAATCCTCCACCTTGCGGCGCCGGCACACCGGGTTCTAGTCCCGGTTGGGGCGCCGGATTCTGTCCCGGTTGCCCCTCTTCCAGGCCAGCCCTCTGCTGTGGCCCGGGAGTGCAGAGGAGGATGGCCCAGGTGCTTGGGCCCTGCACCCCATGGGGAGACCAGGAAAAGCACCTGTCACTTGGCTCCTGCCATTGGATGAGCGCGGTGCGCCGGCCGCAGCGCGCCGACCGCGGCAGCCATTGGAGGGTGAACCAACGGCAAAGGAAGACCTTTCTCTCTGTCTCTCTCTCTCACTGTCCACTCTGCCTGTCAAAAAAAAAAAAAAAGATTTATTAAAAAAAAAATTTTGGAACTTAAATCACATAAATATCAATATATTTTAAATAATTTACTTATTTGAAAGGCAAAATGGTAGAGAGAGGGAGAGAGGGAGGGGGAGAGAGGGAAGGAGGGAGAGAGAGGGAGGGAGGGATGGAGGGAGGGGAAAGGGAGGGGGAGAGAGGGAGGGAGGGATGGAGGGAGGGGAAAGGGAGGGAGAGAGAGAGAGGGAGGGAGAGAGGGGGAGAGAGGGAGGGAGGGAGAAGAGGGAGAGAGAGGGAGAGAGGGAGAGGGAGACAGAGAGAGAGAGGTCTTCCAGCCTAAATGGCTGCCACAGCCAGGTCTGGCCCAGGCAGAAGCCAGGAGCCTGGAACCCCAGCAGGGTCTCTTGCTTAGGCGGCAGGGACCCCAGCACTGGGGCCATTTCCCATTGCTCTTGCAGGTGCATTAGCAGGGAGCCGGATCAGAAGTGGGGCAGCTGGGACTCAGACTGGTGCTCCTATGTGGCAAGCCCGTGTCGTTAGCGGTGGCTTCGTTGGCTGGCTGCAGTGCCAGCCCCTGTACATCAACATCTAGCATAGCCTCTGTGTTCCTTTTCCTTTACGTCTAGGTCAGTTTTAGGTGCTTTTGGTATACGCCTCTGGTACTTCATGTCATTTTCTTTCTTGGAGTCTTTATTTTATTTTTTCTGTAAATTCTGTCTTTTCTGAAAGCTACTCAGAGTAAACAATGTTTTTATGTAGGGTTGATTCAAGTGAACTTCCTAAATTCTTACAAGTCCAAAAATGTCCCTGTTTGAGCCTCTACTTGATGAGCAGTTTGGCTGGGCCTGAAACTCTAGGTTCAAAGTCTTTGCTTTCCAGAACTTGGAAACCCTGATTGGTACGAGACCTGTGCACTCCAAGTGAGAGTGGCATGAAGTACAGGAGGCGTCGGTGTGCCCAGCATGACCTAGAAGAGAGATTGGAGAGGACTCCGTGCGTGGTTGACGGCCCTGCTGTTATCACCTTTAAATTCCCAATACGTTTTGAACGAGGAGCCCCACACTCTCGTCTTCACAGAACCTACAAATCACAAACTCGGCCCTCCTTGGAAGTCTTTCAAGCATCTACCAATGTTGGCAAGTCAGAATTCAAAATATTTTTAAAGGATTTATTTATTTGAAAGACAGAGTTGTTTGAAAGGGTGGGCAGAGGAAAAGAGAGATCTCCCATCCTCTGGTTCACTCCCCAGATGACTGCAATATCCAGGACTGTGCCAGGCCAAAGCCAGGAGCCTGCAGGTCTCTGCTTAGGTCTCCCAGGGCCCAAGCACTTGGATCATCTTTCCCCGATTTCCCAGGCCCATTAGCAGGGAGCTGGATTGGAAGTGGAGCAGCCGGGACTCAAACTGGTGCCCTATGGGATGCTGGTGTAGCAGGCTGTGGCTTAACCTGCTGTGCTGCCGTGCCGACACTTAAAATTAATTCTTATTGCTTGATGGATGACATACTTTCGTTTGCCAGAAACTCCTGATATGTATTCTTTATTATTGTTGTTATTATTAATTAATTAATTAATTAATTTGAAAGAGTTACAGAGAGAGGTAGAGACAGAGAGGGAGAAAGAGATCTTCCATCTGCTGGTTCACTCCCCAAACAGCCGGAGCTGAGCCGATCTGAAGCCAGGAGCCAGGAGCTTCTTCCAGGTCTCCCACATGGGTGCAGGGACCGAGGACCTGAGCCATCTTCTCCTACTTTCCCAGGCCATAGCAGAGAGCTGGATCAGAAGTGGAGCAGCCGGGTCTTGAACTGGTGCCCATATGGGAAGCTTCAGGCTGGGGCATTAACCCGCCGCACTGTGGCGCTGGCCCCTAGACCTGAATTCTAAGATGTGACCAGCTGTGGTCTTGTTACACTGCTCTTGACATTCAGCGGGTTCTTACCCTTAGAAATCATTCACCTACTTCTTAGGCTTAAGGAACTATTTTCCCCTGTTGTGTCTTTCAGTCCCCTGCTTACCCCCCCCCCCCCATTTAAAAACTTTACTTTTAAGCATTTATTTGAAAGAGGCTGACAGAAGCAAAGATTTTCCCACCCACTGATTCACTCCCCGAATGCCTGCCACAGCGTGAGCAGGGCCAGACCAAAGCCAGGAGCTAGGAACGCAGGTGGTGGGGACCCAGGTATCATCTGCTGCCTCCCAGGGAGCACCCAGCAGGAGGCTGGAGTCAGGGGCAGAGTTGGTATGGAAATCCGGGCGTGCTGGTATGGGCGGTATGGACATGGAGGTTGCAGGCAGCATCTTAACCAGTGCCCCCAACTCCTGCCTCTGTCTGCTCCCCCACTTCTTTCCTTTGGGAATGCTTAGGTAGTGTCGACCTGCCTTCATCTTCTATGGCTCGATTTTTCTCTATTGACTTACATTTCTTTGCCTGTTTTCATTATCCTTTGGAAGATATCCTAGGTTTTATGTTCAGAATCACTAATTTTGTGTTTAGCTTTGTTCATTCATTATTCAGCTCATTCACTCTTTAAAAAATAAGTTTTAGCAGTCCTATTTTTATTTTAAGACTTATTTGAAAGGCAGAGTTACAGAGAGGGAGAGAGTCAGAGGCAGAGAGAAATCGTCCATCTGTTGGTTCACTCCCCAAATGGCGGCAATGGCCAGGACTGGGCTAGACAGGGGCCAGGAGCCAGGAGCTTCCTCCTGGTCTCCCACTCAGGTGCAGGTCCATCCTCTGCTGCTTTCCCAGGCACAATAGCAGGGAGCTGGATTGGAAGTGGAGCGGCTGGGACTCCCACTGGCATGCGTGTGGGATGCTGGTGCTGTGGGCGGAGGCTTTATGCCAGTGCTGTGGGTGGTGCCACGGCTCTTGTTGCCTGAAACTTACTCACATTTCTCTGAAATTATTCATTAAAGTGAAGAAAAACATTTTTTCTGATGTTCCCGAATTATGTTTTTCCAGTGTGAGCGGTTTCTCTTTGTGTTTGTTTTTCATGGGAATACTTTGTCACGATGTTGCTTTTCCTCATGTGTCTCTTCCTATAGTGTTTGTTGGTGGCTGGGTTGGGTGTTTTCCACATTTGGTCAGCATGGCTCTCCTCTGAATGGGAGCTCTGGTTAGAGGTTTCAGTAAGCAGGAGAGCAGTGTGTCCAGGCCTTCTCCTGTCTGCCATGTGACAGTGTGCCCACAGGTTGGGGATCCACTCAGTTGTCAGAATGTAAGCACTTTATCCTGGTAAAATGCAACTGTTCTTTTTTTTTTTTTTTAAAGCAAAAATGTTTATATATGTGTGTGTGTGTGTATTTTAAATATTTATTTGAAAGAGTGAGAGAGAGGGAGGCAGGGTGGGGAAGAGAGAGAGGGAAAAAGAATATTCCACCTGCTGATTCACTCTCCTCATGCCCCCAACACCTGGGCCTGGGCCAGGGTGAAGCTGGGAGCCAGGAACTCCATCTGGGTCTCACATGGGTGGCAGAGGCCCAAGCACCTGGGCCTTCATTTGCTGCTTCCCAGGATCCGCCTCAGCAGGAAGCTGGATGGGAAGCAGTGTAGCCAGACTTGGGCAGCCCTGACTGGTACAGGCCTTTGGGGAGTGAACTGCAGATGGACAGTCTGTCTCTGCCTTTCACATAGAATGAGAATAAACAAACAGGAACCACTTGTCATAGTATTGCAAGGGTACAGTTAGTAAGTCAAATAGTACTGAAAGGCTTATAATGAAGCCCCTGCCCTCTCCCTTCTCGATTCCTGCTCTGCTGGCAGCCATGCTCACCTCTTAGCCACTGTTCTGTCAGTTAACTCCACACTTCCGAGTGCGAAAGTTCTATGGGGCTTTCTCCGTTTCTCCAGGTTGGATACTGCCCGTTCCTGTCGCTGTTGCTGAAGAGTTAGCTCTTTCCCCGTGCGCGTTCCCTCTTGTCCTCTCTCAGTCTTCTAGCTACAGGGCAGTGTGCCCTTGGTTGCTGTGAATCGTGAGTCAGGGTCTCAATGGAATTCATGACAGAACAATTTGGTGTACTGGGATCACTTCTTTTCTTTTCTGTTACGACTTTCGTTATTCTAAAGCTAAAATTGATTTTTTTATTTGCTTCTTTTTTTAGACAGATAGAGTTAGACAGTGAGAGAGAGAGACAGAGAGAAAGGTCCTCCTTCCGTTGATTCACCCTCTAAATGGCTGCTATGGCCAGCGCGCTGTGCTGATCCGAAGCCAGGAGCCAGGTGCTTCCTCCCGGTCTCCCACGCGGATGCAGGGCCCAAGCACTTGGGCCATCCTCCACTGCACTCCCAGGCCACAGCAGGGAGCTAGACTGGAAGAGGAGCAACTGGGACAGAACCAGCTCCCCAACCGGGACTAGAACCTGGGGTGCCAGCGCCGCAGGCGGAGGATTAGCCTAGGGAGCTGCAGCACCGGCCTATTTGCTTATTTTTCTACACATTCATTAATTTCCCGCCAAATGCTCCAATATAGCCACCAGGCTCTCATCAGTTATGTTTTTCCCTAATATTAAAAAGACCACTTTAGACAGGTTGTCAGATCCAGTGGTTTTCACACTGGAGACCCTCTTCTGTGGTCCGTGTCGTCCCTCCGTCCTGAGGCCTCTTCCCCAGGCCGTCTCCTCGGCCCAGTCCTGGGACTTCCGTTTACCATCCTCCCGTGTCTTATAAATCTTAGCGGAAGTTCTTAAGTAGCTCAGCATAAAGTCACTCTTCCTTGAATTGTACGTCTAATTCCTGGCCTCTGTCGTAATCCCAGTGTGTAGGTCGTTCTCCTGATAGAGTCAGGACAGCTCAAGCAAAGTAGCCAACTTGGTCAGATACTGTGTAGTTGACGTTACAATAAACTGTATAGTTGACGTGTGCCACAGCACAGTAACAGACATCCTGCACTGCCTGTAACACCTGCCTCGTGTCCCTTTGTCCCTGTGTCTCCTGGCCCAGGCAAGGTCATCCTACCCTTGGCCCCAACCCAGTGACAGAGGCTGTTGTATGTGACTTGTTCACAGACGTTTTAGGGGGACTTAAATTCTCAAGTCTATTGTTGCTTTGGCTCCACATACAACCCGGGGTCAGCTCTCATCTGCTCCTCTGACTAGCTGCATACTCTGGGGAAGTCAGATCTGATTTCCCACGCCAGCCCAAGTACCCTAACATCACCTGCACCAAGGTGGTAGCACAGGTTAAAGGAGAGAATATGGACAGCCGGGCAAGTTCCTGGTGCACAAATGCTAGCTCTGTTCCTCATTCTCTACTCTCTTGTCTTTGATTCCACTTCCAGCAGCTTTCTTTGCATTGTCAGCTGGTTTTACCATTTCCTTTGGACAACAGAGCTTTGTGTGTGTGTGTGTGTGTGTGTGTGTGTGTGTGGCAGGCACATTGCTTCCCACATGGCCACGCGTGGTCTTTGGCACAGGTTCTTCCACCTGTTCCATGCTTTCATACTTCTCACTGGTCTCACTTTCAATACACTTAGTCTAGTTTCAGACAGAGGACCTTTCTAAGTGGGTCAAGTCAATACTTAGTCCCAAGTCCATATTTTTTGGTGCAGAGTATTTTATTTTTAGCTCAAAGACATCTACCAATAACAGAGCTGAGAACAAACAGAAGTTAAGCAGTTTTGCATTATTGCCTGTCAATACTATACCATCTGCCCCAAGCACCATGCCTACACCTTCCTTGTCCTTGTTCTTATTCTACATATAGATGAAAGAGTCCCTTGAGTTGTCCTTAACTTACTTTGGCAAGGCCCAGCTCCTCCTAGGCCTTTGTCTTCCTGACACCTTCTATACAAGTCTGTGCTGCAATTCTGTATTTGTTCATGCTTGAATGTCCCTTTTTCTAAGTCCTCTGGAAATCTTGGCTTTTCAGGGCTCCCTCCCTACTTCATGATGAACTATTCGCTCACTTTTTTTTTTTTTTTTTTTGACAGGCAGAGTGGACAGTGAGAGAGAGAGACAGAGAGAAAGGTCTTCCTTTGCCGTTGGTTCACCCTCCAATGGCTCGCTCACATTTTTGTTCCTGTAAATCACCATTTTATTAAAATGCAGGAACTATTTTTATATTTCTTTGAGTTTCTCGATGGCATCAAGCATAGTGCCTTATATGAAACAAATTGTGATAAAATCTTGTTAACTCAACTTACTGTTGTTGCTACATGCTGAAGTGATTGCTTTTCGTGTGCTTGTTAAAAATCATCTTGAAAACAATGTGTTCTCAAGCCTGGGAACTCAAACATTTTCTCCATAACTTGTCCTAAATATTAAGGCTATCTATACATTAATTACTATTTTTTGAAAAAGCACAGCATTTTAAAATGTGTATCTATTTTCATATCTGAAATCTGGAGCGAGCGAGCGAGCGAGCGCAGAGATCTTTCATCCACACCCCAAACGACTGCATTAGCCAGGACTGGGATCAGGCTAAAGCCAGAGCCTCGAACTCCATCTGAGGCTGCCATGTGGGTGGCAGTGACCCAAGCGCTTGGGTCATCATATGCTGCCTCCCAGGGTCTATGAGCAGGAAACTGGGTCTGAAGTGGAAGCAGAAGTGCCAGGACTTAAACCGGCACTCGAGTATGGGATGCAGACACACCAAGTAGTGCTTAACCTACTGTGCCACAATCCCTGCCCAAAGTTAATATTCTTTAGAAAAGATTTATTTAGAGACTGGCACTATAGTGCAGGGGTTAATCTTCCACCTGTAGCCCCAGCATCCCATATGGCACCAGTTCTAGTCCTGGCTGCTCCTCTTCTGATCCAGCTCTCTGCTATGGCCTGGAAAAGCAGTGGAAGATGGCCCAAGTCCTTGGGCCCCTGCACCCACATGGGAGACCCTGAAGAAGCTCCTGGCTCCTGGCTTCAGATCGCCCAGCCCCAGCCATTGCAGCCATTTGGCGAATGAATTGGTAGAAGGAAGCTCTCTCTTTCTGTTTCTCCCTCTCTCTGTGTGTTAACTCTACCTCTCAAATAAATAAAATCTTTGAAAAAAGATTTGGGGGCTGGCTCTGTGGTGTAGCAGGTAAAGCCGCCACCTGTGATGTCAGCATCCCATATGGGTGCTGGTTTAGGTCCTGGCTGCTCCACTTCCAATGCAGCTCCCTGCTGACACACCTGGGAAAGCAGTGGAAGACGGCCCCAGTGCTTGCGCCCCTGCACCCATGGGAGCCCCACTGGGCCATCATTTGGTGCCTTCCCTGATATATTAAGGAAGCTGGGTTGGAAGTGGAGAAGCTGGGACTTGAACTGGCACTCTGATATGGGATGTGGGTGTCAAAACCCTGGCCCCCTAATTGCTATTTTTAGTTACTTAAGCAAAAGATAGCTGGAGTTTGTAACTCGATCTCTAGCACTGTGAAGAAATATATTCAGTGGTATTTTACAGCTTTTGTGCCATTGGAAAACAAAACTAAAATTTAAATCACTTTTGGTTTAATGTTAAATTTCTTAATTAGGACCTATAAAATAAATCTGTGCGGCAACACAAGTTAGTTGTAACTAAACCTACAGATTTATTAGGCCTTAAATTAGTTAATCCTAGGGAAAATATTTGCAAGATATAAATGATGCTTTTTAAAGACAATGCACACTATCTGAACTTCTTACATTTATACTTAATGCTGCAGTTTTCAGATCTCAAAAGAATTGTCATTTGTGTTCAACTTAAAAGAGTCTTAGAGGTTTTAAAATATTTTATTGATCAAAAGGAGTGACTGTTGATTGTTACCAGTCAGAATTAGAGATGAATCATTCCTGAAATAAAAATGATGAATTAAAAACTTGTCCAGAATTTTGTTACAGTATTTATCAACTTTTTCTGTCTATCTCAGACATTGCTGAATACACGCTTCCTTCCTGGTTGAAAAATATTTGTGATGCTGATCCTCTAGAGCTTTTGCTGCTTTCTCTCTCTGTCTCCTAAAAACTGCACACTTCAGTCACATTTACCAGTAAGTTCTGCCGTCTTTATTTGGTTTGCTTTTTATAACATGAAAACCAAGCGCTTAACATTAAACAAAGAAATCAGCTTGGGATGTCTACATCCCATATTAGAATTCTAGTTTGATTCCCAGCTTTTCTCCTTCTAATTCAGACCCCTTGCTAATGCACCTGAGAAAGTGGCAGATGTTGGCCCAAGTCCTTGGGTCCCTGCCACCACGTGGGAGACCTGGATGGCATTCTGGGATCCTAGCTTTGGCTTGGCCCAGCCCTGGCTGTTGGAAGCATTTGAGGAGTGAACCAGTGGATGGAAGATACCTCTCTTTTCTCCTTCTCTTTTGTCACTCTTTCAAATGAATGAATGAATAAATAAATCTTTAAAAAAAATCTCTTTGAGGGTTTACTTGCTTGGAAAGTAAACTTCTTCATGTAATAAATTGGGATGATTTTTAAAAAAGATTTATTTATTTATTTGAAAGTCAGAGTTACACAGAGAAGGAGAGGCAGATAGAGAGGTCTTCCATCTGATGGTTCACTCCCCAGTTGGCTGCAATGGCTGGAGCTGTGCTGATCCAAAGCCAGGAGCCAGGAGCCCCTTCCAGGTCTCCCACATTGGTGCAGGGGCCCAAGGACTTGGGCAATCTTCCACTGCTTTCCCAGACCACAGCAGAGAGCTCGATCAGAAGTGGAGCAGCCAGAACTCGAACCGGCGCTCATGTGGGATGCCAGCACTGCTGGTGGCGGCTTCACCTGCTACACCACAGTGCCAGCCCCTCACCCTTTTTAAAGAATTCTTTATTTATTTGAAAGAGTTACACAGAGAGAGGAGGAGAGGCAGAAAGAGAGGGGATGAATTTTAGTGCTTACCATTTTTCTTTTTTAAAAATATTTGAGAGGTAGAGTTACAGAGATAGAGGGAGAGACACAGGATGAGGTCTTCCAGCCATTGGTCTACTTCCCAAATGTCTATCACAGCCAGGCTGGGCCAGGCTGAAGCCAGGAGCTTGGAATTCCATCCAGATCTCCACATGAGTGGCCAGGGCCCAAGCACTTGGGCCATCTGCTGCTACTTTCCCAGGCGCATCAGCAGGGAGCTGGATTGTAAATGGAGTAGCCAGGAGTCGAACAGGTACCCATATGGGATGCCCGTGTCTCAGTTCACAATGTCAGCCCCTTACCTGTTCTTTATGACTGAACGTTGTCTGATTTGCCAGGCTGGGTCAGGTGTTCTTATGTGCTACCATAGTACTTTGTGTTTTTTCCCATTACAGTACTCAGCATATTATGTTTTATATTTTTGCTTAATTCTTTCTTTTACAGACTGCAAGCCTGTTGTGAACATAGAACATATCTTTTATCCCTGTATACTTAGCAACTATAATGTTTGTAGTAAACTATAATGATGAATGGATGAAAGGATGGATGGATGAATACGTTTTAGTTTATTCTTAAAATTTGTATTTATCAATTTATTTGAGAGACAGATAGTTCCCATCTTGTGGTTAATTCATAATAGCCAGGGCTGGGCCAGACCAAAGCCAGGGGGCAGGAACTCAACCCACATCTCCCATGTGGGTGGCAAGGACCCAAACACTTGGGCTGTCATGCTGCTTCCTAGGGTCTGCGTTAGCAGAAACCTGGAATGAGGAGCCAGAGCTGGGACTTGAGCCCAGGAACTTTGATATGGGAAGCAAGCATCCCAATCAGTGGTCTAACTACTGGGCCAAATACCCATTGCTTCTTCATTTTTTAATTTAGCTAACCCCTCTGGCTAATAACAGGTACATACAATACACACACATAGACATGTATAATTGTCTGACTTAATCATTATATAACACTATGTTGTTTGCCCCACCAGAAATATCTCCTCCTCCCTGCTAATGCACCTGGGAAAGTAGCAATGCTGGCTCAAGTACTAGGGCCCCTGCCAATCTCGTGGGAAACCTTGATGGAGTTCCAGGCTCCTGGCTTCTGTTGGATCCAGACCTGATGCAGCCTTTGGGGAAGTGAACCAGTGAATGGAAGTTCTCTCTCTCTCTCTCTCAAAGATTCATTTATTTTATTTGAAGGCAGACTTACAGAGAAAGAGGGAGAGAGGGAGGGAGAGAGGGAGAGGCTCCCATGTGGGAAACCTAGAAGAAGCTCCTGGCTCCTGGTTTTGGATCAGCTCAGCTCTGGGCGTTTCAGCCAACTGGGGAGTTGGCATTTTTTAAAAGATTTATTTGAAAGGCAGAGTTACACAGAGAGAGAAGGAGAGGCAGAGAGAGAGAGAGAGAGAGAGAGAGAGAGAGAGATCTTCTGGGGGGGGGGTCTTCCATCTGTTGGTTCACTCTGCAGGTAGCTGCAACAGTCAGAGCTGTGGCAATTCAAAGTCAGGAGCTAGGAGATTCCTCCAGGTCTCCCACATGGGTGCAGGGGCCCAAGGACTTGGGCCATCTTCCATTGCTTTCCAAGGCCACAGCAGAGACCTGGATCAGAAGTGGAGCAGGTGGGACTTGAACTAGCTCTCATGTGGGATGCCAGCACTACAGGTGGCAGCTTTGCCCACTACACCACAGCACCGGCCCCTTGGTTGGCATTTGAAACAAAGACTTTGGGGTGGGTGTTTGGTGTAGTAGCTGTTGCTTAGGATGCCAGCACCCTGTATCAGAGGGACTAGGTTTGAGTACCAGCTCCCCTTCAGATTCCAGCCTCCTGTGGATGTACACCAGAGGAGGCAGCAAATGATGGCTCAAGTGATTGGGTCCCTGCACCGTGTGGGAGACCCAGAGTTAGCTCTGGCCTCCTAGCTATGGCCTGGCCCTCCTCAGCTGGTGCAGGCATCTGAGGAGTGAACCAGTGAATGGAAGCTCTCTCTGTGTCTCTCTGCCTTTCAAATGAATAAATAAGAATTTTAAAAAGTGTAAAGACTTTTGGTGCTTTGATAGACCAAAGTAATACACAAATTCACAGAATTTATTACTACAGGATAACTTTAAGTTCTAGGTCCACTGAAAGGTGAAACTTAAAAAGAAATTCATAGACTTTACTTTTTAGAGCAAATTTAAGATAGTATATAGTTCCCATAAGCATGTGTCTAGCTCTCCCTGTTATCAACATCTTACATTTGTCTGTCTGTTAATAGACTAATGACTGACACATTAACCAGAGCCTGATATTTCCTTAGTTTTGATTTAATGTCTTTTTCCATCTAGGACTCTACGTTACATTTGTCATGTCTCCTTAGGTTCCTCTTGGCAGTTTCTTAGGTTTTCCTTGTTTGCCACATCCTTGACAGTTTTGAGGAGTATGGGAGTTTTTCTGCTGTTTTTCTTCTTGTCAGACTAAGGTAAATGTGAAACTTTCCATCAGGAGACATCCCGGTTCTCAGCTTCGTCTGTTTCCACACTGCTCACCTGTGCAGGCATGCAGCCCTGGGGGGATTTAGGAGACTCTGGATAGATACGTGATCTAGAAAAGAGCCACCTTCTCTCCCACGAGAAGGACTGAGTCTTTCCTCTTTATTTCATATACCACCTATACTGTCAACCTTCACAAAATAACAGCCACACAGCATTTGGATCTCTGAAGCACAGTTACAACTCTACAAGGTGTTATAGGAAGAATATAGATTTAGTCGGAATAGGCAATCATCAACTACGAACTGTCATTTATTTAACACCCGAACAGACTCAAGCAAAAGGCTTTGTTTTAAAAACTTACTATGAAAACTTTCAAAACTACAGAAATGTTGAAAGACTGGAAGAACAAACATCCATATACACAGATTTCCCTAAAGGCTGTGGATAGTATTTGTTTAATCCATCTCCTGAGTTCATGCTGAATACTTTATGCTGTATCCTTGAGGAAGCATGTAACACCAGGCTACATTCTTGACTGCTCTGCTTACTAATGTCACGTATCTGCTGTTTTCAGTATATGTTGTCACTGCTCTGTTCTTGCTGTGGTATCTTGAATATGTCCAGCGTGAAGACAGCTCTTCAGTAGTCTATTAACCTTGGACTCTGTAGAATTTTTCCTAGCTCTTGGGGCAGAAGCAAAGGCAGTGCAGCTGATTGTCCACAAAGCTGCTGAAGTTTGTATTAGGTCCTGCTCCCCATCCCCCTTTGTATTAGGTCCTGCTTTCTCTCTCTAATTTTGTGTATTAGGTCCTCCTCTCTCTCTCCCTGTATTTCAGAGACAGAGTTATGGAGAGAGAGAGAGAGAGAGACAGACAGACAGACAGACAGACAGGGAAAGGTCTTCCACCTGCTGGTTCACTCCCCAAATATCTGCAGATTGGAAGAGGAGCAGCTGGGACTAGAACCTGTACCCACATGGGATGCTGGTGCTGCAGGTAGAGGCTTAGTCCACTATGCCACAGCACTGGCCACCCCCCCCCCCCTTTTTAAAAGATTATTTATTGGAAAGGCAAAGTTTTGTATATACAGAGGGAGAGGCAGAGAGATTTTCCGTCAGCAGGTTTAATCCCCAGGCAGGTCTGGGCCAGGCTGAAGCCAGCAGCCTGGAACACCACCTGGTTTTCCATGTGGGTGGCAGGGGCCCAAAGATTCGGGCCATCTTCCACTGCTTTCCCAAGCACATTAGCAGGGAGGTGGATCTGAAGTGGATCCAGCCATGGGTCCTACTGTCCCCACTGGGACTCTGCTCTCCTCTTTCCCCCAGCCCCAGTGCTATAGCCCTTTCCATCCAGATGCTGTCCTTTTTCCCTCACCTCAGTAAAATGAAAATATCCTAGTCTTTCCACAACTAGCAGGCTGCTCCCTGTGTAGTTAATCTGATGAACAGGCTTTTGTGAGGCTCAAGTTGTATAAAGTGCTATACGAGAACAAACTGCTAGCATTTAATGTGTGTCAGTAGTTTAATGTAGCACTTCCAATGCATGCTTGGTTTCTAAGAAAGGGAATAGCAGACACAATTTATGGATGGAGACAGACAAGTACTGTTAGTAGCAGGAAACAGGATTGTTAGGTTGGGGAAAAAGTTCCTTGCCAGAGAGAAATAAGCCTGTGGACAGCAGCAGTGTTAAAAAGCAGAGTGGCTCAGATTTGCTGTGACAGTGAGAGGTACTCAGGTAGTCTAGGTACTCAGCTCTAGGTACTGCAGTCTCCGCAAGAGAGAAGGGCAGAGGAAATGCAGCGTGGTCACACACTGCCATGGAGCAGGGTTTCTTTCTTCAAGATATTTTCTTCTGAAATTCTCTCCTCCCCCTTGTCTCTGGTAGGATAACACTCACCTCATCTTTTCTCCTAACTCTCTAGCTGCTTTTCAGTCCTATTAAGCTAAAAATTAATTTTGTTACAAAACTTTATTATAAACTTAACAAGCATACGGCTTATTATGTGCTAAGAATTGTGCCAAATTTATCTCATTTAATACACCCGACTCTATGAAGCAGATATTCTTATCATCTGCATTAAAATGAGCGAATTAAAACCCAAATGTAAGTTGTCACAGAGGCAGTGCATTGTAAAATCCAAATCAGTGTGCTAAGTACCACATATAGACCTATAGACCTTGCCACTAAAATTTTGGCATTATCTAGAATTTTATTCTTTTCAAGGTTAAATCTTTGTGTTTTTAACTGTCCATTACGGATTTGTACACTGTACATTATTTTTATTCATAAATGACCTTCCTGTGTAGGAACTCAATTAAGTAGAGTGGGTAAAAATACAAAGAAATGGGGCCAGCGCTGTGGCACAGAAGGTTAAACCTCTGTCTGTGGTGTCAGCATCTCATATGGGAACTGGTTCAAGTCCCAGCTGCTCCATTTCTGATCCAGCTCTCTGCTATGGCTTGGGAAAGCAATAGAAGATGGCCCAATCCTTGGACCCCTGCATCCACGTGGGAGACCTGGAAGAAGCTCCTGGCTCCTGGCTCTGACTTGGCCTCAGCCCTGGCAGTTGCAGTCATCTGGGGAGTGAACCAGCAGATGGAAGACCTCTCTTTCTCCTCCTCACTTTGTATCTCTGCCTTTCAAATAAATAAATAATATTTTTAAAAAATTCACAGAAATGATCCTAGTATTTTTCTGAATCTTCTCACGTGATGTGACTTCAATTTGTCCGATTATTGATGGTACTTATGCACTTGATGGTTTGTGAGCTTCTCAACAATGTAGTTATTCAAATTCCCTTTGTAATTAAAAAGAATTTTGTGGAGAGATATTTTGAAACTTTGTAAATACTCCAATTCTTATAAATCTTAAAAATCCATTTATTTACTTGTCAGGCAGAGAGACAGAGCAAGCACTCATCCCCTGGCCCACTCCCTAAATGCTGCCAAGGCTAGGGCTGGGTCAGGCAGAGGCCGGGAGCCTGGAATCCATGTCTCCCACCTGGGTGGCAAGGGCCCTTTTACTTGAGCCTGAGTGTGCACCAGCAGGAAGCTGGAGTTGGGAGCAGAGCCACATCTCAAACCCAGGAACTCTAAAATGGGATGTGAGCACCCAGCTATCTGTCTGACTGCTGGGCCACAGCCCTTCCCCATGAGAGTTTCAGTTACATATTTGTTCACATCCCTGTGATTTCCCATATTACTACAGTATCATTTTATTCTGAAGTTCAGTTTGTCCCTGATTTGGCCAGCGTGACACCGGTTGGCCTGAGTCCTCTTGACACGCCTGTATTTTCTGGCACAACTAGAGACTCTAGGCTCATCCTGTACTTTCTCTTCTCCAGTCTTGGGAGTGGAAAACAGCATGGAAAAACCAAGCTTTGGGCTAGAAGTAACTTATTTGTGGTGATCCTACTCCCAGATCCTGTCAGTGCAAAGGATACATATGTACTTATTCATCAGTGTCTATGTATTTCTACAAGTAGAAACAGATTAATATACTCCTTACTAGCATACTATTTATTATCATTCATTCTAGTTTACTTTTCCCTGTTTGTAACTTCCTCCATGGTAAGAAGTCTGGCCCCTCTTTTCCACACTTCATTTATGTAACCAATCATTGGTAGTTAACAACTCTCTCACCCTCCCTGCTGCCTCCACCATTGCTGGATCGCTGCTTCTCCCCACTTCCCACCCCCTTGTCGACCGCCCAAGGCCAGGTGGCTTCTAGAACCTACCGTACCAAGTTCTTCCTTATTGGGGATGCCCTTCTCACCCAAAGCTTTCGCTGTCCTCTCAGTATATACACCCTCTGTGAAGTATGTTTTAAGATATATCATCTTGGGGCCAGCGCTGTGGCATAACTGGTAA
Source organism: Sylvilagus floridanus (assembly GCA_949820135.1). Lineage (NCBI taxonomy): Eukaryota > Metazoa > Chordata > Mammalia > Lagomorpha > Leporidae > Sylvilagus > Sylvilagus floridanus. Next base: position 1,795,176 of record OX463236.1, on the reverse strand, counting down.
AAACCTGCTGTCTGCAGTGCCGGCATCCCATATGGGAGCCAGTTCGAGTCCCGGTTGCTCCTCTTCCGATCCAGCTCTCTGCTGTGACCTGGGAAAGCAGTAGAAGATGGTCTAAGTCCTTGGGCCCCTGCACCCACGTGGGAGATCCGGAAGAAGCTCCTGGCTTCAGATCGGCGCAGCTCTGGCGGTTGCAGCCATTTGGGGAGTGAACCATTGGTGGAAGACCTTTCTCTCTGTCTCTCCCTCTTTGTGATTCTGCCTTTCAAATGAATGTCATATATATATATACACATTTACATATATATTTGCTTCTTCCAGAACCTATGTGAAGTGATCAGGGAAGGCATTATTATGATCCATACGTCTCGTTTTAACAGATCTTCAGAAACCTAGTTACAGAGAAGTGGAGTGACCTGCTCAAGTGATTGGCAGCCCCTGAATGTAGGGCTTTCCCACTCCTCCAATCCACACACCAGAATGACAGCCTGACTTTCCTTTTTCTCCAGCAGATGGACGTTTTGTGGTCAACCATGATTTGCAGGCTTTTCTCTTCCCGCAGTCTAAGTGCCAAGCAGCGGTGCAGTGGAGGCAGATCAATGATCAAGGATCTTCAGCGAGTTTTCTCTCTCCACAGGAGAGGTCAGAATCGACCAGCGAGTCCGTGCCTGGGGACGGTGGGATGGACCCCCTCGCCAACACCGCCAGGGAGCCGCGGGCCTTCCCACCATACAACACCCTGCAGACACGCGGCGACAAGTATTCACTCAGTGATCCCAACTCGTCTTCCGACTCGGGAACTTACGACTCCAAGACTTGCTTTTGCTCTTCGGTATCTGTCACCCGGTTTTCCGGTGGAGGTCCAGCATCAGAACCCTTCCCTGGCGGCTTAGTTACCACGCACCCCGCGGAGGGACACTCAGCCTCCCCCGGTGCTCCGGCAGACGCCCCCGGGAAGAGCGCGGGGCTCCCCGCAGGCCGGCGCCGCCTCGCCGCGCAGCACACGCGCGGCGCCGGCCCCTTTCCACTCCGCAGGAACGTCACCGGGCCTCCGCTTCCGCCTCAGAAATAGCGACGCCGGCTGCGGCTCGCTCCCGCCGCCCCGCCGGCCCTCAGCCGGGCGCCCCGCCGGCCCTCAGCCCGCCGCGCCTCAGCCCTCAGCCGGGCGCTCGGCCCCGCCAGCCCCTCAGCCCGCCGTCCCCTCAGCTGGGCGCTCGGTCCCTCAGCCCCTCGGCCGCCGGCCCCTCAGCCCTCAGCCCCGCCGCCCCTCCGCCGGGCGCTCAGCCCCTCAGCCCCTCAGCCCGCCGCCCCTCAGCCCTCAGCCCCCCAGCCCCTCCGCCGCCGGCTCTCAGCCCGCCGCCCCTCCGCCGGGCGCTCAGCCCCTCAGCCCGCCGCCCCGCCGCCCCTCAGCCCCTCGGGCCCCTCAGCCCGCCGCCCCTCAGCCGGGCGCTCGGCCCCTCCGCTCTCAGCCCCTCGGCCGCCGGCCCCTCAGCCCCTCAGCCCGCCGCCCCTCCGCCCCCAGCCCCCCAGCAGCCGGCTCTCAGCCCGCCGCCCCTCAGCCCGCCGCCCCTCAGCAGCCGCCCCTCAGCCCGCCGCCCCTCCGCCCTCAGCAGCCGGCTCTCAGCCCGCCGCCCCTCCGCCCCTCAGCAGCCGGCTCTCAGCCCTCCGCCCCCAGCCCCTCAGCTCTCAGCCCGCCGCCCCTCCGCCCCTCCACCCCTCAGCCGGGCGCTCAGCCCCTCAGCTCTCAGCCCGCCGCCCCTCAGCCCGCCGCCCCTCCGCCGGGCTCCGCCGGGCAGCCGCCGAGGGCAGGCAGCGCGCGCGCGTGCGCGGGACGCACGGCCGAGCGCCGAGCCGAGCGCCGGAAGCCGCCGGGCCGCAGCCTGCGCGCGCGCGCGCCGCCGCCGCTGCCCCCTCGCCGCGGTCGCGCGCGCGCTCTGAGGCGCCGCCGCCGCGGCTGCTGCTCCGGCTGCTGCAGGAGGCGGCGCTGGCTGGCGGCTGCGCTCGCTCCAGTCCGCGAGCGGAGCAGCGAGCGAGCGTGTGTGTGTGCGCGCGTGTGTGTGAGTGTGCGTGTGTGTGTTTAAAGATGGCCGGAGCGGCGGCGGCGGTGGCCGCGGGCGCAGCAGCGGGGGCCGCCGCGGCAGCCGTGGCGGTGGCGGCTCCGGGCCGGGCCTCGGCGCCCCCGCCGCCCCCGCCCGTGTACTGCGTGTGCCGGCAGCCGTACGACGTGAGCCGCTTCATGATCGAGTGCGATGTCTGCAAGGACTGGTTCCACGGCAGGTAAACAGCCCCTCAGCCCGCCGCCGCGCCGCGCCCAGCGTCCCGGGGGCCGCGGGGCGCCGGGCAGGTCGCCGGGGGGCGCCGGGGCTTCCCCGGCCCGGGCGCAGAGTCGCCACAACGAGCGGGAACAAAGGGGGCCGGCGGAGAAGTTGGCAGGGGCGCGGGGCGCGGGCCGGGAGGGCCCGGGGCGCCTGGTCCGCCCGGGGCTCGGGCCGGGAGCCGCCGCCGCCGCGCCTGCCTTCCGGGAGGCGGCGGGCTGCTCGGGCCGCGCTGCTGCCCCCCGCGGGTCCCCGCCGCGCCCCCTGCCCCGTCCTCAGCAAACTTCCGCGAGCGGCGGGGCGCCGGGGCGGGGGGCGGCGCAACAGATGAGGCGGCCGCGCGGGGGGCGCGGGGGGCGCGGGGGGCCCGGGGTCGCGGCCCGCGCCCCCAGCGCAGCCCCGGGGCCGGCGGCGGCCTCCCCGGGCCCCCGGCGCCGCGGCGCAAACTTTACAAAGAGCGCCGTGGCCGTGGCCCGGGCGCCGGCGACCCCCGGCCGGCGGCGGCTGACTCACGGGGCCCCGGCCGCCGCCGCGCCGCGGCTTTGACGTTTGCGAGCGCTCGGGCCGCCTCCGCAGCCAGGCCGCCGACTCGTGTGTTTTGTAATCAAAGTGTGAGGCTAATAAAGGCGGCGCCACAGCCTCTTGACTCCGGCGTGGGAGGGACTCGCAGGCATTTAAACAAAGAAACTAGTTGGGGCTGGGCTCCCGAAGTCCGTGTTTGGGCGCCGCGGCGGAGCCTGCGGTCACCTTAGGGTGCAGCAGGTCCCCCGGGCACCGCTGGCTGTTGTGTCCCGGCGAGAGCACGCTCGCGAGCGGCAGCAGATGTGCCGGCTGCGGTGGTAGGAAGTGTCCTTTGATTGACAGGAGGGCATTTAAATGCAGCCTCCGCTCCCCCTCCCCAATTTCACGGCACCACTCGGGGCCAGGCCAGATGTCTTGGTCTCCCTCTGCTGGTCCGGGGAGAGAAAGCCCTAGAAATTACAGGTTTTCAGTGTCAACTGCGAGATACAGTTTCACTTAATTTTCAAACACAGTTAGTTAATCCGTGTTGAGGTTAGACGACGTCGACGACGGAAAACAAGACACGTTATCCCTTTCAAAGAAAGGTGGCCTCCTCGTTTTTCATCGAGATGTTCGTTAGTAATCTGCAATCTTGTATGGTTGTGCAATATTGTTAAACCTTGCCGCTTGCAATTAACAAAATATTACCCAAAGAAGTTTTTATTACTCTAAACGGAATTTTTATGAGTATCTAAAAGTGAAATTTGAAGATACCAAATCTTGCCAGTTCTATTTTGACATCCTGTTTCCATAAAATAATTCTAAGCCACTAGAATAGATTATTCAAAAAGTTAAGTTCTGTACAGAATTAAAAAAAACCCTAGTAATTATGTAAATGCTTAGTTTTTCAAAGAACTGTTTGTATGAAATTGAAGCTTTTTTTAAGGTTTTACTTTAGTTTCATTTTTTAAAAAAAGATTTATTTTTTATTTGAAAGGCAGAGTGCGAGACGGAGGGGGAGTCAGAGATCTTCCGTCCGCTGGTTGACTCTCCAAATGGCCACAATGGCTATAGCTAGTCTGATCAGAAGCCAAGAGCCAAGAGATTTTTGGAAGTCTCTTACATGGGTGCTGGGTTCAAGCACTGGGGTCATCCTCTACTGCTTTCCCACTAGCATTAGCAGAGAGAGAGCCTGATGGGAAGTGGAGCAGTCAGGACTTGAACCAGCATCCATAAGGGATGCCGGCTCTGCAGCTGGGGGCTTTACCTGCTACCCCACAGCGCGAGCCCTCAAACTGAGGCATTTTAAGTTGCATCAGAAATTTGTCCCATTGTGCAGTGTAGAGATTTAATAGGTTCGTAAATTTTAGACTTAGTTTTTTTTTTTTTTTTTTTGCCATCTTAATTTAGGTAACAATGCTGTAGTCATGAAAAACTTCAGGTCTTATAGAGAATTTTCTAGTACGTTTGAGTATAGATTGGTAAACAGGAGAGGCTGAAGGAGTAGAGGGCACAGAGGAGAGAGCAGGACCGAAACACCAAGCCCTCCTTGCTCTGCCCTGTGGATCTATGTAACTCTGTGTTTGTGAAAAGACTAAAATATATGGCCTTTTAAAAAAATATTTATTTATTTATTTGCAAGTCAGAGTTACACAGAGAGAAGAGGCTTTTTTTTTTTTTAGCCCACTTTGTTTTGAGCAGATTCTTGTGACTTTAATGTGGTCAGGTGTTAGCAAATGTTAGCAAAGTTAGCAAATGCAGTGATACTGTGTTGCCCCAGCAAGGCTGTATGTGATGTCACGTGTTCTTCCTGTGACTGTACGATTGAATGATATTTAATGCGACAAAGTATACCTTATGTGTTAATTATTAACCAGATAGCATTGGCCTCCATGGGAGTTGGCCCCTGCAGGACTAAGCTGTATCACTGGTCTCCACCCTCAGTTCTGGGGTCAGGAGTTGGCCCATCTGCAGAAGGAGGGAAGGGACCTAGGAGGTTGGACACACAGAATTGCCCTCATCTGAATAACTTCTTGATAATTCTGTTGCTTTTTAAACTCGGAGAATCAGTGAGTCTTGATATAAATTTTGGTTTGTTCTGCCTGGAGTTTGTGTTTATCAGGAAATCTGAAAAGTTGTCCCCGTGTGTCTCGTGCTTTGCTGTCAGGCCACCAGGTGGACTGGTCACCTTCCTGTGGACACTTGGATGCTTTGCATGCATCCTTGGTGTTCAGGAATATCCATCCCTCAGTCCACCCTTTTGCCAGTGAGAGGGGAAGAGAATACTTGCCAGGCAGGGTACACTGTCTAGCTGATAGTCCAGGGCTGTGAGCTGGGTGAGAACAGGATTTTCCTGGGAAGATGCCTTCCAATCTAGAGATGAAATTCTACTCTGAGTTCTTCTGGAAGGTTGATAATGACCTCACCTGATAACCTCCCTACCCCCCCCATCTCCAAGCTGGATATCTTTCTATACTACTTTTAAATCATCCTATGCAAAACTGTTCAATGTCCTAATTAAATTGTGTTGGACTATCTCTTGTCTCCCCATTAGAATGCAAACACTTTAGTATTAGTCTTAAATCACATTTTTTAAAAGGATTTATTTATTTATTTGAGAGGCAGAGAGGTGTTCCATCTGCTAGTTCACTCCCCAGATGGTCATGACAGCCAGAGCTGGGCTGATCCGAAGCTAGGAGCTTCTTTCGGGTCTCCCACGCAGGTGCAGGGCCCAAGCACTCGGGCCATCTCCTGGGCCTTGCAGGGAGCTGGATCAGAAGTGGAGCAGCTGGGTCTCAAACCAGTGCCGAAATGGGATGCTGGCACTGCAGGCAGCAGCTTTACCCGCTAAGCCACAGCACTGGCACCCACATGTCCTTTCTTTCTTTTTTTTTTTTTTTTTAATTGATGAAAGTAATTTATTATAGAAAAATCGGAAGTTGCAAAAAAAGTTTAAAGAATATGAAAATACTTGTGTCTTCCATAGATAAACACCATTTTACTATTTGAAGTATATGTGTATATATATTTTCAATTTTTAAAAAGATTTGCTTATTGGGGTCAGTGCTTTGATGTGATGGGTAAAGTTGCTGACTGCAGTGCCGGCATCCCATATGGGTGCTGGTTTGAGTCCCAGCTGCTCTACTTCCAATCCAGCTTTCTGCTATGGCCTGGGAAAGCAATGAAAGATGGCCCAAGTCCTTGGGCCCCTTCACCCACGTGGGAGACCCAGAAGAAGCTCCTGGCTCCTGGCTTTGGATTGGCCCAGCTCTGGCCATTGCAGCTGATTGGGGAGTGAACCAGAGGATGGAATCTCTTCTTCTCTTTCTCTGCCTCTCCTCTCTCTGTGTAACTGTGACTTTCAAGTAAAATAAATAAATCTTTAAATAAAAAAAGATTTGCTTATTTATTTGAAAGGCAGAGTTACAGAGGGAAGGGGAGAGGGAGAAAGATCTCTGTCTGCTGGTTTAGAGTGGGGGAGTAGAGAGAGACAGACAGACAGAAAGGGAAAGAGATATATTCTGTCCACTGGTTTACCACCCAAATGCCTGCAACAGCCAGGATTGGGTCTATCTGAAGCTAGGAGTCAGGAATTCCATCTTGGTCTCCCACACGGGTGGCAGGGGACCAAGTACTTGGGCCATTGTCTGCTGTTTTCCTAAGCACATTAGCGGGGAGCGGAATGGAAATTAGCAGCTGGAGCTTGAACTGGTTTTCCAGTATGGAATGCTGGTGTGGCAGGTGGTGGCTTAACCTGCTGCTGCCCCACACCACCAGCCCCAACTTCTAACTTTTTCCTCTCTTTAAAAGTTCTTTGAAAACATTTTTAGTGATTGCACACTGTTTGTTTCCATGGAAGTACATTTAAACATTACTGCCCTGTTGTTATTTACCTTGTTTACTATTGGTATATGATAGGATTCATGTCATTGTGGGCATCCATGATTATTTCCTTAAAATAAATCAAATGGATTAATACATGTCATACACTTAGAAGATCTGGCAAATGGTGACTACTCAGTAAGAAATCTCCACGAACTAGAATCATTAATAAAAAGGTACAGATGTTTTTAGGCTTTTTGTACCTATTGCCAGACTGTTCTCCACAAAGGTTATTTCATTTTTGTTTGTAATACTTAAAATAAAATCACTTGCATTTGAAAGATAGAGAAAGCAGACAGAGATCATCCGTCAGCTGTTACACTCCCAAATGCCCACAATGGCCAGTGCTGGGTCAGGCCACAGGGGGGCAGGGACCCACATTCTTGAGCCATTGTCACTGCCTCCCAGGATGCATAATCAGGCAGCTGGTTTGAAGCAGAGGAGCTGGGACTTGAACCAGGCACTCTGATACGGGATGCAGGCCTTCCAAGTGGTGACTTAAGCTACTTTGCCTAGTACCTACACCAGGTTATTCCAATTTACTCTTGTCAGCTGTGCCCACTTTCTAGTTCCTTGAGTTCTTACCAGCCTAAGGTATTATTTTTCCTACCCCTCTCCCCGCAAGTAAAACTACCAAAAGGCATGCCCAAGACTGTTCATGACAATGTTACTTATTATCCCCAAACTAGAACAACCCAGATGTCAAGAGAAAATTGTTTAAATTGTGGTACATTCATTAAATGGAATACTACTGAGTAATAAAAAGAAATGTACTATTGATTACCCAACAACGTGGATGAGCCTCATAAAGTTGAACAACAGAAGCCGGGCTTAGAAGGGTATACTGATGTTTCCATTTATATGAAGTTCAAATACAGACAGCTGCATGAAAGAAACCATTATGGTATTTGTCCTTGTGGGGATTGTTGAGTGAGAGGAGCTTCTGAGGTGGAGGTAGTGTTCAGTACTTTGATCTTGGGTGCCGGTTAGGTGAGTGGATAGAGATGTAAAAATCTGAGCTGCCTATGCACTGAAGATTTTTTTTTTTTTTTTTTTTTTTTTACAGGCAGAGTGGACAGTGAGAGAGAGAGACAGAGAGAAAGGTCTTCCTTTTGCCGTTGGTTCACCCTCCAATGGCCGCCGCGGCCTGCGCGCTGCGGCCGGCGCACCGCGCTTGTCCGATGGCAGGAGCCAGGAGCCAGGTGCTTTTCCTGGTCTCCCCATGGGGTGCAGGGCCCAAGCACCTGGGCCATCCTCCACTGCACTCCCGGGCCACAGCAGAGGGCTGGCCTGGAAGAGGGGCAACCGGGACAGAATCCGGTGCCCCAACCGGGTCTAGAACCCGGTGTGCCGGCGCCGCAAGGCGGAGGATTAGCCTGTTGAGCCACGGCGCCGGCCTGCACTGAAGATTTTAAAAAACATTTTATTTTAATGTTAGAAGTGTACTTTTATCACTAAATCATTAAAACTAGTTGGAAATTTAAATTTATTAGATGATGTACACTGTTTTATAGTTGTAGTTTGCTTCTGGTTCCCGACTTTAATGATTATCATTAAGTAGAGTGTTGACTTTGGCTTAGAGCTTGTACTGTATCAGGCGCTGTTCTTGGTGCTAGGAACAGTGAACAGCACAAAGTTCTTGCTGTTTTGTTACATATGTTAGCAGAGGAACAGAGATAAAGCAGTCTGTGACAAAGGAGTGGGAAGTACTGTGGAGGAAATCTGAGTTGAGGAAGAGAGGGAGGTGAGTAGTAGTGTTCTGCTGTGTAGGGCGTGATTATGGAAGGCCTTGAGGAGACCTTCGCACTCAGCCGGTCTAGGAAGAGGCATGCTAAGCCAACGGAAGGAGAGGTGCAGTGTCGTGAGGCTGGGGGTGCCTGTCAGTGCCAGGGAGAGCCAGGGCGCCCACGTGGAGTGAACTGGAGCTGGTCATGGTTGGATCTTGTAGGCCAGGGTTAGTATTTTGGATTTTATCTGAGCAGATGCTTTGAGTGGAGGAGTAGTGATCTGCTGTAACCCTTGAAAGAACTGCTCTGGCTGCTGCAGCGGCTAAGACGTGAGGGAGGAAAGGTGAGGCTGTTGTAGTAATCCAGCTGACAGATGCCTTGAACTGAGAGTTCAGTTCATGGGATTGTGAAAACTATCTGGAATACTACTTCAGGGTGGGAGTTTGTTAGATAATTGCTTTACAGGGCCCAGGGAACTCACTAAAATAATGTTTTATCAAGGGCGCTGTTCTGATAACATTAGATACATGTTACCATTATCCCCATTTTAGAGATGAGGTAGCTGAAAGGACATCAGTAGTTTTCCTGGGGCTGCAAAGCTCGGGGTGCTGCAGCTAGTCCCATGCAGAGCCCGGGTAGGTGGTACTAGGTCTCTGTGTCCTCAGCTGCAGGTGTGAGTCGTCTGTCTGTTTTGGGAGTGTATAGGTTGGTCAGATAAGGCAGGGTTCCAGAAAGAGATGCCTGGATACCTTTTTAATGTTGTTTTCCATTAAAATTTTCTTTATCATGAACTTGTTAAAAATTGTCATTTTCCTTGAGGATGGAGTATTTATAAGGGACTTAAAATGTTTTGGATTATTGGAGTATTTTTTTAAGATTTTATTTATTCGAAAGTCAGAGTTACACAGAAGAGAGGCAGAGAGAGAGAGAGAGGTCTTCCATCCGATGGTTCACTCCTCAATTGGCCGCAATGGCTGGAGCCATGCCGATCTGAAGCCAGGAGCTTCTTCTGGGTCTCCCACATGGGTAAAGGGGCCCAAGGACTTGGGCCATCTTCCACTGATTTCCCAGGTCATAACAGAGAGTTGGATTGGAAGAGGAGCAGCTGGGACTAGAATCGGCACCCATATGGGATGCTGGTGCTTCAGGCCATGGCGTTAACCTGCTGCGCCACAGCGCCAGCCCCTGGAGTATATTTCAATTTTTATTTAATTAGGGATTAGAATTTTTTTTTTTTGACAGGCAGAGTTAGACAGTGAGAGACAGAGAGGTCTTCCTTTCTGTTGGTTCGTCCACTAAATGGCTGCTGCGGCCGGCGTGCTGCGCTGATCCGAAGGCAGGAGCCAGGTGCTTCCTCCTGGTCTCCCATGCAGGTGCAGGGCCCAAGCACGTGGGCCATCCTCCACTGCCTTCCCAGGCCACAGCAGAGAGCTGGAGTGGAAGAGGAGCAACTGGGACAGACACCGGCGCCCCAACCGGGACTAGAACCTGGGGTGCTGGTGCCACAGGTGGAGGATTAGCCTAGTGAGCCGCGGTGCCGGCCTAGAATTATTTTTAAAATTTGTTTTATATACCTTTCACCTTAATATTGGAATCTTTTAATGTTACAATGTAAATTTATTTGGTAAACACTTGTGTCATAAGAACAAAAACCCCATATTTTGAACATTTTTGATTACTTTTTTGATATGACAGTGTATCCTAAGAGAATGTGTGAATACTTGTGTTTGACTTCTTACAGTTTTGTATATTTATGTTCAGCTTTGCTATTTGAATAAAATATACTGTGATGCATGGGGCAAACATTTCTCTCATTAAACTTCTTTTTAAAAATTTAAAAATTATTAGTTTGGGATAGATTGCTGTTTGGTATACTCTTGTAACCTGTGTTCTTAGTATGAAATTGAGTTTCCTGATCACTCATGGGAAGGAATGCTTTTAGTTTTACAGACTTGAAGTGGGGAGGGGGAGCCTCAAGAGTAGGAACAGGTGTGGAGGAATTTGATTGTGGATCAAGTTTTGGTTGATTCTTTCAATTTAAATTCCAAGATAATTTGCACAGCTTTTGAACAGCTGGCCACTGCTGATCTTACAGCTGCTGTACTTTTGGTTCTCTTTAGAAACTATGTTTTATTACTGTAGTGATTATTTACTTTTCCATTATAGTGTGAATTAATGGTAACTTGTATGATTTCTTTATGTATTTGTGTGAGTCCTGGTTCCTTTTTACTCAAGAGTAGTGTTTAGAAGCTAAAGTTTGGCAGTAAATGGGCTCATGGCTTTTAGGCCTTCTCAATGGTCAGAGCCAGAAAGCATACTATCAGACACATGCATATACACCTATATTTGTTTCTAGATCTATCCGTAAATGTTAAAAGCTATACATTTTCATAGTAATTTGAGTCTAATCTAACACCACAGGTTAGCTTTCTCCTTTTCCTTGTAACTTTTCCAACAATGAGATACCCAGCTCCCATTATCTACAAAATAGATACTTGTTTCACCCTAGTGTAGAAGTGAAATAGTACTAGAATTGCTAACCCCATCCCCTATGAGAAACCTGTACTGGTTATAGAGTTTGTGTATAATTCTTTTTGTCTTTACCCTTATAACATCTAGTCAAAGTACTGTTATTCAAAGTTACTTACAATAATTCTTTTCTCCCCCACTTTGTTTTTTTTTTAAAGATTTATTTTATTTATTTGATAGAGTTACAGAGAGAGGTAGAGACAGAGAGAGAGGTCTTCCATCTGCTGGTTCACTACCCAGATGGCTGCAATGGCCAGAGATGCGCTGATTGGAAGCCAGGAGCCAGGAGCTCAGGCCTCCCACATGGGTGCAGGGGCGCAAGCACCTAGACCATCTTCCACTGCTTTCCCAGGCCATAGCAGAGAGCTGGATCAGAAGTGGAGCAACCGGGACTAGAACCAGCGCCCATAGGGGATGCTGGTGCTTCAGGCCAGGGCCTTAACCCACTGTGCCACTGTACCACAGCACCAGCCCCCCCTCCCCCATCTTCCCCACTTTAGTATGTTTTAGCATTCATTTGTATACACTTAGGTTCATTTGTTACTATTTGTATTGGATTTTAGGTTCCTTCCATATCCTTGGTGGTTTTGATTGTTGGTTTATTTTTGAGTATGTAACACATTACTGCGGTTCTAAGAAGGTATAAGAGAAAAGATCTACTCAGAAGTGTCACTCCCTCCTACAGCTTTCCCATTATCTGCTGCCTTTTCATTTCTTTCCCATATACTTCCTGTAACACATCTCTTTAGTTTCTGATTTATCCTTTCTGTGTGGAGGGCTTCTTAGTTTATCCCACAGATGGGCAGATGCATGTGTATTTTCTTATATCTGCTTTCTTTCCATGAAAGGCAGCATAGTATCAATACTTTTTTTGCACTTTGCTCCTTTCACTTGGTGGTATATACTGGGAACCACACTATGTGACTTCACAGAGAGCTTCCTTGTCCTTTTTTACTGCTGTAGAGTACTCTCGTGTGGCTATACCTACTATGTTTTATTCAGCTGTTCTCTTGTGTGTGAGCATTTGCAGTTACAAACAATGCTGCAGTGAATCAAACCTTAGATATATGTATTTTCGTACTGTTGGAGGTGTATCATTAGGTTAGATTGCAAAAAGCGGTATTACCTGGTTGAAAGATAAAATGCTTGTGCTTTTTTTTTTTTTTATTAGAGTTCCTAGATCTCCCTCCTGAATGGTTGGCCCAGGCTGCAACCAGCCAGCAGCATGTGAGAATGCCTCTTTACCACATCCTTGCTAAGGACGTTTTCTTTTATTAAGCTTTGCCAGTCTGATTCATGTTTTAACGTGCATTTGTCTAATTATAAATGACGGATATTTTTCATATGGCTTAGGACCATTTTCTTTTTTTTGAGAGTTGTCTGCTTACACCTTCTGATTATATAAAGGCTTTTGGTTCTTTGTTCCTCAATTTTTATGAGCTCTTCATGTGTTAGGCTCATTAGGCCTTCTCATTTACTAAAATATCCAGAAATTCTAGGAAACCTTTTCATACCAATATGTACAACTGTCTCATTCTTTTTAATGGCTGCATAGACTTCCATTCTGAGAATTTGCTATAATTTAATTGGTCCTCTGTTGATGGATTCTTTAGCTGTTTGTTTCTTTTTCTTACTATTTTAACAATGCTACAATGTAATATTTTTGTGTTTAATCTTTATTCTTGGCAAGCATTTCGGTATCTTAAGTAAGGCAGGTTTATAACATTAGACGTTGAAGTTTTTAATCTATGTCATGTTTTAAATTTTATTTTCTGAAGGGACTGTTGATCAAAGAAAGGAAGCATAAAAAACCCTGGTACTGACATATAAGTTTGATGATCTGAAATGTACTATGTGATTTAAAGTTCTTTTTTTTCAAGATTTATTTATTTATTTGAAAGAGTTACACAGAGAGCGAGCAAGAGAGAGAGAGAGAGAGAGAGAGAGACAGAGCGAGCGTGCGGGAGAGAGAGAGAGGTCTTCCATCCGATGGTTCACTCTCCAGTTGGCCCAACGGCTGGAGCTGTGCCAATCCGAAGCCAGGAGCCAGGAGCTTCCTCCGGGTCTCACACACGGGTGCAGGGGCCCAAGGACTTGGGCCATCTTCTACTGGTTTCCCAGGCCATAGCAGAGAGTTGGATCAAAAGAGCCGCAGCCAGGACTAGAACTGGCGCCCATATGGATGCTGGCGCTTCAGGCCAGGGCATTAACCCGCTGCGCCACAGCGCCGGCCCTTAAAGTTTTTCTTTGCCAGGCTATAAGTTGCACTTATGTGATAATTCGAATATTGAGAAAATCTATGTTAGAGAAAGTATAGTGACAGTGTATCCAATTTGTATTTTACTGTGGGGAAGGGAAGTGAAACACTTTCCAGATGTTCTGTGAGGGAGCATGAAGACCACTCTCAGGGTGCTTTGGGGAGCGCTTCTCTTCCTTTATATTTTAGATGTCGTTTTCCTTAGACCTAAAAAACAGAAATCTCAAACATCTAACATTGCCTCCTGTTCATCAGTTAGTAAGAATACAGTTTGATACCATGTGCAGTAAAACATGAAATTGTGAAAACTGGAGGAATCTATACTTTGTAATTTGATGTTTTTCATGTGTAAAAGCTGTTTCAGAGAGTGATTGCTGTTTCATAGAGAAACTGAAATGTGGTCCAGTGTGGTTTTTTCATGTATAAAGCATCCCATGGAAGCTTTAATATTAGCAAATATCTGTATTTGTATGTATGTACATGTATACATGCATATAATAGTCCTGAAGAATCTAGAGATAGTGCCACTGTTCAGGAACCTGTAGACAATTTTAAAAAATCTTGAGGGGGCAGGCGCTGTGGCGCAATAGGTTAATCCTCCACCTGTGGCGCCAGCATCCCATAGGTTCAGGTCCTGGCTGCTCCTCTTCTGATCCAGCTCTCTGCTATGGCCTGGGAAACCAGTAGAAGATGGCCCAAGCGCTTGGGCCCCTGCACCCGTGTGTGAGACCTGGAGGAAGCTCCTGGCTCCAGCCTTTATATTGGCCTAGCTCCAGCCCTTGCGGCCATTTGGGGAGTGAACCAGCAGATGGAAGACCTTTCTCTCTGTCTCTTCCTCTCATTGTCTGTAACTCTACCTCTCAAATAGATAAACAAAATCTCAAAAAAAAAAAAAAAAAAGTCATGACCAAAGATCAGAAGGCAAAACAGTTTGGATAGCACCCTGACTGGGCCAGTGAGTTGCAAAGTATGGCATATGAGGCGCCCTTGAAGCAGAGACATTGTGGCTGATACCCGTTAATGGCTGCAGAAACTTTGCATGGGAGCGTTCTCTCCTGAAGACTGGTTTTGAGGGTTCATGGGCTCTTCCTCTTCTGTGTGAAGTGCCAGCGTGCCCCCTGTGACATAGGCTACAGTGAGGGAAACTTGGGTACCAGCTGTATGAAACCATTCACAGCAGTCAGCAGTGAGTTTCACCTTCCTTGGCTCCTAGGCAGTCCCGGTGCTCTGGCCCCAGTGCCTGTGCGCCTGGTCTCTGCTCCTGTTAGCTGGGTGCCTGTCCTTAGTTCTCTGCCAGCACTCACCTGACCTGGTGACTCAGTCCATCTGTATGGGAATAGCTTCTGAATTCCTACACCTTTTGTAGCCCTCTCCTCTGAACCTGCCTTGTTCTCCACCTGGAAGAACAGGAGGTGAACTAACTGCAGTGTATCCACGTTGAGCTCCAGCACTTCTTCCCTTCCCACTCAGATCTGTTCCTCCTCCATCTCACTGAATGGCAGGCCACTCCTTCACGTTGCTCAGGGCAGAAGCTCGGAGTCACCCTGAATCTGCAGCGGACTCTTCCGCACGCCCTGCCGGCCGGCGTTCAGTTGTAGCCTTCTTATTGCCTGCACCGTGGCTACCCTTGTACAAGAGGGGTTAATTGCAGTGGCCAGGATCCTACTCCCCACCCTCCATCCTCTTGAACCCATGTTGAGTTCAGTTTTCTTCTTCTTTCTCCTCCTCTTCTTCTTCTTGGAAAGGCAGAGTTTTATTTATTTGTTTTATTTATTTAAAAGGCAGAGTTACAGAGAAGCAGAGGTATAGAGAGAGACAGAAAAGTCTTCCATCTGCTGGTTCACTCCCCAATGGGCCGCAACGGCTGGAGCTGTACCGATACAAAGCCAGGAGCCAAGAGCTTCTTCTGGGTCTCCCATGTGGGTGCAGGGACCCAGGGACTTGGGCCATCCTCCACTGCTTTCCCAGGCCACAGCAGAGAGCTGGGTTAGAAGTGGAGCAGCTGGGACTCGAACCAGCGCCTTTATGGGATGCTGTTGCTGAAGACTGGGGCATTAACCCGCTGCACCACAGTGCTGGCCCCGAGTTGAGTCTTCTTAACTCTTCTGAAAGCCTTCGCCGTGGCCTGTAGGAACCTACAGATTGTCCCGCTGTTCTGTCTGATGCCATTGCTTGCCCTTCTCCTTTGCCAACTTTACAGCAGCCACACAGACCAGACTTGGCTCTCACTTGAGGGCCATTGCTTGCTTTCAGTGTGCTGAGAGCATTCTTCCTTCAGCTGTTCCAAGCCTTGCTCTTCCTGCACTGCCCCGGTGTGCCATTGTCACCTTGTCAGTGGGCACTTCTTTGCCCACTCTAATACAGATTAGAAGACAGGAATTCCCCACCCTCAGGCAGGCTCTTTTCTCCTTAACACTTTTCACCATGAAACATGCTGTACATCTATTGCTTGTTTATTAAACTTCCTGTTTAAAACATTTTTCTTTGCTTATTTTTACTTTACTTGAAGGGGGTTGGTGAGAGAGAGAGAGCACCTTTCCTCAGGTCGTCCGTCCTCAGATACCTGCAGTAGCAGGGGTGGGCCAGGCTGAAGCTAGGAACCTGGAACTCAGTCTGGGTTTCCCATGTGGGTGGCAGGGACCCAAGACCTTGAACCATCACCTTCTGCCACCCAGAATGCACGTTATTAGGAAGCTGGACTTAAAGCCAAGCACTCTGATACTGATGCAGGCACCCTAAGCAGCTTCTTAACTGCTGAGTCAGACTCTCACCTCCACTTGTTTATCTACTTAAAAAAATTTAGTTATATATTTGGAAGGCAGAGGGTGGTGGTTCACTTCCCAAATGGCAGTGACAGCCAGGGTTGGGCCAGGCAGGAGCCAGGGGCCAGGAGCCAGGAGCCAGGAGCTCTGTCTAGGTCTGGCACTTGGGCACTCACCTGCTGCTCTCAGGCATATTGTCAGGAAGCTGAATTGGAGGTGGAGGTGGAATACCATCCTGGCCTCTTTTGCTTTTCTACCTTGCTTTCAGAGCTCCCTCTGTACCTTCCATCTCCAATACTTGGATGTAATTTAGCTTAACACTTATCTTTTTATTGTTGTTGTTAAAGATTTACTGAGAGAGAGAGAGAAGGGGGGGGAGGAGAGGGGAGGGAGATCTTCCATCTGCTGGTTCACTCTCCAGAGAGCCACAGTGGCTGAGGCTGGGCCAGACCAAAGCCAGGAGCCTGGAACTCCATCCAGGTCTCCCACATGGGTGCAGGGGCCTAAGCACTTGGGCTGCCTTCTGCTGCTTTCTCAGGTACATTAGCAGGGAGCTGAGTCGGAAGTGGAGCAGTCAGGATGTGAATTGGTACCCATATGTGATGCTGGTGTTTCAGGTGGTGGCTTAATGTGTAGCACAACAGCAGCCCCAGGTTGTCATGTTGATGTGTGTCTCTGGGACTGACATGTAAGTTGCTGGGAGTGATGAATTTTCCCTCCAGATGGAGGTGTTTCTTTTCTACAACCACTTGTGGATTTCCTCATCTCATATTGGACAGCTTTGTCTTTATAATCTTTGTTCAGGAATTAAGCATTAAATATTGTTCAAATATTGTTACTATATACCTGTTACCTATAATAAATTTGTCTGTTGTACTTAATATGCATGCACTTGTACCGTGTTTATCCCTGAGAGGATAATGGGATACCAGAGGAAAGGAGAGGAGCACTGGGTGTTGAGATCAGGAGTGAGCCAGTGACGTGTGTGCACGTGGGCTTGACTCGGCTGGGATGGCACAGAGGTAGCAAGCACTACAGGAGCCTGCCCATACGCCGAGACTTTTTCTGTCGGCATCTCTAGTTCTGTCCATATTGGTGGAATACTTCTTGCTGAAGGCACCTGAGACCAGGCCTGACAGCCTTCGTGACTGGAAATGCTGGGTGTTAGTGCCTTCGGGCTAGCCTTCAATACCACCCCTTGAGTGGAACCACTCTGAAGTCTCTTCTGCTTAGTCTTCCACAAGCCCCAGAGGGGTAAATGCTCCTTAGGGTACCCTCCATGGCTTAGCTTTCCCTGTCTCACTTTTGTACTCTCCAGGGATCACTCTTGTGTGAAAGCTTGCATCAGAGCTGTGTCTGGAAGATTCCAACCTATTTTAGTAGATAAGTTACTAATGAGAAGAAAGGTCCATACATGAGAGATGTTGGATTTGGAAATAGAATTTAATTTCACTAGGAACATTTTAAAATGTGTTTGACAGAGAGGGAGAATGAATGTGTACCCCATCTGCCAGTCTCCTCCCTGGATGCCTGCAACAGCTAGGGCTGAGCAGGGACTGAAGTGGGAGCCGGAATCTCAGATCTCCCACATCGGGGGCAGGGATCCCCTCTCAGAGTCATCATTGCTCTTGGCCAGGGTGCAGGTTAGCAGGAAGCTGGACCTGGGAGTGAAACAGACTTGAATCAGGTACTCCAGTGTGGTATCTGGGCATCTTCACCTGTGTCTTAGGCACACACTCTAAGGACAGGTTTTTGATGTGATAGTCATATTTTCGTATCAGTGCCTCTATAATGATGTGGTTCCATTTACTCACATCTATGTGCAGATGTACTTGGAGTGTAGCTGTCAAAGTAGAACATGAAAGCTGCTCCCTTACCTCACTGAATAGTTGTCTGGTTCCACTGCTCTGAGATGTGCTTCCTCGAAGTTTATATATGAATTGATTTTAATTTGAAGCTATCCCTGGTTTATTTCTGCCTTCCTTTAGAGCAGCAGCAGGGACTCTCCAGCCTTCAGGTCGCATAAGCCCTGTGCAATTATTTGCTCTGGCTCTGCCAGGGCAACTGCAGGTGGGACTTGAAATCAATAAATCTGTAGCTTGCTAATTTTTAAAAAAGGTTTGTTTAACTATTTGAAAGGCAGAGTTACAGAGAGGCAGAGGCAGAGGCAGAGGCAGAGAGAGAGAGAGAGAGAGAGAGAGAGAGAGAGGTCTTCCATCTGCTGGTTCACTCCCCAAGTGGCTGCAATGGTTGGAGCTGGGCCAGTTTGAAGCCAGGAGCTGGGAGCTTCTTCCGGGTCTCCTGTGCAGGTGCTGGGGCCCAAGGGCTTGGGCCATCTTCCACTGCTTTCCCAGGCCATTGCAGAGCTGGCTCGGAAGTGGAGCAGCCATGTCTCAAACCGGCTGCCCGTATGGGATGTCAGCACTGCAGGCGGCAGCTTTACCTGCTATGCCACAGTACCAGCCCCAGTGGGCTAATTTTTAAGTTGATAATTTTGTATGGCTTGTGAATGTTGTTATAAATAATCCAAATGGCAGAAAAGGGTTCCCCACCCTAAAATCTTCTGTATTTCAAAACACTAGAAACATCACAGTGGTAACTAACCTTAGCATAGGAACAGTTGCAAGACAATGTGAACATTTCATGTTTGAATTATTATATAAGAAAACTGGCAACCACTTTATCATCTTTGGGGAGTGCTTTGATCTTCTTAAATAAGATTTTCCTATGACTGAAGGTTCCACTTATGAAATGTAACTGAGTGTCCACTAAAAAGTTACTGAGGAGATAAACTTACTTAGATAGAGACTATTTTGAAAATAATTTTGACAGATATATTATGTTGTTAATAGAAACTGCGTTACTCAGTTTTGATGGCCGACTGTCACGGCCCTCAGTCAGCTTCTCTGTGGTGTGGTTGGACTGCTGAGTACTTACTGGCCCCAGGCTTCTCTGTGGTGTGGTTGGACTGCTGAGTGCTCACTGGCCCCAGGCTTCTCTGTGGTGTGGTTCTGGACTGCTGAGTGCTCACTAGCTCCATCCTAGGGGCAGTGGTTGGTAGTGTTTCATCCCCTTCCTAGCAGTTTTCTTTTCGTTCGGTCTCTTTATCTGCTTTGTCTAATGCCGGTTGCTACTTCAAATTTTCTACTCTCTTAACTTGAAAAAGCTCCGTCATTCTAGCTCCAGGAGTGGAGTGACAAGCCTGGGAGTTTCAAGTCAGAGCGCTTGTGCTGGGCAGTAGCTGGGACAGACGCTCTGTCGGTGGACAGAGACAGACTTGACTCCTGGACGGTTTCACCCGGAAGAACATCAGAGGGCTGACTTCAAGACATGGTTTATGTTGCTCTCATACAGGTCTTGTATTTTGACAGAATTGGCAGCTCTTCAAGGTAAGAGAACTCAGCCTTGAGCTTCTGCCTAAGGTGTTCTAGAAATACTTGCTGATCATGTTGTAGTAGGAGTAACTGGAGACTAACATCTTCGATGCATTTACTTTGAGGTTAAAAAGAGAATTTTACAAAGTTTTGGGTGGACATTTGTCACACCTGGTTCGAGTCCTGGCTTTGCCACTTCTGACCCAGCTCTTTGCTGATGTGCAGCCTGGGATGAACAGTGATGGTGTAAGTCCGTGATCCCTGTTGCCCACCTAGGAGACCTGGACTGAGTTCCAGGCTCGTGGCTTCCACCTGGCCAGGTCCTGGCTGTTAAGGGAGGTCTCTGTTCCTCTGGCTGTCTCTGCCTTTCAGATGAAATGAAGATAAAGAAGTAAAAATCTAAAGAACTTGTAGTGTGAGCAGTTCCTGGCTTCTTGGGCATATGCAGCTGTTGACACGCATTGCTGGAGTTCAGGGAGCGCATGGTGATGCTTCGCTGATGTGATCTCCTGTGTTGCTCACTGAGTGATTTTACAGTATGTTTGATTTCTTGGTATTTTTGTATTGATTATAAAACTAAAACAACAAATTTTGATTTTATGAATTTAAATTGTAATTATAAAAGTTTTAAATTTATACTAAATTCTACAATGCAGGGAAGTCTACAAATTTATTTATTTGGAAGAGTATCAGAGAGAAAGAGAGATGGACATGGAGAGAGAGAGAGAGACAGACAGACAGACCAGACACCTTCCATCCACTGGTTCACTCCCCAGAGTGGTCACACAACAGTCAGGGCTGGGCCAGGCTGAAGCCAGAAGCCAGGAACTCTGTCTGGGTCTCCCACATAGGTAGCAGGGGCCCAGGGACTTCAGCCAAGTATGCAAACTAGCACTCTGACCTGTGATGCCTGTACTGTGCCACAATGCCAGCTCCCTGAAAACTAACTTCTGAAGCACTTTCTCACAGTGGGAAATAGCAGCCCTGTGAAGAGTTTTATGGAAAAAAATGAAAAGAAAGAAGAGAGACCTGAGGCCAGAGTGCAGTATTTGTCACTCATGCGATCCCCATCATGAAGTTTTTTTTTTTTTAATTTTAAGATTTTATTTATTTATTTGAGAGTTACAGACAGTGAGAGGGAGAGACAGAGAGAAAGGTCTTCCATCTTCTGGTTTATTCCTCAGATGGCCACAGTAGCTGGAGCTGGGCCAGTCCAAAGCCAGGTGCTTTCTTCAGGTCTCCCACATGGGTGCAGGGGCCCAAGCACTTGGGCCAGCTCTCTGCTGCTTTCCCAGGCCACAGCAGAGAGCTGGACTGGAAGAGGAGGACTTAGGACTAGAACCAGCGTCATATGGGATGCTGGTGCTGCAGGCGGAGGATTAACCTGCACCACAGCCCCAAGCCTCCCTATCCCCATCATGGAGTTTAAAGCGTTCATTTTTCTCTGATGTAGCCTATTGATATCCAATGAGTTGATCTTAGCCCAGTGTTTCCTAGTTTTATAAACTGTGGAATCTTTTTGTGAGTAATCTTGACTCCCACTGGACACAGTTTGATTATTTTTTAAAGATTTATTTTATTTGAAAGGCAGAGAGAGAGAGAGAGATCTTCCATCCGCTGGTTCACTCCCCAAAAGGCTGTAGCTCTACCTCTCAAATAAATAAATAAAATCTTTTCTTTTGTAGCCTAGTTCTATGTGGGCAGTCCTCACTTTGCACAGTTCTGGTACACACAGATTTCATTTGCCACAGTTTAGTTAAATAACATGAGTCTTCCAAGGTTCAGATTTCAGTTACCATGATACATTACCATAGATATGTATCATACATACATGTACCATGATACATTATCTGTGAGTTTATGAAGTGCAGACGTTGAAAATCAGAATTCACTGCATAAATGTCAGATGCCATCTGTTTCTCACTTCACACAGACAGGAAAGCCTGCCTCCCAGTAATAAGCCCATTGACATAGGACCCCAGTAGGTAATTGAAAAAGGGAAGTGGGGTGTGCCTTTAGCTTCGTGGTTAAGTTGCCGGTTAAGATGCCCATGTTGGGACTGGATTGTGCTGTAGCGGGTTAAGCCGCCGTCTGCCACTCTGGTGTCCCGTCTGGGTGCTGATCCAAGTCCTGGCTGCTCCATGTTCAGTTCAGCTCCCTGCTAATTTTCTTGGGAAAGCAGTGAAAGATGGCCTAGGTGCTTGTGCCCCTGCACCCGTATTGGAGACCCAGATGAAGCTTCTGGCTTTGGCCTGGCTCAGCCCCGGGCCTTATGGCCATCTCTCCCTCCCCCTCCTCCTCCCCTTCCCCTACCCCCTCTCCTCCTCCTCCCCTCTTTCCCCCTCCCTCCCTCTCCCTCTCTCTTCCCTTCCCTCCCTCCCTCTCTCCTTCTCCCTCCCCTCCCCACTCCCTTACTCCTTCCCTCTTTATAATTTTGTCTTTCAAATAAATAAATAAATCTGAAAAAAAAAGATGCCCATATCTTATATTGGAGTACCTGGGTTTGATACCGAGCTCTGGCTCCTAATGCCAGCTTCCTACCAATGCAGACTCTGAGGGGCAGTGATGATGGCTCAAGTGGTTGGGTTCCTGTTAGCTCTGTTGGAGACCCAGATTGTACTCCTAGCTTCGGACTTTGGCCTAGCCCAGTCTCTGGCCTTTGCAGGCATTTGGAAAGTAAAGTAGCAAATGAGAGCCAGCTCTCAATCTTTTCCCCTCCCCACAAATAAGGGGAGGGGAGTAGGAGGAGGGGGCAGTGAAGACAGGAAAAATGAGTATAAAGAAATAACTGACGTGGGAATGTTGCTGCTGCCACCACTGGAGACTCCAGTCCTATAACCAGAGAGAGTGATGTAAGTTACAGTGCACTAAGTAAATCCTGGTGCTAGCTTTCCATTCTTTATACAGTAACAGTTTTTACTGATTTGACAGATATTTTTATAGGTCTTGGAGTAGTTGTAGTTTCCCCACTGATGATTAAGATGGCTCTGCACAGTCTCAGCTTGCAAGACTGTGTTGTGGTCTTACACTGACAGGCAAAGCAAGGACTGCTTGTTTGTTTGTTTCTTTCTTTTTTTTTAAGATTTATTTGTGAGGTAGAGTTACAGACAGTGAGAGGGAGAGACAGAGAGAAAGGTCTTCCTTCTACTGGTTCACTCCCCAAATGGCTACAATGGCTGGAGCTGCGCTGATCTGAAGCCAGGAGCCAGGTCCTTCTTCCTGGTCTCCCATGTGGGTGCAGGGGCCCAAGGACTTGGGCCATCTTCTGCTGCTTTCCCAGGCCATAGCAGAGAGCTGGGTTAGAAGAGGAGCAGCTGGGACTCGAACTGGCTGCCGTATGGGATGCTGGCGCCGCAGGTGGAGGATTAACCTGCAGCATAGGCCCCAAATATTTTTCTTACTTTTGGTAGTCATCTATCATCTGACCTCTAGTGGCTATTAAGAACTACAAGATAGGCCGGCACCATGGCTTAATAGGCTAATCATCTGCCTGCGGCACCGACACCTCGGGTTCTAGCCCCGGTCGGGGTGCCGGATTCTGTCCTGGTCACTCCTTCCCAGTCACTCCTCTTCCAGTCCAGCTCTCTGCTGTGGCCCAGGAGTGCAGTGGAGGATGGCCCAAGTCCTTGGGCCCTGTACCCACGTGGGAGACCAGGAGAAGCACCTGGCTCCTGGCTTCCAATCAGTGCGGTGCGCCAGCTGCATCAGCCATTATGGGGTGAACCAACAGAAAAGGAAGACCTTTCTGTCTGTCTGTCTGTCTCTCTCACTGTCTACTCTGCCTGTCAAAAACAAACAAACAAAACAAAAAACAAAACTACAAGATAGACTTTGAGGGACAAGCCATCTTTTGAATGGATGCACATTCTTACAGATGACCTAATTTATGTATTACCCTGACTTGTAGTCTTTAAAATGATCCACTGGTTGATGTTAACCTTTTCTGAACAACTCAGGACTATCCATTTTGCTCTTGACAGGTACTTCTGCTTTGTAATTATATTGAAATTAATTTGAGATCTTTGGCTCATGCATGATATCTCATGCAGGGACACTTGTGACAGGTCATGTTAAAATCTCCATGGTCCAAACCCCTAACCCTAACTCATCTTGCATCAAGAGTGAAGGACTATGCCAAAGATGTAAAGCCCCCCTTAGAATATTATCTTCGTTTCTGTCCCAGCAGCACAGTCTTTAATGTGAATCCTTTCTCGTGGCTTGATGTGTGGTCTTTCCCTTAGATGCAGGGTAGGGGCTACTTGTGAGATGAAAAGGTCACTGGGAGAGCTAAGCTTGATCTACTTTGCTTGATGTTAGTCGCTCATGACTGATGCATTAAGTGTCCTAGATACCAGTTTCTGACTTTCTATTCCTGTTATCCCATGATGTGATCTTTTAGCTCTGCATATATTACATTTTCTTTATGTGTCATTTGGTCCTAGAAAATATCTTTCCTTCCTATACTCACAATGGGAAATAAAATAGTCATCTGGATTGAAATGCTTCTGATGTTTATGGGTTCATCTTTTTTTATTTTTTTATTTTTAGACAGGCAGTTAGTGAGAGAGAGAGAAAGCTCTTCTTTTCCGTTGGTTCACCCCCCCGCTGTGCCAATCTGAAGCCAGGAGCCAGGTGCTTCCTCCTGGTCTCCCATGCGGATGCAGGGCCCAAGCACTTGGGCCATCCTCCACTGCCTTCCTGGCCCACAGCAGAGAGCTGGACTGGAAGAGGAGCAAGCGGGACAGACTCCGGCGCCCCAACCGGGACTAAAACATGGGGTGCCGGCGCTGCAGGTGGAGGATTAGCCTAGTGAACCGTGGCACTGGCCTTTGTGTCCATCTTTTAAAAGTTGATTTGTATGCAAACCAAAGTACAGTGAAGCATCATCTCACTCCGCTTCCATTCGCTGTTGTCAAAAAGACAAACATTTCCAAGTCCTGGTGAGGGTAGAGTAGAGGGAACCCTTATACACTGTTGGTGGGAATGTAAATTAGTACCACCATTGTAGAAAACAGTAAGCAGTTTCCTCAGGAAACCAAAAATAGAACTACCCTTGGATCCAGCAAGCCCACTGCTGGGTAAATACTCCAAGGAAATGGAATCACTTTGTCAGCGACACAGCTGCACTGCCATGTTTACTGCAGCACTATTCACATTAGCTAAGAAATGGAATGAATTTTAATGTCCTTTAACTGATGAGTGGATAAAGAAAATATGGTGCATATAGACATTTGAATATTATTCAGTCAGGATGAAATCCTGTCATTTGCAACAGTATGGATAGAACTGTCATGTTGGCTGAAATAAACCAAGCCCACAGAGGCAAATATCACATAATCTCACTCATATAAGGAATATAAAAAAAGTTGATCTCATGGTAGTTAAGAGTGTAATGATGGTTGACATGCTGGGGAGAGTAGGGCTGGCGAGGGATGGGGTAAGGTTGATTAAAAAGTACTAATTATAGTTATACAGGAGTAAGAAATTGTTGTGTTCTGTTGCAAAGTAGGGGACTATGGATAATGATAATGTACTTGTATATTTATCTTTTTAAAAAGCCAGGAAAAAGGATCTTGAATGTTTTCACTATGATGAAGTGTTAAGTTTTTGAGGAGAGAGAGATGTTTACTTGATTGGACATTATGCAGTATATATTTGTATGTATCAGAACATCACATTGTATCCCATAAATACATATGATTTTCATGTGTCAGCTAAAATTTTTTAAACAGTATTTATTTCTGTAGATAATTATTCTTTTACTAGATACCTTGTTTAGGAAGTGAAATCTAAAACAATTTTAAAAAGGAATAAAAAAAGAAAATGAAATTAAGATAGGGACACTTAGGGTTATTTGAAAGGAAAATGAAATAAATTGAATATAGCATGCAAATCTGTAATGAATAGAGACCTTTTCTATACATTAGAGTTAAGCTTGCAACTGAGGCTGAGCAGTCAAGAATACTGCATTCTTTTTTTTTTTTTAAACGTTTATTTGAAAGGCAGAGTTATGGGGTGGGCGGGAGAAGGGTAGAGAGAGATCAATCATCTGTCTGCTGGCTTATTCCCTAAGTGGCTGCAACAGCTGGGGCTGGCCCAGGCCAAAGCAGGGAGCCTGGAACTCCACCCCTGTCTCCTACGTAAGTCGTGGTGTTGCTGAACAGCGCTCCAAACTGGGTGGATGGAGGCAGTGTGGTAGAACTCCTAAGCTGGGTCGACTTGCCCGACGTGCAGAAAGCTGGTCACTGACATCAGGGTGGTGGGAGGAAGTGGGAGCGCTGTTGCTTATTCCTGGGCTCCCTGGGAGGTAGGAGTGAAGGTTGTTAACGACTGAGCTTGGGCCTGAGAGGTGCGTGGTCAGCTCGTGTCCAAGCTCCTGGTTGGTCAGTGGGCTCCTGACCTTCCTTTGATTGGTCAGTGGTGCCGTGCTCTTTAGGGAATTCATGTGGCCGCATGGGCTCCACTTGGTCTGGGGGTTATGTGGAGATGGCAGTTGCGTCCTGCCAGGACCTGGAATTCTCCTACACAGACCACCCCAGGACAACACTGGCCATCAAGGTTCTTATCTATTGGAGAAGCACATGACTTCTGGAGTCTGGTGATTAGAACCTTGTAAGGCCAGCTGTGTCATTCCTGCCAGTCAGTGAATTCCTTCTGATAGAGGACAGGCAAGGACATCCTGGGCTCAGGGGGACAGACAAGAGGCTGGGTGCTGTCTCAGCAGGTACCCAAGCACACGAGCCATCTTCCACTGCTTTCCTAGACACATTAGCAGGAAACT
Organism: Sylvilagus floridanus; assembly: GCA_949820135.1. Taxonomy (NCBI): domain Eukaryota; kingdom Metazoa; phylum Chordata; class Mammalia; order Lagomorpha; family Leporidae; genus Sylvilagus; species Sylvilagus floridanus. Next base: position 1,769,051 of record OX463236.1, on the reverse strand, counting down.
GGATCAGAAATGAAGCAGCTAGGACTCAAACTGGCATTCATATAGGATCCTGACATTGCTGGCAATGGCTTAACCTGTTGTGCCATGATGCTGGCCTGCATTGTTTTTAATCAACAAAAAACATGGAGGGGGCCGGCACTGTGGCATAGTGGGTAAAGCCACCACCTGCAGTGCCAGCATTCCATGTGGGTGCTGGTTTGTCTCAGCTGCTCCACTTCCAATCCAGCTCTCTGCTATGGCCTGGGAAAGCAGAAGATGGCCCAAGTGCTTGGACCCCGCACCTGCATGGAAGACCCAGAAGAAGCTCTTGGCTCCTGGGTTCGGATTGGTGCAGTTCTGGCTGTTGTGACCATTTGGGGTGTGAACCAGCGAATAGAAGACCTCTCTCTCTGCCTCTGCCTCTCTGTAACTCTGCCTTTCAAGCAAATAAATAAATCTTAAAAAAAAAATGGAATAACATCCTAAAAAATTTCATCAATTCTCAATTTGTCTCTCTCACATTCTTCTATGCCTGTTTATTTATAAAAATCATAATTAAAAAGACTCCAAGATAGTTGCCCAAACTAATGCCTCCTCAATGTGCTTGATATTCCTGCTTTATGTCAATCAGTAAATATTTTGTGAGGATCACCATGTAATCAGCTTTAGATAGATCTGTGGGGAAGAGGACATTCTGAATTATTAAATATTTAATCATACCTTTAAGGAGCTTAAAGTCTAATTGTAGTAATGAAGTTTCCATTGAAGGGTTTGTGAATGAGTTAGCGTGCAGGCCTCTGTGCTAGAGTTTTGGTGCGATAGTTCCCCAATGCCATTTCTTTGCCCAACTGGCCACAAAAGAATCACCTGGAAACTTGTAGGAATAAAGATTATTGGGCTCTGCCCATTAACTTTGGTCAGCAGATCAAAGGCTCAGGAATGTGTCTCTTTCTTTCTCCCCCCCTCCCTCCTTCCCTCCCTTCCTTCCTTTCTTTCTCTTTCTCTCTCTCTCTTTCAGTTTGCAATGCACAATGCATATTTCAAAAGCTGTAGGTTATATGGCAAAAAGCAGTTCTTCCATTCTTCCCTGTCTTCTATTATGCTTTCATTCAGTTTTCTTTCCTAGAGGCAACTGTGTTACTAATTTCTCCAATAGCCTTCCAGACAACATACACCATGTGTTTACAAAGCTGTGTGTGTGGGGTGGGGTGGGGGCAAATAATGCAAACTGTTGTGCACCTGGCTTCTGTTGCATTGCAGCATATTTTAGAGATCTTCCCATCTCCCTTCATTCTTTTGAAAGGCTGCCTGGTAGCCACTTGTAGAAGCTCTGCAGGAGCTTCTGGTGCACAGCTAGGCCTAAGCCACAGATAGACTGTTAAAGGGCTTTAGAAGAAGTTTTTCTTGGAGTGTTAATTCCTTAAGTCTCACATTTTGCATATACTTGTAGATTCAAACAAACATATGCCTAATGTTTATTCCTTGCTACAGTTATGAATTCATCAAAAATACATGAAGGCATTAATGAGGAGGTACTATGTGATGGTAAAATCAGCTGCAAACAAAATTTCTCCATTCTCCACCTTTCTCCATTCTCCACCGCTGGTCTCAGGTGTGCTCACTCTGTTCCACCTTTGCTCGATGCTAAGGGAGGTGAGGTGAACGGAGAAGGCAGAAGGTAGATAGCAAACTACACCATACAGCTTGCTCTAGAGTCACTTTCTTTTCTTGCTCTGATACTGTAAGTAATATAATGTATAGAAGCATTCACATCTATTGTAGATCCTCATGTACATAACTTCAGATATTTAAAAGCATTGTTAGGGGCCCCCCTTGTGCAATGTTGATATCCCATATGGGCACTTATTCATGTCATGGCTGCTCTTCTGATCAGCTCCCTGCTGGTGTACCTGGGAAAGCAACAGAGGTGGCTCAAGTCCTTGGCCTCCTGTACCCATATGGAAGAACCAGGTGGTCTCAGGTTCCTGGCTTCAGTTTGGCCCAGCCCCAGCCATTATGGCCATTTGGAGAGTGAACCAGCAGATGGAAGATCTTTTGCCCTCTCTCTAACTCTGCCTCTCAGATAAATAAATAAATGCATCTTTTTTTTCTTTAAATTTTTGTTAAGCAAACCTTTATGATATGGTTGGTTGGGTCTGGTGTTGTGGCACAGCAGGTTAAGCTGCTGCCTGTGAAGCTTGCATCCCACATGAGTAAGGGGTTCAAGGCCTGGCTACTCCACTTCTGATGCAGCAACCTGCTCATGCACCTGGGAAAGCAGCAGAAGATGGCCCAAGTACTTGGGCTCCTGCCACCCATGTGGGAGAACCGGATGAATTTCCTGGCTTCAATATGGTCCAGCCCCAGCTGCTGCAGCCATTTGGGAGTGTCCCAAGTAACTGCCTTTCAAAAAAATTAATCTTAAAAAAAAAGGAGAAATTGATGTTGTTTCCCTTCATCACTTTTTTTTCTCATGATTTAAGGGGCTGGTGTTGTGATGCCCCTGGGAAGGCAGTGGAAGATGGCCCAACTGCTTGGGTCCTTGCCACCCACATGGGAGACTGGGATGGAGTTTCTGGCTTTGGCCCTTGCAGCCATTTGGAGAAGATTGACAGGTTGAGTGGTTTTTTTAGAATGACTACAGGACAGTGCAAAGCAAATTTAGCTTTGTGGACATTTCAGAAATGTTCAACATTTTCTTTCTTTGGAATATTCTCATAGAAATTACAAACTTCTTGAGAGAACAGCTTATTTGTGCCTAGTTGTGATTTGCATTGCCTGCTCTGTGTGCTGTCAGACAGTGACAGGCAAAACAACAGGCGTGCTTTCTGGACTGCACAGCAGAGAGCTTCGTGTGTCGGCATGGATCTTACATTTATGTGTATGTTTTACATACTCCCTGTGGAAAAATCTCACTGGAAGCTTAGCAGCGGGGCTAGCACTGTGGCATAGTAGGCTAATCCTCCGCCTGCAGTGCCGGCATCCCATATGGGACTGGGTTTCTGTCCTGGCTGCTCTTCTTCTGATCCAGCTCCCTGCTGTGGCCTGGGAAAGCAGAACCCTTGTGGGAGACCTGGAAGAAGCTCCTGGCTCCTGGCTTCGGATTGCCACAGCTCCAGCCGTTGTGTTAATTTGGGGAGTGAACCAGCAGATGGAAGACTTCTCTCTCTCTGCCTCTCTCATCTATAACTACCTTTCAAATAAATAAATAAAATCTGAAAAAGAAGCTTACAACAGGATTTTCAGCTTTTTAGGGTGGGTATTTTATATCAAGTGTACCCACTGGTTCTTTTTTTATTATTATTTGGAGAGTAAACTTTTATTTTAGAATCCAAACGATCTTTTCCACTTACACACACACACATACACACACACACAGGGTCTATATAAATTCAATAGAATCCACAAAAGTACATCTTTTAACAGAAAAAATCAGTGTTACTTCATGATTTGTCACAAAGGACCATTACAATTCTGTGTCCGTGAGAATTTTGCCACCTTTATCCTTCACTCTTACTCCTCAGCCTCCTCCTCTATTAATTTCATCTCATGCTCTTTGTTCAATTTCTTTTCATGTTGTCTTCTCCCCGCACCCTCATTAACAAAGATGTTCTTAGTTAGCTGGTTGAAAATTACTCAGAAAGCTTTGGGAAGGTGGAAGCATGCACCCAGCTGTTGGACATAGCAGGTATATCTAATCTTCTGAGATCACTGTGTACCAGAGCAGTTGGGTTCAGAGTGTACAGCTAGTGCAAATCCTTTGCTAGGTATAATGATGCATGTATATATGCTAATAAACAGTTTGATGTGTCAAAAATATTCACTTCAACACCATAAAGGTTGAAATATGCCATACTGAATTTATAAAGAAAAATACTTAATTTTGTGAAAAGTTTTATACATAAGCAAGAAAAGAATAACTTTTGGATTTTTCCAAACCACATATTTAATCATAAATTACCAGCTTGATTCTTTTGACAGTATTTCATATGTACAAATTATAAATTTTTACCTTAGCTGATATCTGATAATAAAGTAACTTATTTTAGAGGTGAAGCACTATTAAAAAAAAAAAAAAACATGAAGAGTTTAAAAGTGAACATGACTTCTTGGGCCCTGCACCTGCATGGGAGACCAGAAGCACCTGGTTCCTGGCTTTGGATCAGCGCAGTATGCCGGCCGCAGTGCGCCGTCTGCGGCGGCCATTGGAGGGTGAACCAACGGCAAAGGAAGACCTTTCTCTCTGTCTCTCTCTCACTGTCCACTCTGCCTGTCAAAAAAAAAAAAAGTGAACATGACTGTTGGCATCCTATTACATTTGTTAGGAATGAAAATTTATTAAGCATGTTAATAAAGTAAGGCTTATATTTATTGACTGGTTTGCAAAATAAGGGTTTTGGACTAACAAAATCATTGCCCTATAGTTTATTCTAAGCTTTTTATGTCTGTTAATTATTGAATTGTCCTTTGAGAGAGGTATTGTTATGATCTCCATCTTTACAGTTGAGGCAACAAAAACCAGACAGGTAAAATAAATTATCCAGAATCACACAGCTTCTAAGTGAGTTACCCAGGTTTCTAACATAGGCAGACCAACTCTAGACAGCCTGTAGTTTCCTCAACTTAGCCATCACAAATTGATTAAAAATTGAAAACAGTTCTCCTTTTTCTTGAGGCATGGCCATTTGAGTGTCTGTGTTATCCTCTGAAGAGACACTGGAGAAAAAAATATTAAGCCTAATCATAAAGCCTACTTTCCCACCTGATCACTAATGGCCATGTGACCTGACTATATCTCATAGAGCCGTAATAGTACTATTAAGAACTCATTTATTGCTTAGTATATTTACCATGCTGTTGTTTACTGTATACCAAGCCCCCTGCTTTACATATTTACATGCATGGTTCTTCCTTAATCTGAGGGAGAATCCTGCTCTGGGAGATTAAGGAACTTGCTCAAAGTCAAAACTAGTGGAGCTAAAAATCAAGTCAAGTCTTTCTAATTCCAGAATTTGTAAACTCCAATGAGGCCATGTGACACTTGTGTATCTGGTGGCATGGAACTGCACTGGGTAGGCCTTGCCTGGCCTGTAGCTGTCCTAAGACATACACTAACCTTAGAGTTAGGATGCGAAAGGAAATATAAAAAGCAACCTAACAGTCTCTCTTCGCTTCCCCTCAAAGGTCATTCCCCTTCCTTTGTTGATGTTAGTGTGGGGCTTTAGAGGTGCATAATGATGCAGTCCTCTGATTACGTCAAATGCAGCGAGGAGGTAAGTGGTTAGGTGCTTTGGATGCATGGTGAAAATTTGTACTGAGGCAAATCTTCCATGTATAAATTTCATTACCACAATTTTCCACCATCTATGGAAAGATGAAAAATCTAATTTATATGTTGAAAAATTTTCCTTTTTGCCAACTGTTGCCTTTAGTTCTTATGCTGAATTCTTAAAAAAATTCACAATGAACAGACTTTATAAAAACTTTACCACAATATGTTGGTTTTCAAGTAAGTTTCTAGCACAATTAATAACCAACAGAAGGCTGGCGCCGCGGCTCACTAGGCTAATTCTCTGCCTGCGGCCCCGGCACCCCGGGTTCTAGTCCCGGTTAGGGCACCGGATTCTGTCCCGGTTGCTCCTCTTACAATCCAGCTCTCTGCTGTGGCCTGGGAAGGCAGTGGAGGATGGCCCAAGTGCTTAGGCCCTGCACCTGCATGGGAGACCAGGAGAGGCACCTGGCTTCTGCCTTCGGATCGGTGCAGCACGCCGGTCGCAACACGCCAGCCGTAGTGGCCACTTGGGGAGTGAAGCAACGGAAGGAAGACCTTTCTCTCTGTCTCTCTCTCTCACTGTCTAACTGCCTGTCCAAAAAAAAAAAAAAAAAAAAAATCAACAGAAGTTTACTGGGAGTATTGTTGTAGCTGAGTTCAGGAAGCAGGATTTATAAAACAGCTCAATATTAGGCCAGAAATGCATCAAAATATGTATCAATAAAATGTTGAAGGACTTTCTGTGGGGTGAAGTGAAGTTTCACCAAAGAAGAATGGGTTGGCTTTGGAGAATAGACTGCATAAGAGAGCTTGGGGGAGAATGGGAGAACATTTAAACCATCATGAATACCTAATGAAGTTCACTGACAGTTAAGATCTTAAGGAATTTGACTACCCACTCTTGGGACACCAAGCATAGAAAATATAAATGGGAGATTTATCCTGGAGGAAAAAAGAGAATGTTTGTCAGATCCCAGAGAATTCTGGTTAGTCATTAATTTAATTCTGTTCTCATCAAGTGTCAAAAAAAGGCCAGCTAAGCAACAATTTCAGAAGACTAAGACAATAGCAAGTGCTAAAGTTGTCACTGCCCCCACCAAGTGCTGCAAGACTGCTCTTCTATAGATGGAGGGGATTCTGCAAAGGTCAGATTGTCCCCCCACAGGGAAATACCCTCCTGCCACCCAACCACTGGGTCTCATACACATTGACCAGTTTGCTGTTAGGAAAAAGTGGGACAACTGGCTTGTGGTAGAAAGTTTCACATGAGAAATGAGGAGGAGAGACAAAAGAAAGTTACGTGCCAGATTGGAAAGTGATTCTTAGAAAATCTGCTTTCACAGTTGTGCATTTTGTGTGTCCTGTTATTTATTCTTAACATATTTGTTAAAACTGTAGTGATTCTGTAATTCTTTTATGGAGGAGGTAAGGGAGGGTAATGTGGGTGGGTGTGATAAAGACAGGGAAAAGCCACGCCCAGCTCTGAGAGATGCTGCAGTGTGCTGCAGTGTCCTAGAGCTCCTGTCCGGGCCCTCGGGGCCTGAGATGCTCTCCTTTGTTTAGGGACATTAGATTTTTATAGTTATATGCTTAAAGGACTATTTTTTCAGATTTACTAATTTTTCAAATGTATTGTTTTTCTGTTTTACCAAATGTATTAAGTGCTGAAATTTCAAAACAGATGTAGCCATAAGTGTTTTGCCAGGTGATGAGGACTGATCAAAACCTGAAGATGTCACTGACATTTTAACAAAATACATGCCGTGGAGTGAGGGTGGGGGTGAAAAGTAAAGCTTAAGAGAGGGACTCTTGGCTCTTTGAGGATTAGTAGCCACGTTTGTCCAGAGCGTGCTTAACTGATGAGAATCTCCCCATCTCATCCTGCTTCCCTGTGACTAGTGAGCCTCCCTATTTATGTATCTTGGATGTTCATAAATAAGTTTATGAAATGCGCTGGTTTAGTTTAACCAGGACACATCTAACCTTCTTTTCTTACTTGCTTCTTTTGATGTTGCCAGCACTTTTTAAAGAGTGAGGAATGTTGCCAAAGTCAAGTAGGGCAAGGTCTGAGCAGACAAGCTGTTTCTAAAAGTATCCGATTGACTTCTGAGACTGGAGCTTCTGTCCTTCCGGGGAGCCCACAGCACCTGTTAACACCAGTGAGCCTCACTGTCCAAAACCGTCTGGTTTTGAACTTTGTTTCACTCAGTGTAGCAGCAGCTCTCACACTGCTCATTTGTTTACAGTGGTGTTTATTTCCCATTTAAAAAAATGTATTATTATTATTTTTTAAAGATTTATTTATTTGTTTGAAAGGCAGAGTTACAGAGAGGCAGAGGCAGAGAGGTCTTCCATCTGCTGGTTCACTCCCCAGATGGCCACAACGGCTGGAACCGCGCCGCTCCGAAGCCAGGAGCCAGGAGCTGCTTCTGGGTCTCCCACGTGGGTGCAGGGGCCCAAGGATATGGGTCATTTTCTACTGCTTTCCCAGGCCATAGCAGAGAGCTGGATCAGGAGTGGAGCAGCTGGGACTCTAACTGGTAGCTGTATGGGATGCTGACACTGCAGCAAACCACCCAGTTTTCGCTATTGCAGACTTTTCTATCTTAGAAATGTCAGATTCTAAGTGTTCTACTCTTTGAACATAATCTCTGTTCTAGGCCCTCCACTGAGCCAGTGCTGGGACCGCAGTGAAGTCCCCTCAGATCATTTCACTTCCGTTCACTACCCTCTGTCTCATGCCCCTTCGGTCCTGCTTAAACTTCATGGGTTATTGTTATAGTAAGTCCTTGTGAGTATTCTTACCTCCCTTTCTGATCTTTACCTACGTTAATCCTAACTCCTACTCTGGATCTGTACCACATGCTAAACACTGCTTGGTGGGGTGGTGGTGACAAAGCACAAGACTCTGAAGGAGAGGTCTGGAATTCACTATTTCTCCCAGACTACCCTTTCCTCTCCTCATACCTCTCTACCCTTTCCGTACTCAGTTAATTGTTGCACACCAAACCAAACAGGCACTTTCCAACTGAAGTGTAAGCCTAATTTATCTGTTTTTCTTTTTGTCTGTTGTGCTTTTGATGTTGGGTCCAGGAAACCATCTAGTAGTGATCCAAGGATGTGAAGATTTACTCCTGTGCTTTATTTTAGGAGCTTTATATATAGTTTTGGTTTGCACGTCTAGGAAAATGACTCATCTGAGTTAATCTTTATAGTGCAGGTGTTTAGAAGGGGTCTAAAGCATTCTTCTGCATGTGTATTATCTTAGTACCATTTGTTGAAATGATTGTTTCCTTATTGAATGATCATAGTACCTTTGTAAGAAATCAGTTGGCAATAAATGTAAGGGCTTATTTCTGAGGTCTCAGTTCTTGTTACACTGATCTATATGTCCATCCTTATGCCAATACCATGCTGTCTTGATCACTGTAGCTTTCAGAAGTAGTTTTTGAAATTGGGAAGTATGAATTCTCTACCCAGTGATTTTTTTTAACAAAGATTTATTTACCTATTTCAAAGGCAGAGTTACAGAGAGGCAGAGGCAGAGGCAGAGGCAGAGAGAGAGAGAGAGAGGTCTTTCATCTGCTGGTTCACTCCCCAAATGGACACAGCAGCCAGAGCTGGACCTATCTGAAACCAGGAGCCAGGAGCTTCTTCTGCTTCTCCCACGTGAGTGCAGGGGCCCAAGGACTTGGGCCATTTTTTGCTGCTTTCCCAGGTACCCTAGCAGGGAGCTGGATCAGAATTGGAGCAGCTGGGACTCAAACCGGCACCCATATAGGAGGGTGGCTCTGTGGGTGGCAGCTCTACCTGCTGTGCTACAGTGCTGGCCCCTACCCAGTGATTTTTTAAAGATACATGTGTTGTATACTGTGTTGGGGTGTGTGTGTGTGTGTGTGTGTGTGTGTGTGTATTTGAAAGACAGGCCAGGGTGCAGGGAGTGGAGGGAGGAGAGATCTGCTGTCCATTGGTTCACTCCTCAAGTGGCCGCAACAGCTGGGTCTGGGCCAGGCCAAAGCCAGGTCTTCCATCCAGCAAAGAGCTGGATCAGAAGTGCTGATATGGATGCCGGTAACAGGCGGTGGCTTCAGCTGCTACATCGCAATGCTAGCCTCAATCCATCCAAATCTTTTGTCCATTTTTATTGGGCTCCTTTTTATTTTTTTTTTTAATTTTTATTTATTTATTTATTTATTTGTGACAGGTAGAGTGGACAGTGAGAGAGAGAGACAGAGAGAAAGGTCTTCCTTTGCCGTTGGTTCACCCTCCAATGGCTGCCGCGGACAGCGCGCTGCGGCCGGCACACCACGCTCATCCGATGGCAGGAGCCAGGTGCTAGGTGCTTTTTCCTGGTCTCCCATGGGGTGCAGGGCCCAAGCACTTGGACCATCCTCCACTGCACTCCCGGGCCACAGCAGAGGGCTGGCCTGGAAGAGGGGCAACCGGGACAGAATCTGGCGCCCCAACCGGGACTAGAACCCGGTGTGCCGGCGCCGCAAGGCGGAGGATTAGCCTGTTGAGCCACGGCACCGGCCTCCTTTTTATTTTTATTTCATTATATTGTGGGTATAATTCCTTTGATAGCTGTCTATATTGCAATGTCTTCTTTTGCTTACCTTTTAACTCTATAGTTTAATGAAAAGGAATTTTAATATCACTGAAGTTACAAGTCTTATCCCTTGATGGATAGTGCTTTTTGCATTTTGACTAAGACAATCCTTCCTTCCATGAAGTCATAAAGGTATTTTCGGTATTATTACATTCTTGTACTTCCCCTGTTGTGTTTTTTTTTTTTTATCTGTTTTGAAGGCAGCTCTTTGTTGTGTGACAGGCGTCTGATTTCATTGGGTTTCCTGTCCAGCCGCACAGCCCTGTATTGAGAATTCTAAGCTGCTGTATGTTCTTACGTTATACATAAGTGTGCACATACACATGGCTTTGTTTTGGGTGCCAGCATCTGTTCCATGTTGCCTCAACTCCTGTAAATAAGTATTGATAGCATGGTAGACATTTTTGTTTTTTCTAAGATTGCCTTGCACTCTTGTTTTCACCTATCTGAGAGGCAGAATGACAGAGAAAGTGCTCTTCCATCCACAGATTCACTTCCCAAATGCCCACAACAGCCAAGGCTGTGCCAGGCTAGAGCCAGGGGCCAGGAATTCCATCAGGTTTCCCATGTGGGTGGAAGGGATCCACATACTTTGGCTATCACTGCTGCCTACCAGGGGGTGCATTAGTGGCAAGATGAATTAGAAATAGAAGTAGATGGGAGACTAGGATGAAGTTCTTGGCTCCTTGCTTTTGGCCTGGTTAGGCTGGGCTATTGCCACCATCTTGTGAGAGTAAACCAGTGGATGGAAGAGGTGCCTCCCTCCGCTCCCCCCCAACTCTGTCCTTCTAATAAGTATCTACATCTTAAAAAAAGAAAAGAAACAAAGAAAGAAATGGAAGCAGGACTCATGGGCTTTGATATGGGTTGTGGGTATCCCAAGCGGTGGCTTAACCTGCCGTGCCACATCTGTCCCTGCCTTGCATATTCCTGGCCCTTATAATTATGTCAGACTACATCACATCAGCTTGTCAGGGGCCACAAATTTTGTTTTTTTAAAAATTTATTAAAAGATTTATTTATTTGAAAGAGTTACACAGAGAGAAAAGAGGCAGAGAGAGAGGTCTTCCTTCCAATGGTTCACCCCCAATTGGCTGCAATGGCTGGAGCTGCGCTGATCCGAAGCCAGGGTCCAGGAGCTTCTTCTGGGTCCCTCGTGTGGGTGCAGGAGCCCAAGGACTTGGGCCATCCTCCACTGCCTTTCTGGATCGGAAGTGGAGCAGCTGGGACTTGAACTGGTGCCCATATGGGATGGTGGCGCTTCAGGCCAGGGCATTAACCCTCTGCACACAGTGCCGGCCCCCACTTTTGATTAGTTTTTTTAAATTTTTTAAATTTTTATCTTTTACAGGCAGAGTGGACAGTGAGAGAGAGAGAGGAAGGTCTTCCTTTTGCCGTTGGTTCACCTTCCAATGACCGCCGCGGCCGGCGTGCTGCGGCTGGCGTACCGCGCTGATCTGAAGGCAGGAGCCAGGTGATTATCCTGGTCTCCCGTGCGGTGCAGGGCCCAAGCACTTGGGCCATCCTCCACTGCACTCCGGGCCACAGCAGAGGGCTGGCCTGGAAGAGGGACAACTGGGACAGAATCCGGCGCCCCAACCGGGACTAGAACGCGGTGTGCCGGCGCCGCAAGGCGGAGGATTAGCCTGTTGAGCCACGGCGCCGGCTGATTAGTTGTAAATTGTGACTCTAGGTGCCAGTGTTGTGGCACAGTGGGATGCTGGGTTGAGCCCTGTCTCTTTGACTGTGCCTCCTGTCTCCTGCCCCAGCACTCGTGCAGGCGGCAGAAGCTGGCTGTGTGGGCGCCTGCCGCCCTTGTAAGAGGCCAGACGGGGTCCTGGTGTCCGGCTGGCCGGCCCAGCCCTGGCTGTTGCAGCTATTTTGGCAGTGAACCAGTGGATAGAGGACCTCTCTCTCTTCCTTTCAAATCAATGAATAAGGAAATTTTAAAAATGGAATCAAAAGTTCATTTTGGGAAGAATTAATGTCTTTATTAGATTTCAAATCTGTTATAATGTGTATCTCAGTTTATTTAGGTCTTCTCAAAAATCTGTATAAAAATGTATTATGATTTTCCTTAAAGAAATCCTGCTTGGTTTTTTTAAGTTTATTCCAGTATATTTGATATTTTTATGCAATTATACATGGTATTTTGTTTCACTTTTAGCTTTATATCGTTGGAATATGGAACTAGCTTATTATGTATTAATAGTATATCTGTCAGTCTTTATTGATTCTTTTGGTGTGTGTATTCTTTCACATTTTCTGCCTGTGCAGCCATAGCGTTTGCAGGTGACAGGCTATTCAGATGTTCTGTTTTTTTGTGACTCAGGCTTGCTCATGTCTGTATTTCTAAATCTCTTAGCATAAAACTGTTCAGAATACCCTCTTTTATAGTTAATGTCTATAGAATTAATTATCATTACTAATATTGGTTATTTATGTCTTTTTTTTCTATTATCTTGATAGAGGTTTGCCCCTTTTATTTTTTCAAAGAGTCAAGTTTGTTGGAGCAGGCATTTGTCTTTGATGGAGAAGCCAGTTGGGGACCCCGCATCCCATATCTGAGTGCCTGGGTTCCAGTCCCCACTCCTGGTTCCACATTCCTGCTATTTGCACCATGGAGGCACCAGGTGATGAAGCAGTTGGGTCCCTGCCTCCTACATGGAAGACCTGGATTGAATTCCTGGCTCCTGGCTTGGACCTGGTTCACACCAGGGCATTTGGGGAGTACACCAGCTGATGGGAGCTCCCTATGTCTCAGAAATTAAAAAAAAAATCTGGGGCCGGCACTGTGACGTAGTGGGTAAAACCACCACCTGCAGCACTCAGATCCCAAATGGGCACTGTTCAAGTCCCAGCTGCTCCACTTCCAATCCAGATCCCTGCTAATGCACTTGGGAAAGTAGCAGAGGGTGGCCAAGTACTTGGGCCCTTGCCCATGTGGGAGATATAGAAGTGTCTGGGTTTGGCCTGGCTCAGCCCTGACTGTTGTGGGCATTTGGAGAGTGAACCAGCAGATGGAAGATCCTTGCCCACGCTCTGTAACTCTGCCTTTCAAATTAAGAGAAAAAAAAAAGGGACTTCTTTGCTCTATTACATATTTTCTACGTCATTGATGTCTGCACTTACCTTTATTTTTCCTTCTGTTGTTTTGAAATTTTACAATCTTGTTTATTTGCTGTTTTTGAAAGGCACAGGGTGGGGGTGGGGAGAGATTAATTGATTGATTGATTGATTATCCACTCCTGGCTCACTCCCTAGGTGGCCAAGCCAGGAGCCAGAGCTCCCTCTCAGTTTCCCTTGTAGGTGGCTGGGATTTGCTGCCTTCCCAGGTGGATTTGCCGGGAGATGGATGGGAAGTGGAGCAGCTGAGACTCAGTACCCACTTCAGTATGGGATGCTGGTGTTGCAGGTGGCGGCTTACCCTGCTTGACCACACCACTACCCCCTCTGCCTCTCTCTTTCTAACATAGGAATTTAAAGCTATACATTTCTGTTTGTATGTTATGTGTACCGCAAATTTTGTTATGTTATATTTTCATTGTTTAGCTTAAATGATTTCAGATCTTCATTATAATTTATCTTTGAATTCATATTCTTTTTGACAGCCATTCCCTACCAGGTAGCATTTACATTATGGTTAAAGAGTTTATGGCTTATATTTGCATTATTTCTGATGTTTCTACTGCTGCTAACAGTGAATCACTTCATATAGATTGGAGTATTTTCTCTCCTATAATTCTTCAGCAAGTGTGTAGAGAAGAGAATAAAATTGATGCTTTAGTGTTTCTGTGCCCTAAAAAATTTGTTGTGTGTTTCTCAGCTGAATCCACATATTGTGTTGTAGTTAAGCCTTTCAGCTGATTGACAACACTGGCTCCATTTTTCTTTGTCGTAGCTGTGTTGGCGTAGAAGAGCACCATGCAGTTGACATTGACCTGTATCACTGTCCCAACTGTGCAGTTCTACATGGTTCTTCTTTGAGTAAGTATTAGAAGCTGAAGTAAAAACTGATATATTGAACACGTGCGTGATAGTACTTTAGTGATGCTGGCTAATTATATTAGGGAAGATTTTACATGAAGGTAAGTTAAAAGAACAAGGAAAAAAATACCAACATTTTTGATTGCCAGTGTAGAGCCCCCAAACTCGTATTTTCAAAGCTTTCTGTTTGACGAGTGAGGTAGATAAAATTTTTCTGATACTGGAGACTGATTTAGACTATTTTTGCAAATAAAAGCTCTATCAGAAGCATTTGGGAACTACACAATAAAAGACTTAGCTGTGGGCAGGTGCTGCAGCACAGTGGGCTAAAGCCTCTGCCTGCGATGCCAACATCCCAGATGGGCACTGGTTTGTGTCTTGGTGATCCAGCTCTCTGCTATGGCCTGGGAAAGCAGTAGAAGATGGCCCAAGTCCTTGGGCCTCTGTACCCACGTGGGAGACCTCTAAGAAGCTCCTGGCTCCTGGCTTTGGATCAGCCAGGCTCGAGCTGTTGTGGCCATCTGGGGAGTGAACCAGCTGATGGAGGAACTTTCTGTCTGTCTCTGTGTCTGTAACTCTGCTTCTCAAATAAGTCAATAAAATCTTTAAAAAAAGACATATGCACATATATCTGTGATTTTTAAGGAGAAGATAAGGGTATTGATAGGCTAAAATATTACTTATACTTTCTGAGTGTGTCATTTCTTTTTAAAGATTCATTTATTTATTTGGAAGAGAGAGAGATGGCTGCAATTACTGGGGCTGGTAAGCCAAAACCAGGAGCCTATAACTCATCCAGTCATGAGTGCAGAGGCCTGAAGACTTGTGCCATCTTCCTCTGCTTTGCCAGGTGCCTTAGCAGGGAGCTGGATTGGAAGTGGAGAGGCTGGGGCTTGAACCAGGGCTCTTAAGGGATGTCAGCGTTGCAGGCGGCACTTAAGCCACTGTGCCATGTTGTATTTGACCTGGAGTCCTGTCCAGCTGTCCTTTCTGTTTAAATCCTCTCACTTGAGGTCATGAGACCTTAAAGATAGAGGTACTGAGGACAAGGCCAGACCAAGTCTCTGACCACATTCTTCTTCCTAAGAGGCAGGGAAGCCTTGTACATCCTCTGCAGGGTGCCAAGACCTCATATCAAACAGCATTGAGTTTTAGCCTCTTACAGATGCTCCTGGAAAATGAAGTGAAATACTGTCATTGCACAAACATGACAGAAAATGATTATTTCTTTAAAAGTTAGGCTGCAAACTAATTTACAAAATTAAAGGAAAAATTGTAGATTTTGTCATTTTAAAACTAGAAGGAACTTACCTTGAGACTCACTTGAGTTGACTGTAGGCAACCTATACTATGACTCCTATACTATATAAAAGTGCTCTTTTTCTGGCACTTTTTTTAATACCAATTTTGTTCAGATGTCATAACATTTTTAAAAAGCAATTAGCAATTGACTAATAATCTGTTTTATTAAAATTTCTTTGTAAGAGGCAAACATTTTATTTGAAATGCATTAAAATTATTTCTTATAAAATACAAGTTGTCTTATTTTGTTTTATAGTATAAAACTTGTGCCTAGCAAATTACTAGAATTGTTACATGCTTAATGTACTAGTTAATTGTCATAAACAGTTTTTAAAGGATTTTACTCTGTGTAGTGTTGAACTATGTGATATGTAACTTGAAATAATTGTTGACCAAGAGTAATTCTTAGAGAAGAATTTAATGTTGTTATCTCAAGGGAAACAGAACTAAAATTTATAACCAATCTATTTTACAGTTTAAGTATATAATTCCAAAATGAGATCATTTGACTTTATGTTTGTGAAATATTGTTGTGTTACTCTGAGGCAGGATAAGGTTCTATACTACATGAGGTACACTGTGTTTTCCCTTTGTTTAATTCTTTAAAACCCTTGCCATCCTCATTGAATTGATTTGATTACACAGCCATAATGGATCATGGTGTGCATTCTGAGTCCTGGTGCTCCAGAGAGAAGTTTGCCTGTGACATGGCCCTTTGCATATTTCTCATCAGCCACTGTCTTCCAGGCAAGGGTCCAACTCCGAGGTCTCATACGGAAAATGCCTCAGAACCAGTAATCTGTGTTATCTGGATTGTATGCTCGCCTCCCCCAATTCGGGTCATCCCATTTGATCTCCTTCTTGCTGCTTTTAAGTCTCTCTGCTTGTCATACTGGGTTTCCTGTTTCTGTCCGAGTTCCCAGGGGTCCTTCCTATAGATATGATTTAGACAGTATAAAACCACCTAGTATGGTGAATTTAGATTCTTCCCTCTTGATGGGAATTAAGAGTTCTATTTGAAGGCAGATACCAAAAACAGCCCAATACTTAATATGTTCTCTGTGTTTCTCAGACACATGCAATCCAAACACAAAATGTTTTGCCCTCCTGTGACTGCTACTAAAATGTCCCTTCTGTGGCCCCTTTTCTGATTCAGTGGCCGCTTTTAAGTACGTTGGCCCCACAGGACAATTGTATCCTTTTGTTAACCTCCCACAAATCAGCACACTGGAAAGGAAAGGATAGAAATTGGCGGCTCACTACATGCCAGGGACTAGAGTGGGTGGGTGCTTAACCTGTGTTTTCTCCTTTGAGATTTATGAAAATGCTATGTCAGAAATGAGAAGAAATACTTCCCTAGCTCTTTTACATGGCTTTTTGGCAGAGTGGAAGTTTGGTTTCGGATCTGTCTAATCCCAAAGCCAGTGATCCTTACTGCTTAATCTGTTCTGCAGAAACGAAAACTGAAACAATACAAGCATGTTCACTTATTAAATGGGCAACTTTTGGGGCCTGTGCCGTGGCGCGCTAGGTTAATCGTCTGCTTGTGGTGCTGGTATCCCATATGGGTGCCGGTTCTAGTCCCGGTTGCTCCTCTTCCAGTCCAGCTCTCTGCTGTGGCCCAGGAAGGCAGTGGAGGATGGCCCAAGTGCTTGGACCCTGCACCCACGTGGGAGACCAGGAGAAGCACCTGGCTCCTGGTTTCGGATCAGCACAGCACCGGCCAGAGCAGCCATTTGGGGGGTGAACCAACGGAAGGAAGACCTTTCTGTCTGTCTGTCTGTCTCTCTCACTATCTGTAACTCTACCTGTCAAATAAATAAATAAAAATCTTAAAAAAAAATGGGCAACTTTTTTTTTTGATGATGCTCATTGTTAACTCACAGCTTTAACCTGGGCTGCTTACGTAATGCTGGAATGTGAGTTGCTGTCATTTTCTGAAGGCGGTTTTGCAGTATGTGTATTTAACATTTTTATTTATTTTATGTATTTGAAAGGCAGAGAGACAGAGAAGAGAGACACTCAGAGATCTCTCATCCCCAAATATCCACAACAGCTTGGTCTGGGCCTGGCTGAAGTCAGGAGCCCCAGCTCAGTCTGGGTCTCCCACGTGAGTGGCCGAGGCTGACCACCTGAGCCAGCCCTCACCTGTTGCCTCTCAGGTTGTGCAATAGCAGAACGCTGGAATGGGGACCAAAACCAGTCCTAGAATCCAGGCGTCCAGGATGGGCTGTGGGAGCCCGGAGCTGTGTCTTAACCTCTGTGCCAAATGCCTGCCCCTCAGGTAATTTTTAAATGTCCACCTTCCTTCTGGCCTTTCTGGGCTCTATCCTGAGGAATTAATCAGGGGAACAGATTAATGTATATGAACATTAATCTCAGCTTTGTTTAAAGAAAGATTAAGAATGAACTGAGTACTGAAGAATCAAACAATGATATAGTACATCCGTCTACATCTTAAATTCTAGGCTGCCTTTGCATCACTTTTGAATATTTAGTAAGGATGAAATGCTCATGAACTGGTAGGAAAGGTAAGTAGGATAAACACTCTGATCCCAGTTGAAAATAAATGGAGTTATATGTCGATATGTAGTAGAGAAACACCTGGAATGAAATATTCTTGAACTTTAGGGGTGATTTCTACATGTGAGAAACTCACAAAGATGCCCTAATAGAATCTCAGAGGAAGATTACTTTGTGATTCTGAATCTGTCTCATGAGATTAAAAAGACCTTCCATATTGAAGATCTGCCTGCCAGAAATTACTTGAGGGTCTTGTTCTAGATTTTTATATGTGAAGAAGCCTTATTTGAACAATATTGATTTTTATTGTGATTTCTCTATATGCATATGAAAACCCAGTATTAGTATCTTTGTATGGTGAGAATTTAAAATAAATTAGAATCATTGAGTTGTTTTCTCTCTAACATTTTTATTATGAAAATGTTCAAAGTACAGGAAGAACTAAAGGGATTTTAGTGAGTAGCTGTAAATCCATAGTATCTAGATATTGCTGTTAACATTTTACCTGCTTTACTGTATATGTGAGCATGTAACTTTTTTCAGTGCATTTATATGTTGCAGACATCAGTATATTTTTCAGAATCATGGAAATTCTCTCTTAAATCACTTGAAAAGTGATTTTCAAGCTTAAAATAGAAATATTTATTTATTTTAAAGATTTTATTTGAGAGGTAGAGTTATAGACAGTGAGAAAGAGAAAAGTCTTCCATCTGCTAGTTCACTCCCCAGATGGCTGAAATGGCTGGAGCTGCACCAATCTGAAGCCAGGAGCCAGGTCCTTCTTCCTGGTCTCCCACACAGGCCCAAGGTCCTTGGGCCTCTTCTACTGCCCTCCCAGGCCATAGCAGAGAGCTGGATCTGAAGTGGAGTAGCTGGGACTAGAACCAGTGCCCACATGGGATGCCAGCACCACAGGTGGATGATTAACCTACTGTGCCATGGCACAGGCCCCAATAGAAATATTTAAAACTGAAATCTTACTAGCTATTTTGCAATATACAGTTAATTGAAATCCTCACAACTATCTAGTTGAGAGTAATTAGGCTCTTCCCAGTACAAAGAACTGGTAAATGACTGAGGTGCTGATATGTCATTTACCCTGATTATCAGCACTGTATGCATGTATTGAAATGTCACACTGTGGCTGGTGCTGTGGTGCAGTGGGTTAAAAGCCCTGGCCTGAAGTGCCGGCATCCCATATGGGTGCCGGTTCTAGTCCCGGCTGCTCCTCTTCCAGTCCAGCTCTCTACTATGGCCTGGGAAAGCAGTAGAAGATGGCCCAAGTGCTTGGGTCCCTGAACCCATGTGGGAGACCAGGAAGAAGCTCCTGGCTCCTGGCTTCGGATCAGCGCAGCTCCGGCCGTTGCGGCCATTTAGGGGAGTGAACCATTGGATGGAAGACCTTTCTCTCTCTCTCTGCCTCTCTCTGTAACTCTGTCTTTCAAATAAATAAAATCTTTTTTTTAAAAGAAATGTCACAGTGTACACTAAAAATATGTCCAATTGTTATGTGTTAATTTTTAAAAAAATAACTGAGGATCAGGCCTTGAGTCCAGCAGAAAAGGTGGCCGTGTCCCATGTCAGTGATCTGCTGTGTCTCCTGACTTCCCCTGCTAATGCAGACCCTGGGAGGCAGCAGTGACGGCCCCAGAAACTGTGTTTCTGCCCCCCATGTGGGAGACCTGGACTGCTGTCTGGGCTCTGGCTGCCACCCGTCTCATCATGGCCATTGTGGACTACGGGGTAGAGGTCGTCTCTGTCTCTGTCTCTCAAATGAAAATAAACAAAATACAAACACTGCTACTACACACATGAGCTGCGGGGGTGGGGGGTGCCCCTGCATGGAAGAGGGATGCGCACAGCTTCTCCTTCTCTTTCCTGAGGATTCTTGAGCACTCTAACCTGCCCCTTGCTCCCCACCTGGGAATCTCAGATGTGCTAGGGAGCTGCCAGGGGTGGCTGCAGAGGCCGTTAGTGCTGGACCAGGAATTGAGTCTGAGCCTCCGGATTTGGATTGCTGTGACCACTCAGGATGATCGCTCCCAGAACTGCAGAACCACAGCTCTTAGTATCAGAACTTAGCACAGAGTTAATTATTTTACCATCTCACTTGCCTTCTTTAATTGTGACTCAGGCACTTGCTCTTCTGTGTCGAGTACTTGTGCTTATTTGGGGAGTGAACTGTCAGCTAAGAGAGAAGGGCACTGTGCTGTTAAGAGACTCCTGATGTGGGGCAGGAGGCCCTGTGCGAGAGAATGATTGGGTAATCGTGACGAAATGGCCTCATGAGAATCATAATTCTAAAAACTTGGAAGTGCTACAGTTTGTGTAAATGCGGATATCATCAAAGGCTTCATCTGCTGACTTGAATTTTTTGATGTGATTTTTTTTTTTTTTTAACAGGCAGAGTGGACAGTGAGAGAGAGAGACAGAGAGAAAGGTCTTCCTTTGCTGTTGGTTCACCCTCCAATGGCTGCCGCGGACAGCGCGCTGCGGCCGGCGCACCGCGCTCATCCGATGGCAGGAGCCAGGTGCTAGGTGCTTATCCTGGTCTCCCATGGGGTGCAGGGCCCAAGCACTTGGGCCATCCTCCACTGCACTCCTGGGCCACAGCAGAGGGCTGGCCTGGAAGAGGGGCAACCGGGACAGAATCCGGCGCCCCAACCGGGACTAGAACCTGGTGTGCCGGCGCCGCAAGGCGGAGGATTAGCCTGTTGAGCCACGGCGCCGGCCTTTGATGTAACTTAAAAAAAAGATTTATGTATTTATTTGAAAGGCAGAGTTTCAGAGAGGCAGAGGCGGGGGTGGGGGGGGGTGGGGGGAGAGGGAGGGAGGGAGAGGGAGGACCTGCATCTGCTGGTTCACTCTCCAGATGGCTGCAAATGCTGGAGCTGAGCTGATCTGATGCCAGGAGCCAGGAGCTTCTTCCGGGTCTCCAACGTGGGTGCAGGGCCCAAGGACCTAGGTCATCTTCTACTGCTTTCCTAGGCCACAGCAGAGAGCTGGATCAGAAGTGGAACAGCCAGGACTTGAACTGGCATCCACATGGGATGCCAGCACTGCAGGCAGCGGCTTTACCCCTACACCACAGCGCCAGCCCCACAGATGTAATTTTTAAATTATTTTGAAATAAAACGAGGTTTGGAAAACTCAGTTAATTGCCATAATTGCAGCATTACATTAAGTGAAATTCACTTTTGCAGTCTGGAAATGCACTGAAAACTTCAAGTGTTTTTACTGTACTCACAGTTATTATATTTCTGGTTATGTCGAGTTTTTAGGAAATACATAGTATCACCACTTACCAAAAACTATTTTAATTTTTTAAAACTCCAGTGAAGAAGAGGAGGAACTGGCACAGGCACGACTACACAGAAGCTGATGATGGCTCCAAACCCGTGCAGGCTGGAACTCGAACTTTTGTTAGGGAACTGCGTTCTCGAGTCTTCCCCAGGTATGGTACTTGTTCTGCTCAGAGACAGTCTAAGAATATTGATTGGCTGACAGAGGGACTTACCCAAAGCAGTATTTTGAAACTCAAGGCTACATCCCCTTATTATTCTCACTTTTGTTTTCCTTAGTGAAATGTCAGTTGTTGCAGCTGATAGGAGCCAGTAAGCCCTTTTTCATGGAACGTTCATGTATGTGCATGCTGGGTGCTTGACTGTGGGTTACAGACGGAAAGGCAGGAGTCTGTCTGCTGGAGACAGTGGCTCTCAGGATTGGGTTCCTTACGTTGCCTGTCTGTCTTTCACCTTCTGTTTACAGCGCTGGCTTTTTCTCACGTGTTTTCAAATCTGTCTGTGCTAGCTCCCCTGGAAACACGCACACAAACACTGCTCAGCCTCTGGTTGCAACAGAACTGATTTTTATTTTTTTAAATAGTGGAATACATTTGAGTTGGCTGTGGCTTAAAGAGAGTCAAAAGCATTATAATGCATTTAATCATGCTAATTTAGATCATTCCTACTCACTGCCTGACATCTATTTAGAGTGGTAGTGCTTAATAGGCTTTTACAAAGATCATATCCAGGCTTACTAAAAAGGGGAAACGCAATTCAGATTGAATCATGGTATCACACCCAGCCTATTATGCAATTATGTCAAATCTGGAAATAAAAAACCCTGCTATTTCTCCTCAATTTTTAGGATTCCTGACTATTCCTCAGCCCCTTATTCCAGAAGTAAGAGATAATGATGAACATCCTCTGTTGGCTCCCTCAGGTCTGCTGAGAGAAGAAAACATACAAAACACATAGATTTTTATAGTGTTAAAAGCTTTATTCCCCAATATTACTGGTTTCAGAATCATGGTTGCTTGTTTGGTATGAGGCCAGGCCCAGAGTTTTCAATCTGGGCTTCTGAGTTCTGTGAGCACCCTAGACCTGTATGTGTGGTTTGTTAGTGTGTATGTATGTGTGTGTGTGTGCGCCCTAGACCTGTATGTGTGGTTTGTTAGTGTGTGTGCCCTAGACCTGTATGTGTGGTTAGTGTGTGTGTGCCCTAGACCTGTATGTGTGGTTTGTTAGTGTGTGTGCCCTAGACCTGTATGTGTGGTTTGTTAGTGTGTGTGCCCTAGACCTGTATGTGTGGTTAGTGTGTATGTGCCCTAGACTTGTATGTGTGATTTGTTAGTGTGAATGTGTCCTAGACCTGTATGTGTGGTGTGTTAATGTGAGTGCATATGCCCTAGACCTATGTGTGGTAGGTTTGAGTGTATGCCGTAGACCTGTATGTGTGGTGTGTGTGTATGCCGTAGACCTGTATGTGAGGTATGTGTGTACCTTAGACCTGTATGTGTGGTGTGTTAGTGAGTGTGTGCCCTAGATTTCTGTGTGTGGTTAGTTGAATGTATGCCCTAGACCTGTATGTATGTTCGTGAGTGTGTGTCCTAGATCGCTATGTGTGGTTAGTGTGAGTGTGTGCCTGTATGTGTGGTGTGTTAGTGTGTGTGTGCCCTATATCTGGTTAGTTTGAGTGTGTGCCTTTTTAAGGGTAAGGAGCCGTAGCTTTCATTTTTTTTCAGGTAGGCTTGTGACTCAGAAATTAGGGATGGAAACACTGGCCTGTGGATTTTCTGCCATAGTGAACACAAATGAGAACCACAGATGTTCAAACTAATTACCATTACTGTAGGGTCTTCTGGGATTTGTTGAACTCCACAGATCTTTACTCATTTAAAATCATAATAGATGATAATAATTACCAAATTATACACTTGATGTGATTAGCACAGAAATGTATAAAATACCCGTTTGATGAGTGCATTTTCTTCCCCCTCCCCTATTTTGAGATTTTGAGACTCTTTTCTAAATAAATAACATCTGAATCAC
Source organism: Sylvilagus floridanus (assembly GCA_949820135.1). Classification (NCBI taxonomy): domain Eukaryota; kingdom Metazoa; phylum Chordata; class Mammalia; order Lagomorpha; family Leporidae; genus Sylvilagus; species Sylvilagus floridanus. Next base: position 1,746,046 of record OX463236.1, on the reverse strand, counting down.
AAGTAGGTCAGAAAGGGAAGCTGGATCAAAAGTGAAGCAGCCAGGACTCAAAGTGGAGGCCATATGGGGTGCCACAGTGCTGGCAGTTGGGAGATGGATTCTAGAATAGCCTATTAACCTGGAGTTCTTCGGATGGAAGACAGTGATGGGGATAAGCCACACTCAGGTGTAATCTTGGGATCGGTGTTGTAGCCTGGCAGGTGAAGCTGTCGCCTGCAGTGAGGCATCCTGGGCGAGTGCTGGTTCAGGTCCTGGCTGCTCCACTTGTGATCCCGCTCCCTGCTAATGGCCTGGGAAAAGAAGCAGAAGGTGGCCCAGGTACTTGGGCCCTTGTAACCCACATGGGAGGCCTGGAAGAGCCTCCTGGCTTCTGCCTGGCCCTGCCTGGCTGTTGTGGCCCTCTGGAAAATGAACCAGTGGATGGAAGATCTCTCTCAGTCTTTCCTTCTCTCTAACTTCCAATCAATGCATGAATCTTTTTTGTTTTTCAAGTGTAATGCCTGTAACAGACTGGTGACCAGAGGGAGAATCTGGAGGTGCACCTGGTTACAGCTGGAACAGCTCAGAGTCTACAGTGTCAGTGAGAGTGTTGGAACGTTGGTTTCTGAGCAGGGACCAGGAATACTTTTTACCCTGCACGAAAGACAGTTGTTCTGCATTCTGTTGGGTTTTGAAGTATCTGACAGATATTTGTATAGAGTTGTATTGTCAGCTGAAATCTTTAGTTTTAATTGTTCCAACACTAGATTTTATTCTAACATACACCTTACCTTTGTTCTTCCAGTTTCCTGTGTAGCTTGTATTAAGTGGTTGCTCATCTTTTTTACTTCTGTTAAATCCATTAAATTAAATCCATTCATTATACCTCATTTTTTTTTAAAGATTTATTTATTTACTTTGAAAGCCAGAGTTACACACAGAGAGAAGGAGAGGCAGAGAGAGAGGGAAATTGGTTGGTTGGTTGGTTTTCCATCCGCTGGTTCATTCCCCAATTGGCCACAATGGCCGGAGCTGCGCTGATCCAAAGCCAAGATCCTGGAACTTCTTCCAGGTCTCCCACGCAGTTGCAGGGGCCCAAGGGTTTGGGCCATCTTCTACTGCTTTCCCAGGCCATAGCAGAGAGCTGGATTGGAAGTGGAGCATACAGTTCTTGAACCTGCACTCATATGGGATGTCGGTACTGCAGGCAGTGGCCTTACCCGCTATGCCACAGCGCCAGCCCCTCATTATACCTCATTTTAAACATTGCATTATTTTATTATATCTTTTATTATAGTGTACCTGAACTTTTTTCTTTTCCTACACTTAGAGTGTTTTATATATTTTTCCAATTACATGTATTGAATTAAGTAGATCATATTAGCTATGAATTTTACTTTAGGATAATAGAAACACTTGTTATTAAAAGGAAAATTAAGTATGATAGGCTGAGAGTTACTCATATAGATCATTATAAAGCATTTGAAGGGAGGGTCAAAACGTTTGTGGCAAATAGCATTAAAATATTTTTATTTTTGTGTAAAACTTTTGAAACTCATGTATATTTTCATAAAATGCATTTTCCAAGAAGTTTCTGAAGACCTTTTGTGTGAATTAGACGATCACTGTAGTATTTTAAAAATCAAACTTTTTCCTCACTCTCTCTCTCACTCTACTTTTCAAATAATGAATAAGTAACTCTTAAGAAAAGGGGGGTGTGGGCACTGAGATACAGTGGGTTAAGCCATAGCTTGGAACTCCCACATCTCACATCGAGTGCCTTCGGGATCAAGTCCTTTGTCTGCTTTCAGTCCCTGCAAATGTAGCAGGGGAGTGGCATGTGATGGCCAAGTGCTTGTGTGTCTTCCCCACATGGGAAACCCAGATGGAGCTTTTGGCTTCAGCGTGGCCCAGCCCTGGCTGTTGCGGGTATTTGAGGAGTGAACCAGTGGATGGAAGATTCTTTCTTTCTCTCTCACTCTGCCTTTCATATAAATAAGTAGATCTTACCAAAAAAAAAAAAAAAAGGTGGGGCCGGTGCTGTGGCGCAGTGGGTTAAGCCACAACCTTCAGTGCTGGCATCCCATAGGAGTTCAAGTCCCAGGTGCTCTACTTCCAATCCAGCTCCCTGCTAACATGCCTGGGAAAGCAGAAGATGGCTCAAGTCCTTGGGCTCTGCATCCACATGGGAGACCAGGAAGAAGCTCCTGGCTTCACACTGACCAGGCCCGGTCATTTTGGCCACTTTGGGAGTGAACCAGCAGATGGAAGATCTCTCTCAGTCTGTCCTTCTCTCTCTGTAACTCTGACTTTCAAATAAATAAGCAATCTTAAAAAAAAGAAATACATGAATAGAGTTCTAGTCTCCTGGCTTTACCCTGGCCCACCCCTGCCTGTTGTAGTCACTTTAGGAAGGATCCAGTGGATGGAAGTGTGCTCTCACTGTCTCTCTCCCTGGCTTTCAAATAAAATTTTTAAAAAATTAAAAAATTGAACTTATCAACAGAAATGTCTCATTATTCTAATGCTTTCTGTAGTGCCGATGAAGTCATTGTGAAGATGCATGGCAACCAACTGACACAAAGATACCTGGAGAAACATGGATTTGATGTCCCTATTATGGTCCCTAAATTAGATGACCTGGGTCTCAGGCTCCCTCCGTCTGCTTTTTCTGTGATGGATGTGGAACGTTATGTAGGTACGAACTTGATTCCTTTAAGTACTTAGAAAAGTAAAATGATAATGGTAAAAGTAAAATGATAGTGTCCTAATATTAAAAGTTGAATAAAGAAATGTTAATTTAGTTCAGTTTCTGGAGTCAAGAAAAGTGAAATTCAGTGTCATCCATATTAAAAAATATCTTTTCTCAGCAGACCTGTAACTGTCAGCCACAGGTTGAAGCAGTTTGCTGACTCTTACTTACTCAGCCTCATCCCAGGGTTTTCTTAATCATCAAATTTTCTGAAACTTGCTTAGAGAAGAGCATTACTGAGGAGCAGCTATAGATCCCAGCAAGATCCTGGGGAGCTGGATTGATTCTCCACATGTGTGGAATGCTGTGCCAGTCCCCAGCGGCCAGCATGCCACTGGGAATCAGTCTCCTGGAACCCATCTTGTGACCTGCTGCCTAGAGGAAAGGCGGTACAAAGAGATGATTTTCCAGGCTGTCTGTGAGACGTGGGGAACATTGCTACTTAAATGATATCTTGATAATTCTGAGGCCCAGAAAGGCATAAGAAACAAGGGGACAACCTTTATTTTTCCCATATCGTTGATATTTTTGGTTACTTTATTCATTCTCATATGGCATTTACAGAGAAAGCTAACCATATATCCCTATGGAGGTTGCATTTTTTGTTAGCAATAGAGATTATTGATACCTTAACTTGGAATCATATATCCACTACAATACATTGGCTCTTTAGCGTGGAATATCTGAGAATTTGTCTCTTTATTGAGGTGTTGATTGGCAGTTCTTATTGATAATTGTTTCAGTGATGAAATCCAGTTCAAGTTATGGCTTCACATTCCATTAAATTTGAATATTTGATAGAGTATGAGGCTGACATTAAACCTGTTTGTGTAGCTAGCACTGATAAATAAATGACTAGTGTAATAGGAAAAGATGTTCACACTGCTTGATAGCTAACTTTTTTGTTATTTATTATTTTTATTAGCAAAGCAGTTCAGTGAAATATTTGTAACAGAACTGTGTTACTTCCTAAAGAAAAAAGAAGCCTACAAGAATACTTATTTTTGTTAAGTATTGCCATATTTTGAATTCCACCTTTTCCTATAATCTGTTATAAAATTGACTGTGCAGTGGCCCACAAGATCACCTCATGGATTGATAGGAAAACTAACTGTACCATAAATCAGGACTTGAGCATTTGTGCACTGGCATTGATTTGAACTTATTCTTGCTTCATACTCACTGATCTTTCTTGACAAAGTATATTAAAAGAAAAAACACCACCAGGAAAACAGAAATTGCCCTGGTTAACTTCCTCATCAGTTCTCCAATACTTGATCTGATTTTTCAAACAGTGCACTTAGAATCTGAGGAAGGGGAAAGTCAGTTGTCTGAATTCTTGCAGGAGAAAACTGAAACCCAGAAGGCATCAGCTTGCACACACCAGCACACTGTATCTGCTGTCCTCATGAGCTGTGCACAGAAATCACTGTGCAGGCGCGTAAGCCTTCGTGCAGCTCTGTATCACGGCTTCAAAAGCTGTCCCTTTTTCTCAGGTTCATTTGGACCTAAACAGTAAGGATATAGGAGTGGGGCTGGCGCCACGGCTCACTTGGTTAATCCTCCGCCTGCGGCACTGGCATCCCGTATAGGCGCCGGGTTATAGTCCTGGTTGCTCCTCTTCCAGTCCAGCTCTCTGCTGTGGCCCAGAAGGGCAGTGGAGAATGGCCCAAGTGCTTGGGTCCTGCACCTGCGTGGGAGACCAGAAAGAGGCACCTGGCTGCTGGCTTTGGATCGGCATAGCTCCAGCTGTTGCGGCCATTTGGGGGATGAACCAACAGAAAGAAGACCTTTCTCTCTGTCTCTCTCACTGTCTAACTCTATCTGTCAAAATCTTTGTCTAGGCTATGTAGTTTCATGGTTGGGTAAATTATCATACCAAGTAAATAGGGGTTTTAAAATATTTTTATTTAGGGTATCCACTGATACAACTTCTAAGCTCAATAATAAGACTATAACTTTTCTCTGCAGGTGGTGACAAAGTGATAGATGTCATTGATGTGGCAAGGCAGGCAGACAGCAAAATGACACTTCACAATTATGTTAAATACTTCATGAACCCTAACAGACCAAAAGTGTTGAATGTGATCAGCCTTGAATTTTCAGATACAAAGTGAGTAGTTCTGAACATTTTGGTTTAGCATTCTGAGTATTAGCTAAATATGGTGTAATAATATATTCATTTTAGTAAAGAAACATGACTTCTGAAGTTGTTCAGTGATAGCAGTGTTGTGAATTTTGCCTTGGCGTGCTCAGAGAATATTAAGAAATGAGATATGTTTTAAACTCAGTAATGTTACCCTGAATTCTGGGTAATTATTTGGTTTGGGTTGATCTGGGAGAAGCTGTTAGAAGAAGTCTTACATTATGTAGGAGTGTGTATATGTATGGTTTGTTTCTTTAAAAGGATGTCTGAATTGGTGGAGGTCCCTGATATAGCCAGAAAACTTTCCTGGGTGGAAAATTATTGGCCAGATGATTCCGTTTTTCCCAAGCCATTTGTTCAGAAGTACTGCTTAATGGGAGTTCAAGACAGCTACACAGATTTCCACATCGACTTTGGAGGAACTTCAGTCTGGTACCATGTCCTCTGGGTAAGACTGCACTGTTTTTTGTGTTCTTATTGACAAAAATAAATAGCTGTGTTTTCCTAGTAGTACATTCATTTGCTGTAAAAGGCATTTGTAAGGGAAAAGTTTTTCTACTTTTTAAGGAGGAGAGGGGCCGGTGCTGTGGCATAGCAGGTAAAGCTGCTGCCTGCAATGCTGGCATCCCATATGGGCACCGGTTCAAGTCCCGGCTGCTCCACTTCTGATCCAGCTCTCTGCTGTGGCCTGGGAAAGCAGTGGAAGATGGCCCCAGTCTTTGGGCCTTTGCACCCACATGGGAGACCCAGAGGAAGCTCCTGGCTTCGGATCGGCACAGTACAGGCTGTTGTGGCTAACTGGGGAGTGAACCAGCGGATCAGAGAACTCTCTCTCTCTCTGCCTCTCCTTCTCTCTTGGTGTAACTCTGACTTCCAAATAAATGAATAAATCTAAAAAAAAAAAAAAAGGAGCTATCACTTTGCCTTTAGCATTAGCATTATTTGTATCCCAGGCAATGAAAGTTCTTCATATATATTTAGTTCTTTTTTATTCCTTTTTTTCTCCCACCTAAGTTGGTTTCTTTTAGCCTTGTCTCTTTTTGTTCCTATAAATCAATTATTCATTGATACATAAATCAAATCCCTAAAAAGGAGAAAAGTTCCAATGATAATGGCTTCTGGCCTTGCATTTGGGTTATGATAGCTAGTTGGGACATCGTCTGTTGCTTCCCAGACACAGTAACAGGGAGCTGGATGGGAAGTAGAGGAGCTGGGACTTGAACCTGACGCTCGCATATGGGGTGCCAGCATTGCAAACAGCAGCCTAACCTGCTGCACTATGCCAGCCTCTGCAATGCCTTTTCTTTGTGAGGAAGCAAAGAGTTCATGAAAGGAAGTTTATTTTTCAGTCTTCAGAAATAATCATTATGGCTTGGGTCCCTGCTAGTCAGGGAGACTTGGATAGAGTTCCTGGCTTAAGGCTTCAGCATGGTGCAGCCCCAGCTGTTGTGGGCATTTAGGGAGCAAAGTGGCAGAAGGAAGATCTCTGTCTCTTTCCATCACTCGGACTTTCAAATAAATATAAATTGATAAGTAAACTTCAAAAGTAATTGTTATGTTATAGATTTTTTGAGAAGATTTATTTATTCAAAAGGCAGAGTTACAGAGAGGCAGAGAGAGAGGTCTTCCATCCGCTGGTTCACTCCCCAAATGGCCACAATGGCCAGAGCTGAGCCAATGGGAGGCCAGGAGCTTCTTCCGGATCCCCCCACATGGATGCAGTGGCCCAAGGATGTGGGCCATCCTCCACTGCTTTCCCAGGCCCTAGCAGAGAGCTGGATTGGATGTGGAGCAGCTGGGACTTGAATCTGTGCCCACATGGGTTGCTGGCATAGCAGGTGGCGTTTTTACCTGCTACGCCACAGCGCTGGCTCCTATGTTATAGACCCTAGTAGAAAGGACAATGTAATAGAATTTACTCTATCTTGGGCTCTTATAACATTGTATGTTGACACTTCAGAAAGTTGTGGAACATAGAACTAAAAGGTAAGTTTATTTTGAGGTCTATACATAGTCTTCCCACAGTATGTGCGTTCCAAGACATTTTGAGATACTTCATCTTATTCTGATACCTTGAAGACGTGAGGTCAGTAGGATGTTTGTGGCTCTTGACCTGCTCTCACAGTTCTGTCTTCAGTGTGACCTCACTGACTTCTCATTGGCTGGGCAAGGAGTGTTAGCGCTTGTGAAAATTCTTAGTGGGCCGGCACAGAGGCATAGTGGTTGATGCTGCTGCCTGCTGTACTGGGATCCCAGGTGGGCATAGGTTGATTTCTGGCTGCTCCACTTCCCATCCAGCTCTCTGCTATGGCCTGGGAAAGCAGTAGAAGATGGCCCAAGTCCTTGGGCCCCCGTACCTATGTGGGAGACCCAGAAGAATCTCCTGGGTTAGGATCGGCTCGGCTCTGGCCATTGCGGCCATTTGGGGAGTGAACCAGCGGATGGAAGACCCCTCTCTCTCTCTCTCTCTCTCTCTCTCTCTGCCTCTCCTTCTCTTTCTGTGTAACTCTGACTTTCAAATAAATAAATAAATCTTTAAAAAGAAAAAAGAAAATCTTCATTAATGGCAATGCTAAGGTGAGTGATGTAGCACTGTGGGGTAAGCTGCTGCTTGCAATGCCTGCGTCAGATATCAGAGTGCCAGTTCAGCTTCCAGTCCAGTTTCCTCCTCATGTACCCGAGCAGCAGCAGTTGATGGCTTGAGGACGTGAGCGCCAGTGCAAGTCCTGGCTCCTGGCTTCCGCTTGGCCTCACCCCAGCTTCTGCAGTCACTTGAAGAGTAAACTAGAGTATGGAAGATAATCTTTATCTCCTCTCTCTGTCACTCTGCCTTTCAAATAATCAATAAAAAATTATTTTTCAAAAAAGGCAATAGCTACTGATGAGATATGTGCAGATTTTATGAACATAAATATTTGATAATCATCTAATTTGAGAAATTGGATTAATGTTGACCATCTAAGAAATGACTTTTTCTTTTTTAATAGTAGTATTCCTTCCTTCCAGGGTGAGAAGATCTTTTATTTGATAAAGCCAACAGAAGAAAATCTGGCACTCTATGAATCTTGGAGTTCATCAGTGACCCAGAGTGAGGTGTTCTTTGGAGACAAAGTGGAGAAATGCTACAAGTGTGTGGTGAAGCAGGGACACACCTTATTCGTTCCTACAGGTGAGGCTTCAGTCCTACCCCTGCTCCTTACAGCTGATAGTGAGTCACATGGACTTGACTTTTAATTAGAGCTCTGGCTTTAATGTGCTTGGAAAGTAACTTCATGGCATTTTCTAAGAATAGTTCTTGGACTTTTTTTACTTTGTTATCCTATAGAGGGTTCCTCTTATAGTTAGGACTTGTTTTGGCATTGTAGTTTATGTCATTTGCCTTCATTTTTATTGAGATAAAATTCACATAATATTTGCCCTTTGAAAGTCCCCAATTCAGTGATTTTTAGTAAAGTAATAAGGCTGTACACTCATCACCAGTGTCTAAGTTCAGAATATTTGCATCATCTCTAAAAGAAGTCCCATACCCTTGAGTTGTCAGTCTCCCTCTCCCCTCCTCGGAGCCCTTGGCAACCACGAAAATACTTTGTCTATGAATTTGCCCATTGTGGACACTTCATATAAATGGAATCAGACAGTAGGTAACCTTTTGTGTCTGCCTTCTGTCATTTAGCGTAATAAATTTGAGGCTCATCTGTGTTGAAGAATATACCAATTCTTCATCTGTTTTGGCCCAGGAATTTTCTATTGTAAGATGAACAATACTTTGTTTATTCACTTATCAGCTGATGGATATCTGAATTATTTCCTGTTTTTATCTTCAGTATTTCTGCTCTGAACATATGTGCAGGTAGCTTTGGAGGAGGGTGGAGTATATGCCTTGTGCTGGAATTGCTGAATCATGTGGTTTAACTTTGAGAGGAGCTGCTGAACTATTCTCCAAATACCATTTTATGTTCCCATTAGCAATGTTTTGGGTTCTAGCTTCTCCATACCCTTGCCAACATTGTGGCTGTCTCTTATTTTTGCCATTCTACTGGGTGTCAAGTGATACTACGTAATTTTTTTAAAAATTTATTTTATTTTACTTGAAAGTCAGAGTTACACAGAGAGAGGAGAGGCGGGGGGGGGGGGGGAAGGGGTGTCTTACATCCGCTGGTTCACTCCCCAGTTGACCGCAACAGCTGGAGCTGTGCTGATCCAAAGCCAGGAGCCAGGAGCCAGGAGCCTGGAGCCTCTTCTGGGTCTCCCACTTGAGTACAGGGCCCAAGGACTTGGTCCATCTTCCACTGCTTTCCCAGGCCACAGCAGAGAGCTGGACTGGAAGTAGAGTAGCTGGGTCTTGAACTGGCGCCCATATGGGATGCTGGCACTTCAGACCAGGTCATTAACCCGCTCTGCCACAGTGTCGGCCCCAATACTACATACTTTTTTTAAAGGGTTTTATTTATATGAAAGGTAGAGTTACAGACAGGGAGAGACAGAGAGTGGTATCTTCCATCTGCTGGTTCACTCTCCACATGGCTGCAATGGCCAGAGCTGAGCAGATCTGAAGCCAGGAGCCAGGAGCTTCTTCCAGGTTTCTCACGCAGGTGTAAGGGTGCAAGCACTTGGGCTTGCAGTGTTCCGCTGCTTTCCCGGCCCCGTTAGCTGGAAGCTGGATTGGAAGAGCAGCAGCTGGGACGTGGACTGGCACCCATATGAGATGCCAGTGCCACAGGCCCTAAATCATGGTTTTGATTTGTATTTCATTCATCACTAATGATGTATAGTATTTAGTATTTTTCTTGTGCTTATTTGTGTGTCTTTGAAGAAATGCCTTTGGTGGAATCCAAAAACTATTCAGTTTTAAATTGAGTTGTCTTTTTATTGTTGAGTTTTTTAAAAATAGATTTATTTATTTATTATTATTTTTTTTTGACAGGCAGAGTGGACAGTGAGAGAGGTAGAGACAGAGAGAAAGGTCTTCCTTTGCCGTTGGTTCACCCTCTAATGGCCACTGCGGCTGGTGCGCTGTGACCGGCACACCGCGCTGATCCGAAGCCAGGAGCCAGGCGCTTCTCCTGGTCTCTCATGTGGGTGCAGGACCCAAGGACTTGACCTATCCTCTACTGCACTCCCGGGCCACAGCAGAGAGCTGGACTGGAAGAGGGGCAACTGGGACAGAATCCGGCGCCCCGACCGGGACTAGAACCCGGTGTGCCGGCGCTGCAGGCAGAGGATTACCCTATTGAGCCGCGGTGCCGGCCTAGATTTATTTATTTATTTGAAAGGCAGAGTTAGAGAGGCAGAGACAGAGAGAGAGAGGTCTTCCATCCGCTGGTTCACTCCCCAAATGGCAGCAGCGGCTGGAGTTGGGCCTATCCAAAGCCAGGAGCCAGGAGCTTGGTCCAGGTCTCCAATGTGGGTGCAGGGGCCCAAGGACTTGGGTCATCTTCTACTGCTTTCTCAGGCCATAGCAGAGAGTTGAATCAGAAGTGGAGCAGCTGGAACTCGAACCAGCGCTGGTATGTGATGCTGCCACTGTAGGCAACGGCTTTACCCCCTATGCCACTGTGCCAGTCTCTCTTTACTGTTGAATTTAGAAGCATTATTTTGTATAACAGACCTGTGTCAGATATGTAAGTTGCAAATATTTTCTCCCATTCTGTGGATGATCCTTTTACTTTTCTTGATAGTGTCTCAGTCCATCTTGGTTGCTAGAATGAAATACCTGAGGGCGGGCACTTATACACAGAAGAGGTTTATTTAGCTCATGGTTCTTGAGATCCAAGAGCATGGCAGTTGCAGTCGCTTGGCTGAGGTGAGGACCTCATGGCATCACAGTGTTGGGTGCGAATGCAGAAGAGGCATCAGGGGAGGTGTTAGGCTCACCTCCTAGTCCATTCTCCTGGGAGCTGATTGGGTGTTGTGAGACCTGAGCCACCCTAGAGAGAGAGCACCGATCACTTGACTCAGAGTCCCTGTGACTACCTAGTTACCTTCCTCTAGACTATCTTTTTCCTTTTAAAGATTTATTTATTCAGAAGACAGAATTAATTACAGAGAGAGAGAGAGAGACAGACGGAGCCAGAGCCAGAGCCAGAGCGGTCTTCCATCCACTGGTTTACTCCCCAAAGGGTCTCAAGGGCTGGAGCTGAGCTGATCCGAAGCCAGGAGCCAGGAGCTTCTTCCAGGTCTCCCACATGGGTGCAATGACCCAAGGAGTTGGGCCTTCCTCCACTGCTTTCCCAAGCCATAGCACAGATCTGGATCAGAAGTGGAGCAGCTGGGACTCGATCCAGTGCCCATATGGGATGCCGGCACTGCAGATAGTGGCTTTACCTGCTATGCCACAGTGCCAGCCTCTAGACTGTACCTCTTTTTTTTTTTTTTTTTTTTAATTTTTTGACAGGCAGAGTGGACAGTGAGAGAGACGGCCGCCGCGGCCAGCGCACTGCAGCCGGCGCATCACGCTGATCCGAAGGCAGGAGCCAGGTGCTTATCCTAGTCTCCCATGGGGTGCAGGGCCCAAGCACTTGGGCCATCCTCCACTGCACTCCCTGGCCACAACAGAGAGCTGGCCTGGAAGAGGGGCAACCGGGACAGAATCCGGCGCCCTGGCCGGGACTAGGACCTGGTGTGCCGTCGCCGCAAGGCAGAGGATTAGCCTGTTGAGCCACGGCGCCGGCCCGACTGTACCTCTTTAAAGGTCCCTTCCATTTTTAACTGGTCAGCTCAGTTAATTGCTGTCAAAGACCAAGCCTGTTGTAAGGTTGTAAGGTTCTGAGCTGCTGACATGGGACAGTTAGAAGGTCACAAGGGACCCCAGGAAGGGGTTGAGGATTAGTCTTAGCAATAGCCTCAAGTGTAGGCATCAGCTGTGTCAGAGAATAGCCTCTCCAGACCACTGGATCTGAGGATTGTGTTTGGGTGACGGCAGTGGCTGCAGAGGTCACTGGTGTCTGTTACCACAGGCCCTGCTTCCCTACTTTGCCTTGCCTCTGGTATGCAAAAATGTAATAAACATGTGTTGGATAAATGCCTGCAACTACCAGAATTTGTGCCTAAATATCAGTATTTCCATTTTGAGTGAGCTAGGATTCTCCTTTAAGACCTCTTCCTCATGATCACGTTTATAATTTTTGTACCCTCTTAAAAGTCTTAAATTTAGGGGCCAGCGTTGTGGTACAGCAGGTTCAAGCCCCAGCCTGCAGTGCTGGTATCCCATATGGGTGCTGGTTCAAGACCCGACTGCTCCACTTGAATCTGGCTCTCTGCTGTGGCCTGGGAAAGCAGCAGAAGATGACCCAAGTCCTTGGGCCCCTGCACTCGGGAGAGAGACCCTGAAGAAGCTCCTGATTCCTGGTTTGGATCAGCTCAGCTGTGGCCGTTGCAGCCATTCAGAGAGTGAACCAGCGGATGGAAGACCTCTCTCTCTCTGGTTCTGCCTCTCTCTGTAACTCTGTCTTTCCAATGAATAAAATAGATCTTAAAAAAAAATAATAAATCCATAGGTACAACTACTTACGCAAGTAGGTTTTTAAAAATTCATTTAATGAGCTAACTGGAATATACAGAACAATAAAATGTATGAAGTATTATTTTAGTTTGTCCCTGTGTAGGCACAGCAGCATTAGAAAGCAGCATGGCTGGCTGCATGAGCCAGAAAGTGATGTGTGTGTGTGCAGTGACAGCTCAGATTCATGGGGAGCACAATGCAGGGGAGTGGGTCTCAAACCTCGTGCAGCATCAGGATCACCCAGAGGGACTGCTAGCCACAGGTCGCTGGGCCTCGTCCCTGAGGTTCTGACTGAGTCGATTTGTATAGATCTGAGAGTTCGTATTTCTAACAAGTTCTGCTCCTGGTTTAGCGACCACACTTGGAGAACCCTTGCCATGGACAAAATGTTTTTTTCCAAAGTAGGTAGCAACTGACAGACTACCAAACAAACTAGTTTCCTTCAATTGCAGAGTAGTAGTTGCATTCCTGGAAATTGTATGAAAACCATGCAGAAATACTTGACGTAGTGTGCAGATACACCCCGGTGGTTCTCCACAGCAGCAGCACTGCCCATGCAGGGCGTTTTGGAAAGCATGGGAGCTTTGTCACCGTGATCAGGGAGTACTGCTGGTATTCTGTGCACATGACAATGGGGCTGCAGTTGTTTGGCTCAGGTAGGGAGTGGATATGTCCTGCACCTGTGTGAGTGATAAAGGCTCATTCCTTGGATGGACCTGTCCTGCATGTTGCATTTCTAGCACCAACTCATGAAATGGGCTCCCTGACCATCCCAGCAATCAAAACAGGCCCCAGACTCCAGAAACAACCCTGGAAGGCAGCGTGTTGCTGTTGAGAACCACTCATGATCTGACTTGTAGCTGACAGACTTCCCCAAGTCAAGCACAAACCCTGTGCCTTTGAGCACACTAATGGGCATACTTAAAAGTCAGGCTTTTGATGTGTTACAGCACAATGAGGGATGAAAAGATGAAAAATATTAAGAAAACAGGACTGGAGCCGGGGCTGTGGCGTGGCAGGTAAAGCCACCACATGTGATACCGGCATCCTGTAGGGGCACAGGTAGGAGTCCTGGCTACTCCACTTTTGGTTCAGCTCCTTGCTAGTGTGGCTAGGAGGGCAGAGGAGGATGGACCAGGTGCTTGGGCCCCTGTATCCATGTGGGAGACCCAGAAGAAGCTGCTGGCTCTGGCTTGGCCCAGCCCTTGCCATTGTGGCCATTTGGGGAGCGAGCCAGCGAATGGAGGATCTCTCTAATTCTTCCTTTATTTTAAAAGAGCCAATGTTTTCATGCAGACATGGGTGAATATATTTCTCTGAAGTCTGTGTTGTCAATATTTCTTTCAGAAAAGCTGGGGTTCATCTTTAGGAATAATTCTCACTTTGAAAACACTTGAATAGGAACGCACAATGTAACTTCAGTGGACCCTGACCCTCCATGATGAAATTCAGAGTCAGGTCTCAGGTTGAGTGAGTCCCTGGTCCTTGGGCCTTAGCTCTTCACAGTACTCATTTTCTCCACGACAGTGGGGAAGATGTGGCTTCACACCAGAATCTTTCATGTAAAGTTAAAATACTGTGTCTCTCAAACTCAGCTCAGAACCTGGCATGGAACAGGTACCTGATATTTAATGGAGTGAATCAGCAGACTGCAGTCAACATTAACTTCTTTGGAGGTTTAGCTTCAGAGTATGAAGTAAACTGATGTTGGTATTTTAAATGGCTACTTCCCAGGTAGATATCACAGTTTTTGGTTTAAATATTGAAAACAAATCACTGATTGATATACTTTTAACCATTTCAGGGTGGATTCATGCTGTGCTCACGTCTCAGGACTGTATGGCTTTTGGGGGGAACTTTCTGCACAACCTTAACATTGGCATGCAGCTCAGGTCTGTGTCACTGCCCATTTTTAAACAGGACATTTCTGTTTCAAACAAAGTAAAACCACAGCATACTTGATTTGATATGTGTTTATCAAGGCCCTATCAAGATGGGCCTTGAAAAATGATTAGGAACTTTTTAACCTAAGCGTTACTTAAAAATTTTGTCAGGATGTTCACACTGATGTGTTTCAAATATGAAATAAAAATGGTGACTTATTTTGATTGACAAGATCTCTCCAAATTTCAGTCTTCTATAAAAATGTATGTTCTCTGCTTTAGCTATTTTTCAATGAGGGAAATGAACTAAATCCACTCCAACTTAGGTGAAGCGTAAGGTGCTGGAGAAAGTGACCCTGAAGTCAGGACTGCTTCAAAACACTTGCTTTCGTTTGCTGCAGATACAGGATCAACAGCGACTTCTCCTTCTGTCTGAAAGTCTTTTTTGTCACTGTTCACCCGATAGTCTAATGAAGTTAGAATGTTAGGAGGTGACATCGTTCATGGTGAACCTGATTCCTGGTTGATAAACTTCATCACCACTGACAGAACTGGAAATTTCTGGTAGTGAGCACTATCTTTGGGCTTCCTTGAGTCTGTGGTGGCTCTTGAAATTTGGCATGTCCATGAGGAACCCTGGAGCCGTGTAACACATGAGACGTTAACTGCAGTAGGTCTCCGACCCACCAAGTGTGAATCTCACCTCTGTACCTGAGCTGTCTCTGGAGAAGAGGTCGCTCCTCTCATGTGGACTGCTACAAGGGCCATGACAGAAAGCTAACACTGTGGCAAGCTATGGTTCGCATCTTCTCACCTTGGCCAGTGCCATGTGTGGTCTTGACCTTGAATTCTTAGTAGAACCTAATGAAAACTTGCTGGGTGGACATTGCAGTATTGTCAAACATACAGCATTGTTTTGTTCCTCATAGTGGAACCCTTTTAAAATATCTTTTGATAAAAATAGGATATGAATTCCGAGATGTGGTCTTTTCTGAAGCTCAATGTAATTCTTAAGTATACTGTCAAATTTACCAGTCACAACCTGGATAAGGTCTTAATTCATTCTTGTCCAAATGTGGTGGTGTTAAGTCATACGTAGCACTTGATCAGCTTATGTATATCATGACCTACTTATTTTCAAGTTGGTTACCTTCATTTAACTTCTAGATGCTAATATTGAATGTCTTTACCTTTTATTCATTTAGGTGTTATGAAATGGAGAAAAGGCTAAAAACACCAGATCTTTTCAAATTCCCTTTCTTTGAAGCCATATGTTGGTTCGTAGCCAAAAATTTGTTGGAAACTCTCAAAGGTAATGAATAATTTGCACGTTTTGTTGTATACGGTGCATAATATTTACAAATTTACTAAAAGCCACCTGACAGAAACCCTTTTCTTGTGTAGTATGTGTGTCACCCCTATTTTGTTTTTTAAATACATGATTTCCCCGCCAGCAGCATTAGCAAATTCATGTCTCTAGTCAATAGCCTAGCAGTCTGTGTTTTTAAAAATCAGGTATAGGAACACCTGCATCAGAACAAAACAGAAATCTTGGAATGTTTATTTCACCTAGTGCTCCAGTAGCTTGCACACATTATCAAGCATGTAAAAGTGCTTCACTCTCAAATACACGTAGTTTATGTCAAAAGAATATTACCTAGTATGTGTTCACAAACATTTGCTGTAAAAAACAGAGGTAATGATTTTCATGTGCTGAGAGATGTCTGTGCTATTATAATAATTAACTGTCAGAAGAACAAATATAAACAGACCAAATGGTAAAGTTTACTTTGAACATTTATTTTTTAAAAGATATACATGAAAAGGTAAAATGAAAAACAACCGAAAATTCATTTCCCAGGATAGCATGTACAGAACTAAAATGATAAAATCCTAGTTTTTCTTCTCCCTAAAATAAAACAAACAAGAGGTGCCGCCTTTCTCTGAGTGGGAGGAGGGCCGGGGAGCCCTTACCCTTGCCCTTTGCAGCACAGAGCAGTGGGTGATGTTAGGACAGTGCTGCAGGTGTGTGATGAAGGTGGGATCCGGCGGATGAGGAGGAAGAACGGCTCCTTTCTCCACATGTTCCAAGCAGCAGCCGCCAGGTTCCTGTCCTGCGGTTGGCCTGGGAAAGCTGTCCACAAACACATGAATACCCCGGGTTGATATGGTTGATATTCAGCTCTCTTTGTTTTCCTTAATGTCTAAGAGAGGTCCATCAGTTCATCTCTGAGAGACAAAATCTTGCTGTTACTCTTGAAATGACAGCAGTAATTTGCTTACTCTTAAAAATATTTAGTCTTAGCCACTGAAAATTCAGAAAATTGAAGTCTGGGAGTAGGCAATGTAGTGGAGCAGGTTAAGCTGCCACTCGGGACGTCTGCATGTCCAGCGAGTCCCAGCTACTCTGCTAACATGTCTGCAAAGTTGCTGCACACATGGGTCGCCTGGAGGGAGCTCCTGGCTCCTGGCTTCAGCCTGGACAGCCCTGCTGCTGCAGCCATTTGAGCAGTGAATTAGTTAGTACCTGGAAGACCTTTTTCTCTCTCAAATAAATAATACATCTAAAAATGAGGGCTGACTACAAATAGCACCACATATTAAAGATTTTTTAAAAAGAGATGACTATAAAAAGGTATTTGTAGGTTGTTTTAAAGTGTTTCATTGTATCAGCCAGGTTGGTTCAGGATACCTGGCAATACTGGTGATTCAGTGCTGTCCCATCAAGGATAAGCCAAGTGACCACAATAGCACTGTCATCGCCACAGGCATTCATCTTGGAAACAGCAAGGGTATTCTTACCAACTCACATTATATTCTTTCATTCCAAACCTTTTGTCTTTCCACTGGCCAGTTATTTCTAACTCTTGTAAGACTCTTTTAAAAATTTTACTGTTTATTTGAAAGGCAGAGCCACGGAGGGTGGGGGTAGGGGGATGGGGAGAGATAGATAGATAGATATACCTTCCATACGCTGGTTCATTCCCCAAATGACCACTACGGCTGGAGCTGAGCTGGTCCAAGGCCAGGAGCCAGGAGCTTCCTCCACGTCTCCCATGTGGGTGCAGGGGCCCAAGCACTTAGGCCATCTTCTATTGCTTTCTCAGGGCCTTAGCAGAGAGCTGGATTGGAAGCGGAGCAGCTGCGTCTCGGACCGGTGCCCATATGGGATGCCGGCCCTGCAGGCGGAGGCTTTCCCTGCTTTGCCATAGCACCAGATCCTCTTGTGAGACTCTTAGAAGACTTATATGAGTTGTTCAGTGAGAGTAGATTGTAGGAAACTCATAACTGGGTTTTATGTCAGTAATGATATGAAGCGTTTTGGATTTATGTAACTAAGTTAACCACTGGGCAGAAGTGAAATCCTTCACTTTTAATTCACTGTATCTGAACTTTGGACCACAGCTAATAGATTTTACTTGGTTTCTAGCTAATCATAATCTGATTTAAAACCCAAAAAGGACATTTGTATGTGTGTTTTAACTTATGCAGTAGTGAAATATGTCATACACATTGATTGTATAGATCACTACTACTGCATGCACACATACTCTTGGATACTTTAAACAGTGCCAGCATCCCATATGGGCGCCAGTTTGAGTCCCGGCTGCTCCATTTCTGATACTGCCCTCTGCTGTGGCCTGGGAAAGCAGTAAGGGATGGCCCAAGTCCTTGGGCCCCTACACCCGTGTCAGAGACCTGGAAGAAGCTCCTGGCTTTGGATCGGAGCAGCTCTGGCCGTTGTGGCCAATTGGGGAGTGAAGCAACGGATGGAGGGCCTCTCTCTCTCTCTCCTTCTCTAACTCTGACTTTCAAATATATAAATATATATATATATATTTTTTTTTTTTTTTGCAGAATAAGTCTATTACTTATGTAACTGCTACCCAAGGCAAGCAAAAACAGATTTGCTGGTACCTTAACTCTATTACCTTTCTCATTTGAGCCGCTTCCTTTTCTAGAGATCACTGTTCTGACTTTTGTGTTACTTCTTTTTAGTTTACTTTTCCAGTTGTAAAACTTCCTATAAGTAGATTCCTACTGGTCCTCTCTTGTGGCTTATCTTTCCCTCAGAATTGTCTGTGACATCACCCATGCTCTGGTGTGCAGCTGCAGTTCTTTTTTTCATTGCTGTACTGTTCTAAGGACATAGCACAATTTATATACCTCTTCTACAGTTGTTGCATATTTGAGGGTTGGGTTCAGGTTTTGAAAATGTTTCTAAGGTCAGTGCTGCGGCTCACTTGGCTAATCCTCCTCTTGCAGCTCCGGCACCCAGAGTTCTAGTCCTGGTTGGGGCGTCAGTTCTGTCCTGGTTGCTCCTCTTCCAGTCCAGCTCTCTGCTGTGGCCCAGGAGTGCAGTGGAGGATGGCCCAAGTGCTTGGGCCCTGCATCCACATGGGAGACCAGGAGAAGCACCTGGCTCCTGGCTTCGGATCAGTGTGGTGCGCCAGCCAGAGCAGCCATTTGGGGGGTGAACCAACGGAAAAGGAAGATCTTTCTCTCTCTCTCTGTCCATTCTGCCTGTCAAAAAAAAAAAAAAAGTTTCTAAGAAGCTGTTGTCTGTGTCACCTAGTGCAAGAATTACTCCAGACAGAGCCAGTGCTGGGTAATAGAATTCAGTAGTTGATTTCAGATTGTTCTCAGCCCCATTGCCATGGCAGTTTTCCAAGGCATTACACTCTGCTCAACATATGATACTATTAGGTTTTGATTTTTGCAAATCTAATGGGAATGAAGTAATATTCTCTGTGCTTTTAATGTGCATTTCCCCAATTAATGGAATTGAACATTTTTTTCCATACATGTATTTATCTTTTGCATTTCCTTCTTACTGAGGCGTCTTTTCAGGTTTTTTGCCAGTATTTTTATTGTTTCTTTTTATGCGGATTCATAGGAATTTGTTATTATGTTACATATGCCCTCAACTGTGACTTGCCTTTTTATCAACTCTTTGTGGTGTCATTGAAGGACAGAACGTCTTAAAATAGTTTTTAACGAAATTTTTATGATTAGTGCTTTTGTGCCTTAAGACCTTTATTATTCCAAGGTCTTTGTTTTCTAAAGGCTTTTACAGTTTTGTGTTTTGCATTTTTCCTTTAACTCATTTGTAAATGTTGTGTGTGTGTGTGTGTGTGTGTGTGTGTGTGTGTGTGTGTGTGTAGACAGTAAAAAGGGGGAATATTTTCACTTGGTTTCTTACCACACATGAACACTTGGTGTCTTCACCCCTGTGAACCGGCACCATGTTCTGAAGAGTCAAGTCGTCTCCTGTGCATGGTAAATATGGCTCCTCTTCTGTCTCATGTGGAGGCTGGTCCAGATGCTGCGACCCTCATGCCACTGGGCTGGTGGTCCTCTCCACCAAGTGTACTCTCATGTTCACATTACAATCAGATATCTGGTACTGTCCTCCTTCATTCCTCAGGCATGGGTGCCTGGGCTTTTCTTTTTCATGTCTGCCAAATTTTTTTTAGCTATTACAAGCTGACACCAACTTCTGTTCTCCCAAAAGGCAAGCAAGCAATTGGTGGTTTATTTTATTAGCGCGAGAGAATTTCTGTATGCTGATTCCCCTAAATGCCCACAATAGACCAAGGCCAAAGCCAAGAGCCCAGGTATTCAATCTGGATCTCCCAAATGGGTGACAGGAACCAACTCACAGGAGCCATCCTGCCACAGGTGTCCTAACCATGAGGCCAGATACTCACCCTTTAGTTTATTTTTAAGTAAAGCAGAACAGTCTTTCAGTTTGGCATATTTAATACAGAAAAATTTAATGTAGTTCTATTTCTTGTTCTTTCTTGACATTTGAATTGTTTTATATTCCACTTTTTTCTTTAACTTGGAAGTTACTCAGTTTGATACTGGGTGGCAGCTCGAAATGTGAAGGTAATCCCTTTATCTGAACACTTGAACTCTGCTCTGCCTCACTGCATTCCTACAGAGCTGAGAGAAGATGGTTTCCAGCCCCAGGCTTACTTGGTCCGAGGAGTGAAAGCACTGCATACTGCTTTAAAGCTCTGGATGAAGAAGGAAGTAAGTCGTTTTCTGTGCTGAAGTCCTGGTCGTTTGGGGGCAGTCCTCACTCTTCGGTGTTTCGGCAGCACTTGTGAGCGCAGTAGTTGAGGGTATGGAAATCATGCTTAAGTACAGCACATACCAGTGATTTCTGCTGATGTGTACAGGGATTCCCTCAACTCTTTCATACTGAGAAGAAAACCATTCAGGACTTTGACTAAAAAATGAACATAAGAGTGATCCTAGACAACATTCAGCTGACAGTGTGCTAACCACTGTGCCTAGTCTTTCTATGAATAATCTTGTTGAATCCTCAAAGCAACTGTATGAGGTCTAGATGCTGTTGGCTCCTTCATCTTACATATGGGAAAGCTGAGGTTTAAAGAGTGTTTTTTTTTTTTTTTTTTTTTAAGATTTTATTTATTTGAGAGGTAGAGTTACAGACATGCAGACAGGGAGAGACGGAGAAAAGGTCTTCCATCCACTGGTTCTCTCCCCAAATGGCCACAACAGCCAGACTGAGCCAATCTGAAGCCAGGAGCTTCTTCTGGGTTTCCCATGCCAGTACATGGGCCCCAAGAACTTGGGCTGCCCTCCACTGCTTTTCCAGGCCACAGCACAGAGCTGGATTGGAAGAGCAGCCTGGACACCAACTGGCCCCCATATGGAATGCCAGCAATGCAAGTGGAGGCTTAGCTTACTAAGCCACAGCACTGGGCCCTTAAGAGTTTTTTAAGTAACGTGCTCAAGAGAACTGGAGGAACTAGGACTTAAAGCTAGGTCTCTGGGAGTGTGGAGCCTGTGGTCTTTTGCTGGACTTAGTGGAAATGAAGGAAGGAAGAAGTACAGGGTTTAAGTATGAACTTTCCATCTTCACTTAGAGTTGCTTCAGTGCCTGCATTTGAATCATGCTGCCTCCAGCCACCCCAGTTCTGCACTGGTAGTCAGTGTTTCCTTCCTAGGCGTTTCTTGTGCCAGTTTAAAACTGATTATGACAGTGTATCCATGTCTCCTTCACGAGGGTTATGAGCCCTTGAAGATACAATATTTTAATAAGTGATAACTGAGTTGATGAAAAGATACTTCCACATTTGTTGAATGTCACTTGAAATAAAAAATCTGTTCTTAAGAGATAACTGGGAGATAATTAATAATTACCACCCCAATAATTTTATACTCCCTTTCACTTTATTATCATAAACCCACTATCACTACTAGAGGAAGGCACTGAAAACATTCAGGAAAGTAGAAATCATATTTTCCTCTGCTTCATCCTCTAGATGACAAGGAAAAATATAAAATTGAAAACTATGTGAGAAGACAGAAACAAAATAAAGTACATGTGTAAAAAAACCCTGTGATTTGTCTGCTGAAGGTTAAGTGTTCTCAGATGTTTATCAGAACTGCCTTTAGAGCTTTTAAAAATATAACCCTTGGATCTTCCAAAAATTCTGATTTAATAGATTTGAGTAGGATCTGAACTTGTGTTTGTAACAAAGTTCACGGTGATATAGTAATACTTGTTTTCAATAGGAAATACTAGCAACACATTACGTTTGAAGTGTACTTTACAAAGTGTGATGTTCACACTTAATTATCTGTTAAATTTGCTTGAATTGAGATGCATCTCAAGATGGTGGTTAAGAACATGGATTCTGGAGTTAGGGGTTTGGATCAAAACTCAGCTTTGCTACCAATAAACGAACCTCTGTGCCTCAGTGTCCTCAATTATGAGGATAATAGGCACAGGTTGAGCATCCAAAATCTGAAACTCTATGAGTGCCATCATGATGCCATAGCTAGAAAATTCTACACCTGACTTCATGGGATGAGTGACAGGCTACAGACACTGTATGTATTACTATGACACTGTATGTTTTACTTTTTAAAAGTAAAACATGAAGCCAGTGCTGTGGTGTAGTAGGCTAAGCCTCTGCCTATGGCACAGGTATCCCATATGGGTGCCAGTTTGATTCCTGGCTGCTCTACTTCTGACCCAGCTCCCTGCCTGGGAAAGCAGCAGAAGATGGTCCACATCCTTGGGTCCCTGCACATACTTGGGAGACCCAGAAGAAGCTCCTGGCTTCAAATCAACCCAGCTCTGGCCGCTGCGGCCATTTGGGGAATGAACCAGTAGATGGAAGCTCTCTCTCTCTGCCTCTCCCTCTCTTAACACCTCCTCTCAATAAATAAATATAAAAAAAAAAATCCTTATGTACTATGAACCAAATGCTAGCCTTAACTTTTTTACTAATTAGTAGTGGTTAGAATTAGACTAGAGTTGGAGGCAAGGTAATTGCTCAATATAAAGCAGAATTCACTGTGAGACAAGTTCATTTTTAATTCATTCTGAGAGGGCTTTATATTTTAGTTGAGGATCTCCTTAGAAGTATTTACTGACTGCATGAACTCTGACACCTGGCTATATTCGGCTATGTCTATGTTCTAGTGAATTCAAGAACTGATTTAGTAAATTAGTTTTTACATATTGAAGTATAAGTAACATTGGTTTCTAATCTTTGTTAATCCATATACAGCTGGTATCTGAACATGCCTTTGAAATTCCAGACAATGTTAGACCTGGACATCTTATTAAAGAACTTTCTAAAGTAATTCGAGCAATAGAGGTAAGAGTGGATACTATTAAATACTTGCTTACTGTCTGCTTTGAGAAGCAAATGGATCTACCACCAAACTACAAACATTTGAAAGCTTTTTACATTTAGAAGAGTCAGAATAAGCCAAATCTTGGATGGACTCTCCAGTTTTCACGCTTCTAACATCTTAGAAATTTAGAGTATTGTAATGACCTTTTAAGGAAACAGTTCCCTGGTTCTTCAGGTTATGCCAGTTAGTTTCAGAGGTGGACATGTTAAGTGATTAGAGCAAGGGACAAACCATGAGATGAGTCAGCAAAGGCAGGTGGAACGGAGTTGGAGGGAGGGTGATATTAAAGGGTGGGGGGTACGGAGACCCACTGCCTGTGTGTGAAAGCAGTGAGGTCTGTGACTGGTGGTTCCAATTCAGCAAACCTTCAGGAAGGTGGTTCTGTTAGCATCTAGCTTGAATTGAGAAGACATTCACTGAAAATGGTTGTTACCTGGTAATTTCAGTTTCTGATAGGACTGAGTTTGAGGAACAGAAAGAGGTGTAAAATCTATGAAAGATGGAAATGGTGGATTTAATATCCATGGATAGAATAGTTCATGTAATTCTCAATGTGTTTAGATATGGTAAAAAATATTTTCTGTTTTTTAAAGTGTGATATACAGATAGATTTAGTATCAAAGGTCTTATCTAAGTATACACGCAAATATTAATATATTGTATGTATATAAATCTCATGTATAATAACAACCAAAACCAAGAATAAACTCAGCCAGAAAGCTGTGTCTATATGAAAAACATTGTAAATCTTTACTGAGGGAAAGACAAGAGTAGTTGAATAAGTAGGAGTGTCATTTCTGAAAATGTTAGCTCCAAAAGAATACAACACATTAAAGTGGTAAATACACCTGGAAAAACAACTGAATCAGCCTGGACAGCAGCCAGTCTAGGATGGCCCAGGACAAGGGAAGGTTCCATACTTCTTGTTTATCTGAAATTCAAGTTTAACTGGATGTCTTGTACTTTGGCAATTCTATCCAGAAGGGATGTCTTTAAAGAAAAATATAAAATGAATAGATTACCTAAAGTAATATTTGCATTCTTGTGGTGGAGAATTTGGAAGTCAATTAGTGGTGAATACATAGAAAATAAAGCAGATAGGAAGTAGAGCAGTTACGACTCAAGGGTAAGTCAAAAGACAAAGGAAATACAGTGTTACATGGGCCTGAGTCCGATTTAAATACTGAATGTTGAGGGAAGGGAAATGTGCATACATTTAGGAGAGGTATGTGAGGATAAAAACTACATTTTGCATAGCAGGAATTCAGTAATATTTGAAGCTAAAACAATCTAAATGTGTTATTTAGAAATTTGGAGGCAAATAACTGGGGGGAAAAAGCCAGTTACAAGAGAGAGGTTCTGGTTATACACACAGAAGAGAAACACGTGCCCATGCCCCTGGCAGCGTTATCCGCAAGAGTAGACAGCTGGACCGAGCCACACACGTGTCCATCGGTAGAAACATGGATAAAAACTAGGTAGACACAGGCAATGGGATAGTATTCAGCCTTATAAAAGGACATCTTCTGACACATGCCACAGTGCAGATGAGCCTTGAAGGTTTCTTGGTAAGTGAAATAACCCAGTCCCCAGAGGACAACTCTTACGATTTCACTTACATCAGGTTCTTCCTGGAGTTGTCAGATTCCCAGAGTGAACAAGCAGCATGATGGTTGTTAGGGAGTGGGAACAGGCAATAATGGGAACTTTTGTTCAATAGTAGAGGTTTCAGTTTGGGCCAGTGAAAAAGTTCTAGAGATAGACTGTGGTGCTATTTATACAATCATGCGTGATTAAAGGGCAATCATGTATGCTACCACATTATATCTATTACCACAGTTCAAAAAAAAAGTTGCAAGTGATTGCTTTTGGAGAATGGGAATCAGAAATGGGGATGAGTAGAATGCTACTTTATTTTCCATGATATGCTTATAGACTATTTAGTTTAAAAGCTGCATTAGATGTGTGATTATGGATTAAAACATGATGATTTACAATTATGTATGTGGAGAGAAGGTTCATCCTAGGAAAGAACTGTAAGCAGCCTAAATAACCACCAGTAACTATTTAGGGGAATGGATTATACTGTATCTATACAGTGGGAGACTGCACAGCCTTCAGTATAATATTGAAGACCAGGAAATTTTCATGATCAATCAGTGGGAAGAAGGGTATAAAGGTCTTGGCAAGGCTGTTAGAGGCTTATGATTTGGTCTTTTTTTATTTATATGATTAAACTGAATGGTTTTTGTTTTCTAAATATTTTGTGGCTGATTATTTAGTCAGGTATGTATGTAGTAGCCTTGTCATAAAAATACTCTGAATTTAATTCTTAAAGGAGGAAAACGGTAAACCAGTTAAATCTCAGGGAATTCCTACTGTGTGTCCAGTTTCAAGATCCTCAAATGAAGCGACTTCTCCTTACCATCCCCGACGAAGGATAAGGAAACTTCGAGATCATAATGTCCGAGCACCTTCGAACCTGGACATCCTAGAGCTGCACACGAGAGAAGTCCTCAAGAGATTAGAGATGTGTCCATGGGAAGAGGCAAGTCTGACTTTCCATGATGTCACTGAGAAGTTCAGCTGTCCCCAGTCTGAACCATTCTTGTTCCTTACCCTGCTGTAGAAATGTTGGCACCATCCAGTGGTTACGCCTGTGACAGATGGTGGGGTTTGATCTTCCTAGGCTAAGTGCAGAATCAGGATGATAGACCTTGTCAGTTTGTCAGTATGTTTACTGAGTGTTTACCAATACCACGTGCCCCTCTAGGCTCTGGAGAAGACACAGCGTGAGCATGTGGAGCTTGGGAAGCTCCCATCCCAGTCCAGTCGAGGACTGGGGTAGAGGCCAACACTAAACATATTTTCAGGTGGTAGGCATTATGAAGACCCCACACAGTGGAGTAACAGGTAAGAGGAGAGCCTCTCAGGTGGTGACACTGAAGCTGCAGTGCTCTGAGGACTAGCAGTGCAGGCAAAGGGAAGAGCAAATACAGTCTCTCCTTGAGTGGGCGACTGTGAGGACAGACCCCTGCAGTCTGAGAAGCGCTGACCTTCTGAACAGAGTGGGAGGCGGCAGTAAGGTGAGGTAGTGCCTCAGAAGTCACGGCAGTGAGTCTGTGGTAACATCTGTGTCACCTGTGGTTTTATTTTATAAGCGGAGGACAGGAAAGAGTTTATTATTTGTCTTGATTCTGATTTACTTGAGTGAGGGAGAGCGAGCGAGCGAGCGAGCCTGTTTGTGTACGGCTGTATACTGGTTCACTCCCCAAATGCCTACAGTGGCTGGGGAAGCAGGGGGCAAAGCCACGAATCAGGAACTCAGTCCAGGGGTGCTTCTGTAAGTGGCAGGAACCCAGCTACATGAGTCACACCCCGGCCTCCAGGCTGCGCATCAGTGGGAAGCACTGAACCCAGGCTCCAGGGTGGTTGCGGGTGCCTCCACTGCTGGGCCAGCTGCCTGCCCTGGGCTTGGTTTACATGAGGAAGACAGGTATTTCTGAATTCACGTATTCAAGGGGTGTAGAAATCCTAATTTTCATAAATACTTGAAATTATTGCTTTGTGTTGTTCTAAGTCTACTTAAGTCAGCCAGCTGGGAAAGATTTAGCTTATTATACTTATTCTTAAGAAAAAACTGACCAGGAAAAATATATTTTATGCAATGAAAACCAGCCACTGTCGTCCCTGTCACATGGCAGCCTTTCTTCACGGGGACGAGCACATTGCTGACGGTGCATGGTGGGAAGATGAGATGTGCAGTCCAGCACGGGGTGACTGGAAGGCCCCACAGCTGCGCTGGAGAACCTGAGCAGTGCTGCTGCACTCCCCGCTCCTGCACCAGGGTCCTCGAATTGGCTTTGTGCAGAGTTTACATTAGTTCCCAGATGTGTGTACTGGTAATGGCCCACCGGAGAGACGTGCCATCGAGTGCTTTGGCGTGAGGAGTTCAGGCACTCTGAGATACAGGGCCGGGCCGGGGCGTGGTGGGAGGCACGGCGGTGTTTGGTACTATTTTCCTTTAGGCATGCAGGTACATTTAAGGGTGGAGATTAAGGAAGTTCTGCTTTTATACTTGAAGGACATCTTGAGCTCTAAACTGAATGGAAAATTCAACAAACATCTCCAGCCATCTTCTACAGTACCTGAATGGAGAGCCAAAGACAACGATCTACGGTTATTACTGACAAATGGAAGAATAATTAAGTACGTAAAGTAAACCAGAGTATCAACCAGATGCGTTTTTAGTGGATTCCCTTTATTTATTCAATCCCTAGTCCAGATCATTGCACAGCTGACTAAAATACGGAGAAATTATCCCAGTTCTCCATTTTCTGTAAATTAAGGGGGAGGGGAAAGGCAGTCTGGCTACACAGTCCTGTATTATTTTCTGACTTGATGATTTTTCCCCCATGATACAGAGATGAGAGACAGCCCTTCGCAGATCAGAGTCTTTACACAGCAGATAGTGAAAATGAAGAGGATAAGAGGAGGACAAAAAAGGCAAAAATGAAGCTGGAAGAGTGTTCAGGAACGGAGGGGGTGGAAAACGAGCCTCAGAAACCACTGAACAGTACGTTGTTGTTTAATCCAAGTCTCTTCTTTACTCATGGTAACATATCAAATAACCGGGCAGTTTTTAAAGCATCAAGTTTGTGGCAGGATTTAACATTTTTACATTTCTAATGATGTTCTGAAAAATCCCATGTGAGGGGTGATGGCCGAGGGACATGTGATGGGGATATTTGGGTCAGCGATAACCCTCATCTGGTTAGAACAGAAATTCATCCAGGTAGAATGGAAGCCTCTGCTCCTGTTAATAAGCTTCCGTGTACTCCACTTTGAAGTATGACTTTTTACTAACATGTACAGTTTTCAGAATAAGGGGACCTATAAACTTGACCTGAAGCTATTAGAAATCCAGGTACTGTATAGTTTTATTTGATTGCTCCTTGATAAGGCCTCTTCAAGTAAATTAGAAGCAATAACACAACAATGCCTCCTCCTTGAGACCTTTCTTCTTTCTGTCTCAACATTTTTAGGACTTCTGATGCCCTTCTGTTTCAGAAACAAAGTTGGAATGTGGGGCAGGGTTTTGCTCTGCAGTTAGACACTGCGTGAGTGTGTGGGTGCCCACATCCCGTATCAGAGTGCTGGGTTCAAGCCTTCGCTCTGCTTCTGGCCCGGCTTCCTTCTAAAGTGCACCCTGGGGGCGGCAGGTCATAGCCTAAGTAGTTGGGTCCCTGCCACCCATGTGGAGATCTAGATCAAGTTCCTGCCGCCTGGCTTTGGCCTGGTCCATTCCTAGCTGTTTTAGGCATCAGGGAAGTAAAGCAAGAATGGAAAACCTGTCTTTCTGCCACATTTAAAGTAAATATTTTAGTACTTGATAATTAAGTGCTTCAGATAACCACTGTTATTTAATCCCTGTTGAATACACGCAGTTCCAGGTGAAAGCTGATGCTGGCATAGCTGGTGACTGCTTCTGCTTCCACACTGGGAAGGCAGGCAGCTGATCGGCAGTCACCAGTTGCTGTCTGTGGCAGTGTCTCTTGAAAGAGAAAGGCAGCGTGACAGCCCAGTTAGTAGCCTTGTGGAATTCACTATGTGAATGCTTTTTAGGCTTAAGAGAGTGGTCTTTTTTTCTATTGAGAGAAGTAACAAATGGGAAGAAATGAAAAACATCTTGCAGGTAATTTTAATTTTTGAGGATTATTTTCTCTAGAAAGAAATGTGAAATAGTCACTCAAATAAGAAAAGTGTGTTCAGGCCGGCGCCGTGGCTCAACAGGCTAATCCTCCGCCTTGCGGCGCCGGCATACTGGGTTCTAGTCCCGGTCGGGGCACCGGATTCTGTCCCGGTTGCCCCTCTTCCAAGCCAGCCCTCTGCTGTGGCCCAGGAGTGCAGTGGAGGATGGCCCAAGTGCTTGGGCCCTGCACCCCATGGGAGACCAGGATAAGCACCTAGCACCTGGCTCCTGCCATCGGATGAGCGCGGTGCGCCGGCCGCAGCGCGCTGTCCGCGGCAGCCATTGGAGGGTGAACCAACGGCAAAAGGAAGACCTTTCTCTCTGTCTCTCTCTCTCACTGTCCACTCTGCCTGTCAAAAAAAAAAAAAAAGAAAAGAAAAGTGTGTTCAATAAACACTACAAATTTTAAAGAAAAACAGTTTGGGGAGCTGACATTTGGTAGCAGGTTAAGCTGCTGCCTTCAATGCCAGACATCCCATATGGGCACCAGCTGGTCCACGTCCAGTCCAACTCCTTGCTTGTGCACCTGGGAGGAAAGTGGAGGATGGCTCAAGTGCTTGGACTCCTGCACCAATAGGAGAGACCTGGGAGAGGCTCTTGGCTCCTGGCTTCGGCTTGGCCTAGCCCAGACTGCTGTGGCCATCTGGGGAGTAAACAAGCACATGAAGGATCTCTCTGTATCTCCCTCTCTTTGACTCTGTGTTTCAAAAAAAAAAAAAATACATCTTTTAAAAATACACAGGTTAGTCTGTATATTGGTCAATTAAGGAGAAAGATTTTGATGGGGACAAAGACATGGAGAAAGTAAAAGCAGTGAAAAAAGGATGAGAGTTGAGAAACATCACAGAACTGGGTAGACTTTGAGACCAACTTGTCACCTTGTTCATAATGCTGTGAAAAACTTACTTATTTGACAAGAGAGCGTGTGAGCCCGAGACGGGCTTTCCCGTGCTGATTATTCCCCCAAGTCCCGAGATGGCCACGGCTGCATCTGGGAGCTCAGTCCAGGTTGTCCAGGTAGGCGGCAGGAGCCTGGGCCCTCACTGCTGCCCCCGAGTCCCCAGCAGCAGGAAGCTGGAGTCAGGAGTGGACGCGATATCAACCCGGGCATCTCGGCTGCCTTTGTTCATGAACTCTAATGACGTTCTCCCTCTCCTTTCCTTCCTCTGCAGGGTTTTTTACAAGTGTGAGATCAGAACTCAGGAACAGATCATCAGAATACTCGGACATTTCTGACTCGGAAGACTCCAGCCCTGACTGCGCTGCACTGGTACGCCTGGAACCCATCGTCTGCACGTCATTTAATGGAAAGATCACTCATGTATCTGTCACCTGGAAGGAAGGCCAATGACAGCTCTGCTCAGAGCGCACAGCCCAGGATCTTCCTGTCCTTGTACACAAACCTCCATGCAACTATTCACATTTGATAAACCTAGGTTTTGTTTGGTTTTAGAAAGGGTAGAAGGTCTTCTGCTTAATTCTGTTCTTATGTTTCTCTTATTATTCATAAGTTATTTATTTATTAAGGGAGTATGTTACTGTAGTTACTAGAGATTTTCACTTTATCATGTGAAATGCAGAAACAATCCCATGATAATTAAGATTCTAACTTTTGGGGCCGACGCTGTGGTGCAGCTGGTTAAACTGCTGCCTGTAACACTGGCATCCCATATAGGCACTCGTTCCAGTCCCAGCTGATGTGCTTGGGAGAGCAGGTAAGGACCCTGTACCCACACTGGAGACCCAGATGAAACTCCTGGCTTCAGCCTGACCCAGCCCAGGCCGATATGGCCATTTGGGGAGTTGAAAGATTCTCTCTTTACTTTTTTTAAAAAAATCTAACTTTCCTGAGATGGATCAATTTTTTTTGATTAGTTTGACCAAATTTGGTCAATTTCTTTACTTATTTCAGAAAAATAATTTTACCACTGAAGAATCTGAAAGTTCAGGTGATGAAAAGAAACAAGAAGTAACATCAGCCTTCAAGGAAGAATCTAATGTGATGAGGAGCTTCCTTCAAAAGAGCCAGAAGCCATCTAGAAGTGAAATTCCAATTAAAAGGTAGGTTTGCTGATGGCCGTGGTCATACTGCATTGTGATGTGAATGCTATGAAGCTTTGTTTTTTAATTTTACCGAACACTTGGCCTATCTGCTCTGTAGGGAATGTCCTACCTCGACGAGCACAGAGGAAGAAGCTATTCAGGGCATGCTGTCTATGGCAGGGTTGCACTATTCCACGTGTTTACAAACGCAAGTGCAAAGCACAGACTGCAGTGGTGAAAGACAGTCTCTCCAGGAGCCCAGCTGCCACAGCAACCAGGAGGTTGGGCAGTCCTGTCGCTACGATAGACCGGTGCAATGTGGTAAGGACATAACTTATCAGTCTTTAAGAAGTAACATAGAGTCCCCAACATAATAGCTCTGTAATCCTAGCTTCAGTTGGAGATTGAGAGTCAGGACTGTTTATTGAATATCTTTTGTTGGAAATGATGTCAAGAATGTTGATCAAAGAATATAAAATGCTGATTAGTCAAGTAAAACGCAGAATGTCAACTACCTACAATTGAGAGTTGTGTTCACGGCGTAATTCTGCCATTGCTCTTAAAAACCAATATTATTTCCCTTTCACCAACAGTTGGCAGGAGTGGAAAGAATGCTTTGGTGTCTCAAATGGTCTGCTAAGTCTGAACAGTCAACCCTTTTCCTTCTAATGAGAGGGAAACAGGTCCTAAACTGTTTCTGATTGAGGATATTCTTTCTTCCACCTGAAAAGGGAGCATTAGGTAAAGAATAAGGAGCTCACTGGCAATGTCAGTGATGCCATGTGGTGTTTCTTCCCTGTGACTTGAGGGGAAAAAAGCCTAAGGAGCGCTGGAAGAAAACAGTACCATATTAAAATTGAATGCCTGTGTAACAACTTAGTTCCTTCCACATACTTGTCAACGTGTATCAGGAGCTTGGCATCCATTTCATTGTGGCATTCCTGAAACAGTACTTACACCCACGCCATAGGTAACCACTCCCATTTTAGAGGTCAACGAAACTAGACTTAGTAAAGGCTCATCTGCCCCCACTTACATGGCCACCACTTAGTGCTGCTGGACTGTGAACCCCACATTCTTATGTATTGTTTAAGAGGACACTGGGGCTCAGGATAAGTAACTTG
The DNA here is from genome assembly GCA_949820135.1 of Sylvilagus floridanus. Lineage (NCBI taxonomy): Eukaryota > Metazoa > Chordata > Mammalia > Lagomorpha > Leporidae > Sylvilagus > Sylvilagus floridanus. The sequence continues at coordinate 1,714,178 of OX463236.1, read as the reverse complement.
TATGAAGCTGCATTTGTAAGGAAGGAACTTAAGAGTCAAATCTGGGTTTGGCAGCTAGGCCGTTTTGTCCTCCTGAAATCTCTTTGGTCATTTGAAAAGAAAGCTTTTAGGCTGCCGCCGCTGCTCACTAGGCTAATCCTCCACCTGCGGCGCCGGCACCTGGGTTCTAGCCCCAGTTGGGGCGCCGGATTCTGACCCGGTTGCTCCTCTCCCAGTCCAGCTCTCTGCTGTGGCCCGGGAAGGCAGTGGAGGATGGCCCAAGTGCTTGGGCCCTGCACCCCATGGGAGACCAGGAGAAGCACCTGGCTCCTGGCTTCAGATGGGCGCAGCGCGCTGGTTGTAGCAGCCATTTGGGGGGGTGAACCAACAGAAGGAAGACCTTTCTGTCTCTCTCTCACACTAACTCTGTCAAAAAAAAAAAAAAAAAGAAAAAGAAAAAGAAAAGAAAAGAAAAGAAAGCTTTTATGGGAATACTGCCAAACTGAGGGAATCCCTGCCTGTATTCTACATAGGAGAACAGGACATTTTTATAGAGTGCACGGCATTTGATTTTTATAACAGGTGGCCATATGATTCGATTCTAGGTCCTTCAGCATCTGAACAAAACCTGTCACAGAGAAACAGTCTTTGAGGGAATTGAAATAATTAATATTGTTAGGTTGTGAGCTGGTGGTTCTCTTGTTTTTGAGAAAAAGGATTGTGGTGAAGTTGAGGGTATATGAATATCTGAAGAGTTAATGGTCAGTGTACGTTATAAATGTCAACGTAAATTTGCTTTTGACTTTAAGCACTAGGCTAACTTTATTCTTTAAAATCAAATATAATTTCATGAAAACTTTCCTTTAGGATACCATGTCAAGACTGAAGATCAGGACTTGAGGACTTCTTCCTGGATTAAACAGTTTGATACAACTTCCAGATTTAATCCTCAGGTATATTCCAAGTTCAAAATGTTAAAAGGACATTTAGAGTTGCCATTAACGCTGTTTTTGTTTCTTTTAATTATCAACTACTAGATCTAGAAAGCCAAAAAATTACAATCAAATGCACATTTAAACAACTGTCCATCTTTAGATGTTCTGCTATGATGACATACGCAAGGCTTATGGGTAGAATGTGACCTGAGCAGGAACAGCTTTTTCTTGGAAGGAAGTAAAATGACTGGCTGCTGACACCTGTAGGTTACCTCTGGGTGGCGAGAGATACACAACAGAAAGAATACCTGGAGGATTTGTTTACTCTCTGATGCTATTCTTTAAACATTTTTAGATATGAATTTTGATGAGAATTTGATGGAAATTCTAGATTCTCTTTCCAGAAAAATGCTCGTCATAAGTATGAATTGACTTTTGCTTGCATTTTCCTCACGGTGTGTTCCACTACTTCCTCAGCCCTCACCCCTCTACTATCCTTTGGTTCCATATTAAAAACTCTGCTATAAGGTAAGATACCAGATGTTTTGGATCCCAGCATTTTTATACTACACCAAACCAAATGAATTCTAAAGAGCGTTTTTTAAAAACCAAAACTATATCAGCAGGACCAAAGAAAATTAGAGACTTTTGCTGTAAACTTGAGGAAATGGCAGCCAAAGAATCAAAATTCTTATGTGCAAAGTGGGGCACAAAAACTTGCCCAAACCCAAGAAAAGTGGTTCACTCCCCCAGTGACCACAGCAGCCAGGGCTAGACAGGGCAAAGCCAGGGACTCCATCCTGGCCTCCCTGTGGGCAGCAGAGGCCCAAGTCCCTGGGCCATCTGCTGCTGCCTTCCCGGGCGCATTAGGGGAGAGCTGGATTGGAAGCAGAGCAGCCAGGACTCAGACTGGCACTTTGACATGGGCTGCCAGTGTTGCAGGTGACAGCTCAACTTGCTGTACCACAACACTGTCCCCACATTATTTTCTTAAAGCGAAACTTTGTGAGTGTAAGTTCTATGAATAGAAGGTATACCCTAGCATCAAAGGTGAAGTAATAAAATTCCTCCACTTTTATAGGGTCTCGTCATAACTGGTCATTAATTTTAACACTTGTTAGCATTATAAGATTCAGTATTTAAATAAATAAATCTTTTTAAAAAATAGCTTGAGAGTCAGAGTTACACAGAGAGAGGGGTCTTCCATCTGATGGTTCACTCTTCAATTGGCTGCAACAGCTGGAGATGCACTGTTCTGAAGCCAGGAGCCAGGAGCTTCTTCCAGGTCTCCCACGTGGGTGCAGGGGCCCAAGGGTTTGGGCCATCTTCTACTGCTTTCCCAGGTCACAGCAGAGAGCTGGATTGGAAGTGGAGCAGCCAGGTCTTGAACCTGCACCCATATGGGATGCCAGTGCTTCAGGCCAGGGCATTAACCCACTGTACCACAGCGCCGGCCCCTAAGCTATTATTTAAATGTTTTTTTTGAAATGGTATTTTTAAATAAATGAAGCAGAGAGTCAATGATTAGCAAGATCACTCCAGGATAAATAAAATTACTTTTGCCCATGATGTACAGAGTTACTATAATGGTATTGCAAATCAGAGCTGTTGGTTCCTCGTGCTAATTAAAGCAAGTCTGTGCTTAGTATTGTTTTTTAAACTTATTCAGTCATGAGACAGATATAATCACATACACACATAATTAAAACTAGTTTCATGAAAAATTAAACTGTAGTGTACGCTTCACATCTAGTCTAGTTCCTTCTCTTTTTAATGTTAGTCACGACCCTCTTCGCTGACTTCAAAATTCAACAATCAATTTTTTCTTCCTAAAAGTTCACCGTTGGTCTTAATAGTATGAAAGAGTTATAGTTAAAGAAAAACAAGGCTTGGGGCTGTGGATCTAGAGATTTTTCTTGCAAGTAAATTCGGTGGAATGAACCTTTCCAGAGTTAAGTTCTTTTTTTAAAAAGGATTTATTGGGACTGGCACTGTGGCATAGCGGTTACAGCTGCCGCCAGCATTGCCGGCATCCCATATGGGTGCTGGTTTGAGATCCAGCTCTCTGCTATGGCCTGGGAAAGCAGTAGAAGATGGCCCAAGTCCTTGGGCCCCTGCAACCACATGGAAGACCCAGAAGAAGCTCCTGGCTTTGGATCAGTGTGGCTCCTGCTGTTGCGGCCAACTAGGGAGTGAACCAGCAGATGGAAGACCTCTCCTCTCTGCCTCTTCTTCTCTCACTGTGTAACTCTTTCAAGTAAATAAATAAATCATAAAAAAAAGGATTTATTTATTGGGGCTGGCACTGTGGCATAGTGTGCTGGGCCTCTGCCTGCAGTGCCCGCATCCCATGTGGGCACCAGTTCTAGTCCCAGCTGCTACTCTTCCAATCCAGCTCTCTGCCATGGCCTAGGAAAGCAGTAGATGATGGCCCAAGTCCTTGGACCGCTGCAACCACGTGGGAGACCTGGAAGAAACTCCTGGTTCCTGGCTTTGGATCCGTCCAGCTCCAGCCATTGTGGCTGTTTGGGGAGTGAACTAGTGAATGGAAGACCTTTCTATCTTTTCCTCTCTCTCTGTGGCTCTACCTCTTAAAAAAATTATTTGAAAGGCAGAATTATATAAAGAGATCTTCCATCCTCTGGTTCATTCCCCAAATGGCTGCAATGGCTGGATCTGGGCCGATCCATAACTAGGAGCCAGGAGCTTCTCCAGGGTCCCCAACACGGGTAGCAGGGCCCAAGAACTTGGGCCATCTTCTTCCACTGCTTTCCCAGGCACATCAACAGGGAGCTGGATCAGAAATGGAGCAGGTGGGTGGGACCTGAACTGGCACCCAAATTGGATGCTGGCACCACAGGCAGCAGCTTTACCCAGTAACAATAAAGAAGATGGAACATTACACCATGAGAGGCTGGTGGGAGCTTTGGCGTTCTCAGGAAGAAAGCAGTGACTGGTGTGTATGTCTCACCTCAGGGCCCCTTCCTAGCACATCCTGCGTAGTGGAATGGCTGATGGAATGCCTCTGCTTGTTTAAATGATTTTCTCTTTTTCTTCTTAAGTTAGGATGCAACTTCAGTACCTCAGTCCTTCAGAGCTGTTAGGTTTACGGACACAGATGACCAGCGTGAAGAAGTGTCCCCTGTGGTTAATACATAAGAAATCCAAAATTCAGTGGTGTATTTCCTCTCTTGACTTTGCTAATGCACAGAGCGCCTAAGTACCTCATTTATCTTAAACCCTTTTTTCTTCTTCAGGATCTAAGTAGAAGCCAGAAATGCATAAAAAAGGAGGGCTCATCAGAAATCAGTCAGAAGGTACAGAATAGGAATTTCACGGACAGCAGTGGCTCAAGCTTTCAGAATGGAAAGTATGTGCAGAATTCGAGTGTGGTTTCGGGGGCGTGCCAGATAAGGAATGGCAGTCTAAGCCCAGAAAGGCCCGTTGGTGAAACTTCCTTGTCAGTGCCCCTTCACCCCACCAAGAGACCTGCCTCAAATCCACCCCCTATCAGCAACCAGGCAACAAAAGGTAACTTTCAGACATTTGCAAGTAAATGTATTTGTGATTATGCGCGACAGTAATGGTGGCAGTGTAGCTAGCGATCCACTCATGGTTCTCACCACCCAGCACATCTGGACAACAGAGTGGTGGTGTCAACCGAGGAGGGATGCCCGAGTCAGCCCCAGGACTCCGAGGGAGATCCTGAAAGAGATAAGGGTTAGCTGGGTGAGGCGGGGGCAGCGTGGCAGGCAGGGAGAGCAGGACAGGGGACCATGCAGGGTCTTTGTGAAGTTGCAGGCGACCTGTGTGCTGAAGCAGAGGGAAGAGTTCAGAGGTCAGACCTGCAGGGCCCTGCCAGTCTCGGAAGGAGGTGGCCCTGCCCCAGGTGTGATGAGCCAGAAGGGTTTTGAACAGTTCCAGTCGAGCACTGTGACTCGGTCCACTCAGAACACCTAGAGAACACCTGTATAAAGCTCCACCTTCTACTCACCGGGTGCTGTCTGCCAAAAATGCCTCTCATGATTATTGACACTGCTGATAATATTTGTAGGTAAGCGTCCAAAAAAAGGAATGGCAACAGCCAAACAACGTCTTGGGAAGATCTTGAAGTTGAACAGAAATGGCCATGCACGTTTCTTTGTGTGACGGAGCTGCTGCAGTAGCCGTTCTTCCCTTTGGAGACCAGTCTTGGGGTGCAGAAGCCCGGAGCTCCCGCTGTCCCCGGCCTGGAGCAGTCTGCGTGTACAGTAAGAATACTGCCCGAGAACAGAATGAACCTGATGCTGCATTTTCACTGTGCCACACCCACTCAGCAATAACCCTTTGGACCTGGTGGGGGAGAGGATGAAAGAGGGTAGAACCTTAAAAGGAGACCTTGAACTGAAAAAGGGTCTCTTGTCAGGGCTTGAATTTCCTTTTGTTGTTGGTAGTGTCTTGATTTATTCAGTAGTAGGGTAAAGAATTATCAATAATTTATTTAACAGATTTTTTTTTAAAGTTAACAGCTTTTAAATTCTTTCTTTTTTTAAAGCTATTTATTTGGAAGATTTCTGGAGAAATATCTCACTAATTTAGATTTAAGAATGTGAAGGTTTTTAAATTATTTTTGATAGTGTGTATGTTACATGTGGGGAAGAGCCACGGTAACAGTAACTAGTCTGGACTCTTAAATTTAATATTCAGGTTAAAGTCTTAAACAGGGATTTGATGCATTAATTATTTTAAATTAAGATGTATATGAAAATCATTTTATTTTATATATTCATGTGTTTTTATAAGCTATTAGCTTCGCTTTTGCTAACATCCAAGGTGCATACCGTTATCCAGGTTGTTGACCTTATATCCCATCTTCCCTCTGCACTCCCCTCGTTTTGTGATGACCCGACAGTACTCTTCTCTTTGCAGGGAAACTCTTCATAGCCAATATGTAAGAACTCCAGAAAAGACCCCTCATTTTGTTTGAAATTGTGGATTTCTTCTAAATATAAAGACAATGGGCTTTCTTGCATTTTCATTTCTGTTGATGATATCTAGGTCCCAAAGAGAACAGCTTTAATATCTTTTTCCTACTTGTGGGGAAAGTATTATAAGTTTGGTTAAATTGTCATGTTTATAGTTTTTCCAAATACATTTGTAACTACATAGGGCCTTCTTCATACTGCTGGTGTTGGATGACAATACTGACACCTGCTGCCAAGGTTCTCTCTTATGGCGCTTTTATTCTCTATACTAATTTGGAAACGATGATTTGACTTAGGATGTTCAAATCTGCATAAGAAGCAGTAGTATAATAGACTCATACTATATTAGGTTGTATAGAAGCAAGCATGTTGGGGTAGATCTTTTGTGTTTACTTTTTCATTTCTTAACCTTCTAAAGAATTATCTAGATATGGATTTGGAGTAAAATGGGTGCTTTTTTGTAGTTTCTCCGTCTCTCCTGACTGGCTGAACTTTAAGCTAATCACCTATCTCCTTTATGTACAGTTGTTACTGAATGCCAGTTTTCAGTTGCCTGTACTAGCTTCTATTCCTCTCCCCCCTGCTCTGGCATAAAAACAAGTAATTTCTAGGCATGGGGTAGAAATATTCACAAGCCTGACAATAGAGCATTTTACAAATTCATACAAAGAAAATATAGGCAAATAGGATAAAATTTATTTTTATGGAGAATATGGCCATATTTGTGAATTTCTTTTTTTACTCAACACAGTAATAGGACTTTCCCTTCTGTATCAGAATGTCACTTGAATTGCTAAGAGAAAAATTACACCATCTTCTTTCATGGTTGTTTTCAAATTTATCTTTTTAAAAAGCATTATTTCTTACTGTCTCCATTCCAGTACTTCATGGGATAAATATTAAACAGCTTATGAATTGGCCTTTTTGGCCCAGAGTGACTGGACCAAAGTCTGAATCTTATCTGCATGTTGGGAAGAAGAATTTGTATGGAAATCCTCAATATCTATCTATGGCCTACTTAAACCTTGTCTACACTATGCCAAAACAAGTGGAAAGATGGGTACAGTCAGCCCCTGACTGGTCATCTTACCTCAAGATGCAAAACCCTGGTTGTTGACTGCTCCTCCCAGCTTCCTGCACAGTTTCTTACTGTGCTATCTTGGTTTTCTATAGACGTGTTTCAGTGCTACAGTCCATGCTCTTTTATTTTGGTCTAAGAAATAGTAACTGTAACTTCCTTTCCCATTTACATCATGGTGTGGATTTTTTCATAGCTCCAAGTATTTTTAATTATATGATTTAAAACATGGTCAGTACCCACCTGTGTCCCTAGGCCAATAAATACTAATTTGGAGTAGCCAGTATATAAAATTTTTAAGTGAAGGTACTGTGGATTCATTTTTGGCAGTTTTTGCCCACTATCTGGCTAAGTTCCAAAACTTTGATCAAGGCAACATAACCACTATGACAGAAACATGTATTTCCTTCTGAACTGGTGAACATTCAGCCACTCTCCTACTCAACCTCTTAGAAAGTCACTGACTGTGATCCATCCCTTCATCTCCGGACATGGCCGAACTTTCAGCAAGCTGCTGCCAGTAACCAGGCTCCACAATAATTAACAACCATTTGTCTTCCCTGTCTCATTTATCAACAGGACTATCATGGAAGACAGCAGTGAGAGCTTTCAGTTATTGAAAGTGAGTGCAAATATATAAACAGAGTTAGGGCTTAACATATGAAATGTTAGTAATAGTGATAGTAGACAATAATTTTTCTCTATTGATTCAAATAAGTGACTCCTAACCTGGGATCCCTTGTACCGTAACATAATTCATAATGTTACCTAACAGTAAGCTCTCCAGTGTTGATGACTCAGCTTAATAGTAGTTCAGTGCCCTAGGAATATATTGAACTTCACGAAGTTCATTTTTGAAGTGTAGGAAATTGAAGATTCTGACTGCAATCATAAACTCAGAATAAGCAGGCCCATCCTTATCAGCAGTGAATACTGAACTTGAATGCTATTCTGTTCTTTAATCCTAATTACTGCCTTTCCTATGAACTCTACTGTATTTAGTCATCTGAAGTCAGCAGGTACTTACCAAGCATCTACTGTGTGCCAGCACTCCTCAGTACTGCAGGGGATATACAGTTGCAGTGTAGTCTCTGCTTTTGAAGGGAACTCCTCTAGGAAATCAGCATTATTCTCACTTTCAAGCAAACTTGAGCGAAAGAGGGCCCATTCATAAAAAGCAGCATAGCTTTATTCGTTTCAAGTGAGATATACTACATAGGAATGGAAGTAAAAGAAGACCGAGTTCTTTTTTAAAATTGAAGCAACCTCTCAAGAGTTAGCAATTCAGTGTCATGCTGATACAGAAGCGTGCTGCAGCAGGCAGGGCAGCAGGAGACCTGGGTTTCCGCCTAGGTCTGCCCTTGGCAGTGACTTCAGTAATTACGTCACTTACTGAGTCTTAGTTTTCTTTGTAAGTTTGCATTAAAAATGCTTATTATGATAATTACTTAAGAAAAGCATATAGAAAATCATTCCTTAATTTATTAACATTTCATACTTAGAGAATTTGTCATTAATTAAGTTACAATTGGTAACTAATGAATGCACCTTTAGATATATTTTAATAGAGAAACTGCCATTAGTCATAAAGTCTGCTGCATATCAAATGTATGCCCCAGGCAAGCTACCTAGAAAATCTGAAGAATCTCTAACAAGGTGCTGCATTACAATCCGATTCCATGCTTCAAATGAAAGAAAAAGAAGTGAGATTATTTATGGATCAGAGTAAGAAGGTTTATGCTCAAATACGTTAAGATGGATTAAAGTAACTGAAAGGTAGCTTTAGGTTTTCAGAAAGAGGAACTGGGACAGTACTGCTCCACAGGTCTGGCATACTCTTCAGGTACCAGATAAGCGTGGAGTCAGTCATGGAATTAAAATGATTGGCAGCAAAGCCATGGCACTAGGGGAAGCTGCAAGGCAGTTAGAAAGGTGGGGACTGCAAGGGCTCTGGACTGGTAGCAGCAGCTTGCTGAGGAAGGAGAAAAACCACTGGAGTATTGGAGGGAGAGGCTTGACTGAGCACCTTCAGCAGGAAGGGTCTTTCTGCTTTTTTGAAAAGATGCTCTCTGAAGTGACTAAGAGTACTCTGCACAGAGTTGATTAGAATAATTACATGCTCCACCGTGCAGCAGAGAGCACTAAGTTTTCACTTTGAGAGGGCCTTTATAATGTAAATATAAGAAGTGTTAAGAAATTCATTCCCCCACCCCTTATATGTTAAACTAATTGCTCCCGATGTAAAGAGAAGCTAAAGCTTACCAGGCTTTTCCTGAAGTCCTGGGTCTTGAGAAAATTCACTGTCTGATCTTTAGCCTAGCGAGAGCGTGTCCCTGGTAAATACAGGCCCGTGGATCTCGGACTTCCTGAAGCAGCTCCTGTCTCACAACACTGTGGATATGCTTCCTGGAAGGCAGATGGAAACAAAGGGGAGTGATCCGTGTGCTCACTGTGTTGCTGTTGACCATACTGTAGTATTAATACTGTAGCCTTACTGAAAACTCTTCCCTTATTTTAACTTGCTTTTCAGTGAACGTCATGCTGTAACACAAATATTTGATATCCCGTGCATAGACATTTTAAAAAATAATGTCATTAAGGGGCGAATGCTTATTTCCAAAGCAACTACCTTATCATGCTTGACTTGTTTTATTCTTCTGTAGCATTTTTCTCCTCTTTAAGAGTCTCTTTTGAAATATCCTTAAATTCTCCCTCTTACCCTGGGTTCCCTTCTGCTGTCCTAAGGCTTTGTTTTAACAAGCTCAATTACCTTTTTTGTTGTTGTTGTTAAAACCTTTTTGAAACTATTCAGTGATTCTTCCAACAAATTTATCTCCTCTGCACTATTTCACTAATAAACCCTGGCTACCACGTAGCCCTTGACCTCCAAGTAGTTTACCTATGCAAGACCTATGACATTCAGAATTCATTTTTATTTCACAAGCAGTCATAAGTGGAACTTAGTCAAAGGTGAAACTTATCTTAATCCAGTTTTATTTTGACCATTTCCTTTCCAAAATGTCAGCTGTTTTCTCCCAAGATTTTTCACCAAAACAATGATCATAAGTGCTAGAATTTATATTTTACATAAATGAAATAACCCAGATGTACTCTTATACTTCTTTGATGGGTTTTGGTTGGTAAAAATTACCAGCATTAAATGTAATATATAATGAGGAGTTGATTCCAAACCTAGAATCATTTCTTCCCTCTGAGATTCATAAGGAACCTTTTATTTTTACAAAGCATACATATAATTTCCACATTACAGTCAGGGACCTGAGGTGTTAACTTGCCAAGTGAACCCCAAGGTTATTTTATCTTGCAAAAGAAACCTAAACCAAACTAAGGGCCTTACAGTTTATGGTTAGACTGAATCAAAAGCTTATAACCTCAATTTCTCCAAAAACAGCTCCTGACTGCAAAAGCAAGTCATGCAGTTGTTAGGCGTGAAATAGCACTGAGTGGGAGATGCACATGCGTCTCTGCAGACTGTGTTTCCTTCAGAAAAAGACTTTTCTACTTTTAATATAAATTAAGCCATAACAGTTTCATGCTGTGGAAAGAGGGTGAAAAGGTTCATTTTAAGAGATTATATAATATGAATTTTCACATTTACTGTGAAATGTCTAACTTTGCCAGTGCTTCAGCAAGTTTTCTTTCGGGAGGGTATTGGAGGGTGGTGACAGGGTGGGGTAGTATTGGTTTTAGGGATTTTAAATCTGTGAAATTTAAAGATGGGACAGTTGTTGGCTATGGTGTTTACTAGTTTTGTAGTAATGTCTTGCTAGCCTGACTTTCCTTACTGACTCTTCCGCCCACGGTCCGCGGTGAGTGACTGTTTCCTTCTTGTTGGGGTGTGTCCTCTGAACGCAGAGGCACACTGTGTGGCAGTGGGACTGGGTGTGGCTAGGAAGGGGGTGCTGAAGCTTCTGGAGCCTCTTTCTTTCCAACTCCTAACAGTATTTCCCATCTTTTGCCTGCAGGCAGGGAAAGTGTACAGTATTTATTTTGTTTCTGTTTTACTCTAAATTTGTAAGTCTTTAAGTAGCTTACATTGATTATTATAGGGGAGGATGAGTGATCTGTTTAAAGTTGTATTTGGTATTCTTACTTTACAATTTCTGTATTTTAAAATATTGAAATTAAAATTGTATTACTTCTGTTTTGATTTTTTTAGCACTCGGTGTATTTTTGCTCATTTTGTTTGAAAGTATAAATGTTGAAAGTTGTATAAAATGTGTCTTTGAAAGAAAAAAAATCTGAATTCTATATCCAACTCTGACTTGCTGTTCCCTTTTTCTCTTTTGAATCATGGGAGAATTATTTGAGAAAATGAGAATCTGTGTTAAGTTTATGCTCCTTACTATTTTTGAAGATTTAGATGTGGAAAGTAATATATGCTATTTTATTAGATGAATTCTTAGGGAAGAGCAGCTGCTGAAAGACTGAATCCAAAAGTGTGGTTGGCAGATTGAGGCGGGGATGGAGAAATGAATGTGGTGCTTACTGGAAAACACGTAAGCTTCCACATTGCCCCACACCTGGGCATCCCACCCCCTGCAGTATACCAGGAACGTGCAGAAAACTTGCATGTGAAGTAGAAGGCAGTGAAAGTTGAAGTGCAAGTTCAGGGAGAAAGAGGAGGTCAGTTTTGGTCACAGCGTCTGATAGGTCAGGGACGATCCCCGTGAAGATGTGTGCTGGCCTCGGAGGGCTGAGAGAGGAGCCATGGTCCAAGAAGGAGAGAACTGTGGCAGCACAGGGGCAGACCGGAAGCAGGCAGGTCCACTGGACAGGAGAACCCGAGTGTGAACTCATGGAAACCAGACCCACAGAAGGGTCCAAGGAGAAAAGAGCCGGGATCCCTGAGCATGACGTGTGTGCCAGCTGCCACAGCTGCTGTCACCGCGTCAGCAAAGCCGTTTGCTCCTTCTTCCAACTGACCTGTCAGCCTTGTGAAGCCAAAATCTGAACAAACCTCCTTTTGTCAAATCCATACGTTTGTAAATCTGTGAGGTGTGTATTGTTCCTAAAGCCCGTCTGTTCACAATGAAACAGCCACCAGAGCCTGCTCTGCTTAGACTGTCAGCCTGATGTGTGTGTGTGCACCAGCAGCAGACCGTGGGAGACTGGTGCACTCCCGCAAGGCTCTGCCGTGCCACAGAAGCCCTTGTTATCCTTATCTTATCGCCCCTGAGTCCCCACTGCGTCCAGGAATGTGTTGATTTTTCCCTCACAGTAGCCCAGGGAGGGACGTGCTGTGTTCTTCATCCTGCAGAGGCCACCAGGGCGAGTGGGTAGTGACTCCACGTTCAGGCTCACACGACTGGTAAGACGTTAGCTGAGATTTTCATCGCAAGTCTAACTCTAAAGGCTATGCCCTTTCTTCTAAACTTCCTCTATTTTTAATTGTTAAGGGAGAATAGATGGTCCTTTGGAATGGTTTGTGTCCTACAGTTTCTTCAAAGGTTTCTTCTCCAGTTGGATCAAAAATATATTCCACACGTTTTCTGTCACTTACACAGAGTCTGCCTGGCTGGGAGCTGTGCACAGCGAGCAAACGCTGGTCGTCTGCAGTGCCGAGCTCTCTGGTAAAGGACACAGCTGTAAACAGGTACCTAAGAGAAGCAGTCCAGAAACCAAGTAGGCTCTTCCAGAGACGCAGAACTAGAGGAGGAACAGAGCCTGTGCCCGTCCACTCCACCTAGCCACGTCCCCCTAGGCCAGCACCACCACCTCCGCGTTGGCCAGGCTGCTTCCTCCTCGCCTGCCCTCCCACACTGAAGCTGTCTCCTGCCACTGGTCTCTGCTCGCAGATGAGGGAGAGTCCTGCTCTGCTCGCCATCCTGACCTGAGGGTCCACATTCCAGAGCCTTGTGGAAAACGTCCCACCCACATCCTCACCATCAGCCACTTCATTTGCCCCACCCGGGTTTGTCTCCTCCAAACTGCTATCCCCGAAATGCCTTTACACTACTTCTGAGTTCTGTAAAGTCATGTTCCTTGAATGCTAGAGTTAGAGAAAGAAAAACAATGGAGCTTCACAAATGGCACGTATCATGTGTCAACTCCCTAAGTTTTCTTTAAGGCAAATATAATACGGGCCAATGATGCGCAGCTTCCAGAATACTAGCACAGGCAGGCTCAGATACCATTTCTGACTCTTCCTGCACTCGTCCACACTTTTTTTTAAAAAAATCGGTTTGTAATTTAAAAAAAAAAACAGAAAAGTATGTTCTACCATAGATAAGGGTTAGCGGCCCAAGCTACCCTAGCCACACCATCTTGCTCTTCTCAGCCCGCCCACTCCTGTGGTAGGTCAGGGCTGATGGATGGGACAGCAGCATGGATGTGGCGCTTTCCCTCGCTTAGTTCTGCCTAGTGTCTGCTCACTCCGTGCTGCTTGCTTCTCCCGGTTTTGTCTTTCCTGCCAGCCTGAGGCTACGGCCTTTCAGGACTAGGGCCCCGTGGGATTTGATCACTGAGCACCTCCCGCAGTTTGGTACAAATCTTACTGAAATGCACTGAATAAACACATGAACAAACTTGGATACTGCTTATTATCCTGATATCTTCTCCCTCCAATTCTCTCCTGTGCGGCTGTGGTGTGGGATGGGGATGAGGGGTAGAAGAGACAGGGTCAAAGAGAAATGCAGAACAGTGGGAAAAGAACCCTTTACAACTTTAGAGTTCCGTTTCAGCTCCTCAGAGCCACAGAAACTCACCACTACGGTGTTAAAAAGAATGGATATTTCAAGCTTAATAAGAAAACAATGGAGTTTGGGATTTTTTTCTTTACTGAGGTAAATAGTGAGTGGCTGGGTTAAAATTTATATATATTATACATCACTTAGAACCTAAAGCAAAATTTTATAGTTACTGCTTTGTGAACTTCAGTGTATACAGGTGTGTCTTGCTTTTAAAATACAGAATACAGCAATGGCTAATTGTGAAACTACCCATTAATTAGGTGGAATTTAATTATATTTTTCCACCTAAAGATTACACAAAACAGTATTCCAAGAGCTTCTGAAGCCAGACTGCATGGCTGCTGTTGCTCTGCTTGAATTTCTGCAGTGTGATGTTGGGGAGAGAACTGCTGAGCGGGTCAGCAGAGCCTACCTTGGAGACAGATCACAGACAGCCCCGGGGGCGGGCAGCAGTGGGAGAAGCCTCTGGACTATAAAGATGCCCAGAGAGGGAGACAGGACTGGCAGGAAGCAGAGTGAACAGAGCCTGAGTTCCTGTGTTGGTTCCTCCACTCCAGAGCAGTGCACCTCACTGGCTGGTTCATCCAGATGGAGATGCCTTGCACTTCCATACCAGATCCCACATCTCTGCCTTCTCCTCACATTCCAGATGGGCTTCAGTGACTAGGCCAGAATCTAAGGACTCACAAAGTCTGTCAATTCATCCTGATACGCTGCAGGCCACCCTGTTGATTGCCACCACCAACTGTGGCCTCACTTCAGCTCCCACTGGAGCTTTTAGGATCAAGACCAAACTCCTCAGTGTGTATCAATTTAAGCTGCAAGGGGGAGGAAGCCCAAAACAGAAATCTCAAACAAGCTAGGCGGCCAGAGTGGGCATGGACACGTGCACCCTTTCTGTCTTGTGGTCTTGGCCTTACAGCTGCTTCCACCTCGTGATCCAAGAGGCTGTTTGGGTCCGCCAGCCTGCAGCGGGGAGGAGGGTGAGACTATAATCATTTCACTGTATAGCTTCTTTGTTCTAGAAAGGCTTAAAGCCTGCACTTTGGAGGCCACCAGATTTGAGTGGCCACACCTGAGTGACCTTGAAAGTTACGTAATTCCAGTCAACTGAGCCTTGGGCTTTTTTCTAGCTTTAATATAATAGTAATTCCTAAATATAATTGTTATGAAAGTAATTGAGATAACTCATGTAAAACACGTGTGCCCAATAACTACTATAATAATTACTGTTGTTACTCTCTTTCAAGACTCTTAATCTCTTCTTATATCAGAACCACCCTGAGAATGGGGACAAAGTGACCATTACTTTTAATGGTTGTAGCTGGTAGTACAGCGTCAACTTTCCCTCCTGAAGCTTTGCTGGACTGTGGCGTATCTGGATAAAGATGTCTGCCTCACCTCCAGGACTGAGTCACCCACTGTGGCTGCTGCTTCACTGTGTCATCGCATGCTTTGTGGAGCGGCTCTTCCTGGGTCTCTGACACTGCTGTTCCCTCAAAGTTGTTCCGTTGCCCCGAAGCTAACCGTAGCAGAGGGACAAAGTGGCAAGACCACACTGCCCTTTCTACCCACCGCCTAGCTTCCCACACTGCCACACACAGGATTAAGCACATGAACAGGCACTAGCAAAGAGTCTGGCATTGAAAGGAATTCTAAGAAAATGTTTGATGTGTCCATTTGCTATAACTGCTCCTCAGGGTCCAGGAGAAAATAAACCTTTTTTAGGAATCCCTCATTCCTGTGGCCTTGCTTCTATTTCAGAACTCTGCGTGTCCTGAGACTTCAGTCTCTTATCTGTCTGGTCCCTTGGAAGAGGCTGATAGCACCTTCAAACTGCATGAGAAGCTTGCTAAAAGGCCAGAGTTAGGGAAAGCAAAGGGGTTTGTGAGGCATCCTACAGACAGCAACAAAGGGGAGACTTTACCATCCCTGAAGGGCCAGGAAGGGAGAAATGATCAAATGCAGAAGAGTGTGGAGAAGCCCTCTGGCCTGCAGCTGCAGCCTCCAGCACAGGATCCAACCATCCCCCAAGGAAAAGCGAGGGGAGTAAGTGCTCTACCCTTGCCTCTCTGCCTGCCTCCCAGTGCCCCACCATGGGTCCCACTGGGAGCTTCAGCACTTGGGAGCACTCTTGGTCCTGTCCACAGAGGTCATTCCCCCAGGAAGAAAGCGGAAAACAGACCCATGCGAGTAAATGAAAACTGTCCAGCTCAAATCCTCTACTCCAAAATCCCCACAGCCACCTTGGGAAAACCGGCTCCTTCTAGAGGACAGGCTTCATCCCAGGACACACCTCAACAGTCCACAATAACTACTGAAGCAGCTGTCCCAAAGTCTGAGGTGCAGTCATGAATAACAACACTGGAGTGGGGAGGGCGTTGGCAAGTGGGGAGCATGGAAGTAGATTTTGGCCAACCTGTGGGGTAGGGGAAGGACTTGCACACTCCAAAGACAGGCTAGCTTCTCTGTTGGACTCCACATCGTCTTCTTCCCATTTGTATCTGTATCCAAATCTGTATACTACATTATGACCCATCCTAACTACCTCATTTTAATTTAATACTTTTTGAAGACTCTTTTCAAATATGGTTATATTCAGGGGTTAGGACTTCAGACATGAATTCTGATGGCAGGGAACACAATTCAGTCTCCAACACTGGAACAAGTACAGGATGTGCATTTCCCTGAGACAAAGGACTATCAGTACAGTTTATAAATCCATGCTAAACACATATTTTTCTTACTACAGAATTACCTATCTACAGAGATAGCCCCTGGATGAAGGTGGTGGCTCCTTTCACAATAGATGGGGCTCCTGCCAGATGAAATTTAGAGGTAGAGCTTCTGCCTCTACCCATACTGAGAAAATCCTCAAGGATTAACTTGAATTCTACATGGGTGATGGGATTAAGGGTGACTTTCCAGGGCCAGTGTTGTGACCCAGTGGATAAAACTGCCACCTGTGACACCAGCATCCCAAAGGAATACTGGTTTGAGTCCCAGCTGCTCCACTTCTGATCCAGGTCCCTGGTAATGCACATGGAAAAGCAGCAGATGTTCTATATGTTTGGGCCCCTGGCACCCATCTGGTTGCTGATTTCAGCCTGGCCCAGCCCCAGCCACTGTGGCCATGTGGAAGTAAGCCAGCAGACGAAGACCTCCCTCTCTCTCTAACTCTGCCTTTCAGATAACTAAGTCAATCTTCTTTAAAAAATGGTGACTTTACTACCTTTATTCCTTCCTCAGTATTTCCTGAGTATTAGGATACTGAACTAGGTAGGTAGTGAGGAAGCTGACAGGGGTAAGGCAGGGTCCTTTCTGTCAGAGGAGAGGTTACTGCCATGGAAACATGCACTGTGCCAGCGCCCTGGGGTTCACGTTCTGTCTCAGACATGGTGATGAGCTCCAGGCGGGAGCCCCAGGCAGCAGTGCAGACTTACTCTTGCCTCCAGGAATCGTCTCTTCCAATCAGTGATGCTGCATGACCTGAACCCCACAGTGTGCCATGGACCCCTTTAGCTTTCTGGGTGCCCCTCTGTAAAGTTCATTTCCAAGGCTTACATCCAACTCTAAGAGGGTTGCCCTTGGGCTACTGGAGCCACCATGTCCAGTCACAGGAACAGCAAGTTAGGAGGGCTACCAACATGAGACCTGGGTGGAGTTCTAAGTTCTTGGCTTGTTTGGGGAGTGAACCAGTGGATGGAAGATTCTCTCTCTCTCTCTGCCTTTCAAATTAATTACCTTTTTTTTTTAAAGTTACTCAACTGCCAGTACACGCCATTTTTCGTAGGAATGGGAGGATGCTTCCTAGGAAAGCTGATAAATGCCTACACGTTGGGCTTGTTTTCTTGGAGGCCACCACTGTGTTATCAATGAGCTCAGTACGGGCAACCCAATGATGGGAGCCGTATACAGTATAGACTGCCCAATGATGGGAGCTATATACAGTATAGACTGCCCAATGATGGGAGCTGTATACAGTATAGACGACCTAATGATGGGAGCCGTATACAGTATAGACTGCCCAATGATGGGAGCCGTATACAGTATAGACTGCCCAATGATGGGAGCCATATACAGTATAGACTGCCCAATGATGGGAGCTATATACAGTATAGACTGCCCAATGATGGTAGCCATACACAGTATAGACTGCCCAATGATGGGAGCCATATACAGTACAGACTGCCCAATGATGGTAGCCATATACAGTATAGACTGCCCAATGATGGTAGCCATACACAGTATAGACTGCCCAATGATGGGAGCCATATACAGTACAGACTGCCCAATGATGGTAGCCATATACAGTATAGACTGCTCAATGATGGGAGCCATATACAGTACAGAATGCCCAATGATGGGAGCCGTATACAGTATAGACTGCCCAATGATGGGAGCCATATACAGTACAGACTGCCCAATGATGGGAGCCGTATACAGTATAGACGGCCCAATGATGGGAGCCATATACAGTACAGACTGCCCAATGATGGGAGCCGTACACAGTATAGACTGCCCAATGATGGGAGCCATATACAGTATAGACGACCCAATGATGGGAGCCATACACAGACTCTGTAAAATGAAGGACAAGTTCGGGTATTCTTACCCTGCTGAGTTCACCTGAATGCAGTCAGAAGCGGTGTTAGCTGTACAGTGTGGAAGAGAACTGCCTAGCTGAGCCCAGTCAACTCATGGAATCATAAATAAATCATTGTTTCAGCCACTTCATTTCAGTGTGGTAGTTGTACTATACTATCTTTTAGACAAACATACTAATTAGTGTATTTAAGGCTTGCACACATGCCTTAGCTGCAATGCAGAAAAGTAAGCCTGTAACATTTAGAACAGCTTTAAGAGCTGGTGTCTTCTGTGTCCCAAGCAAGACCTGATATAGAGCTAGAGCACATGTTCCCATTTTACAAAGTGATTGAGGACTAGAAACCCAATTCAGTTTAAGAGCATTGATAGGCACTGACTAAGGAAATGCCAAAAAAGGAAAAAAAAATACAAGTCTATAGAACAATCTTCTTTTTTTAACATTTAAGAGAGAATGACAAATTCCAACAGCTTTACCAGGCTTAGCCACCCAATAAGTAACACACATACACTCAGGTACTTAGAAGGTTACTGTACAGCTATTTTAACTGCTCACGTCAGTGCAGAGTGGTTGCTTTCCCCACAACCAGACACTGAATTTGTCTCACACAGGGACATGTTGTCCAGCACAGGCTGTGGTGACCACTTCAGTCAAACCTTGCTTCCAGGTTGTGAAGCCAGTTGAAGCTGCATAACTCCTACGGCTACTTTCCCTCCAAAGCGTCATGTTTACTGAAGAGGAGCTTTCTGAGTAGGGAGGCTCAGGCTCTGCCTGCCCAGGAAAGCAAGTATTTCCTGTAGCACTCTTCAGTGAAGTTAGGCTGTTCACTGTAGGAGAAAATCTGTTGAGTGTGCCTGGCAGTAACAGCATCCCTGGCTCAAGAACTCCTCCCTGCTGAGTGATTGACTGCTAGGGCTGGCACTGGCATAAAGGTTAAGCCTAGCCTGCAGGGCTGGCATCCCATAAGGGTGCTGGCTTGAGTTCTGGCTGCTCCACTTCCAATCCAGCACTCTGCTAATGTCCCTGGGAAACAGCAGAGCATGGCCCAACTGTTTGGGCCCCTGCTACCTACATGGGACACCAGGGAGAAGCTCCTGGCTCTGGCCTAGCCCAGGCTGCTTATTGTGTCTATTTGGGGAGTGAAAACAGTGGACTGAAGATCTCTCTCTCTCTCCTTCTTTGTATTTCTGCCTTTCTAACAAACAAACAAACCTTAAAGGGGGGGGGGGCTGTTTGTTAGTTGATGCTTTGTTTCGGCAGTTTGCGAGTTTTACTGACTTTGCTGTGACCCAGGGTTGCTCAAGTACTTCTCCCAAAGTGGGTCCTGTTTCAGCAGTCTTGAAATGAAGTCCCTCAATTCCTCTGTTAAAAATCAGAGGATGTGAATTCAACCTGTGATATTCTTTTGTAGATCTCTTGGTATGTGTTTGCCTCATAAGGAGGCTTTCCAATCAAAAACTCTTGGCAAAGACTTCCAAGGCTTGAGGTCCACTCTTCATCATGTGTGAGGCCTTTACATCATCGTGAGGGGTCGGGGCAGGCAGTCCAGCATGCTGCAGAGTGGCCCTCCTGGACACAGAGCATGTACCAACCACCTGAAGTCTGTCATCTTAAATTCTCCAGCCAACCCAAGAAGCAGGCTCTCTGGTTTCATTCTTTGAATGACAGTAAGATGGGGTATCTGTCAGTCTGGGTATGTAAGTAGCAATTCTTAGCTCATCAAACTTGGAAAGTTTCACAAGTTCTCTATGTAGGCAGTTACAAGCAGTACAAACTCCAGAATCAGGTAAACTCTGGTGGCATAATGGAAACAGCCATAGAATCTGAGAATATTAGGATGTCAAAGGTGGGACTGTATTTCTACTTCCCTTTGGAGTTGATGTTCCACTCCTGTTTTTTCCAGCTGAGCTTTAAACAACACTTTAAGGGCCATGATAAACTTGTTTTGTTTTTCTCTTGCCAAATAAACATTACCCAACTTTTCTTTACTCAGGAGACCAACGTCCAAATCTTCCGAAGTACACTTTTTTTTTAAGAGTCTTCCTTTTTCTGGTTTGATGGGGCAGCTCACTCTTTGAAGTGTTCTTCAGTGGCCTGGAGACAGTAGGGGTCCCCTGTCTGCCTGCTTCTGAGTGGGATGAGAGCCTATGCTTGTGAAGGGACATGCTGAGACGAATCTGAGGACACAAGACCCAGTCAGTCCAGCCACTACATGTGACACGCATTCTGAGAAGGAAAATGTCGAGTCACGGAACATGTTTTGGGTCATCACCAAGTAGAGCCTTAATAGATCCTGAAATGCAGTTTTCTTTCCGTGATGCCAGCCAGTCCTTGCCTCCAGTTCAAGGCTGCTGAACCCTTCCTGGAGGTCAGCCCTCTGTCTTCTCTTTATAAAAGATGTCTTTATTTTATTTGAAAGGCAGAGTGACAGAGAGAGAGAGATAAGGAAAACTATATGGAAGAATATCTTCCATCTGCTAGCTCAGTCTTCAGATGCCCATAATATCCAAGGCTGGGCCTGGCTGTAGCTAGGAGTCAGAAACTCCATCAGGGTCTCCATGTGGTAGCAAGAATCCAAGTATTTGGGCCATAATCTGAGGCTTTCAAAGTGCATTAGTAGAAAGCTCGATCAGATGCCCGGAGCAGCCAGGAGTCAAACCAGGCACTCTGAAATGGGATATGAGCATCCTAAGCAGTAGCTTACTTTACTGTACCACAAGACCAACCCCCCCCCCCATGCTATCCTCTCTTAAATTCTTAATAGCACTCCACGTAGTTGATCATTCCTTCTTGATCTACTTAAATATTCAGCTTACATACTTCCATTTTCTCCTCATTTTCCTCCTACCTCTACCTCACTGGCTTTTCCTTTTCAATCTTGTTGCCCTATCAGTTTCTACATATCAAAGAAGAGGTCCTTGGAATTCTTCACTTCTTAATTGATACTCTCTCCTAGGGTGATCTCATCTAGTCATCTAAGTTTAAATACCATCTGTATGTTCACAACTCTAGTTCTGCCCCTCTTGTTCAAATGCCAGACTCTGATAGAAAAGTCTATTGGGGAATGCCACATGAATGTTGTAGGTATCCTCCAACCATAAAACCCTTCAGGAGGAGTTTCTCAAGATGGTGGTATAGGAAGGGAGCTTACTGCTCTAGTCTAGGAGAGGACAGTTTAAGAAAAAGTGGAGAGGAAAGGAAGTGAGCATGAGAATTGCCAACAGAGCACAATAAACCTCCCCTCTGATAAAAAGAAAAAGTTGATTTACCACACCCAACTTGGGTGTCAGTGTGGACATTCCCTTCAGCCTGGAGCACTAAGCAAAGCTCCCTGACCACACTCAATACACAATTCTAGATATTCACTGAAAGAGCAGACACTCCAGTAGGCCACAGAGGCATAGTCCAAAGGTAAAAGCATCACAGGGAAAAAAACCCACCAAGTATCACCATAAATGCTTAGTAATAAATACAAACAAGAGTGAGGAAGACAACATGAGGCCCCCAAAGGAACACAACATTCAGTACTAGAATGTGAAGATGAAGAGATTGATGAAATGCCAGAAATGGAATTAAAAAAATTGCTTATGGGATTACTTAGAGGTAACCAGAAGAAAATTCATGAACTAAAGAAATCCGTTTGGCTCAGTGCCAGCCTTTTCAGCCATCTGGGGAGTGAACCGGGGTATGGAAGACCTCTCTCTCTTTCTGCTTCTGCCTCTCTGTAACTCTGCCTTTCAAAAAAAAATCTTAAAAAAAGAAATTCATACATGACATGAATGAAATATTATCCCACAAATTAAGATCTTAAAGAGAAATCAAAATGAAATACTGGAAACAAAGAATTCAACAGAACAGCAAAAAAAAAAAAAAATGTGGTGGAAAACCTTAACAACACACTAAGTGAGGCAGAACAAAGAATATCTGAGTTAGAAGACAAATCTCTGGAAAATTTTGCAGTCAGACAAAAAAAAAAAAAAAAAAAGAGGAAGAAGAAGAAATTAGAAAACTAAAAAATGATGTCAGAGATTATGGGATACTATCAAATGACCCAACATACTGGTCTTAGGAATTCCCAAAGGCATGGAAAAATAGAGTAGATTAGAAGGCCTTTTTAGTGAAATAATTACATAAAACTTACTTAATTTGGAAAAAGAGACATCCAACTACAGGAATCACACAGAAATCCTAATAGACATGACCAGAAGAGATCTTCACCACAACACATTGTAGTCAGACTCTCCACAGTAAAACATAAAAGGAAAGATTCTAGAATGTAGACCGCAGAAATGTCACATTACTTTCAGAGGATCTCCAATTAGACTCACAGCTGACTTCTCATCAGAAACCCTACAGGCTAGGAGAGACTGGCAAGATATATTCAAGTATTAAGAGAAAAAAACTGTCAACCCAGAATACTGTATCCTGCAAAGCTCTCATTTATGAATGAAAGTGAAATAAAGACCTTCCGTAACAAACAGATCTTGAAAAAACTTGTCACCACACATCACCACACACACCTTACAAAAGATGCTTATGCATGTGCTGCACACAGAAACATGTTCATCACTATGAAAGAAGGTGAAGGCAGAAAATCTCCGAGTAAAAGTACAATAGAAATCCAAAGTAAACAACAGGGACATTTGTGAGAAAATGGCAGGGCCAAGTCCTTGCTTATCAATAATCACTTTGAATTTAAATGGCCTCAACTCTCCAGTCAAAAGACACAGACTGGCTGAATAGATTAAAAAATAAAACCCAGAGTAGATTAAGATGGCAGAGTAGGGAGGGAGCTTGCTGCTCAAATCTAGAAGATAGATTAAAACAAGTGGAAAGAGTGCAGTCTCAGGGAATAGATAGAGAGAAAACAGGAGAGGAAATTCTACATAAACTGGAGGGATACAGTGGACCTATGTGGAGGGTGAAGACATGCACGACTTAGGACCCCACCAGTGGAAAGCCTCTGCACCAGCGTTGGAGAGCAAGGGGAGACCAGACTGCAGTAGCCTAAGCGACTGGTGAAAAAGCTGCAGGTAGCTCCGGCAGTTTCAGCCATCTGGCGAGTGAAACCAGCGGATAGAGTACCTCTTCCCTCTAACTCCTTCAAATAAATAAAACGAATGAATGAATGAAAGAGAGGGGGGAGGGGGAGGAAGGGAGGAAGGAAAAGCTGCAGGAAGAGCCTAGAGGGAATCTGGTTGGAGCCCTGTAGGCGATAGTGTACCCAACAAACTGGAGGAGAAAAAAACAAAGAGGGGCACGTTTTCTCTCTTCCCAATTATCCTGGGTCCTGTGAAAGCTGACAGAGCAGGCGACATTTTGGACATATGTAACAGGTGCACCAGCTAAGTGTCCGCCAAGTGGAGACTACTGACTCTGGTGGGAAGTTCAGACAGTGGGCTGGGTGTTCGTGACTGTAGGATGCTTGTGTGCAGGGACTCTGAAAACACTGAGGCTGTGTGGGAGGGCTCAGGGTGTGGCTGGGACTTTGGGCAGTCACTGTGGGAGGCTCCACATACTCAGGGCTCCCTGGTTACCTGGTGAGGGACACTGCTGAGCAATCTGTGCTTATACTCAGTGAGGACACACAAATACTTTGTGTGGTCCTTGTGGCAGAGCGGACAGATAATATACTCACTGAGGCCTGTGTCCAGGCACTGATCTCCATAGAGGAGAGGAGCTCAGCTGAGTCTATGCCAACAAACAAGAAGAAAACTTCCCTTTGATTAAAAAAAAAAAAAGAGAGGTTTACCAGACCAAACCTAGGTGTGTCACCCCAGGCACGCCCTTCACCTTGGAGCACTAAACAGAGCTCCCTGGTCACTCTCACTACATGCCTCTAGTTATTGCCTGAAAGTAGACACTGCCTAATCTAATCAGACACAGTCCAAGGATAAAAGCCGCCACAGCGAAAAATCAAAGAAACCAACAAGTCTCCACACAAATGCCGAATAACAAGAAAGACATCATGATACCTCCAAAAGAACACAACACCTCGATAACAGATTGTGAAGATGATGAGATGGAAGAAATGCCTGAAATGGAATTCAAAAAACTGAACATAGGATTACTTAGAAGCAATCAGAAGCAAATGTAAAACTAATGCAATCCACACATGACATGAAATTGAGACCTTAAAGAAAAATAAAAATGAAATCTTACAAATGAAGAATTCAATAGAATAAATGAAAAATACAGAAATACAGTGGAGAGTCTTAACAAAATAACTGGTTAGTAGAAGAAAGAATATCCAACTTACTAGACAAGCATGGAAAATTATACAGTCAGACCAAACGCAAGCAGAAGAAATTAGAAAACTAAAAAACACTTTGGTAATCTACAGGATACTATGAAATGACCCAACAGATGGGTACTAGGAGTTTCTGAAGGCATGGACATAGAGAAAGGAATAGAAGGCCTGTTTAGTGAAATAACAGAAAATTTCCAGTTTGGAGAAAGAAAGGGACATCCATACACAGGAAGCATACGAACTCCTAATAGACATGACCAGAAAAGATCTTCACCACAACACATTGTACTCAAACTCCACAGTAAGACATAAACAAAAGATTCTAAAATGTGCACAAGAGAAATGCCAGATAACTTTCAGAGGGTTTCCAGTTAGACTGACAGCAGACTTCTCATCAGAAACCCTACAGGCTAGGAGAGACTGGTGAACATAGTCCATGTTTTAAGAGGAAAAAAACTGTCAACCCTGTTAGTAAAATGGTGCCATCTTCCTAATCCCAGCCTGGCTTACTAGAAGTCAGGTGACTAAATAGCCAATCACAAATGTCAGTTCCACCCCAACCCTAACGGGATTGGCTGCTCTCACTTCCTTACCTCTGCAAAGCTATATAAGACCTATTTTCCTGGTACAGGCTGTTGTCCTCTCTGTGCACAGGGAACAGCCTGTCGGGTTTCCTCCACCTCACAATAAACATTTTCCTTTACTCCGGTGTTTGGTGTGTTTTGTGGTGGCTTTCCTTTAAAACTCAGAATACTAAACCTTGAAAATCTCTCATTAATGAACAAAGGTGAAATAAAGACCTCTCATGACAAACAGAAACTGAAAGAACTTGTCACCACCTGTCCAGCCCTGAAGAGATGCTTAAGGGTGTACTATAAACAGAAACATGGTCATCACAATGGAAGAAGGTAAAGAGAGGAAATCTCCCAGTAAAGGTACAAAGGAAATCCAAAGTAAAACACAGGAATATTTACGGAAAAATGGAAGGGAAAAGTCAGTAATTATCAATAGTCACTTTGAATGCAAATGGCCTCAACTCCCCAGTTAAAAGACACAACTGGCTGAATGGATGAAAAAACAAAACCCTTCTATTTGCTGCCTACAAGAAACACATCTCAGCAACAAAAATGCAAGCAGACTGAAAGTGAAAGGATGGAAAAAGATATTCCAGGCTAACAGAAACCAAGAAAGAGCTGGTGTAGCCATCCTAATATCAGACAAAACAGACTTTAAAACAGAAACTGTTAAAAGAGACAAAGAAGCGCACTATGTAATGCTTAAGGGATCAATTCAACAGGAAGATATGACTATATAAAGGCGTATGCATAGGCTGGTGCTGCAGATCACTAGGCTAATCCTCTGCCTGCAGGACTGGTACCTCGGGTTCCAGTCCCAGTTGGGGCGCTGGATTCTGTCCCAGTTGCTCTCTTCCAGTCCAGCTCTGCTGTGGCCCGGGAAGGCAGTGGAGGATGGCCCAAGTGCTTGGGCTGTGCACCCGTATGGGAGACCAGGAGGAAGCACCTGGCTCCTGGCTTCAGAACGGTACTGCACACTGGCCGTGGTGGCCATTTGGTGAGTAAACCAATGGAAGAAAGACCTTTCTCTCTGTCTACCTCTACCTGTCAAAAAAAAAAAAAAAAAAGGCATATGCACCTACCTAATCACAGGGCACCTGGATATTTAAGAGAAATGTTAAGGGACTCAAGGAGACTTAGAATCCAATACAAAAGTATTGGGGTACTTCAATACTGCACTTTCAGCAATGGACAGACCAACCAAACAAAATCAACAAGGAAACAGCAGATTTAATTGACACTATAGACCAAATGGACCTAACAGATATCTAAAGAACTTTTCATACTACAGTTGCAGAATACACATTCTTCTCACCAGTGTGTGGACTTTCTCTAGGATTGAACACATGCTAAGCCATGAAGCAAGTCTCTGCAAATTAAAAAAAAAAAAAAAGCTGAAATCATACTATGCATCTTCTCAGACCACAATGCAATGCAGCTGGAAATTAGCAACTCAGGAATCCCTAGAGCATAGCTAAAACATGAAGGCTGAGCAACATGCTCCTGAATGAACAGGGGGTCACAGAAGAAATCAAAAGAAAAATAAAAAGATTTCTGGAAACAAATGAAGATGACAACATGACATAACAACACTTATGGGATACAACAAAAGCAGTGTTAAGGGGAAAGTTTAGTAATAGGTAACTACATCAAAAAATTGGAAAAGCACCAAATAAATGAGCTATCAATGCATCTCAAGGATTTAGAAAAACAACAGCAAACCAAACACAAACTAGTAGGAGTTAAGAAATAATTA
The DNA here is from genome assembly GCA_949820135.1 of Sylvilagus floridanus. Lineage (NCBI taxonomy): Eukaryota > Metazoa > Chordata > Mammalia > Lagomorpha > Leporidae > Sylvilagus > Sylvilagus floridanus. The sequence continues at coordinate 1,687,322 of OX463236.1, read as the reverse complement.
AAATTAGGGAAGAAATCAACAAAATTGAATCAAAAAAATACAAAAGATCAGCAAAACAAATAGTTGGTTTTTTTTGATAAAATAAGCAACTGACACATTGGCACAACTGACCAAAGAAATAAATAAATAAAATTAGAGATGAAAAAGGAAATGTAACAACAGACAATAACAAGAATCATCAGAAATTACTACAAAGAGCTGTATGCCAACAAACTGGGAAACCTAGAAGAAATGCATAGATTCCCGGACACATACAACCTACCAAAATTGAGCCATGAAGACATAGAAGACCTAAACAGACCCATAACCAAGATGGAGACTGAATCAGTAATAAAACCCTCCCAACAAAGAAAAGCCCGATACCAGATGGCTTCACTGCTGAATTCTACCAGATATTTAAAGAACAACTAATTCCAATTCTTCTCAAATTATTCAGAACTAAAAGGGAGGGAACTCTTCCTAATTCTTTCTATGAAGCCAGCATCACCTTAATTCCTAAACCTGAAAAAGACACAAAGAGAAAGATAACTACAGACCTGATGAGCATAGATGCAAAAATTCTCAACAAAATTCTGGCCAATGGAATCCAACAACACATCAGAAAGATCATCTACCTGAGCCACGTGGGATTTATCCCTGGTAAGCAAGAATGGTTCAATATTCACAAGTCAATCAATGTGATACATAACATTAACACACTGAAGAACAAAAAATACATGATTATCTAAATATATGCAAAGAAAACATTTGATAAAATACAACTCTTTCGAGATGAAAACTCTTTAATTTTTGACAGGCAAAGTGGACAGTGAGAGAGAGAGAAAGGTCTTCCTTTTTGCTGTTGGCTCACCCTCCAATGGCTGCCGCGGACGGCACACTGCGCTGATCCAAAGGCAGGAGCCAGGTGCTTATCCTGGTCTCCCATGGGTTGCAGGGCCCAAGCACTTGGGCCATCCTCCACTGCACTCCCGGGCCACAGCAGAGAGCTGGTCTGAAGAGGGGCAACCAAGACAGAATCCAGCGCCCTGACCAGGACTAGAACCCGGTGTGCTGGCGCCGCTATGTGGAGGATTAGCCTATTGAGCCGCAGCGCCGGCTCAAGATGAAAACTGTTAAGCAAATCAGGTATAGAAGTAACATTCCTCAACACAGTCAAGGTAATTTATGGCAAACCAATGGGCAGCATCAATTTATGGGGAAAAGCTGGAAGCATTCTCATTGAAATTTGTAACCAGACAAGGATGCCCATTCTCACCACTACTATTCAATATGGTCCTGAAAGTTTTAGCCAGAGTCATTAGACAAGAAAAAGAAATCAAAGGTATTCAAATTGGTAAAGATGAAGTCAAACTATCCCTATTTGCAGGTGACATGATTCTATATATATATATATACAGGATCCAGAAGTCTCCATCAAGAGACTGCTGAAAGAGTTTGGTAGCGTAACAGGATATAATATCAAAACATAAAAATCAGCAGCTTTTGTATACACAGACAATGCCACAGCTGAAAAAGAACTTTTAATATCAATCAGATTCATAATAGCTACAAAAAAAATCAAACACCTTGGTATAAATTTAACCAGGACATCAATGATATCTACGATGAAAATTGCAAAAGATTAAAAAAGAAATATTAGAAGATAAAAAAATGGAAAATTCTTCCACGTTCACTGGACATTCTTTCTAAAGCAATCACAGATTCAATGTGATATCAATCAAAATAACAAAGACATTCTTTTCAGATCTAGAACAAATGATGCTGAAAGTCATATGAAAACATAGGAGGCCTTGAATAGTTAAAACAATCTTACACAACAAAAATAAAGCCAGAGGGATCATAATATCAGATTTCAAGACATACTACAAGGCAGTTATAATCAAAACATCTGCTACTTGTACAAAAAACAGATGGACAGACCAATGGAAAAGAACAGAAATGCCAGAAATCAATCCAAGCATCTACAACCAACTTAGATTTGATCAAGGAGCTAAAACCAATCCCTGGAGCAAGGACAATCTCTTCAACAAATGGTGCTGGGAAAACTGGATTTCCACATGCAGACGTCTGAAGCAGGGCCTGTACCTTACACGTTACATGGAAATCCATTCAAAATTGATTAAAGATCTAAATCTATGACCTGATACCATCAAAACACTAGAGAACACTGGGGAAACCCTGCAAGACATTGGCATAGGCAAAGACTTCTTGGAAAAGACCCCAGAGGTACAGGCAATCAAAGACAAAATTAACAAACAGGATTACACCAAATTGAGAATTCTGTACTGCAAAAGAAACACTCTGGAAAGTGAAGAAGCAACCAAAAGAATGGGAGAAATTATTTCAAAACAATGCAACTGATAAAGGGTTAATATCCAGAATACATAAAGAAATCAAGAAACTCCACCACAACAAAACAAACAACCCAGTTACAAAATGGGCCAATGACTTAAAAAACACTTTGCAAAAGAGGAATTCAAAATGGCCAACAGACACATGAAAAAATGCTCAGAATCACTAGCTATCAGGCAAATGCAAATCAAAATCACAGTGAGGTTTTTACCTCACCCCATTAGGATGGCTTTCATACGGAAATCAACAAACAAATGCTGGTGAGGATGTGGGGAAAAATACCCTAATCCACTGTTGGTGGAAATGTAAACTAGTTAAACCACTATGGAAATCAGTTTGAGATACCTCAGAAATCTGAATGTAGACCTGCCATACGACCCAGCCATCCCACTCCTCGGAATTCACCCAAGGGAAATGAAATCAGCAAATAAATGTTATCTGCACCCTCATGTATACTGCAGCTCAATTTACAATAGCTAAGAGATGGAATCAACCTAAATGCCTGTCAACTAAAGATTGGATAAAGAAATTATGGAATTTGGAGTACTACACAGCAGTTAAAAAAAGAAATCCAGTCATTTGCTACAAAATGGATGAATCTGGAAAATATCATACTTCGTGAAATAAGCCAGTTCTAAAGGGACAAATACCTTATATTCTCCCTGATTTGTGATAACTAATAGTGCACCTAAAAGGAAATCTGTAGAAATGAAATTGACACTTTGAGAGCAATAACTTGAACAGCCCTTGTCTTCACTGTAGAGGAACAGTTTTTTTTTTTTTCTTAATGGAGAAAAAGACTGGGAATGGGAGAGGAGCAGGTGGAGTGGGAATATGGGTATGATGGGAAGAATCGCTATATTCCTAGTTATACTTATGAATGTTGTACTCTTTAAATTTTTTTTTCATGAAAAAATCTATTTGCACCTACAAGAAACACATCTCAACAACACATAGATACACACAGAAAGTCAAAGGATGGAAAAAAGATATTCCACGCTAACAGAAACCAAAAAGGAGCTGGTATAGCCATCCTAATATCAGAAAAAAATAGATTTAATACAAAAATTATTAAGAAAGACAAAGAAGAGCACTGTGTAATGATTAAGGGATCGATTCCACAAGAAGATGTGACGATAATAAACATACATGCACCCAATTACAGGGCACTTGAACATTTAAAAGAAATGCTGAAATAAATCTCTGGACGGCAGAGTAGGGAGGGAGCTTACTGCTCTAGCCTAGAAGATAGTTTAAAAAAAACTGTAGAGTGCAGTCTCAGGGAGAAAACAGCAGGGGAAATTCTACCGAAATTAGGAGACATAGTGGACCTACATGGAGGGTGTGGGTGCGCATGGCTTGAGACCCCAGCAGCTGAGAGTCTACGCACCAGCATTGGAAAGAGGTGAGACCAGACAGTAGCAGCCCAAGCCACTGATGAAAAAGCTGCAGGAAGATCCTAGAGGGAACCTGGCTTGGAGCCCTGTGGGAAATAGTGTACTAGATAAATGAGAGGAGAGAAAAAAAAGGATGGGATGGAGATGTTTCTCTCTCCCCCTCACTTTAGTGTCCTGTAACAAGACAATAGAGCCCACACCATTTTGGACATACATAACAGCTGTGACAGCTCTTGTTTGCAACCAGCCAAGTAGACTCCTGACTCACGTGGAGAAAACGAACAGGGAGCTAGGAGCTTCTAACTGTGTGAGGCTTCTCTACTGGGACTGTGAAGAAAACTGAGGGTGTGTGGGAGGACTCATGTTGCAGCTGGGAGTTTAGGCAGTCACAGTGGGAGACTCCACATACTCAGGGTTTCCTGGTTACCTGGTGAGAGACACTGCTAGGGAAACTGAACTTACACTGAAGACTGTACAGATCCTTTGTGTGGTCCTTGGGACAGAGCAGATGAATATTACATCCACTGGGACTAGCACTCAGGAACTGGTCTCCACTGAGAAGAGCTCAGCTGAGAATATACTTCCTTGATTAAAAAAAAGTTTACCGGCCGGCGCCGTGGCTCAACAGGCTAATCCTCCGCCTTGCGGCGCCGGCATACTGGGTTCTAGTCCCGGTCGGGGCGCCAGATTCTGTCCCGGTTGCCCCTCTTCCAGGCCAGCCCTCTGATGTGGCCCAGGAGTGCAGTGGAGGATGGCCCAAGTGCTTGGGCCCTGCACCCCATGGGAGACCAGGATAAGCACCTAGCACCTGGCTCCTGCCATCGGATGAGCGTGGTGCGCCAGCTGCAGCGCGCCGGCCGCAGCAGCCATTGGAGGGTGAACCAACGGCAAAGGAAGACCTTTCTCTCTGTCTCTCTCTCTCACTGTCCACTCTGCCTTTCAAAAAAAAAATTACCACTATAAACCTGGGTGTGCCATGTTAGCTATGCCATTAATCCTGGAGGACTGAACTGAGCGCCCTGGCCACACTCACTACAAGCCTCTAGGTATTCACTGAAACCAGATATTCCACTTAACTACAGAGTCATAGTACAAAGATAAAAGCTGTCACAGAAAAAGAGAAAGAAAAAACCAAAACGTATCTCCACAAATGCTGAACAAAAAATGCCCCAATTCAAAGAAACAAAAATAAGGAAGACAACATCATGCCCCCAAAAGAACATGACACTTCAATACTAGATTGTGAAGATGATGAGATGGAACATAGGCAAGAAATGGAAATCAAAAAATTCATCATAAGATTAAATAGAAGTAATAAGAAGCAAATGTATGAACTACTGAAATCCATACAGGACATGAAAGAAAATTTCTCCCATGAAATTAAGACCTTAAAGAGAAATCAAAATGAAATGAAGAATTCAAAAGAGCAAATAAAAAATGCAGAGGAAGCCTTAAAAGCAGAATCGGTGAAGCAGAACAAAAGAAGATGACAACATGACATATCAACACTTATGGGATACAACAAAAGCAGCGTTAAGGGGAAAGTTTAGTAATAGGTAACTACATCAAAAAATTGGAAAAGCACCAAATAAATGAGCTATCAATGCATCTCAAGGATTTAGAAATACAACAGCAAACCAAACACAAACTAGTAGGAGTTAAGAAATAATTAAAATTAGGGAAGAAATCAACAAAATTGAATCAAAAAATACAAAAGATCAGCAAAACAAATAGTTTTTTTTTTTGATAAACAAAATTGACACACCATTGGCACAACTGACAAAAAGAGAGAGAGAGAGAGAGAGAGAGAGAGAAGACCCAAATCAATAAAATTAGAGATGAAAAAGGAAATGTAACAACAGACAATAACAAGAATCATCAGAAATTACTACAAAGAGCTGTATGCCAACAAACTGGGAAACCTAGAAGAAATGCATAGATTCCCGGACACATACAACCTACCAAAATTGAGCCATGAAGACATAGAAGACCTAAACAGACCCATAACCAACATGGAGATTGAATCACTAATAAAGACCCTCCCAACAAAGAAAAGCCCGATACCAGATGGCTTCACTGCTGAATTCTACCAGGCATTTAAAGAAGAACTGACTTCAATTCTGAAGATATTCAAGGGGCCAATGCTGTGGATTAGCTGTAAAGCCACCACCTGCAATGCCAGCATCCATATGGGCACCGATTTGAGTCCCAGCTGCTCTATTTCCAATGTAGCTCTCTGCTATGGCCTTGGAAAGCAGTAGAAGATGGTACAAGTGCTTGGGCTCCTGCACCCATGTGGGAGACCTAGAAGAAGCTCCTGGCTCCTGGTTTTGGATCAGCTCAGCTCTGGGCGTTTCAGCCATCTGGGGAGTGAACCAGCAAATGGAAGACCCCTCTCTTTCTGCCACTCCTTCTCTCTGTGTAACTCTTTCAAATAAATAAATAAATCCTAATAAACGATATTCAAAACAATTGAAAGAGAGGTAATCTCCCAAATTCTTTCTGTGAAGCCAGCATCACCTTAATTCCTAACGCTGAAAAAGATGCAATAGAAAGAGAATTATGGACCAATTTCCCTGATGAACATAGATTCAAAAATCCGCAACAAAACTCTAGCCAATCGACTCCAACAGCATATCAGAAAGATAATTCACCCAGACCGATTGGGATTTATCCCTGGTTTGCTGGCATGATTCAACATCTGCAAATCAATCAATGTGATTAACAAACTGTTGAAGAAAAACCACATGATTATCTCAATATCATTTGACAAAATACAACACCCTTTCATGATAAAAACTCTAAGCTAATTGGGTATGGAAGGAACATTCCTCAACATAACGAAGAAAATCTATGGTCAAACACACGGCCTGTATCAACTGAATGGGGAAAATTTGGAAGCATTCTTACTGAGATCTGGTACCAGACAGGGATGCCCACTCTCACCATTGCTATTCAATATAATCCTAGAAGTTTAAGCCAGAACTATTAGGCAAGAAAAAGAAATCAAAGGCATTCAAATTGCTAAAGATGAAGTCAAACTATCCCTATTTGCAGATGACATGATGCTATATATAGGGGATCCAAAAAAACTCCACTAAGAGACTACTGGAACTCATAGAAGAGCTTGGTAAAGTGGCAGAATATACAGTCAATACAGAAAAATCAATAGCCTTTGTATACACATACCATCAATCCCATTCATAACAGCTACCAAAAAAAAATCAAATACCTTGGAATAAATTTAACAAAGGATGTCAAAGATCTCTACAGTGAAAATTATAAAACATAAAAGAAAAAAATAGAAGATATAAAAAATGGAAAAATCTTCCATATTCATGGATTGGAAGTATCAATATAATCAAAATGAACATTCTTCCAAAAGCAATTTACAGATTCAATGCAATACCAATCAAAATACCAAAGACATTCTTTTCACATCTAGAACAAATGATGCTGAAATTCATGTGGAGGCATAGGAAAGACCTCGAATAGCTAAAGCAATCTTATACAACAAAAACAAAGTCACAGGCATCACAATACCAGATTTAAAGATATACTACAGGGCAGTTATAATCAAAACAGCATGGTATTGATACACAAACAGATGGATAGACCATTGGAACAGAATACAAACACCAGAAACCAACCCAAACATCTACAACTGACTTATATTTGATCAAGGAGCTAAAACCAACCCCTGGAGCAAGGACAATCTCTTTAATAAATGGTGCTGGAAAAACTAGATTTCCACATGCAGACATATGAAGCAAGAATCCCCTTACCTTACACCTTACATAAAAATCCATTCAATGGGGATTAAAGATCTAAATCTATGACTTGACACCATAAAATTATTAGAGAGCACTGGAGAAACACTGTAAGAAATTGGCACATGCAAAGACCCCAGAGGCTCAGGCAGCCAAATCCAAAATTAACCAATGGGGATTACATCAAATTAAGAAACTTCTGTACTGCAAAAGAAGCACTCCGCAAAGTGAAGAGGCTTTACAGAATGGAAGAAATTATTTGCAAACTATGCAACTGATAAAAGATTAATATTCAGAATATATAAAGAAATCAACAAACTCCACAACAACAAAACAAATAACCCAGTTAAGAGATGGGCCATGGACTTAAACAGACATTTTTCAAAGAGGAAATCCAATGGCCAACAGACACATAAAAAATGTTCAGGATCACTAGCCATCAGGGAAACATAAATCAAAACCACAATGAGATTTTACTTCACCCCAGTTAGAATGGCTTTCATATAGAAATCAACAAACAATAAATGCTGGCGAGAATGTTGGGGGAAAGTACACTAATCCACTGTTGGTGGGAATGCAAATTGGTAAAATCACTATGGAAGACAGTTTGGCGTTAGCTCAGAAATCTGAATATAGACCTACCACATGACCCAGCCATTCCCCTCCTGGAAATTCCCCCAAGGGAAATTAAACTGGCAAATAAGAGAACTATTTGCACTATGGCGGAATGAGAATGCCATGCCAAGATGGCTGCTGGCAAGAGAGTGTCAGTTACTCAGGAATGGCTTCGAAACCACATGAAAACAGAGCCTGCCTGGCAACAGGCTGTGATTGGATGGCTTCAGAAACTGCCTGGCAACAGGCTGTGATTGGTTAGGGCATAGACTGCCGCCCCTTGACCAGATTGACTGCCTTGGCTATTTAAGCTGCTGTACCAACTGAAATAAACGAGTCTGTGGGCTGCTTGCCTCTAGCCTGCTTTCACCTGACTCCCGGAGACTGTGGGGTGACTCCGTACCTCTTGCCCCCACCAATGCTCCTCCTCTCAGAACAAATCAATCTCAATATCTGGCGCGCCAACGTGACTAAGAGAGAGACAGTGTGTTGGACTCAGCAAGGTCCCTCCTTGATTTCTGCAAGTAGGCCCCTTGGTGTTTTGTTTGCTGTTCAGTTCTGTGAGGGTGAGCACAGAACCCCCTCCTATGCCCCTTTCCTTGTCCTTGCCCTCAGCCGAAGTGACCCCAGGTTAGGCACACACCGCCTAGAAGTGTAACGCTGCTTCTCAGCTCCTCTTTTTACTTTCAGTTTGCCCAGCAAATTCACATAAGGGACTTATCATCCCAGAATTTGGAACCAAGTCATCTTCCTTCACTGAGAGAGGTTACGCTCTGGAGACACTGTGTGGGCATACAGCCTTGACCTAGCAAATCAAGAAGTCCCCCACTAAGCACAGGACATATGCACAGTCTGACACACCACTGTCTGTCCATCTAATGTAGGGAACCCTTGCATAATGCCATCAGCCGCTGAGGTGCTAGGAATTTGTTTTGTTATGGCAGCAGTGCTATGTGTGTCTTTCCTTTGGCTAGAGTTGGCATAGCGTGCTGCTCTTAAACACTCAAACATGGGAAAGATACCCCCCTCTCAGAAGCACACACATAGTACCAAACACAATGAATCTGTGAGTGGTAAGAGCCTGTCACTCCAGGCCTCTGCCTCACAGGCAACAGTTGATGACTTAGAGAGAGCTCCCGACAGTGAAAATGACATGACAGCAGACAACTAGCAATGCCTAGTCAGCCACCCCCCAAATTCTCGTGGAATGAACTTAGATGACCTTCAGGCAATAACCCATATGAGGTCGTCCCATCTGCACCTAGAGAGGATCCCCACATTTGTGGCAGTCCCTGGGCGCCCTAGGCTCTCAGGGCAGCCGCTAGACCCCATCCCACCCGTATGTTTGTTGTTAATCTCAAAGTGGGCGCAAAATTCAGGCAGTGGATTCCAACGCCTATAAAAAGGCTTCTGCTAACCAAGGGCCAAGGATATGCTTGTGTCTTTCCAGAGAATGCGGGACAGCCCATTTGGGTACCTGCCAGAAACATCAAGACTGCAACTGACAGTCAACCAGAACCAGCTGAACAAGACTGAGAGTCTGCCTTGTTAGCAGACGAACCTGCCCTATCATCCTACCCTGAGGAACTGCCCATAGCCACATCTGCTACTGTTTTATACCCCACTAGCTCTGGTCAGCCACTCAAACGGCCCACAGCCTGTGTGCGGTCATGCCATTCCTGATTACCATTGTTCCTCATTCCTACCCCTATCTGAGCAAGCACTCCTGTGGTCTCCTGTTTTGAGCGCTGGTTAGTCAACTACGGGTAAGATCCCTGGTGGGACAACCTAAGACAGGCACAGCTATGTATGGAGACCACATAGAAATGGGGTCAACAATGGTATGGCCAAGAATCATGCCTCCCATTGCTCAAAAATAAACGAAAAGGGGGAAATGTGGTGGAATGAGAAGGCCATGCCAAGATGGCTGCTGGCAAGGGAGTGTCAGTTACTCAGGAATGGCTTCGAAACCACATGAAAACAGAGCCTGCCTGGCAACAGGCTGTGATTGGATGGCTTCAGAAACTGCCTGGCAACAGGCTGTGATTGGTTAGGGCATAGACTGCCGCCCCTTGACCAGATTGGCTGCCTTGGCTATTTAAGCTGCTATACCAACTGAAATAAACGAGTCTGTGGGCTGCTTGCCTCTAGCCTGCTTTCACCTGACTCCCGGAGTCTGTGGGGTGACTCCGTACCTCTTGCTCCCACCACGCTCCTCCTCTCAGAATGAATCCACAGCAACATTGCACCTCAATGTTTATTGCAGCTCAGTTCACAATAGCTAAGACATGGAATCAACCTAAATGCCCATCAATGGAAGACTGAATAAAGGAATTTTAGGGTATGTTCTCTATGGAATACTACACAGTGGTAAAAAAAAAAAAAAAAAAAACCTGAAACCCGTTCATTTGCAACAAAATGGATGAATCTGGAAAACATCATACTTAGTGCAATAAGCCAGTCTCAAAGGGACAAATATCATATGTCCTCCTTGATCTGTGACAAGTAACAGAGCACCTAAGAGGAAACCTGTAGAAGTGAAATTGACATTATGAGAAGCAATGACTTAAATAGCCTTTGTCTTGACTGTTGAGGAACAGTTTATTATCTTATTTTTTTTTACTATTTTCTTTTTTCTACTTAATACCATTGGTTGAATTATTAATTAACACAGAATTATTCACAGGTGTTTAAATCCAATTGAAACTAGATCTCAGTAAAAAATAAGAGTGGGAATAAAAGAGGGACTCAAAAGGCTTCTTGGCAGCTCATGACAAGAGCCTTGGTGCTCACTGACATCATAAATAAGAGTGTCAATTGTTAACTCAACAACAGGAGTCACTGTACACATGCTCCCCATGTAGGACCTCTGTCCTTAATGAGTTGTACTTTAAGAATTAACAGTAACACTAGTCTTCAAACAGTACTTTATACTTTGTGTGTATGTGTGCAAACTGTGGAAATCTTTAGTTAGTATAGAGTTGGTTTTCTGTATATAAAGTTACTAAAAAATTAATCTTAATGAAGAATGGGATGGGAGAGAGAGTAGGAGCTGGGATGGGAGTGGGGGTGGGTGGTCCTGTATGGGGGAAAGAACCATTACATTTCTAAAGCTGTATCTATGAAACTTGTATTCATTAAATAAAAGTTTTCTAAAAAATAAAAGAAGAAATGTTAAGGGAACTAAAGGGAGACATAGACTCTAATACAATATTAAAAAGGGGAACTTCAACACTCCACTTTCAGCAATGGACAGATTAACCAGTCAGAAAATCAGCAAAGAAACAGAGTAAATCAACACTACAAACCAAATGGATATCTACAGAACTTTTCATCCTGTGGTTGCAGAATACACATTCTTCTGAGCAGTGCATGGAACTTTCTCTAGGATTGACCACATACTAGGCCATAAAACAAGTCTCAGCAAATTCAAAAACATCAAAATCATACCATGCATCTTCTCTGACTACAATGGAAAGAAGCTGGAAATCAACAACTCAATAATATGTAGAACATATGCAAACACATGGAGACTGAGCAACTTGCTCCTGAATGGACAGTGTGTCATTGATGAAATCAAAAGAGAAATCAAAAAAATTCTGGAAATAAATGGAGATCACAATACAACATAAAACTTATCAGATACAGCAAAAGCAGTGTTAAAAGTTTATAGCAATTGATGCCCACATCAAGAAATTGGGAAGGCACCAAATAAATTAACTATCAACACATCTCAAAGACTTAGAAAAACAACCAGAAAACTAAACCCAAAACTGGTAGGAGAAAGGAAATAATTAAAATTAGAGAATAAACAAAATTAAAACCAAAAAAATTTTTCAAAGATCAGCAAAATGAAAAGCTAGTTTTTAAAAAATAAACTAATTTGACACACCACTGGCACAACTAACAAAAAAAAAAAAAAGAGGGAGAAGACCCAAGTCAATAAAATTTTATATGAAAAAGATAACAGAAATAAAAAGAATCATCAGAAGTTACTACATACAGCTGTATTCCAACAAATCCGCAAACCCTAGAAAAAATGGACAGATTCCTCGACACATACAGCCTACTTAAATTGAGCCATGAAGACACAGAAAACCTAAACAAACCCATAACCAAGACAGAAATAGAATCAGTAATAAAGACTCTCTCAACAAAGAAAAGCCCAAGACTGGATGGCCTCGCCGAATTCTTCAACATTTAAAGGAGAATTAACTCCACTTCTCAAATTATTCAGAACAACTGAAAGGGAGGCAACCCTTCCTAATTGTTTCTATGAAGCCTGCATCTGCATCACCTTAATTCCTAAACCTGAAAAAAGATAAAACAGAGAAAGAGAACTACAGACCAATTTCCCTAATGAACATAGATGCAAAAACCCTCAACAAAATACTAGCCAATTGAATCCAACAACACATCAGAAAGATCATTCACCAGGACCAGGTGGGATTTATCCCGGGTATGCAGGGATGGTTCAATATTAGCAAATCAATCAATGTGATACATAACATTAACACACTGAAAAATAAAAACCATATGATTATCTCAATAGATGCAGAGAAAGCATTTGATAAAATGAAACACCCTTTCATGATTAAAACTCTAAGTAAATTGGGTATGGAAGGAACATTCCTCAACACAATCAAGGTAACTTATGACGGACCCATGGCCAGGTCCTATTGAATGGGGAAAAGTTGGACGCATTCCCACTGAGACCTGGAACCATACAAGACGCCCACTACTGCTATTCAATATAGTCCTGGAAGTTTTAGTCAGAGCCATCAGGCGAGAAATAGAAATCAAAAGAACACAAGTTGGGAATGAGGAAGTCAAAATATCCCTATTTGCAGGTGACATGATTTTATACACAGGGATCCAAAAGACTCCATCAAGAGACTATCAGAACTCATAAAAGAGTTTGATAAAGTGGTAGGATATAATCAATAGCCATTGTACGCACAGACAATGCCATGGCTGAGAAATAACTTCTAAGATTGATCCCATTCGCTATAGCTACAAAAAATACCTTTTCATAAAGTTAACCTAGGACATCTATGATCTCTACGATGAGAATTACAAAACATTAAAGAAAGAAATAGAAGATACAAAAAAATGGAGAGAGAGAGAGAGAGATCTTCCATCAATGATTTACTCCCCAAATGGCTGTAATGGCCAGAGCTGGGCCAGGCAGAAACCAGGAACCAGGAGCTTCATTTGGGTCTCCCACTTGGGTGCAGGGGCCCAAGTACATGGGCCATCTTCGACTGCTTTTCCAGGTGCATTAGCAGAGAACTAGATCAGAAGTGGAAAAGCCAGGACTCAAACCAGTGCCCATATGGGATGCCAGTGCTTCAGACAGTGGCTTAACCCACTGCACCATAGCATGGGCTCTTTTTATAATTGTTAAGACTTATTTTATGGGATATTTTATATATCTTGAGAATTTCCCATATGTACTTGAAAATGTATATTCTACTATTGTTTACTGATGTGTTATGTCTTTTAGGTCTGCTTGGTTTATAGAATAGCTCTTCTATTTCTTTGCTAAGTTTTTTTAATTCAAAATAGAATATTAATCCCCAAGATATTATTGCTGAATTGTCTATTCTTTTGGTTCTGCCAGTTTTTGCTTCATGTATTTTTATATGCTGTTTCTGAGTGCATTTTTTTACGATTTATTTTATTTATTTGAAAGAGTTACAGAGAGAGGTAGAGACAAAGAGGTCTTCCATCACCTGGTTCACTCTCCACATGGTCACAACAGCTGGAGCTGTGCTGAACTGAAGCCAGGATCCAGGAGCTTCTTCTGGATCTCCCACACGGGTGCAGGGGCCCAAGGCCTTGGGCCATTTTCTACTGCTTTCCCAGGTCATAGCAGAGATATGGATCAAAAGAGGAGCAGCTCGGACTAGAACTGGTGTCCATATGGGATGCCTGTGCGTCAGGCCAGGGTGTTAACCTGCTGTGCCACAGTGCCAGCCCCAAGTGCATGTATGTTTTAATTATCTTTAATTGATGGACTCTTTGAGCATTATAAAATGTCCTTCTATCTACTAAGGAGTTTAGCTTATGTCTATTTTGTTTGATATTAGTATAGCTATTCCAGCCCTCTTTTGGTTACTGTTGCTTTGTTATATATTTTCCCTATCTCTTTGCCTTCAATCTATTTGTATCTTTTTTAAAAGATTTTGTTTATTTGAGAGGTAGAGTTACAGAAAGAGGGACAGACAGACAGAAAGGTCTTCCATCCACTGATTCACTGCCCAAATGGCTGCAATGGGCAGAGCTGAGCCACTCTGAAGCCAGGAGCCATGGAGCTTCCTCAAGGTCTCCCATGAGGGTTCAGGGGCTCAAGCACTTGGGTCATCTTCTACTGCTTTCCCAGGAGCAGCTGCGACATGAATTGGTGCCCATACGGGAAGCTGGCACTGCAGGTGGTGGCTTTACCAAAAATGTGCCATGCTACAATCGGTGCAGACAGATGGACTATTCAGATGAATTGGAAGCTATCATAGAAGAAGATGATGGTGATGAAGGATGGGTAGACACATATCACAACACAGGTATTACAGGAGAAACTGAGGCAGTTACGGAAATTACACTGGAAAGCAAGGGCAGTATAAAACTCCAGGACTGTTCAGCTCTATGTGAAGAGGAAGAGGGGGAAGATAAGGGGAAGCTGCTGATAGGGAGGAATATGAAGAGAGTGAGTTGTTGGAAACAGATGAGGCCACTCTAGACACAAGAAAACTCGTAGAAGCTTGTAAAGCCAAAGCTGATGCTGGAGGTGAAGATGCTATTTTGCAAACCAGAACTTATGACCTTTACATCACTTGTGATAAATATTATCAGACACCCCGGCTATGGCTGTTTGGCTATGATGAGCAATGGCAGCCTTTAACAGTTGAACACATGTATTAAGATGTTAGTCAAGATCATGTGAAGAAAACAGTGACTATTGAAAAATCACCCTCATCTCCACCACCTCCTATGTGTTCAGTTCATCCATGCAGGCATGCTGAGGTGATGAAGAAAATCATTGAGACTGTTGCAGAAGGAGGGGCAGAACTTGGTGTTCATATGTATTTTCTAATTTTTCTGAAATTTGTACAAGCTGTCATTCCAACAATAGAATATGACTACACAAGACACTTCACCACATAATGTAGAGAGATAGAATTTATCCTAATTGATTGATTTTAAAGGGATTAACCCATAGATGTGACAATCGACCATATTCACCAATACGTACAATTTCTCTAATAAATGGACTTATATGTTTATGTATTAAATTAAAAAAGTTCCACTAAAAAAAAAAAACTTATGCCACAGTGCCGGCCTCCACCAACTTGCTTTCTAATTGAGAGTTTAATTCATTTACATTTAATGTAATTACTATGAGAGGATTATTGTGTCATTTTGCTATTATCTTACCTTTCCCCCCTCAATTCCTCCATTAATGCCTTCTTTAGTGTTAGATAGTTCATCATGTCATTTATATTCTTATGGTTTTATTAAAATTTATTGATTTCTATGAAAGACAGAGTCACAGAGAGGGGACAGAGATCTTTAATCCCCTGGCTCACTCCCCAAATGGCCACAAAGACTAGGGCTGGGCCAGGCCAAAGCCAGGAGTTTATCTGAGTCTCCCACATGGGTACACAAACCCAAGCACTTGGGCCATCTTCCACTGCTTACCCTAGCGCATTAGCAGGGAGCTGGATTGGGAGTGGGGTACCTGGGACTTGAACTGGTGCCGATATGGGAAGCTGGCATAGTAAGTGGTGGCTTAACTCATTGTGCCACAACACCAGTCCCTTTCTTGTAATTTATTATATACTTTTCGAGATCAGGTACATTCAGGGTGGTATGGCCATAGACAATATTATATACTTTTGAGTTGCTGGTTGCACCAGTGATTACCATCAACATAATTGATAAAAATCTAGTTTGGATTAGTACTAATTTCAACAGTATATGAAAATTGCTTCTCTATTGCTTCATTTCCCTTCCCCATTCCCTTCTGATATTATCAAAAACAATTTTCATACATTGCCCATCAATTTAGATTTCTAACTATTGTATTATATGATTGTCTTTTAAATCAGATGGGGGAGGAGCTACAAAAATATATTTATACTGTCTTTTTCATTACTATGTAGTTACCTAAAGCATTTTCTTTCTTCATGAAAATTCAAGTTAGTTTAGTGTTATTTACTTTCAGCCCAAAAGACTCCCTTTAGTTTTTGTCTTATAGGTAGCAACTAACTCTCTTGGTTTTTGTTTATCTGAGAATATCTTAAGTTCCCCTTCAATCCTGAAAGATGGTTTTGCTGGAAATGGAATTCTTGGTTGACAACTTTTTTTTGTTTTGGCACTTTGAGTATCATCCTGTTACCTTCTAATATGCATTATTTCTGAGGATAAGTCATTTTTTAATTTATTGAGGATTCCTTGCACATATGAGCTGCTTCTCTCTGCTTCTGAACTTTTTGTTTTTATAACAGTTTGATTATGATGTGTCTAAGTCTGGATCTTCTTGAGTTTATGCTACTTGGAGTTCACTGGGTGTCAATGTGTAGATTACGGTTTTTCATCAAATTTGTGGCTCACTTGGTTAATCCTCCACTGTGGCACCGGCATCCCATATGGGCACCAGGTTCTAGTCCTGGTTGCTCTTCTTCCAGTCCAGCTCTCTGCTGTGGCACAGGAGAGAAGTGGAGGATGGCCCAAGTGCTTGGGCCCCTGCACCCACATGGGAGACCAGGAGGAAGCACCTGGCACCTGGCTTTGGATCGGCGCAGTGCGCTGGCTGTTGCAACCATTTGGGGAGTGAACCAACAGAAGGAAGACCTGTCTCTCTCTCTGTCCATAACTGTACCTATCAAATAAAAAAAATTTGGCAAGCTTTAGACATTGTTTCTTCAATTATCCTTTCTTCTCTTTTCTCCTCTTCTAAGACTTCCATTAAGTGTAGGTTAGTACAGCTAATGGTGTGCCATAGGTCTCTGGGGCTCTGTTAATATTTATTTATTTATTTTTTTGTTCTACAGACCAGGTAAGTTGATTAAACACCTATATATCTTGTCTCTGCCAAGGTGCTATGTGTGTTCTCTGGATCCAACATCCAAACAGTTTGAAACCATGCACAGGTTTTACTTCCTGTTTTCACAGAACCTCTGTGTCAGGTAATATTGAGTGGTTAGTTTCCTCTCAGGAGTTGCCTTCTAATTTCGCAGAAATATGCTGGAGATTTTCAAAATTCCTATGGATATCTCATTGTTTAGTGTTTATTTTTAGGTTTTTGTTGGTCTACTGTTTGTTATCCATTGTCTCAGCCACTCATGATATTAAAACATTTGACAAACACTCCTGGTGAGGAAACCTTTAGATTGAGCTAGTTCCCATGAGGCCCAATAAAGAGAAGCCTTGTCAGGGTCTATCAAGGAACCACTAAACACATCAGATAATTATTAGTCTTTGGGAATGAGTCTTTGAAAGCGCTCCAGTCCGTGGGCAGGTGTTTGGCTTGGCCCATTGGAACACCTGCATCCTATAATGGAATGCTTGGGTTTGTTAACTCTGCTTTGCATTCCAGCTTCCTGCTAATGCAGATCCAGGGAGGCAGCAGTGTTGGCTTAAATAGTTGGGTCCCTGCCACCCACACAGGAGACCTAGACTGAGTTCCTGGCTCTGATTTTTGCCTAGATTAACCCAGCTGTTTTGGCATCTGGGAAGTCAACCAGTGGATGGAAGCACTCTCTTTCTCTCAAATAATTAAATAAATGAATAGCTCTAGGTGTGTGTGCATCCTCAGCTACCTACTGGGAATGTTACTTTTTTTTTTTTTTAGATTTATTTATTTATTTGAAAGTCAGAGTTACACAGAAAGGAGAAGCAGAGCGAGAGAGAGACAGGTCTTCCATCTACTGGTTCACTCCTCTATTGGCCGCAATGGCCAGAGCTGTGCTGATCTGAAGCCAGGAGCTTCTTCTGGGTCTCCTATGCCGGTGCAGGGGCCCGAGGACTTAGGCCATCTTCCACTGCTTTCCCAGGCCACAGCAGAGAGCTGGATAGGAAGTGGAGCAGCTGGAACTTGAACTGGTGGCCATATCAGATGCCGGCACTGCAAGCTGTGGCTTCACCCGCTACGCTGCAGCGCCGGCCCCAGGAATGTTACTTTTCAAGGCTACCACGGAGCTAGAGTGGGAGACAGGACTAAGGTAAGTTAAAATTCTACAAACACCGCCATACTTATTGAGATTCAGCTGTTTTTCTTGATTCAATGCTAGATGGGTGGATGCAAGCCTTTGGTTAATTTCCAGAGCTCTGAGAAAGTTTATTCTGACATTTTTGGACAGTTTTTCCATTGTTTTTATGGAAGGGAAGACTTTCTGGAGTTCTTAATCCACTATATTCACTGATAATATCCTTCCTGTCTTTGAAAAAAGTTATTTTATAGCAAAATAGTATTGAAAATAAAATTTATATTTGAAAAACAGAGCAATTTCCCATTTATTTACTATCATCCTCTGTTTAAAAATAGGTTATTTTATACAACACAGTATTAAAATATAACTATTTGAAAAGCAATCTCTTTAAGTGAAAAGCTGATTTTTAGTTTCATTTGAATTCTTGAGACACGTCTCACGTGCTAGCTCGCTCCCCACAGACCTGCCACAGCCGGGCCCACGGGATCAGGATCAGCCGCGGCACAGCCCGACGCCCCCGGACCCCCAGGCGCGTCCCCGCCGCGGCGCAGCCCGACGCCCCCAGGCGCGCCCGGAGCTCAAGGCCGGAGGGAAGGCGCACGGCCAAGTCCGACAGGAAAGCGCCCGGCCCTGCCCGCGGTCGTGCCCGCTCCTGCCCTCGGCGTTCCCAGCAGCGCCCACGGCCGGCGGCGACCCCGCGGCTTCCCCACCCGAGCGCGTGTCCACGCGCCTTCTCACACACATGGAAGTCCTTCCGGGTCAAGACCAGCCGCACCTCGGCCGCCACAGCGCCGCCGCCCCTTCCCACCGGACCCCCGCTGACTGACTGCGCCCCGAAAGTCGACGGCGGGGTCAGAGGTCAGGGCGGGTGACGTTTAACCAGCTCCTCCCCAGCGCCCAACAACTCACGGCTGTCAGCGAGCGACTGTCGTCCGCTCCGAGGGGCCGAGGGCGAAGGTCCGGCCAGGCCCGGGGTCGGGGGTCGGGGGCGGGTCCGCGGCCGTCGTCGTCGGCTTCCGGCGGCCGTGGAGGCACGTGGCTGCTGCGCGCTCGGCTCTCCGCCCGCCCGGAGGCGCCGCCTCTCCCGCCTCAGGCCCCGGCGCCGCCTCTCCCGCCGTCAGGCCTCGCTCCCGGCCTCTCCCTCGCTCCCGGCCTCGCCCTCTTCCGGCCTCCCTCTCCCGCCCTCCCTCTCCCGCCAGGCCTCTCCCTCTCTCTGGCCCCGGCCTCCCTCTCTCCCAGCCTTTCCCGCCCCCGGCCTCCCTCTCCCGCCCCCCCGCCTCTCCCTCCCGCCCTCCCTCTCCCTCTCGGCCTCCCTCCCTCTCCCTCCCTCCCTCTCTCTCCCTCCCGCCCTCCCTCTCTCCCTCCCCCTCTCTCCCTCCCCCTCCCTCTCTCCCTCCCTCTCTCCCTCCCAGCCTCTCCCTCCCCCTCTCTCCCTCCCCCCCTCTCTCTCCCTCTCTCCCTCCCTCCCAGCCTCCCCCGCCCGGCCTCTCCCTCTCTCCCGCCCCGGGACGCCCCGTCCTCTCCCTCCCTCCCTCTCTCCCTCCCAGCCTCCCCCGCCCGGCCTCGCCCCCTCCCGCCCCGGGACGCCCCGTCCTCCCCCTCTCTCCCTCCCTCCTTCCCTCTCCCTCCCTCTCTCCCTCCCCCTCTCTCCCTCCCTCTCTCCCTCCCAGCCTCTCCCTCCCGGCCTCCCTCTCCCTCTCTCCCTCCCTCCCTCTCTCTCCCGCTCTCCCTCCCTCCCTCCCGGCCGCCCTCCCAGCCTCCCCCGCCCGGCCTCGCCCTCTCCCGCCCCGGGACGCCCCGTCCTCCCCCTCTCTCCCTCCCTCCTTCCCTCTCCCTCTCTCCCTCCCTCTCCCTCTCCCTCCCGCCCGGCCTCGCCCTCTCCCGCCCCGGGACGCCCCGTCCTCCCCCTCTCTCCCTCCCTCCTTCCCTCTCCCTCTCTCCCTCCCTCTCCCTCTCCCTCCCGCCCGGCCTCGCCCCCTCCCGCCCTCCGAGCGCCGCCCGCGCCCAGCTGACGGCCCTGAGGCCGGGCGGCCGCAGCTGCGGGCCGGGGGCGTGGCGAGCCCCGCGGCTGCTGCTTTCCGCGGCCGGGCGCGGCTTTCGGTTTCGTTTCCCGCCGGCGTCTGCAGCCCGCGCGTCGACGGCTCGGCCATGGCGCAGGCCGCCGCGGTGGCCGAGGTGACCCAGGTGCTGTGCGCGGCCGGCGGCGCCCTGGAGCTGGCGGAGCTGCGGCGCCGCGTGCGGCGGGGCCTGGACGCCGACGGGCTGGAGCGGCTGCTGCGGGCGCCCGGGCGCTTCGCGGTGGTGGCGCGGGCCGGCGCGGACGGCGCGGCGGCGCCCGAGCGCGTGGCGCTGGCCGTGTCCCCGCTGCGCCTGTGCCGCGCGCACCAGGCCCCCGCCCCGGGCTGCGTGGGGCTCTGCGCGCAGCTGCACCTGTGCCGGTTCCTGATGTACGGCTCCTGCAAGTTCGCCAGGGCCGGGTAAGGCGCCGGTCCCAGCCCGTGCCCGGGCCGGGGGCTCCCGAGGGCAGGTGGCTTCGTGGAGCCGGTGGGACGCCCCGGGCGGCACCGTGGCGGTGCGGGTGGGGAGAGCGGCGGCCTCGCCCAGGCTCCGGAGCTAGCGCTGGGGGCCCCTCCCGTCGCCCCTAGGGTCCTCCGGGACTCTGCCCACCAGCGGTAGCCCCTCCTGCGCGGCCCCCTGAGAACCCCAGCCTCTGCTCAGCTGGTGGGCTTCGCGCCCCTGCCGCTCTGAGCGAGCACCTCCCTTAGTCGTCACCTACTTCCCGAGGCAGCCTCGCCCGTGGAATGCGAACCCAGAAGGGCGGAGGTCAGCTGCCCCTGCCCCGCCCCACCCCGGCCCTGAGCACCCTGCCTCGCAGGTGGGCGGTGAGATGCGTGGACTGGATGCTGAGACCTGTTAAGGACTCTCGGCTTCATCCCGAATGCCAGGAGAGAGCAGACCACGTTTCCTTCTAGGAAAGGTAGCTGCGTGGATGCTGACTTGGGCGATGCCGTGAGGACCCACGTGGACGCTGGTCCACTTACTTGGAGAATTTTTCCATCGCTCCTTTCCTGCCTCCGGTTTCCTCTTTTCCCCTCACCTTTCTAGCTATCTCAGTAGACAATTTCTTGGTCACAGCAAGTCCTGGAGTCAGCACTGGGGTATAAGCCTTGATCCACGTTGGCCTGCAGGGATCCAGGCTGACTGACCTCAGCTCTGCCTCCTCAACACAGGGCTCTTGACCGTTTTGGGGTGCCAGGTTCCAGGGGGCAGATGGAGAAGATGGACATCAGAGGATCTTGCAGGAGGTTGTTGTGGGCCAGGTCCACAAGTGGTGAAATTCCTTCGGCCTCTGTGCCATTAGCCAGGAGCTGTCTGATGACCCCTCAGTGTATGGCAGCTTCCAGAAATAAATACCTAGATGGGAATTTTCCAAGGGAAATGCCTTGTATGTGAGGAATTTGAGAGAGCTGGGGAATTGGCAGTAGTGTGGTAAGAGCATAAAGGAGAAGTGACGAATCTAGGGTTTCTGCTGCTGCTCTCACAGTGTCGTTGATGGACACAGCAAGAGCATTTTAAGGCCAGCGCCGCGGCTCACTAGGCTAATCCTCCGCCTGCGGCGCCGGCACCCCAAGTTCTAGTCCTGGTCAGGGCGCCGGATTCTGTCCCGGTTGCTCCTCTTCCAGTCCAGCCCTCTGCTGTGGCCCGGGAGTGCAGTGGAGGATGGCCCAAGTGCTTGGGCCCTGCACCCGCATGGGACACCAGGAGAAGCACCTGGCTCCTGGCTTCCGATCGGCGCAGTGTGCCGGCTGTAGCGGCCATTTGGGGCGTGAACCAACAGAAGGAAGACCTTTCTCTTTGTCTCTCTCACTGTCTAACTTTGCCTGTCAGAAAAAAAAAAAAAGCATTTTAAGTCTGGGGATTGGGAGGAAGCCTGGGCCCTGAAGTGCTAGTCTGGGAGACACCAGGCCTGAGTGGCTCGAAACTGAGGCAGTGTGAGGCCTCCAGGAGGGCCATGACTGGAACCCTGGGCCAATTTAACCTGCACCTCAGGGGAGGGAGGAGCAGCCTGCAGGGATGAGGCACCTCAGGGGAGGGAGGAGCAGCCTGCAGGGATGAGGCACCTCAGGGAGGAGGAGCAGCCTGCAGAAATGAGGCACCTCAGGGAGGAGGAGCAGCCTGCAGGGGTGAGGCACCTCAGGGAGGGAGGAGCAGCCTGCCCGGGTGAGGCACCTCAGGGAGGAGGAGCAGCAGCCCAGGAGGAAGTCTCACAAGATAGATCCCCTGATGGGGCTTTTTATTGTTCACAGTTGATAAAACAAAGATGGCTGCCCTATTCCTATGTTAGTTTCTGAAATTTGGGGTCAGTTTTTACTTGTCTTGGAAATCTGGAGTTTAATATTTATTGGCCTAGATGACTTGAGTCAGGTTTATTTAGAGAGAGGTCTTCCATCCACAGGTTCACTCCCCTAATGGCTGCAATGACCAGGGCTGGGCCAGGCTGAAGCCAGGAGACAGGAACTCCATCTGGGTGTAAGGGAACCAAACTTGGCCCATCTTCCACTGCCTTCCCCAGCGAATTAATAGGGAGCTGGGTCAGAAATGGAGCAGTCAGGACTGAAACCAGCTCCCACATGTGACACTGGCACCACAGGTGGCGGTCTAACCTGCTGCTGCAGCCGTCATTCTGTGACCGCTGAGCGAGAGGGAGGCTGCAGCTAGCTGTGCTTTCTGTTCTTGTGACTCTGCTGCTGCTCCTGAACGTCAGGGTCAGCTCTGTCAGGAACAGGCTGGGAGAGCTGGGAAGGTGTCTCAGGCCGCGGACTCCCAGACCTGTGTGGGAACTCAGTCGTGAGACCAGCTCACTTTGTTCTAACCTGGGCTTTGCCCTTTGCTAGCTGGTAACCTTGGGCAAGTGGTTTTACATAGGAGCTTTAATTTCCTTAGCTGTGAAATAGGGATAAAAGGACTCACTTCATGGGCCCCTTGAGGACTAAACGAGTTCATTCATAAAATACTTGGGAAGTGAATGAGTCCTTTTTAAAAAGGGCAGGCATTCGATCCAGTGATGAAGATGCCTCTTAGGACACCTGCATCCCAGTTGGGGAGTGCCTGCATTCAAGTTCCAGCTGCATTTCTGAGTCCAGATTCCTGCTAATGCACACCCTGGCCCAAGGACTTTGGTCTCTGCCACCATAGACCTAGAGGGATTCTGGACTTCTGGCTACAAGCCTGGCCTGGCCCAAGCAGATGCAGGCTTTGGGGGAGTGAACCAGTTGATGGAAGATCTCTAGAGCTCTCTAATAAGTGAATAGTAAACGTTTTAGGCATTCTGTGGTTTGTGGTGAATGCTCACTACATTTTAGTGGCCCTCCTCATTCTCATCAGCCATCATCATTATGATTGCCAGTTATATTTAGCTCTGGCAGCACCAACTGATTTGCTCTTCTGATGTTCTTCATTTTCCTCCTTGCGTGGCTGCTTCTCACCCTTCAAGTATTCAGCGCAGGCTTTACCCCTCTCAGCGTGCTGCCTTGGTTCCTTCCTCAGCTGCCACCCCAGGCCAGACAGGGTCAGGCACCCCTTCTCTGTGCTGATACATTCTGAACACAGCTGGCCTTGCACTTTCCATTCCAGAGCTGTGTCATCTCTGGGCCTGTCACCTCCACTGGATGAAAGTAAGGGAGCCAAGTATGACTCCAAGGTTTTCAGTCTGTGCAGTCAAAGAGGGAAGTTGCCTTTTACTGAAATGGAAAATCACAAAGGGAAGCAAGTACTAGTTTGGGGAGTTTAGATCTGGGGTTTGGTGTTCTGGACATAGCATATGTATGTGGCAGTGTCTGAGTTGAGCAAATGCTATCTGCCTAACTCTTCTGGTTCCTGGTGACCCAGGCAGTTATTTGAAGGTTTGTTCTTTGGTTCTTCAGGGTCAGGTGCCAGTGCTTGGCTCACAGCTAGTGCTCACCAGATGCTTGTGGATCCAAAGACTGGAGGGGAGGAGTAGAAAAAGGGCTGAGCTATGTGATGTACCCTGCTTATTTATTCGGCTCATTTTTAAGTGCTTACCTAGTGACTGGTATACTTTGGCTCTTTGCATGACAGCCCTGTCATTGTCATCAAATGCCTGCTGAGAGGTGCTGTTCTGGGCCCATGACCTTGCATAGTCCCGTCTCTTCCTTGGTAAATAAGCATTAGGTATTTTTCATCTTGTAAACTTGCTGGTTTTTCCAGAATCAGGAAGTATTTCTGAAAAATTGTCAGTGAAGATAGATTTTTACCAGTTGTATCATTTTGCCAAGCTGCCATGACGAAGTACCATAGACTAGGGAGCTTTAACCTAGAAATTTATTTTCTTACAATCCTGGAGACTGTAAATCCCGGATCAGGGTGTCAGCAGATTTGGTTTCTTCTGAGGCCTCTCTCTTTGGCTTGTGAATGGCTTACATAGATTTCCGTGTGTGTGTGTGTGTCCATGTGTGTCCGCCTGCCCTGATCTCTCATAAGGACACCAGCTGGACTGGACTGAGGCCTACCCTAATGAACTCATTTTAACTTAAATATCTCTTTTAAGACCCTATGTGTTAGTCCATTTTTCATTACCTTTCAAAATACCTGGGGTGGGCTACTTATGAAGAAAAGAGGGTTGTTAGGCTCAAAGTTCTGGAGGTTAAAGGGCATGGCACCTGTGTCAGCTCTGGTAAGGTCTCTCTGTATCACATTGTGACAGATAGCCATGACAGAATCACATACAGGAGTGAGTAGTCACATCACCAAACAGGCAGACAGACAGGATCAGACTCAGGCTTTTGGTAATAGTCTTCTGGAGAGAACTAAGCAAGGTCCCACAGGAAGTAGCTTGATGCGTTTTGAGGGCATGGCCTCAACTCATCTAAGGACCTTCTGCTGGGCCCTACCTTCTACAGGTTTCACATCACCCCAATAACCCCTGGGGACCAAGCTCCTGATTATGGAACCCGGGGGAACAAACCACATCCGGGCCACGGCACCCTGCTTCCAGTACATCCCGAAGTTCTGGGAAGTAGGACTCCAGCAGGGCAATTTTGAGGAGATGCAATGCAGCCTGTGACACCATCTCTGCTTCTTTGCAGGAAGAACTGTAGAAACAGTCACAGCTTGACGACTGATCACAACCTGAGTGTGCTGAGAACTCATGGTGTTGACCACCTCAGTTACACCGAGCTGTGCCAACTCTTGTTTCAGAACGATCCATCGCTTTTGCCAGAAGTGAGTGCCAGCGGGGACAGGGAGCTTCTGTATAAGTCACAGAAGAACGGTAACATGGTTGGAAGACAGGGAAGTTTTATGCTTGAAGAGAAGCCAAGGACCCTATCCTGACCCAGAACCCGAAGACCTGGATTGAATTCCTGATTCTACTTTCTAGGCCTGTAACACCAGACTGACTTGGCGCTCCTTAAAACCTCCTTTCCTTCCCTGTCATTTGGGCTGAGACCTCCTTTCCTGGGTTTCTGTGAGGTTGAGGGAACCTGTCTGGCCTGCACCTGCAGAAATGTGTTACTTACACAGAACTGAAGGGGATGAGAGACTCCAGGAAGTCTAACTCCTATTCAGCAGGGATTGAAACCACTTTGGTGGCCAGTACTGGGCCAGGTTGATCTGTGGAGAAGCCTTCCGGAGTGGCAGGCACGAGACTGCGTGTTCAGTCACACCCAGGGAAGTTTGAACTGTAGTTGATAGGAATCCGCAGATTGTGTTTGGATGTCTGCACTGGTCCTGGATTAGCTCAGCAGCCACCAATATGGGATCGATATGCAAGAGATTCACTGGGGTACAGAGTGGAAGGTGGGGAGAGTCTTTGGGCAGCAGCAAGGAGATCTAGCATTTGGCAGGGAAGGAAGGAAGTGGCCGATGGGAAGAGGTGCTGACTGCAGCATAGTTCCGGGAAGGTTCCACTGGGTCAGTAGGAGGTGTTTGTGCTGAAGCCGCTGTTGGAAGCCTGCTTCGGTAACTCTGCTCTGTCCTGGGCTGAGCCAGGCCTCCGTGTGAACAAGGTAGCAGCTCTGGAGGGCAGCAGCTGGGTCACGAGTGTTATCACAGTGCAAGTGACTGGTACATAATAGGTGTCAACTTTTTTCTTCAACCTTTTGGAAGTGCCTTAAATTCAGCTAGCTTTATGGGATATCCACTGCAGGTTAGGCTCCTGTGGTCAGGAGATAAAAGATCCCATGGTGCCTTTTCAGCAGGCACATTGAATAGTGAGGCAAGTCAGTGGGTGATTGGAACACTGCCTTTGAGATGCTCTGATAGCCTGTTCTTTGGTCTCTAGTGTGCACTTTGGGCCCTGGGCTTGGCACCCTAGGGTAGATGATGTCAGCTGTGAGAGCTAAAGGTTAGATGAGA
Source organism: Sylvilagus floridanus (assembly GCA_949820135.1). NCBI lineage: Eukaryota > Metazoa > Chordata > Mammalia > Lagomorpha > Leporidae > Sylvilagus > Sylvilagus floridanus. Next base: position 1,660,601 of record OX463236.1, on the reverse strand, counting down.
TGAGAGGAGGTGAAGAGAGGGAGATCTAGGAAGAGGAGCTGGTTCTCGGGCTGCCCCACAGAGGAGGGAGCCTGCACAGTCAGGGGACCTCATGTGGCTCAGCATGATCCGAATGTGCGGTGGGGTGGAGAGACAGAGGCTGCTTCATATAGGCTTTCTGTATATCAGGAAGGAATGAGAGTGTATGTATGTGTGTATGTGTGTGTGCAGGAGGCATTGAGTCTGGAGAGTGGGCATTAACAATTTAGAGCAGTCATCTTGTCAGTTGTATGAAAACTAAATCAGAAGCAGGTGGCAGTAAGTGACCCATTGCAAGTGTGTTGTGGCCTTTGCTTGGATGTGTAGACTGGCTGAGAACACACTGCCAGCAAATGGAAGTTGAGACCCTAGACGCCGACCCAGTGTGCCTTTACTGCCAGGGCTTCTGCTCTTGGGCTAGCTCCTTACTAGAGGGCCAGTTGGGGGCAGCCATATCAATCAGGCACCCATATCCTATAGGCTCCTTCATGTATTATGCATTTGATCTCAACAACAGCTCTGTGATGTTGATGACATTATTCCCATTTTACAGGTTAAAAAACTGAACTAGAGCTGATGTGTGGCTTGCCCCAAGGTCAGATAGCTCGTAAGTGGCTGAACTGAAGTCAAGTCCCAGCCCTCTGGCTTTTCCCTCAGGGTTTCACTTCCCAGAGTAGGTTTTTGCTGATCTAAGCCTGAGTTTTACAGCCTCTGTGGCCTTCCTGCATCTGTGAAATGGAATATCTGAGAGTTGGGTGGGTGGCTCCTTGGTGGTCTCTGGCCTGGTTCTCATCTCCAGGAATTAGGTGTGTGGAGGAGAGGGAACAAGTTCAAGTCCCAGGTGTGCCAGCTGCTGTTGGTAAACACAGCCTGCCGTTGAACGTCTCTGAGTCTCACTGCTCCCATGAGATGAGAGGCTAATCTTTGGCCTTACCTAATATGCTTGCAGCCCCAAGAGCCTCTTTGACTCTGAATTGTATAAAAGCAAGTTGGGAGGTTCGAAGGCCTGGGGTAGTGGAGAGTTGGCAAGTCCATCAAGGAAGAGTGTAAACAGGTCATTAAGATGCTGGCATCTGATTGACATTAAAATACCATTTCATGTGGCGGGCACGGCTGTGGTCACTTTGAAGTTCTTTAGGTTGCCCCAGTGGAGGGGCTCGTTCTGGGCAGTGAGCTCTCCACCTGGTTCCCATTTTAGCCAAGGCGTGTGCTGGCAGCTGTGGCTAGAGTGAGGGATGTTCTCATAGCTTTGGACTGTGTAGATGAAGTCACAGCCATGGCTTTGGGGTTCTGCCTCTTGTAGCCTGTGAGCTGGTCAGTGGGGAGATGGTGTCCTGTCAGGCCTTCCTGAGTGGTTATTTTTTTCCCTCTTTGTCAACAGATCTGTCTGCATTACAACAAAGGAGATGGACCCTATGGCTCTTGTACCTTTCAAAAGCAATGTGTCAAACTCCATGTCTGCCAGTATTTTTTACAGGGAGAATGCAGGTTTGGCACCCACTGTAAGAGATCTCATGTCTTCTCCAATGCTGAGAATCTGGAGAAATTGGAGAAGTTGGGCATGAGCTCGAGCCTGTTGAGTAGGCTGTCCTCCATCTACAGAAACGCCCTGGACATCAAGGATAAGAGCTCTTCCTCCAGCAGAGGGCCCCCTCCCACTGCAGGCCAGCAGGCAGCTCCTGGTAAGGCTGGGGAGGAGCTCCGGCCCCGGGCTGGAGGCAGGGATGACAGGCGGCTGCTGAACTGTGACTTGGGGCAAGTGTGGGCTTCTTTTAATAAAATGAACTTGGTTCTTTCCTAGCTAGGGAAGGATTGTGAAGGTGTTCTAGACAACTTAATTTGGTGGTGGGGAATGGATTCCAAATGGGCTTAATCTACACTGAAATTGGGGAATCAGCTGCAGCCCTGGGCACTCACCCTCCATCCCTACCCCTCAAGACAGCTTGCCTTTCAGTGAGGGACCCCGGAGTTAGGAGTGCCAGGCTGTGCAACTCGAAGGGTGCCCTTTGCATTGTAGCCTGGTGTGGTGTTTTTTTTTAACATTTTTTTTTTTTTGGTAGAAATAAATCTTTACTAATTTGAAAGGTAGAGTTACACAGAGAAAGGGAGAGACATATACAGAGAGACAGAAATAGAGATCTTTCATCTGCTTGTTCACTCCTCACATGGCTGCAATGGCCAGGGCTGGCCAAAACCAGGAGCCTGGAACTCCATCCGTGTCTCCTACATGGGTGGGAGTGACCTAAGCATTTGGGCCACCTTCTGCTGCCTTCCCAGGTGTATTAGCAGGGAGCTGGATCAAAAGTGGAGCAGCCAGCATTTGAACCCATGCTAATATGGGATGCTGGTGTCACAGGTTGGGGCTTAACCCACTGCACCTCAATGCTAGCCCCTGTTTTGATTTTTAAAAATGAGTGGGAAAAAAAAGCACATTTTAATTTTGAGTCTTGGCCATCTTCCTCACTTTGGTAAATGGAATTTTTCTGCCTTGTTCCATGCTTGTCTTAAGCACTACAGTGCCTGGTCTACTGGTCTATAGTGGGTACTCAGAGAAGTGAGTATACTAGGATACTGTGTTTATAAAATTTATTTCCATTTTAAATTTATGTTTGAGAGGCACAGAAAGAAATTCCTGTTTACTGGTGTATATCCAAATGCCTGAAACTGCTGGGGTTGGGCTGGGCTGAAGCTGGGAACTCGATCTACGTCTCACACATGGGTGTAGGAGACCCAGTCACTTGAGTGAGCATTGCTGCCTTCCAGGGTCCAAATAAGAGCAGTGAACTCAGACGCTCTGGTGGCTAGTGAGCATCTTAACTCCTAAACCCGACGCTTGCCCCTGGACTTACACCTACTTGAGAATCAGGGGCGAGGGGACTCCTGTCTGCTAGTTCACCCTTAAATGCCTGCCATGGCCCAAAGTGTGAAACGCATTCCAGCTCTCCCACATGGGTGGCAGGGACCCAGCGACTGACACCATCACCTGTTGCCTCCCAGAGTCTGTAGTAACAAGTAGCTGGTGGGGGTAGAGCTGGGACCCAGGGACTCCAGTATGGGAGGTGGGCAGGTTCTAAGAGCAGTTACTGCTGCCCTGGGCGAGAATGATATGACTTTCAGGGTCCCACAGGTAGGGTTTTGAGTTCCATCCCATGGTGTATCTGAGGGACTTAATTAAAAAAGGGATGGGGAGGAAGATGAATGGCAAAACAACAAGTGATTCTGAACGAAATTGCTATTGCTAATGAGTTTTATATGCTTGTTTAGGGATGAGTGAGTAGGGGTGAATGTAACAGGTAAAGACTCGTTGGAGTAGGACTAACGAAAGTAAACTGTGAAGGCACTTATAGGCCTTTTTAAATGAAGATCCTTGGAAAATTAAACTTTCATTTTGAGATGTAAGCTTTCCATTTATTGCCTTTTTCTTGGTTTTTTAACCAATTCTAAAAGTTCACTAACAAGTGTTTTTGACATAGAACCCTATCTAGTTTGTAAAAAGTAGCCCTCTGCTTACCCTCTCGTAGAAAACTGGGTGATAGAGTGGATAAAGAAGCCTGTCCCTGGTGAGCACCATGTAACCTTAGGTTTCTAGCTCCTCCCTGAGAAGGAGGGAGCCTTCCCCTGTGTCTGGGGTACTTTCCCCTGTAGCAGAACAGGGTTTTCTCAGCTAGCCTTCCCACTTGTGTCACATGCGGAGAGATGAATGGATCCTCTTCTCTCCTTAGTGCCTTGCACTACTGTAACCCCATATCAGAGGCTGCGCTGGAAGCTGACACGTCTTTGTGGTATCTCTTTGTAGAAAGAAGAAGCAGTTCAGGTCCTGTGTCCCCAAGCACTGCTAACCAGGAGGAGAGTGATCAGATCTGCTTGTATCATATCCGGAAAAGTTGTAGCTTTCAAGGTAAGTCGGCAGAGCCCCTTCATTCCACTTGCTTCTGGTTCCTGGAGCTCTACCCTGAGGCTCCCAAAGGATACCTCCAGAGTGCACTGGGGCCTGGCCCTCTAATATAACCAGTTCTGAAGTTACTCTGTTGGGGGAATTGAGGAAACTAGATGAGTTTCAGCCAGCATATCTGTTAGTTTAATGCTGCAATTGACCGTCAAGTGTTGACCTTTGGTCAGCTTACCATGAGGTCACAGGCCTACGTGAGACAGGGATGCTCAGTCTAGGGGATCAAAGGTGTCACCTCCAAAGGGTGAGGATAGACTTAGTGCCTTAGAAACTGGCAAAGACCTTACTGAGGAGGATATTTGTGTTGGCTCTTGGGGGTGAAGAATTGTGTAAATTGGAGGTTTCTTCTGTGTTGTCCAGTGAACCCTGCACTCCCTCTTTGATCGGAAGAAGCGGTCGTATTTATGTGTGTATCTGTGTTTTCATTCAGTTTTTGTTTTCTTCATAACTGCTGTCCTGGGCTTTGATAAAAGATCCTTGTAAAATTCAGTGACACCCCTTAAAAGAACCACTAAACTACTTGTTTCATTTTTTAGTCTTTAAAAATTATCCAAGCAGTTCGTGAATACTTGGATTTTGTAAAAGAGTCCAAAAACACAGACTAAAGCATGAAGTCCTTCGTCCTTCCACAAAGTAAACACTTGCTCTGTGGTTGTGGTGTTTCCTTTACATGTTTGTAATATGGAAGAATGTCGTAATGGATTCAACCTGCTTTCATTCGACACTACTTGGAGATGGTTTTGCCATGTCAATATATGTACATCAACCTGCTTTTTATTTTTAAAGATTTATTATTTGAAAGGCAGAGTGACAAAGAGATTGATCAATCTTCCATCCTCTGGTTCACTTCCTAAATGGCCACAATGACCAGAGCTGGGTCCATCAGGAGCCAGGAGGTTCTTCTGGGTCCCTTACATAGGTGCAGGGGCCCAAGAATTTGGGCTGCCATCTACTGCTTTCCCAGTCTCATTAGCAGGGAGCTGGATCATTAGTGGAGCAGCTGGCACTCAAACTGGTGCACATACGGGATGCTGGCACTGCGGGCCAGGGCTTTAATCAGCTGTGCCACAGCGCCGACCCCCACCAACCTCAATTTTAAAATAACTATGCAGGGGCCGGCGCTGTGATGCAGTAGGCTTCCGCACAGGCATCCCATGTGGGCACCGGTTCAAGTCCTGGCTGCTCCACTTCCAATCCAGCTCTATGCTATGGCCTAGGAAAACAGTAGAAGATGGCCCAAGTCCTTGGGCCCCTGCACCCACATGGGAGACCTGGAAGAAGCTCATGGCTTCTGGCTTTGGATTGGCACAGCTCCAACCATTGCAGCCAATTGGGGAGTGAACCAGCAGGTAGAAGATTGATCTTTCTCTCTCTCTCTGCCTCTCCTTCTCTCTGTGTAATGCTGACATTCAAATAAATAAATAAATCTTTTAAAAAGAAAGAACAACAACTGTGCAGTGTTTAATTATAGTTCTGTTGAGCATCTGAGTATGCCTGTATTTTTCCATAGACTCCTGGAAATGGAATATTAGGTTACAAAATATACGCCATATATAAGGAGTCTTCAGAAAGTTCATGGAAAATGAATGTTGTGAAAAACTTTTGAAGATTTTATTTATTTGAAAGGCATAGAGAAGGGTCTTGAAAGTCAGAGTTACACAGAGAAGGAGAGGCAGAGAGAGAGAGGTCTTCCACCCACTGGTTCACTCCTCAGTTGGCCGCAACGGCTGGAGCCGTGCCGATCCGATGCCAGGAGCCAGGAGCTTCTTACGGGTCTCCCATAAGATGGACTTGGGCCATCTTCTACTGCTTTCCCAGGCCATAGCAGAGAGCTGGATTGGAAGTGGAGCAGTTGGGACCTGAACTGGTGCCCAAATGGGATGCTGACATTGCAGGCGGTGGCTTTACTCACTTCACCACAGCGCCGGCCCTTCAAAACATTTTCAAAATAAACATGTGTCGTTGTTCTTCGACCCTCCTGAAGGTCAACAAGCAAAATGTCTTGAACATCCAAAAAAGAAAAAAGCCTGTCACCGTGATCCTGACTCTTGACCCGTCTGCTTTGGCTTTGCCTGGGCCACTTTGACTTCTTGGTGACCACAGCCATGATTGTTCTCCAGGGGATCCTCCTCGTAAAGCTGTGCTTCCTCTCTTCCAGTTCTTTGAAAAACATGCTTCAGGATTTGGATCCCACTAAACATGCCCACCGAAAGCTCCTGTCGATAGCTCATCTGGGCACGACAGTTTGACCCTCTTGAGCATAAAGTGTGCTAACTTTAATTTTCAGTCAGCATTATGTAAACTGAGCCATTTGGGATGTCTGTGGTGTCAGCCCTCTTTAATCAGGGAGTGAAGAACGTAAATTGTGTCTTCACAAATTGATGTGGATGGTCTGCTGCTGCAGGCTTCGTATTCAATGTTGTCTCACCCCTTCTTAACAGGAATTAGTCGTTTGTAAACTGCTGGTTTCTTTAGGGCATTGTCCCCATAACTTTTTCTTTTCTTTTTTTTTTCAAAGATTTGTTTGAAAGAGTTACATAGAGAGACAAGGAGAGGCGTGGAGTAGGGGGTGGGGGGCCTTCCATTCTCTGGTTCACTCCCCAATTGGCCACAGTGGCCGGAGCTGTGCTGATCTGAAGCCAGGAACCAGGAGCTTCTTCTGGGTCTCGCGTGCGGGTGCTGGGGCCCAAGGACTTGGGCTGTCTTTTACTGCTGTCCCAGGTCATAACAAAGAGCTGAATTGGAAGTGGAGCCGCTGAGTCTTGAACCGGTGCCCATATGGGATGTTGGCACTGCAGGCGGTGGCTTTACCCGCTGCGCCACAGTGCCGGCCCCTAACCTTTTCATTAAGTATCAGTGATTCCACCATTCTTGCACTCAATCTTCACCATCTATTTGAGGTTTGTTCTTTCAGTTTTAGCAGAATTTATGTTGTTGTGATAGGGTCTCTTCAAATGGATGTTTCATCCTTCTCAGAGCCTCAACATGTATATTGCTCAGACATTTCTAAGAAGTGAATACAAGTTTATTAGTGCAAAAAAACTTAATCCATGCATGGGTTTTTCATAATATACATTTCCCATGAATTTTTGAAAACCCTTGTATATATTAAAGAATGTATGTGATTTCAGAAGATTTTAATTAGAAATGTACAAATAAAATCAGTCTCCCTCACGCTGTTTTTCCCAGCATCCAGGTTTATTTCAAGAATAAACTGTAATAACCCATTCCTTGAATATTATCCCACAGAAAGACTTTATACATCTGCAAGTGTATATGCTGGTTTCATTCTTAATAGAGGTGTACTGGCACACTGTTTCCTGCCTCGTGTTTATCACTTAACTAGATGTTTAACTGTTTAGAATTACTATATATTCTTGTGGTTCAAAATTTAAAACGTAGAAAAATGAAGTCTTTCCTCATAATATTTTCTCCACCCACCCAGTTCCCTTCAACAATCTATATGTGCAAAGGCAGTCCTCTCTCAGTGTCTTCTGGGTGTTGATTCCAGGAAACCTGCAGAGGCTGCTCAAGTCCCTCATGTAATTTGGCATAGTGCCTTTGTACATCCTTCCATGTACTTTGTTTATTTTTGGAAACTTCTTTTTTGAATTTATTTTTAATTTAAAGATTTATTTATTTGAAAGAGTTAGGGAGACAAAGAGGGATCTTCCATCTGCTGGTTCACTCCGCAGATGGACACAATGACTAGGGCTGGGCCCGGCCAAAGCCAGGAGCCAGGGGCTTCTTCTGGGTGTCCCACATGGGCAGCAGGGGCTCAAGCACTTGGGCCATCTGCTGCTGCTTTTCCCAGACTATTAGCAGGGAGCCAGATTGGAAGTGGAGTAACTGGGACATGAACCGCTGCCCACATGGGATGCTGGAGTCTCAGGTTGTGACTTTACTTGCTGTGCCAGAAATCCGGCCATGTGAATCATCTTTTTTAGATTTTTAAAAAATTAACAAAAACAGAACAGATTTCATGTATTTCAGATAAAATATAAGAATATGATACTTCCCTTCCCTCCCTCCTTTTTCCTTTTAATTTAATTTTTATGATAATGTTTTTTAAAGATGTATTTTAATCTACTTGAAAGGCAGAGTTACAGGGATGTGAGGGGACAGAGAGAGTGAGAGAGATCTTAGATCTACTGTTCATCCCCCCCATGGCCTCAACAGCCAGGCTTGGGCCAGGCCAACGCTAGGAGCTTAGAGCTCCTTCGAGGTGTCCACATGGGTGCAGGGTCCAGCGCTTGGGCCATCTTCTGCTGCTTTCCCAGGCACATTAGCAGGGAGCCAGATTGGAAGGAGTAGCCGAGACTTGAACTGGCACCCATATGGGATGCCAGCATCACAGGTGGAGGCATCACCTGCTACGCAACAATGCTGGCTCCATGATAGTATTTTTAAAATTTCCTTTATAATCACACACTTACTTCTCCACTAAGAACAGAGTTCAACAAAAAGTAGAAATACCACCATTCCACAGGAGTATAGTCAAGGACTACAAACAACAATCAAATCCTAAGATGTTATTTTCACTCGTTTACATTAATTCTTTTTTGTACTGCTTGCACAAATCAGAGAAAACATAATATTTGTCTTTTTGGGTTGGCTTATTTCACTAAACATAATGATCTCCAGGTAAATAATCTTTTGCAAAAGGCAGAATTTCATTCCTTTTTATGGCTGAGCAATGTTGTATTGCGTATATATACCACATTTTCTTTATCCAGTCATCTGGACATTTGTGTTGACTGTGAATTGAGCTGCTGTGAACATGGGGGTACAGGTAACTTTCATATGCTGATTTCATTTTCTTTGGATATATTCCCAAGAGTGGAATGGCTGAGTAATATGGTATACCAATCTATGTTTAGATTTCTGAGAAATATCCATACTGTCTTCCATAATGGTTGTACTGGTTTACATTCTCACCAACCATGCTTTTTTAGGTGGCATTTGTTTTTGATTTTTGGATGGTAGCCATTCTAACTGGGGTGAGGTGACACCTCACTGTGGTTTTGATTTGCATTTCCTTACCTAGTGATCCTGAGCATTTTTTTCATGTGTATCTTGGCCATTTGTATTTAATCCTTTGAAAAATGCCTGTTGATCTCCTTTGCCCATTTCTTAGCTGTGGTGTTTGTTTGGTTTTTGTTGTTGTTGAGTTCTTGAGCTCCTTATACATTTCAGGTATTAATCTCTTATCAGATGCATACTGTGTGGAATGATTTCTGGGGTTTCTATTCTGATCTGTTGGTGCATGTCTGTTCTTGTGCCAGTACCAGGCTGTTTTGATTGTAACAACCTTGTAGTATGTCTTGAAATCTAGTATTGTTATGCCTCTTGGCTTTGTTTTTATTGTTTAAGATTGATTTAACTATTTGGTATTTCTTGTGTTTCCACATGAACTTTAGATCTGAAAAGAATGTGTGTTATTTTGATGGGATCACATTGAATTTGTAAATTGCTTTGGGTAGAATGGACATTTTGATGATAATTCTTCCAGTCTGTGAACATGGTAGATTTTTCCCTTCTTTGTGTGTGTTGTCTTCTATTCCTTTCCTTAATATTTTATAATTTTCATTGTAGAGCTCTTTTACTTCCTAGGTTAACTTTATTCTAAGATAATTAAATTTTTTGTAGCTATTGTGAATGCAACTAATCTTAAAATTTCTTTCTTGGCCATGGCATTGTTAGTGTAAAGGAATGCTGTTGCTTTTTGTGTGTTGATTTTGTATCTTTCAACTTTGCTGAATTCTCTTGGGAGTTCAATAGTCTCTTAGTAGAGTCTTTGTTCCCCCATATGTAAGATCATGTCATCTGCAAACAGAGATAATTTGACTTCCTCCTTTCCCATTTATATCCCTTTGATTTCATTTCTTGCCTAATACCTTTGACTAAAATTTCCAGAACTATATTGAATAGTAATGATGAGAGTGGGTATCCTTGTCTGGTTCTGAATCTTCATGGAAATGCTTCTAGTGTTAATATGCTATCTGTGGGTTTGTCATACATTGCCTTGATTGAGTTATGTTTCTTCTATACCCAATTTGTTTAAGGTTTTTGTAATGGAAGGGTATTGCATTTTATCAAATGCTTTCTCTGCTTCTATTGAGATAATGATGTGGTTTTTATTCTTTGTTAAGGGGATGTATTATATTTGTTGATTTGCATGTATTGAACCATGCCTGCATCTCTGGGATAAATTCCATTTAGTCCAAGTGGGTGATATGTTGTTGGATTTGATGAGCTAGTACTTTATTGAGGATTTGTACATCTATGTTCATCAGGGACATTAGTCTCTTGTTTTTTTTATTGTACCATTTGCTGATTTGGGATTTGAAGTGTTGCTGACATAATAGAAGGAGTTTGTGTTTAATTTGTTAATTGAATTTGTTTAATTTAATTAATTTGTTTGAATAAGAAGATTGGCATTAGTTCTTTAAAAGTTTGGTGGAATTCAGCAGTGAAGCCATCTAGTCTTGGGTTTTTCTTTGTTGTGATGGTCTTTATTACTGATTTAGTCTCCATCTTGGTTATTGGTCTGTTCAGGATTTTTTTGTCTTCATGCCTCAATTTTGGTAAACTCTGTCCAGAAATCCATTTCCTCTAGATTTTTCAATTTGTCAGCATATAACTGTTTGTAGTAGTTTCTGATGATTCCTTTTGTTTCTGTTCTATCAGTTATAGAATTTCCTTTTTCATGTCTTTTTAAAAAAATTTTGGTCTTTTTAAAAAATTGTTTTTGAAAGGCAGAGTGGACAGTGAGAGAGACAGAGAAAAAGGTCTTCCTTTACCGTTGGTTCACCCTCCAATGGCTGCTGCGGCTGGCGCACTGCACTGATCTGAAGCCAGGAGCCAGGTGCTTCTCCTGGTGTCCCATGGGGTGCAGGGCCCAAGCACTTGGACCATCCTCCTCTGCACTCCTGGGCCACAGCAGAGAGCTGGCCTGGAAGAGGGACAACCGGGACAGAATCCGGTGCCCTGACCGAGACTAGAACCCGGTGTGCTGGTGCCACAAGGTGGAGGATTATCCTATTGAACTGCAGCACCGGCCAAAAATTTGGGTCTTTTTTGTTAATTGGGTCAATGGTTTGTTGATTTTGTTTATTTTTTTTTAAATTGTTCTTCATTTCACTGATCTTTTGTATTTGTTTTTGTAAATTTCAATTTTATTTCTTCTCTAATTTTACTTCTTTCCTCCTACTAATTTTGGTTTTCATTCTTGTTTTTTAGGTCCTTGAGATGCATTGTTAGATCATTTATTTGATACCTTTCCAATTTTTTGATGTAGGTAGTAATTATTATAATCTTAACTAGTAACACTACTTTTTCTTTATCCCATAAGTTTTGGTATGTTGTATTGTTGTTTTCATTTGTTTCAAAGAATTTTTTGTTTACTTTTTTATTTCTTCTGTGACTCACTGATCATCCAGGAGCGTGTTATTCAGTTGCTTGTGTTGTTAATTTCCAACTTCATTCCATGGTGGTTGGAAAAGATAAATGGTATGATTTTAATTTTTTGAATTTGTCGAGGCTCATTTTATGGCCTAGTATATGGTATATCCTAGAAAATGTTCCATGCACTGCTGAAAATAATGTATATTCTGCAGCTGTGGATAAAATGTTCTATAGATATCAATTAGATCTTTTTGGTCAATAGTGCAGTTTAGCTCTGTTGTTTCCTTGTTAATTTTTTGTCTGATCTATTCATTGATGAAAGTGGGGTGTTGAAATCTCCATTGTTATTGTAATAGAGCATCTGTCTTCCTTTAAATTCATTAACATTTGTTTTAAATAGCTGGATGCCCTAGCATTGGATGTATTTATATTTATTATAGTCACATCTTCCTGTTGAAGTGATCCCTTAATCATTACATAGTGACCTTCTTTGTCCTTTTAACAGTTTTTGTTTTAAAAATCTATTTTGTCTGATATCAGGATAGCTGCGATTCTTTTTTGATTTCCATTTGCATGGGATGTCTTTTCCGACCTTTCACTTTGAGTCTGTGTGTATTTTATTGGTAAGATGTTTGTTTCTTGTAGGCAGGATGTTGATGGGCTTTGTTTTTTAATCCACTCAGCCACTCTGTACCTTTTAATTGGAGAATTTAGTCCATTTACATTCAAGATTATTATTGATAAGTAATAACCCAGTCCTGCCATTTTTCCATCAATATTCCTGTTCCTTGTTTTGGATCTTCTTTGTACTTTTACTAGGAGCTTTTCTGCCTTCACATTGTTTCATCAGGTGAGTGTCTGTGTTTCTGTGTGTAGTACATCCTTAAGTGTCTTTAGTAAGACTGAAATTCTTTCAATTTTTGTTTTGTAAGGTCTTTATTTGTGTAGTATTCTGGGTTTACAGGTTTTTTCTCTTAGGGTTTGGACTATATGTTTTCATTCTCTCCTTGAATGTAGGCTTTCTGTTGAGAAACCTGTCGGTCTTTTTGGAGATCCTTTAAAGGTAATCAGGCATTTCTCTCCTGCACGTTTTAGGAAGTTTTCTTTATGTTTTACTTTTTAAAGTTTGATTATAATGTGTCATGGTAAAGATCTTGTCTGATCATACTTATTTGGGATTCTGTGTGCTTCCTATATTTGGATCTCAGTGTCTTTCTCCAAATTGGGGAAGCTTCTGTTATTATTTCACTGAATAAGTTTTCTAAGTCATTTTGTTTTCCATTTCTTCAGAAATTTCCAAGACTCGTGTATTTGGTCATTTGATGGTATCCCAGAGATCCTGAATACTGTTACTGATTTTTCTATCTTTTTCCTTCCTTTTAAAATATCTATTTCAAAAGATTTTTCTTCTAACTTGGATATTCTTTCTTCTGCATCACTGAGTCTGTTGTTAAGGCTTTCCACTGTATTTGTCATTTGACATATTGAATCCTTCGTTTTTAATATTTCAGTTTGATTTTTCTTTAATGTTCTCTGTCTTCCTGAAGAATTTCTCATCCATGTCAGGTACCGATTGATTTCAGGTAACTACTTCTCCGTGCTTTTGCGTAATCTTATAATCATTCCTTTGAACTCTTCAGGCATTTTGTCCGTCTCTTCTTCACGGTCTAATGCCAATGCATAGTTGTGTTCCTTTTGGGAATCATATCTTCCTTGCTCATGTTTCTTGTATCTGTTTACGTTTACACACTGGAGTCACTTGTTGGTATCTCCTGAAGGCCTTGTTCTTGGAAATGTGCCTCCGTGGCTTGCCCGAATGCCTGAAGTTTTACAGTGGGTATTCAGAGGTGTGTGCTGGGTGGGGCAGGGAGCTCTGGCCAGCATTGTGGGTGGGGCAAGAGTCCACAGTGCCACTCAGGAGGGGCGCAGTGGATTTCCTTGACTCTCGTCAGTCGGGGGAGGGGATGATCACACTGGTGCGTTCACAGCCTCAGTCCTTCTCTGTGCCAAGGTGTGCCAACTGATCTCACAGTTCCTGTGTACCCACCTGCTCAGGCACACAAACCCACTACAAGGTCCCTTCTCAGCACTCAGGGAGTTGGGAGCCTCTCGAGTCACATTAGGTGAGTGTCCATAGACCCAATCACACCTCACCCCTTCTCAGTTTCATGGCCTCTGCAAACCTCACAGTCACAGGGTGCAGGGCATTGTTCCTGGACTGAGGTGCCCACCCCACAGGGGTCAGTTGGAACTCTGCCTCAGCAAGCTGAGTCTGGCACTTTGGTGGGGAGAGGAGAGGGAATCAGCGTGGCCCCCCTTCACACAACTAAATGGGTGCCCTGTTTCCCACCAGCTCTTTAGGCGGGGCTCAAATTCAGTGGGGACGTGGAGTTCTTCCTTAGCTGGATTCCACTAGTGGTGCATGGGCCGCTGCAGCCTCCATGGCCTTGCCCTGCCCTTGGCCACCAGGCACTTAGGAGGGGAGAGCATGGAAGCAGCCTGAGCTCCTTCCATGCACTTGGTGGACGCCCTGCCCCCGCCGCCCCTCCAGGCCCCCGCCGCCCCTCCAGGCCCCCGCCGCCCCTCCTGGCCCCCGCCGCCCCTCCAGGCCCCCGCCGCCCCTCCAGGCCCCCGCCGCCCCTCCTGGCCCCCGCCGCCCCTCCTGGCCCCCGCCGCCCCTCCAGGCCCCCGCCGCCCCTCCTGGCCCCTGCCGCCCCTCCAGGCCCCCGCCGCCCCTCCTGGCCCCTGCCGCCCCTCCAGGCCCCCGCCGCCCCTCCTGGCCCCTGTCACCCCTGCAGGCCATTCTCAGTCTGTGGAGACCTCAGAGCTCTCCCACAGACAGAATCACTGCAGCCCCCTCTCACTTTCTCTGGGGAGGATGGTGTCTCCCTACCTGATGCAGGCCGTGGAAGTTGCTGGCAGTGTACCACTGGCTCCTGTGTGTACACCGTCTTGATGCGCTCTGTAGCGTTCCTGCTGTCCCCGGCAATGCAGTCCTTCATTTGTTGGTATCTTCCTGTGGTAAAATCAATGTCTCTTTTCCCTTTTCAGCCATCTTAGATTTCCCTCCTATGTACTTTAAGTCATCTCTAGATTAATTGTTTACTTGAGGGGCAGAGGGAAAGAAAGCAAGATCCTGTCTACTGGTTTACTCTCCAATGTGTTGACTGGGACAGCTAACCTGAGCTGGGAGCCAGGAGCTCTTGCCAGGTCTCCCTTGTGGGTGACAGGGACCCTGCTGCTTGAGTTGGCACCTGCTGCCTTCAGGATAAGTGCTAGCAGGAAGGTCGAGCCAGGACTTGAACCAGGTGCTCAGATAGGGGATGTAGGCATCCACCTGGTATCTTAAGTGCTAGGCCAAACACACACCCTTTCGTTGCTTTTGGTACCTAACACAGTGTAAATACTATATGAATAGTTGATATACGCAGAAATAAAGAGAACAACAAAAGTCTGTACATATTCAATACAGATATAATTTTTTATCAAATATTTTGATCCAAGCATGGTTGAATCCACAGGTGCTGAGTGCGTAGGTGTGGAGGGCTGACTGTGTATCCTATATTTCCACCCCTGGATTTGAGAGTCTTCCTGCGCTTTGTTCTCTTCCTACCTGATAGCCTGTGTCTTAGCAGTAGCTTCTTGTTGGAGGGCAGTGAGCTCTCCATGCCTTTCTTTCCTTTCTCCATGTGTTCCCCTGTGTGAATGTAGAAGAACCTCGTGGAGGCTGCTGGAACGTGGAGAGGAGACGGTGCGTGTTTTTCTGGGTAGCAAGGCTGGCTTGAGCACATGGGAGGCAGGCAGGCAGCAACTGCTCAGAGTGACAACACGCAGGTGAGGACCTGGCTGCCAGGAGAATGGGGAAGGAGCGGGGCAGCAGCCGGCGGGCACCACAGATCTGGGCCGTGTGTAAGCGTCAGCGGGGATAGAGCAGTGCACATGAGGACCTGTAGGGAGGTGGGGATATTTTGAAGAGGGGTGAATCTCTGGGTACCTGGAAGAGATCCAAGCGGCTGGCAACACATTGCTGATATCCCTTTGGTGTAGGACATGTCAGGGTTGGGGTGAGGTTCTGGCACAGATGAATCTGTCTGAAGTTGTACACAGGCCACAGGTGTAGCAATATTGAGCAGTCAGAGTGCATCCAGGGGGACGGGATCTTTAGCTTTCTCATGATCAGCTTATTTACTGTCATATAGTGAAATTCATAGATGGTGTAACCCACTGACATGTATTTTTAAGAATCAGTATAAGAGCCTGTTAAAAAGGGAGCCATAAAAAGAAGATGCATAATATAAAAAAAGTATATATTTCAATGCCTACATGCTAAGTGTGACTGCACTAAAAAATAATAAATAAATTGGAACTACCTCCTGAATTTCCAGAATATTCTTGGGTTAGTTAGCAGTACCACCCCCTTTGACAGTTATAGGGCTAAGCCATGTATGTGCTACCATGCTGTCTGTCTGCTTTCTATTTTTATTCCAGACAAGTGCTATAGAGTTCATTTCCACTTGCCGTATCGATGGCAGTTCCTGGATGGAGGCAAATGGAGGGATTTGGATAAAATGGAGCTTATTGAAGAGGCGTACAGCAATCCCAGGAAAGACAGGTAGGAATAATGGCACCGTCTCTGCTTTGTCCCTGGGGTTTTTTTTTTTTTTTTCCTAAAAGACGTATTTATTTATTTGAAAGGTAGAGCCACAGAGAGGGAAAGGCAGGGGGGAGGGAGAGAGGGGAAGAAGAGAGATTGATTGATACCGTCCATCCGCTGATTCACTCCCCAAATGGCCACAGCAGCCAGGGGTAGGCCAGACCAAAGCCAGGAGACTGGGTCTCCCATGTGTGCAGAGGCACTGGGGCAATTTTCTACCGCTTTCCCAGGTACATTAGCAGGGAGCTGAATCGGAAGTGGAGCAGCCAGAAGCTGAACCAGTACCCATGTGGGATGCCGGTGCTGCAGGCAGTGGCTTTACCTGCTAGGCCACAGTGCCAGCCCCGTGACTGTATGCACTGTGAGGAGTTTGGTTTAAACAGCAGTGTTTGGTTTGGATGTCTCTCCCCACAGCTAAGCCGGGTCTAGAGGTGGAAGCTCTGGGCTAGAAATCACAAGTTCATGTTCACACAGGCATTTGGGAGTGCTCCTCTCCCCCCTCCCTTTCATTTCAGGGAGGAGCTACAGGTAAAGAAGATGTACCAAGACAAAGTTCTCAATTACTTGCTCCTGGGATCAGTCCTGTACCTATTATATGCTCATTTCTTAGTGCAGCGAAGCAAGAAATGATGGTTTATAAGGTTTTAGCCTTTTCTGTAAACTCATGCAGCTGAACTATTTTTTGTTTAAACTCTTACTTTTTAATTTTTCTAAATGTGTTTCAGTATTTTCACTCAGTCATTTCAGAGTAAATAGGAATGTTCTGGGTAGCTTTATTTTCAGATATGAGGCTACTGCAAGAAGTTCCTAGAAAAGTGGATTTAAGAAAATTTATTTGGATGAAAAACATTTTTGAAATCCATGTGTAGTTTTTTTTTTTTTTTAACAGACAGAGTGGACAGTGAGAGAGAGAGAGACAGAGAGAAAGGTCTTCCTTTTGCCGTTGGTTCACCCTCCAATGGCCGCGATGGCAGGAGCCAGGTGCTAGGTGCTTTTCCTGGTCTCCCCATGGGGTGCAGGGCCCAAGCACCTGGGCCATCCTCCACTGCACTCCTGGGCCACAGCAGAGGGCTGGCCTAGAAGAGGGGCAACCGGGACAGAAGCCGGCACCCCAACCGGGACTGGAACCCGGTGTGCCGGCGCCGCAAGGCGGAGGATTAGCCTGTTGAGCCACGGCGCCAGCCATGTGTAATTTTTTTATAATGTGCATTTTCCACAAACTTTTTGAAGACCCCATGCACTTAGCAGATCTTGAATTCAGCTTGTTAAAATATGTTGCCTAGAAAGGAATCAAAGCCTGGTCTTTAAGTATATAAAAAATAAATTTTAATTTGGAGCACATTGCAAATTGATATTCGTAGAATAAGTAACTGAGGCAAATTAATTCCCCTAGAATTGTTAAATAACTCACTTACTACCCCAGACTTTCTTTTTGAGGCAAAATATACGTGATCGTGAACAGCAAAGCTAGTAAGTATGCAGTTCGGTGAGTTTTCACAGATGCATACCCTCTCCTAGCCAACCTGCTTTGTTTTATATTTCCTAACTTCTGTTCATTCTCTTTCTTTGGCATTCAGGGGTATTTTGCTATTTCCACCCTGCCTCCCAGTTCACTAGTTCAGCCCCATCTAAGATTTAGTATGTCCCACCTAACAGATTTGTAAATGTTAATTATTTGCTTGTAAAAGTTCCGTCTTTTAGTCTCTCAATCTTTACCCGCGTTTTGGATACTCATTGCAGTGCCTGGAACACTAGTGTTGCAGCTTTTGGTCTTCTGTTTGTTGTTGCTGACTTTGCTCGTGGTATCTTGTTTCCACATATGCTTTGTGAATTGATTTTCAGCTCATGATTGGTGGAACTTTTCTTTGTGGAAATACTTTTGAGTCCTGAGTTAAAGGTGAATTCCTCCGATAGGGCTGGTGTTCACTTCTCCAGGAGACCTTGGATCTTCCTTTCACACAGAAATTGTGAATCAGCCTGAACAATTTTTTTTTTTTTTTTTTTTTTTTTTTTTTTTTTTTTTTTGTGACAGGCAGAGTGGACAGTGAGAGAGAGAGACAGAGAGAAAGGTCTTCCTTTGCCGTTGGTTCACCCTCCAATGGCTGCCGCGGACAGCGCGCTGCGGCTGGCGCACCACGCTGATCCAATGGCAGGAGCCAGGTGCCAGGTGCTTTTCCTGGTCTCCCATGGGGTGCAGGGCCCAAGCACTTGGGCCATCCTCCACTGCACTCCCGGGCCACAGCAGAGGGCTGGCCTGGAAGAGGGGCAACCGGGACAGAATCTGGCGCCCCGTCCGGGACTAGAACCCGGTGTGCCGGCGCCGCAAGGCGGAGGATTAGCCTGTTGAGCCACGGCGCCGGCCGTGCCTGAACATTTTGTGAGGCTTGAGTGGTTTTTGAGCTTTTCTCCTCCATCAAGAGCTGACGTTGAATACAGGCAAGTTTCCTGCGCAAGGCAGGTCTCTCACTGCGCCCCTTCCTCTTTTCTGAGGACATGTATCTTTCAGGGTCCTAGTTTTATGCAGAAGATCTTGTTTGAGATCCAGCCTCCTCCTTTACTCAGATCGTACCTGCATGTATTGATTATCTCCCCTTTGCTACTAGAAGAAAAGGCTCTGGTGGCTGTGTGTTGGTACTGCCCTTGGACAGCTGCAGGCCCCAGCCCTCACTTTCCTCTGGTCGTACTCCTTGCCTTTGGTCTTCAGGCAGTAGTGCGCAGAGGAAGGAAGCCCAGCCTGACCTGCTGGCTGTGCAGCCGAGCGCTGCCCTTAAGCGCAGCTCTGCCGTCTACCCAGTGTTTGATCTTGGGCACGTTTCTAACCTTCCTGGGCTTCTGCTTTCCCGCCTGTGAGGTGGAGACCGTAGTCTCAAGCCTCTTAGAGTGGTGAAGACTTAATCTCTTCAAATAGTCATCTCTCAGGATCTGCAGCTGTTGGTTCCAGGACTCTCTGTGGACACCTAAATCTGCAGATGACCAGTAGGTGCCTTAGATAGTTGTATAGCATTTTCACATAACTTCCACACACCCTCCTGTATACTTCCTTTATTTATTTGTGAAGTGTTGTGGGACAGTTATTTTTAAAGATATATTTAATTATTTCAAAGGCAGAATTTCAGAGAGGCAGAGGCAGAAAGAGGGAGTGGTTGAGAGGTTGAGAGTTCTTCCTGCTGCGACAGCCAGAGCTCTGCTGATCCGAAACCAGGAGCCAGGAGCTTCTTCCGGGTCTCCCATGTGGGTGCAGGGGCCCAAGGGCTTGGGCCATTTTCGGTGCCACTGCTTTCCCAGGCCATAGCAGAGAGCTGGATGGGGAGTGGAGCAGCTGGGTCTCAAACTGGCGCCCATATGGCCTGCCGGCACTGCAGGCGGTGGCTTTATCCTCTACGCCACAGTGCCGGCCCCCTCCTGTATACTTCAGATCATCTCCAACCTAATACCAGGTAAATGCTGTATACATTATACTATATTGTTTAGGGAATAATGACAAGCAAAAAAGTTTACATATTCAGAGCAAATGCAGTTTGTTTTTTCCTGACATTTCCAGTCTGTGGTGGCCACATCTGCAGCTGTGGAGTCTGTGACTGGAAGGCAGACTAGGATCTGCTCACATCGTAAATACTCAGTGGATGTTAACTGTTGGGATTTTTGGCCTCTAAGGACTTCCTTTTCTTTCCAGCTCTGCATTGCATTTTATTTATCTAGGATTTTTTTTTTATTTGTTTGTTTTCACTTATTTCAAGGGCAAAGAGAGCAAAATCTCCCATTCCTCTTTTCACTCCCCAAATGCTTGCAACAGCTAGGGTGGGGCCAGTGCCAACCCAGATGTCTGGCACGCAGTGTGGGTCTCGTGTGGGTGGCACAACCCTAACCACTTGGGCCGCTGCTGCTGCCTGCCAGGATGCACATTAGCAAGGAGCTGGAAATGGAAGTGGAGCTAGGACTGAACCCAGGTGCTCTGATACGGAAAGTGGGTCTCTAAGTGGTGTCCTAATCCAGTAGCTGTGGCAAATGCCAGCCCCTCAGCAATGCGTCTTATAAAGGAATACTCCAGCCAGCCTTTTCTGTATTTCTTAGTGAAAGGAACTTTCATAATACCTATTTTACCTGATTTTATTATTTTGTACAGCAAAACCGACCTGCAAAAGTGCTCTTTACCCCTGAAAGCCCTTTTTAAACTCGTGTGTGTCACAGTTACTGTTCCCACTGACTGGCCGTCTGTTCTCGCAGGTGGAGGCTGCAGGACCTGTGTGTATCTGGTGGAATTTTCAGTCTGCCTCCTCTTTTCTGTCGTAGCGTTCTGTGTACCACGCCGGTCAGTGGCTTTCGCTTTGAAACTCTGTACTTCGACTCCATGATGTTTGGTCCTATGCGGGCTCGCCGGCTCTCCACAGCCTCCTCTGTCACCAGACCCCCACACTTCATCCTCACCACTGAGTGGGTGTGGTACTGGACTGATGAGTTTGGTTCTTGGCGGGAATATGGAATACAAGTAAGTATGATGGAAAGAGGGTGATTATTTACCCTGGTGATTTAGGGTGGGGGAACCATTCCAAATGCAAGCACAAACAGTATCACCAAGACCATCTTTGGTACAACTAAAGCCCCCCAGGTCCCGGGATGATGCACTGGCTTTTGGGGGGATTATGGCAAAACCAGATAATTTGGGGTTCATTTGTATGAGCTTCCATCTTTGAACAATTAGATATCTGTTGGCTCATGAGAACTGAATGACAAAAAGTTATGAGATCAAGTTTCTTAACTGGTTTTGTTAAATGAGATGGAAAGATGCCTCCCACTTGTTGACCAGGTAACTCCAGAGTTCGTGACTGTGTGTGAAGATGTGTTTGTGTAGCTGTGGCATGAAGTTTAAGTCTTTTCAAAGTTCCTTTTTGCCATTTCTACAACTTTACAGAAGGTGACCAAGTATAGGGAAACTGATTTATATCAGATATTGATTTGCAATATAGATCAAGTAGCTGCTGCTGTGAGTTACTTGAAGATGCTCGTGGTTGAATCATATTAAAGGGAGCCCTGGTCACTTATACATGTACAAGTGTAGGGAGACCATTGTTTATGTAGCGACTCCCTCTGAAATGAAAATGGAGATATGTGATCTGATAGATATGTGTACTCTCAGGGTTATAAAAGGCTGAATTGAAGCTTTTGTTTCTTGTTCTTCACTCAAGTTAGAGTGTTTTTCCTCTGCCCACTCTGATGTCCCTCTTTGTCCCTGATGCATTCCTCATGCCCACAGGGTGCATAGTAGGACTTGAGGTGTTTAAACAGTCCTCGGTCAGTTGAAGGAGAAGGTGTTGCCTGTGTCGGCTGGTCAGTTGGAGACAGGCAGTCTCGGCGGCGGCCAGCTCCCTCACACCCCAGCACCAGCTCTCCCCACCCCGCCTCTTCCCCAGCGACTCCCTCGCTGTGCTGTGGCCTGTGTAGGTCAGGAACAGAGGCAAGAGGCTGTCTCGACAGGGAGGAGCTCACCTGGTTACAGGAAGAGGTACAGTGGCAGACACTGAGCATCCCTGGCCGCCAGGTGGGGTAACGCGGGGCGCTGGGGGCACCCCATGCAGAAGCTGTGTTTCCGTGGAATTTCAGAGTGAGTTGTCGCATTCTGGGGGTTGGTGACTGTCCCCTCCAGTAACCCCTCCTTTAGCTGCACCTTCCCCCTGCCCTCACTGCTTGGTTGAGGTGCACAGACTCATTTAGGAGTTTGAGAACCTGTGGGGATGAGCTGCACGTGGAGGTCGCTGATAGACCCACTTGCCGCTGGGCTCTGCAGACAAAGCCGTGGACGTGCAGAGTTCCAGCTGCATGGTCTCACTTGTGCCATTAGCCAGTCAGCCTCACAGGATGATCTCTGCATTCTTCTTCTCACACACTTCTGCTGTAACCTCATACTTGGATTTCTTAGTTCTGTGCTAATTGCCACTCAAGACAGCTTTCTCTTGATTGTCAGAAATACTAAATTCTTTGCTGTCTGAACTCAAGATGTACCCAGACATTTCATGTCACAAGTTCCCTGGTGGTTCCCCAGGAAAACATGGGAACATGTTTCTTCCACATCTCATTAGTGCCTCAAGGTGCAAAACTTGGATCTCCTTCAGCTTGACACATAATGTGGCTGCCATTGTTGGTCTCTCCTTCCAGGCCACCCCCTGCCCCTCAACCTTGGAGAAAAAACTCTGGTCTTTTCATTCTGCTTAAGCACCTGTACCTTCCCCGCTGTCTGGCGACCCCGTCTTCAGGGATTTTGACCGAAGGCTGGGGTGCAGACGGGGTGGTGTGTCCAGCCGCTTGTGTCCTCCCCTTGTGTTCCTTTCCACTCCTTGCTTTGTTTCCCCAGACCAAAAAGGGAGGGACTTGTTCCCCTTTCTCCTTGTTGTCTGGAAGGACTTTGTAAGCCATATCCCTTTGCTTTCCCCACTCTTGTCTGGTGGTTTAGAAGGAAGGTGGACTTCAGAAGCTGAAGCGTAGGCTCCCGTGTAAGACCATAGAGGAAGAGGCTGCTTCAAGAATCGTGCACCCTTTTGGCCCTTTGCAAATGGCCTCAATGAGACCAACTCATTTTGTACCTCCGACTCGGACATCTTTTTTCTCCCTAAAGCTTTTCCGAGTCCCACCTTGTCTCGGTTGTTCTCGGTAACTGTCCTCAGCTCTGCAGTGTGCCAGACAGGCCTGTGTGGGGCCTTGAGTGTGGCACATCAGAATGTCCACTGAGAAGGAGGGCGTCCAGGCTGCTGGCAGGAGGGAACAGCCGCTGACATCACTGAGACTCACAGAGGCCTTTGCCGCCTCTCCTCTGCTGTGGACCGAGTTGCCAGAGGCAGGTTGGATCTCATTCCTTTTGTTGTTCTGTGACATCTAGAACTTGTGACCCAGGAGGGCTTGGATGGTAGTACAAGAGGGAGTAAGAAACTACAGGAACAGAGGGAGTTAAAGACTCAGTAACTTCAGTTTTAGTTATTAGTGCAGTGTCGAATATAATGATGCTAGGTAACAGTATTGAGTGCTTTTTGTTGTAGCTACTGTGCTAAGTGCTCTGCGTGCCTTGTAGTTCTGCTTCTGATGCTGTGGGATGTACAGTCCTGCTGTAGAACAGGAAGAGCATGGGCTCAGTACTGCTGTGATCACTGCTGTACAGATGCGATAACTGAGGGTGAGACTATTAAATTAACTTGCAGAGATTATGCAGTCACCAGGTTTGAGTATATTAGTCCATTTTGTGTATATAAAAATGCTCAAGGTGGGTACTTTATAAAGAAAAGAGATTTATTTCACAATTTTGGAGGCTTATAATCTAAGATTGGCAGCCCTATCTGCTTGGTTTCTGGTGAGGGCCTGTTGGTGGGGCCACAACATGGCAAGGTTATGGCTATGTACTGAGGGACCAAGTATGTGAGGTGGCCTCATTTGATAACATCCTACTCTTTTTTTTTTTTTTTTTTTAAGATTTATTTATTTGAAAGGCAGAGTTACAGAGGCAGAGAGAGAGAGAGAGAGAGAGAGAGATAGGGGTCTTTCATCTGCTGGTTCACTCCCTAAATGGCCACAGTTGCTGGAGCTGGGCTGATCTGAAGCCAGGAGCCAGGAATTTCTTCCTGGTGCAGGGGCCTAAGGATTTGAGCCATCTTCTGCTGCTTTCCCAGGCCATAGCAGAGAGCTGGATCGGAAGTGGAGCAGTCGGGACTTGGACTGGCACCCATATGGGATGCCAGCTCTGCAAGCAGCGGCTTCACTCGCTACCATGGCGCCAGCTCCAAAATCTCCATAGTTCACCTGTTAATCACTTCTGAGGGCACTGCTCCCAGGGCCTTAACTCCTGCTAGGCCTTACCTCTCAGGGGTTCCTCTTCTACTCAGCATCACCACACTGGGGACCATGCCACCAACACATGAACCTTTTCAGGGTGCCCTCCATGCAGACCCTATCAGGAGCCGGAATTCAAACTCAGCCCACCCAAAGTATTAAATAACCTGGTTAGTCATTATAGAGGGGAGGAAAGATTGAAGTGGTAATTGAGAAAAGTTAGACGAGCTCTCCAAGAGACCAGAAAGACTCCCAAGGAGAGGACTGACCTATTCCGGGATGAGAACCAGCAGCCTTGCGCAGGCCGGGGCCGGGCGGTGCTGGAGAATGTGTGGCTGGTGTCTCAGTGATGTCAGCGGCTGTTCCCTCCTGCCAGCAGCCTGGACGCCCTCCTTCTCAGTGCTTCCCTCCCTGGTCCCCCTGCTAGGCAGGGCCCTTACTTTATTGTCTCCATTTGCCAGCGTGGCTATCCAGAGGCCTGCTGCTTCTGCGTGTGTCTCCCTGCTCCTCGGCTCCTCCTTCCTTCCCCATACCCGGACTGTCTGAAAAGTGGCGTGACGACACCCCATCTTTGCTCATCACTGTGAAGTATCTGGCTTTCTCCTCTCCTCACAGGGCACAGTGCACCCTGCCACCACCATCAGCAGCAGCGATGTGGAGAAGGCCTACCTGGCATTCTGTGCACCGGGCGCTGATGCCCAGACAGCCACGCTGAAGTTCCAAGCTGGAAAGCACAAATACGAGTTAGATTTCAAAGGTACCTCCCGCCCCTCACCGCCCTCACCGCCCTCACCGCCCTCACCGCCCTCACCCAGCCGTTCTGTGTTCTCCTCGAGGAGCTGCGTGTTCATGTGGCGCTCTAGGCCAGTACAGGAAAGCAAAGGAAAGTGTGTGACCCAGAGGGGGAGACAGAACTGTCAGCAGGTCGTGCTGGCGCTGCAGGGTGCAGGAAAAGCTGTATGGAGAGTGAGGCAAAGGGAACCCAAGGAGGGGCTGGGGCCACAGCTCGGAGGGACTGGCAGGCTCAGTGGGTGTGCAGTGTCTGAGGGTTACACTTGGTCTCCTGTGCGGGTCTGGTGCAGAACCTGTCACACCCAGGGTGGCGGTACGCTGTCACCGCTTCTGTAGGCGTCTCTGGCATTGGTGAAGTGCCAGCCAGGTTAAACACGGGTTAGAACATGCTGTAGTGAAAAGTTGTGCAGTTGGTTACTAAAACTGGGACTTGAAGAATTGGTGCCGATTTCCCTAAAGGACTTCAGTAAGCCCGGCATCCTGTGACGGGTTTCCCCAATGCCATTTGTCAGAACTTTTTTCTTTTTTAGTTTTTCCGTAGTTTTCTTAAGCCTTTTCTACACAGATACATCAGCCTGGCTCTGTTCAATTCAGTTTTGCTTCTGATTCACACTTGAGGTGTCCTCTAAGCGCAGTGTACCGTTTGGCTATTTTGTGACCCTTCCTTCCATGTGGAGGGCAGCAGTGGCTCTGGTACATTTTCCTAGAGCCAGTTGATTCTGCTTGTGGTTCTGTAGAACTGCATTTTTGTTCAGGTGGATTCAGTGCCCCTTGATAGGTTCTTCTGGAGAAGTCCCGTGGTTCTCTGGTCCGTGCTGCCTCTGCTGGAGAGAACTAGCTGCAGAGGTACGATGGCTACCACAGGTGCCAGACAGGGCAAAGAGCACACGAGAGGGAGCGGCACGGGACTGCCCTGCAGGCCACCTGTCTCACTGCTGTTAATCACAGTGTGGACTGTTTCTTGTAAATATCTGGAAAATGCTGAAACACAAGTGCACCGAAGATGTCACGTGCAGCCTTTGTCAGCTCATCCCCAGGGACGTAACAGGCTCTTAGGGTGAGAATGGGGAGGAACACACGCATCAGTTTGATAGGTGTGTTTATTGTAGTCAGCCCTAAGTTCGTTTAAGTGGGCACAGTCTTTCTGTTTTTTGTTTTTGACAGTTGCAAACGGAGTTTGAGGTGAATTGGCTTCTCCTTTCACAATGTCACTACTGGGTATAGTGGAAGCAGGTCTCAGATCAAACTCTGCCACATATATTATTTATTTATTTTTTAAAGCCTTATTCATTTATTTGGAAGAGTTACACAGAGAGAAGGAAAGCAGAGAGAGAGAGGTCTTCCATCTGCTGGTTCACTCCCCAGTTAGCTGCAGTGGCCAATACTGTGCCGATCCAAAGCCAGGAGCTTTCTTCAGGGTCTCCCACATAGGTGCAGGGGCCCAAGGACTTGGGCCATCTTCTACTGCTTTCCCAGGCCATAGCAGAGAGCTGGATTGGAAGAGGAGCAGCCAGGTCTTGAACCTGCACCCATATGGGATGCTGGCGGCTTTACCTGCTATGCCACAGTGCTGGCTCCCACACATGTTTTTTATTTATTAGGAAGCCAGCACATTTTAAAAACAAAATGACTGGCCGGCGCCGCGACTCAATAGGTTAATCCTCCAACTGCGGCACCGGCACCATGAGTTCTAGTCCCAGTTGCTCCTCTTCCAGTCCAGCTCTCTTCTGTGGCCCGGAAGTGCAGTGGAGGATGGCCCAAGTCCTTGGGCCCTGCACCTGCATGGGAGACCAGGAGAAGCACCTGGCTCCTGGCTTCGGATCAGCGTGGTGCACCGGCCTCAGTGGCCATTGTGGGGTGAACCAACAGAAAAAGGAAGACCTTTCTCTTTCTCTGTCTCTCTCACTGTCCACTCTGCCTGTCAAAAAACAAAAACAAAAAAACCCACAATGACCAAATGAACTTCTTCTGTAAGTTTTAACAACACTTAGCTCTGTCCTTTCAGAGACTCATCACAAAAGGTTCACTCTAGGCAAGTGCTAAGGTTGCAGAGGCAGGATTCTGGCATCAAGACAGGCAGAGTGTCTCAGCCAGGGCTCACCTAGGCACATGGCCCAGAGTGTGCTCTGTACGCGTGAATGAGGGAGGTGGAAGGAGAGGGGAAGGTGTCTGACACACAGCCAGTCCCTAGACCTTGAGTAACTGAGACTCTTCCAGGTGGTCACAGAAAACCCACGCAAGTATGCTAATGAGCAAGGCGTGAGTAGAAGGTTGTGGGGTGGATAACAGAAGGGCTGTGGTAGCTTTGTCTGGTTGAGGAGCTCTGGATGAGAACATGGGTAGCCCTCCAGGAATGGTGACTACGGGTTGCAGTGTAAGAGACACACGCCTGAGTTATCATAGTTTATGTTCAAATGCAATAAGGTAAACCTATTTTATTAAAGATTGATTTATTTATTTGAAAGAAAGGGTTACAGAGAGGCAGAGGCAGAGAGAGAGAAGTCTTCATCCGCTGGTTCACTCCCCATATGGTCGCAATGGCCAGAGCCGAGCCAATCCAAAGCCAGGAGCCAGGCACTTCTTCGAGGTCTCCCATGCAGGTGCAGAGGCCCAAAGACTTCACATCTTTTTTTTTTTTTTCCTTTTTTAAGATTTTTTTTTTTGCCGGCGCCGTGGCTCAACAGGCTAATCCTCCGCCTTGCAGCGCTGGCACACCGGGTTCTAGTCCCGGTCGGGGCGCCGGATTCTGTCCCGGTTGCCCCTCTTCCAGGCCAGCCCTCTGCTGTGGCCCAGGAGTGCAGTGGAGGATGGCCCAAGTGCTTGGGCCCTGCACCCCATGGGAGACCAGGATAAGCACTTAGCACCTGGCTCCTGCCAACGGATGAGCGCGGTGCGCCGGCCGCAGCGTGCCGGCCGCGGCAGCCATTGGAGGGTGAACCAACGGCAAAGGAAGACCTTTCTCTCTGTCTCTCTCTCTCACTGTCCACTCTGCCTGTCAAAAAAAAAAAAAAAAGATTTTTTTTTTTTATTTGAAAGAGTTACACAGAGAAAGAGAGTGAGAGAGAGGGCTTCCATCTGCTGGTTCACTCCTCCAGTTGACTGAAATGGCCAGAGCTGCGCCAATGCGAAGCCAACAGCCAGGAGCTTCTTCCAGGTCTCCCATTTGGGTGAAGGGGCCTAAGGACTTCGGCCATTTTCTTCTGCTTTCTCAGGCCATAGGAGAGAGCTAGGTCGGAAGTGGAGCCTGGTCTTGAACTGATACCGTATGGGATGCCAGTGTTGCAGGCAGTGGCTTTACCCTTTGTGCCACAGTGCCAGCCCTATAACCTACTATTTTAAAATTAAAATATTTCTAAAATTAAAATGGCTTTTTAACCCTGAGGGTAGAAGTTAAGCGTTGACAAGAGTTTCCTGATTGGGGGTGGGATATGTTCTAATCTATGTATAGTATTTGTCATTTTTCAACTTGAAGAGTTCTCCCCACCTCACCCCCGCCATCCTCAGGATAAATTGGAGGGCCTTGGGGTGGCATCAAGAATTTTGATTACTAAAGATGGTATGAGTTTAAAAAGGTTGATAAATTCTGTTAGAGTCAGTTTAATCAAATAAAAAAAAGTCTTAAGAGTGAAATTATTGTATTAACTCTAAATCCCACTAACTCGAGATGCAGTAATTTGGTCTCAGGCTGGGCTGAAGTTTTTCTATATCCAGGCTGTGAAAATTTGCTAAGCAAATAATAGTTTAAACAAGATTGGAAGTAACAATTTAAAAGCACTCATGTATAATTGATACGTCAATTACTAATCACTCCTCTATTCATTATACCCAGTCTCCTAAGAATACCTATTTTCTTTATGAATATTTGAGATGTGAAAGACTGCTTTGTTTTTAACAGACTGATTCTGGGCTTATACACTTGAATTAGCTTCCCAGCCCATTTAATATGTGTTTATAAAACATCGTGCTCCAGCACGTGTGTGTGTCTGTGTGTATGTTTTCATTTGCTTTTTTTTTTCTTCAGCCTTCGTTCAGAGAAACCTAGCTTATGGCACAGTCAGAAAGGTTTGCCGCAGACCCAAATATGTGTCCCCCCAGGATGTGAAGACAAAGCAAAACTGGTAGGTGCATTTCGGGAACATATGGCTTGGCATGTGTTAGCAACTGGTGTGTGATTGGCTGCAAGAACAGGAACCCAGCCTGAGCTGATGATAAAGGGCATTTATTGGCCTGTGTACATAAATGTTCTAACACTTCACTGTCCTTCATGTTCTAGTTGAGAGTCTTTCAACCAGAGTGAGAATTATGAATTATCTTTATGAATAGAAGCTGTTTTTTAAATTGTTTATTAGGGAGGGAGCAGGTACAGTAGCTCCCGTCCACAGGTTCACTCTCTAAATGCCTACGATAGCCAGGGTGGGCTGGGGCCACAGCTGCTAGCCAGGAACTCAGTCCAGGTCTCCCATGTGGGGGCCAGGGACTCAGCTACTAGAGCCGTCACTGCTGACTCTGACTCTACATTAACAGGAAGCTGGACTCTGGAGCCGGGAACCAGAGCCAGGCCCTCTGCTGTGGGACACAGGCATCTTAGGGGTCTCAGCTCCTTGCCCAAAGGCCTCCCTGGGAGAAGCTTTGTGATCCATGATGATAAGGATGCTTTTGGTGACTGTAAGCCAGGCTAGATTTGAAATCAGCTCATCAGTTTGTCTTTTTAATTAGACAATTGAGTCATAGACCTGAATCTTTCAGAATATTGAAATGGTAATGTATTTATACCAATGTGAACTTGTGTATTTTGGTACTTGAATATCACAGAAGTACCAAAACTGCTATTACAGCTGGTATATCATCAAAATACCAAAACTGGCATTGCAGTCACAAATGGGCCAGCCTCATCCTCCAAGTGGGTTTTCTTCTATCACAGTGGCCACCAGGAGCTAGTAGATTAACCTCTGGCCTTGTGAGCATACTGGGGGAAGGAGAGACTGCCTACAGATGCTGGGGGTAGATTCTCCAGTTTTGCATCGATCAAACCTCCTTTGAACCAATAGCGTTGCTTTAGACTTGGGAAGGCATGGTGGGATTGGAGCAGGACAGGAAAGGGATTGGTATTCTGTCAGCCGCATGGCCACATACGTGGGAGGGCAGCCTGGCGGTGGAGGGGTCCCATTGTGCCCTGCACAACAGCCATGCTGGAATTGTAGCCAGCGTTGCTGTTAGCCTGCTACCCTTCCTTTAGCCTGGGAAGCCTGCTTCCGTTTTGTTTCATGGAGCACTAACAGTGATTCTGTTGGTTCTTTTAAAATTTCACAGCTTGACTTTAGTGGCTGATTGTGAGGGCTGAAAAGACCATTTAAAAAGAGTTTGATACTCTTGAACAATGTACAGTCAGTACAAGAAGCAGCAGCTTGTGGGGTCAGGCCTAGCAAAGCAACTCCCTGGGAATGAGCCTGCCTTTTTTCTTTCTTTGCTACTTATTTCTTCCTTTTCTTACATAAAAGGAAAGTGCGGTGTATACTGTTCTGCACAATTTTTTTCTCCACTTAAAAACATATCCTGATAATTACTGTTTCAGTTCACTAAGGTCTCTGAACTGTCTGCTCTAGTGGTTCTCCATCATGTGTATATAGCATTTATTTAATTTGTGTCCTTTGGGTGGATGTTTGTTCGCTATTACAAAGTATAATGCCACCATGAACCACCTGGTGTGTATGTGTTTTAAATTTTGAAGGTAGGTCATCAGATAAGAGTCCCAGAAGGTAAATGGAGTTCCGTTTCATGGATGTGAACTACCAGGCACTCCCAGCAGGGTGTGTGAGGTGCCGGTCTGCCTCCACCTTGCCGCAGAGAGCTATCAAGCTCTTGGGCTGCTGCCGTATCCGTGAGTTGGGAAGGCTGTGTCCAAGTACTTTAGCCTGCTTTCTCTTGTGAGTGAGGTTGAATGTTTTTCCTAACGTGTAGATGCCATTTTCCTTTCTTTTTCAGTGGAATGTTGAGTTTTTGGTCCATTTTTCTACATGTTATTTTGAATTGTGAATGCTTCCTTATATTTATTCATATTTTCACTACTTTGCCCACATTGAAGGAAATTTTGAAAAGACACAGACATTTGGCAGAGTGATTAAGACACCTCTTGGGGGCTTTTGCATCACATGTCAAAGTACCTGGGCTCTGCTACCAGTTCCAGCTGCGGGAAGTGGGAGTGGAGCTGGTTATCAAACCCTCACTGTGTCCTGTCTAGATATGTGTTGTTACTTACGCTGCTTGAGAATTTTGGGCTTCTGAAAGCTGTGGTTGGTGTGTCTCATCAGTTTTGTTCTCTCTCCTCTCCCCTGAGCTTCTCTCTGCCCTGATCAGATTCCCATGAGGCCTGCTCCCTCTCTTCTCCACGGCTTGGCATCTTCATACAGTTCCTGTCTCCTTATTGCTCTGGGTAATGTAGTTTCCTATATCTTTTAGCTCACGAATTCTCTTCATGCCATCTGCTTTGCTTCCTAGCCTGTCTCTTGAATTTACATGCTCAAAGGTTGTACTTTTTTAATTCTGTTTGGTTCTTTTTCATATCTTCCAGATCCTTTTATAGTTTTTTTGTGAATATTTCTTAAAATTTGTCTTCTGTTTCTCTTAGCATAGGAAGAATAATTGTTATTTTATAATCTGCTTGGTAATTTTATCACCTTAAATCTTTGTGCGTCTGTTTCTGCCTGAATAATTCTGGTGGGTTCTTCCTTGATTATTTAAAAGCCACGCCATTGTCCTGGGAAAGTTATTTGTAGTTCTTAGAATGAAGGCACAAGCCAAGTGCCAGCTGCAACAGAAGGTAGATTTATTGTAGGACAAACAATGAAAAAGCAGGAAGGGAATGATTTGTAAGTCTGGTTTCATAGTCCTTATTCCTAAACCATTGGGCCATCTGTCTTTTGGGACTGGTTTGTTTTTATTTTTGGAATGATAGTGTGATGCCTGTAATAATGTGACACCCTGTAATTTGACGTGTTACTGTATCCTCAGTAAAGAATGGCTAGTCACTTGAAGAAGGTTAATTCAGACCACAGGTAGCCTCTTACTCATTCTTGTCAAATGTCTCCTGTCAAATGAAGGTTTTTTTCCTTTTTTATTTAAGATTTATTTATTTGAAAGGCAGAGTGACAGAGAAATCTTTTGTCTGCTGGCTCACTCCCCAGATGGTCGCAGTATCTAGGGCTAGGCCATGTGGAAGCCAGGAGCTAGGCACTCTGTCTAGATCTTCCATAGGAGTAGCAGGGACTCCAGTAATTGGGCCATCATCCACAGGCACATTAGCAGGGAACTGGAGCAGAAGTGGAGTAGCCAGGACTTGAACTGGCACTCTGATATGGGATACTGGTATCCCAAGCAGCAGTCTAACCCACTGCTCAGTGATGCCCATCTCCCAGATGAATTTTTATGTCAATTCTTTTTTCTTTTTTTTAAAAAAAGTATTTATTTATTTGAAAATTGGAGAGAGACAGGCAGATGTCTTCCAATCACTTGTTCCCTCACCAAATAGCATTAACAGCCAGGTCTAGAGCAGGCCAAAGCCAGGAGCTAGGAACTCCATCTAGGCCTCCCACATTGGCAGTTGGGCCATCTTCTGCCTTCCCAGAGAAGTTGGATGGGCAGTGGAGTAGCCGGGACTCAAACCAGTGCTGCCACTGGTATGTTGGGGTTGCGAGCAGTGGCTTAACCTCCTGTGCTATAACGCCAGCCTCAATTTCATGTGTTGTTTTTTTTTAATTTATGGCATTTATATCACTGGGGCTATTGTTTTTGTTTGTCTTTAAAGCTCTTCAAATTTTAGACTGGGTACAGGTTGTGGCTCTGTGTATGCTGGTTTAATGTGCACTATCCCTTGTACGTTGTGATTGGGAAACAGGTGAGAAGTACGTCTCTCATGACTGACTATTTAGGATTTGGCCACATAGTCAAAGGTAAAGTGCTTCTGCATCGTGGATATTAGGTTCTGTGCTTCCTGTCGTCCCCTGTCTGTAAAATGTGATAAGCTCAGACTCAAGGAGACCGCCTGTGATAATTTTTTTTTTTTTATGTCGAAGAATCAAATGTCTGAGTGGCTTTTGTTTACATCTTGTAGCCATGTCAAGTTGCAAGGCCCAAAGAATATCCCAGACTATTGGGACTCCTCGGCCCTGCCGGACCCAGGCTTTAAGGTATGGGACTCCTGCTGCTTAGGGCTGGAAAGGAGGGTGTTTTGTAGAGATCGGTGAACGTGGACCCCTGGCTGCTGTTCCTCTACCACTGTGGAGGCCAGGAGGCTGTGGCTCCGGGTAGCAGGAGGGCAAAGCCACCAGAGTACGGGGGCTGATTGATTGATTGATTTTGCTCTGGATCTTGAGTGTTTTAACCCAGGAAATGGCTATGGCTCCAAGAAGAAAGGATGTTTTGTGGATGGAGGAGGATGAGCTATGAAATTTGCTTGAAAGGGCAGAAATACGGAGCTTACGAGCCAAGCTTAGCCAATAAATTTCAGTTTTAATAAATTTTTAAAAAATATTTTCATTATCTTAAAGGCAGAGTTAGGGGGAGAGAGAGTGATAGCCCATCCTCTGGTTCACTCCTCAAATGGCCACAACAGCTGGGACTGGACCAGGCTGAAGCCAGGAGCTTCTTTGGGGTCTCCCACGTTGGTGCAGGGCCCAAGCAGTTGGACTGTAATCTGCTGCTTTTCCAGGGCCTTGGCAGGGAGCGGGTCAGACGTGGAGCAGCCGGGACTCGAACTGGCGCCCCATGGGTGCTGGCACTGCAGTTGTGGCTTAGCCTGGTATACCACAACTCCAGCCCCTAAATTTCAGTTTTACTAAGCAAGTGAAGGAAAAGAGAGCAAGGGAAGATTTGAGTGTGATGAGGGACATTGAGAGGACGAATTCCTGTTGGAAGGTGCTAGATACTAGGCGACGGGCGACTAGACAATTTGATGCGCGTTTGGGGCCTGCCCTCCAATGGGTGCTGGGCTGAGCGCCATAGAGTATGCAGGCTGATGTCCTACACGATGCCTGGTCTGCATGGGATGCCCCAAATGACGTTTCACATCTACCTCCTGCCAAGCACTGGGCAGACAGGTGTTCACAGCTTGATGATCCTTGTCCTGAGAGGACTCCTGTCATGGAATCCTTGTGAAGCACATGCAGTATCCAGTAGTGCGGGCAGGATGTGCTAAGCTCTGGAGGAGTTCAGACACAGAACAGCAGCGCTGGGATCTCACAGATCTGCTGTCTCCTCTCTGCAAAGGAAGAGCGGGCAGAGACATCCCAGGCACACATTTGGGCAGGCGTCACAGTGAGCAAGAGGGAAGTGGCGATAGTTGCAGGATCCTGTGCCTGCAGAGATCTCGTCTGAGGGCGATTTCACCTGACTGCCTTGCTTCTGCAGTTGTAGCATGTACTGTCAGCCTTGGGAAGGGATTGATCTGTATTCCGCACTGATGATAACCTGCTGAACATATTGCTCCTTGCAGAAGATCACCCTCCGCTCTTCCTCAGAGGAGTATCAGAAGGTCTGGCACCTCTTCAACCGCACACTGCCCTTCTACTCTGTTCAGAAGATCGAGCGAGTCCAGAACCTGGCCCTCTGGGAAGTTTACCAGTGGTGCGTGGGACTCACTTTTGGTGGGCTGGTGCCTGTGTCTCCTGACTCCACTAGCTGCTCACCAAGCTTGCCCCAGGCTTCCAGGAAAAGCCTCATGCTGCTGTGTGCTCAGAGCTGTGTGCCTGCTTTGCCTGACTTCATCCTGTGGGGTGTGGGGTAGCATAGCCCCTCGTAGAGATGAGGGGCTGAGCTTCCACTCCTATCATGACTAGGGTAAAGCCAGCACTTAGGCGTGTTCCCTCTGTCTCGGGACACCTGAGCTGCAGGAGATCAAGGTTGCGGCTGGAGAGCAGGGGCCTCATTTTGGGGCCAGAGGCCCAGCATGTTCTTGTCGCTTCTCCGTGTGAAGAAGCAGCCCACGGCAGGTGTCCGTGGGAAGCTAGAGCCTGCTGGTGTGTCCGCACCTCGGCTGGGGTGATGTCCTCCACACTGCACAAGGATGGAGTTGGGGTCACCGCAGCAGGGAGACCACTGCTTTCCCGCTGCCCCGCTTCCCGGGCTTAGCTCGCTCAGGAACGGGCGGGGAGGCGGGGAGCACTTGCTGGGCGCTGTGCTTTGGCAGCCTGAGGAACCTCCAGAGGCCCAGGGCTGTGGAAGAGAGGTTTCCCTTTGCTTTATCCGGGGCCCCTGCTCTGTCCTCACCCCATTCCTGGCCCATGGCCCTGCATCGCAGGTCTGTGGCACTTCTGCTGTTCGGCAGACATGTGTTCCAGTCAGATGGGCTACGCTGATGGCCGTGCCCCTGCACACAACACACGCTCTTTCGTAATTCTAGGCAAAAAGGACAGATGCAGAAGCAAAACGGAGGGAAGGCGGTGGATGAAAGACAGCTGTTCCACGGCACCAGCACCAGCTTCGTGGACGCCATCTGCCAGCAGAACTTTGACTGGCGGGTCTGTGGCCTTCATGGCACTTCCTATGGCAAGGGTAAGGCGAGGACAACCCCCCCCAGCAGGAGCCATGTCACCTTGCTGGGGCCCAGGAAACCGTCTTAAGGCAAACTGACGGGGAGCCTGAGGGGCTCCAGCTTAAGGTGATGAGCTAGTTCAGTCCGTGAGCGGTGGCGGCCTGGCCCACTGTGTGGACACCCTTGTCCTCTGGGGGACACCCACTCTTACTCTGCCCCCTCTGTGTGTAGTAGCTAGGGGCAGGGCGGCCCAGCCCAGTCAGGATGTTGCTCTCCTGTGATCAGAGGCCTGGGGGGAAGATGGTAGCAGTTTGGGAGAGAAGAGGGGCTACCTGCCCAGCCCTGATAAAGTCCCGGGACTGTACCTTTGAGATTTCCTTAGAATAGAAACCTGAAAATCCGAGACACAGTCATGGAAAGTTGTCATCCTAGCTAATAAGTGTGTTCCTGTTTAACTTATTTTTAAATTTTTATTTAGAAATAATTCCAAACTCACAGGAAAGTTGCAGAAATAATGTGTGCATGTGTATATATAAAAATAATATCTGCTAACTTGTTAAATGTTACCTACATTCATCAGTTTTAACCTTTTGTTGGCTTTATCACCTCTTTCTTTTCTGCATCATTTGCAAGTAGATGCATGTATCCTGCTTCTCACCCTTTAACACTTCCTAAGAGCAAAGATGTTCTCCTGTAGAACCAGCCACAATGTGGTGGCCAGACTTAGGAAATGGAGTCATCTGCAGTCCATATGCCAATTTTATCCTTACTTTCAGCCCATCAAGGTGGTATCTGGGGCCTAAGGGACAAGAGCCAGGGGTGGGTTTGCGCATCTGAACGTGGTCCTAGGTCTGCACTTGGCAAGCTCCGTGCCTGGCACTGTGGGCGTTAGAGGGCTGCACGGTGGCATCTTGTGCGCTTTCACACCCCCCCTGAGGCTAGGTGGGGCATGCCCACCCTTGAGCTGAGGACACTGAGCTTCGGGGTTAAGCAGCAGTGTGCGTAGAGACCTGTAGGTTGAGTGATGGATTTGGAACTTGAGCTTTCTGTCTGTGTGACGCGCCCCTTCTGACCTCCTGCCCCAGCAGAGGCCTCTCTGCGAGGGAAACGTGAAGGGAGGTGACAGGGGAGCAGAGGCCACGGCTCTGCGTCAGCAGCCGCCGGCCCCTCTCCCTCTGGTGCTTAGAGGAGCCCATGTGTGTCATTTCAGGGAGCTACTTTGCCCGAGACGCCGCCTACTCTCACCACTACAGCAAGTCTGACTCTCAGATCCACTCCATGTTCCTGGCCCGGGTGCTGGTGGGTGACTTCATCAGGGGCAACGCAGCCTTCGTCCGCCCCCCCATGAAGGAAGGCCAGAGCAGCGCCTTCTATGACAGCTGCGTGAACAGCATGTCTGACCCGTCCATCTTTGTGGTCTTTGAGAAGCACCAGGTCTACCCCGAGTACCTCATCCAGTACTCGACCTCCTGCAGGCCTGTGGCTGGGGCCTCCGTCCTGGCCACCCTGGGTTCTCTGTTTGCTAATCGATAGTGAGCATTGCTGGGCCCCTGTTAGGCCTCGCAAGAGCTGTTTGAGAGTTCGGGTTTCTGGGTTTTTTTTTTTTTTTTTTTTTTTTTTTTTAGAAACAAAATAACTTTTAATGAACTGTTTAATGTGGACTTCTCGATGAAGTTGTGTTCTTAATCTTTTGCTGATAACGGTTTTCACTTTTAAGTCACTTTTGGGCTCCCTAGTGGACTCGCCCGTAGTGATTGTAGGGAGCCCATTTTTGCTTTTTAGTAATGTGTTAAAGTTGTATTTTTATTCTCTTTGTTGACTTTGCTGCATATTGGCATCAGGCACAGGGTTCTATACACTTTTTTATGGATTTCTTTTAATTTTTGCGAGTTTCTGTCTCTAGTGCTTCTGTTTTCCAGGGCCTTGTGGCCTCTGTTTTACTGTTTGTCAGCATGACACAGAGGCCACTGGTAGAGGAGGACCAAGGGTAGCTGAGGGCAGTACCTTCACTTTTGTTTGTGGCTCTGGCACTAATCCAGAGAGCTGTGCAGGGATGCTCCTAGGCGCTGGCATTGTTTGGCTTGTGTCATGGCATCAAGTGGTGTCACCAAGCCCCTGCTGGTTTCTCCTTGTCCTGGTGCGGGTTGGCCATCACTTAGAGGAAGCACATTGACCCTGGCAGGTGGTGTGGATGAGTGCCCTGTCAGGACCTTTGGGTCTCAAGTGCCCCTACCTTATCTCCAAGTACCCTCCAAGTGTGGGTTTTATGTCCCCCTGAGATTGAATATCTGTGCTGCAAATGTCACATAAGAGTGTGGAAATAAAAGAATATTTATCTGAACTGGATAAAGACCATGGCTCATTCTTTGCTGAGCACCTGCTGGGGACAAGGCACTTTTTGGGGTGTTGTGGGTGATCTTAGCTTGAGCTGCTGTACCATAGAGTGACACTTACTGCCTCCAGTTCTGGAGGCTGGGAAGTTCACGATCAAGGGTACCTGCAGATTCAGTGTCTTCTGCGGGCCCACTGCCTCATAGGTAGCTGTCTTCTCTTTGTCACCTCACATCATGGAGGGGGCCCAAGAGTCTTTTTCAGGACTTTCTTTATAAGGGCACCAATCCCATCGTGCAGACATTGACCCTCATAACCTACTCACCTCCCAACACCGTCGTGTTGGGTTTCAACGTGGGGATTTAAGGGGAACGTAAATATTCAGACCCCAGTGGGGATGTGACCGCCAGCGTCACTGGCCTTGGCTGGGCTATATATGGTTTATCATGGAGCCAGTGAAGCTGAAGGTTCAGGGATCCGCACTGGCTGCCCTTCGAGGGAGGGCCTTTGGAAGGGGCCTAGCAATATGGTGACGTGATCATATGTTTTGTTAAAATTTGTAAAAGTTATATATTGGTATTTTTCTCCCAATGCATATACATATATGAGGGTTTATTTTGAAGCCAAAAAATTACTGAAAACAATGCAGTTTTTTCAATGCGTTTTCCATGAACTTTTTGAAGACCTCTCATACATATTTTCAAAATTTTCTTGTACCAAAATGAACTTACCTTTTAATTCCACTTTTCTGTGAATGCCTCCATCTATAGTAAGTTTCAGACCTCACAAGACCCAGGCTCACCCCTGAACGGACAGTGTGGCTTGCTGTGTGTCCTCATGGCACAGTTTGTGGGAGCCTTCCTGGTTACCATCATGTCCAGACGGCAGAGAAGTTGGCACTTTCCTAACGAGCGACACGATGCTTCTACTTTTGCTAGCTGGTCCTGGAGTTTTCAGGTCCAAGGCTGTTTAAGTAGTTTTTCCATCTTAGGAGTGACTTGAAACCATGCGCAAGTGACTGTGGTTAATGAAGCCACAGGTGAGTTGAGTTAAAGGATCAGAAAATGAAGAAGCAACACCCTTAGCACCAGCAGGGCCAGCCTCATAATTGCATGTGGTGGTGTCTTCAGAGTTCCCAGCGTTTTCCCCACAGCCTGGTGAGTCCTGAAGTGCATTCATCGCTTTGTGATTGTCATTATTCCTGCTGCAGTAGAGCTGGGGAGAGACACGGAACTAGACGCTTGTCTGTCAGAGTCTGAAATGTCAAGTGCCTGCTGAGAGCTAGAGGGATGGGACACAGGAGTGTGGGTGGAAGGGTGACAGGATGGGATCCCCGTGGCCGAGGGTGCCTGGTGGGTGCAGGATGTGGTGGGCATCGTGGTCGTAGGTTACCAGAATGACCATACCTCTCAAGATGTGTAGTACAAAGATATGGGAGGCT
The DNA here is from genome assembly GCA_949820135.1 of Sylvilagus floridanus. Taxonomy (NCBI): domain Eukaryota; kingdom Metazoa; phylum Chordata; class Mammalia; order Lagomorpha; family Leporidae; genus Sylvilagus; species Sylvilagus floridanus. Next base: position 1,621,675 of record OX463236.1, on the reverse strand, counting down.
CTAGGGCAGGGACATGTATGTGGTTGAATGGGATTTGTGAGGACCTCAGTTGCGTACAGGGAGAAAGTTTTGCGGCGGATCCAACCAGGGCAATTCCTGCCCTTTCCTCCCCTGTGGAGGCTGCTGTTGGGCGTGAACAGCAGGTTTCAGGCAGAGCTAGGAGTTGGGGTGTTCAGACAGCAGAGGGGCAGGGGCCCAGGAGTTCTGCACACTAAGAAGCCTCCAGCGCTGCTTTTGAAGATGGGGACTATGGGGATGGGGAAGCTGAGGGAAGCCAACTGGAGCTCAAGGGCCACAGTGGGGTGAGATGGGGAGGGCTCAGATCGTGGGGGCTGTGCTCCCCAGCAGGGAGCCGAGTGCTGAGTTGGGCTACAGTTCTGGGGTGGCTATGGGGTTGTTAGGCACATGGGAACATCTGGTTTCCTCCAGAGGGTCTGAGCCCCTGGCCGGGCATTATAGAGGCAGGTGGTGGCAGCCAGGATGTGGGGCGGGTGACAGGCTCTCTGGGACAGTGTAGGGGTGAGGTGCCCTCCTCTGGGGAGGCCAGACAGTGAGAAGGGGCACTCTGGGGGAAGCAGTGCAGTGCCCTGGGCTGAAGGAGGCGGAGAGAGCCAGCTCTCCTGCAGTGGGTCAGCAGCAGGAAGGGTGCACGCAGGCCGCTCAGATGTCCAGCAGAGGGGGGAAGAGCCTTTGCTCGTCGGCCTTCCTGTGTACAGCTGCTGGGGGCAGACCTGGGGTTCCCTCTGCAAGTGCTTTGTTGAATGTGACTCTCTCAGTAACACAACTAGGTTTATTAACATTCACCTCTTTTTCAATCTTTGATCCAAATTGAAAGATAGAATTCTCTTTTTAAACACTAGATTTCAACCTGTATCATTTTTCTGTCTGGAAACTCACTACAGACCCTCCCTGGGGAAGTGAAAGCACACGAGGGCTGTGGAGGCACTTCTGAGGCTGAGCCTCTGATGTGCAGGAGGCTGAGAAGCCAGGCCTGGTGCTGTCGGAGGGCTCCCCGTGTCCCGCTGCCCCGCACTGTGGGTTCCTTTCACCCTGAGGCCAGGACTGCCTTAGAGCCCCACGTTCTCAGTCACTGTGGCCTAGCTACGTTTTCACTGCCTTTCACCAGCCATCCATCTAGAGACTTAGCTCAGGGTTCAAGCCCTATTGCTCAGAATCATGTGTGATACATGTTTATTAAGAGTTTAGTAAAATGTAAATGGCCTCTTTTATACTTGAATATCAGGCACCCTTTTAATTAGCCAATATTTTCTGAAAAATAGGAATTTCCACACAAAGATTTTCTTTGAATTTGGGGTGCCCCGTCATACTGGCTTGCGGGTGTTGTTGCTACAGCTGCCCCTTCCCAGCAGCCTTCTGTTTCAGCGGGGCACAATCCTGACGCAGACACCATTTTTTGGACTTAGGGCGGATTGGGAGTCCAGCTGCAGCGGTACCTACGGTGAAGGAAATGAACAGTTGTCAGGCTAATCGTGTCAACAGTAAAACTTGGACAGAGCTGGGCGTGCAGCAGCGCTGTGGACACGGGGCTGTGGGCTGAGCAGCGGCCCAGCCAGGAGTAAGCAGAGACCCTCAGCTGGACCAGGGTTCCTTGAAAAGCCAGCAGAGCTGCCTGCTGTGGCCAGCCCTGGGCCCCCGCAGCACCCTGTTCATAGCATCAGCACCCCCTTAGCCGTGTTCCCAGAACACCGCAGGCCAGGAGCACATTCAGGTCTGCCTGCCTCCCACTGCACAGGTCTGGGGAACAGGCAGGGGCGCCTCACATTGCACGTGAAGAAACAGGTCCAGGGAGGCCAAGAAACTTGTCCAGGGTCACGCGACTGGAAGACACGGAGCGAGGTCTTCCAGCTGGGGGTGGTGTTGGGGCGCAGGGGGCTGAGTCACCACTCGGGACGCTGGCGTCCATATTGAGGTGCCTGGGGCTGAGTCCTGCCTCTGCCCTGGCTTCAGATCCAGCTTCCTGCTAGTGTGTCGAGGACTGCGCTCACATGGGGGACTCAGGTGGAGTTTCTGGCTCCTGGCTCCAGCCCTAGCTGTTGGATGTCAGATCTCTCTCCCTGTCTCTCTGCCTTCCAAATATAAAGATGAATAAACATCTAAAAATCTCTTAGGGTTATTCTACCGGCCCTGCTCTTCCCTCTGTATCTCATGCCCTGGTCCCCAGCCAGCAGCCGAGCAGCCCCTCTGTCTGCCAGGTGCTTCCGGGAGCGGCTCCTGCTGCTGCCTGTTTGCGTACTGTGGTCTGGTGTCCCTTCAGAGGCAGGGACAGCAGTAGACTGGGCTCAACAAAGCAGTCCAAGAATTGCCCAGGAGCCCGAGTGAAACGGTGACTCCATGGCTGATGTGAGCGTCTGGGGCACACAAGGTGAACATCCGGGAAACAAGGTGGTCTGAGCTTGTGCTTGGATTTGACTGCGGTTAAAACGTAAATGGCCAGGGGAGGTCGGTGCTGTTGTGTCAGCGTAGGTCTGGCCAACTGAAAACGCCGTGGGAGTCAAAATCAAAAGGAGAGGGCAGTTTAGGACTGGCAAAGTCCGGAGGGCTTCCTGAAGGAATCTGCCTGTGCGGCTGGAATGGGAGAAGTCCAGGCATGTCAGGGCTGGGAAGGATTTAGTCGGAGACACTGCAGCTGGGGGCAGTGGCCTGAGTGGCTGAGGAAGGCTGGGCGGGCCCTCTGTGCGTGGACGTTTGTGTGGGGATGCAGAGCAAGCTCGGGCCCCGTCCTGAAGTCCGAATGGGCTTTCCCTGGGTCCGGCGGGCTCTGGGACTCGGTTATCCTTGAGCTGGGGAGCATCTCAGGATGCCGTCTGGACTGCTGTCCTCTGTGCCAGGGTCAAGCTCCAAAAGGAGGGCCTTTATGTTGGGCCTTGGAGACGTCGGGGTCTCTGCTCCTCTCTGCCCTTCATCTCCTGGGTTCGGCAGCTTCCCCTCCCCAGCCCTGGCCCTAGACTTTTGCGAATCTTCCTTGCAGTATTGGCCCCTCTGTGTACCCCAACCACTCGTTCTTTCTCCGGGACCAGCAGCCTGTCTGTTCCTCTGGGTAGAGGCACCCCAGTCTGTCCAGGACCAGCGTGGCTGCAGGCATGGGGAGAGCACTGGTTCGGCTGTGTCGGGAGCAGCTGGCAGGTGCAGAGACAGAGGGCCTGGGGCCCGCAAGAGTTGCTTTGTACTGGCTCCTTTCCTCTCTGTTGAATGGAGTGAGCACCTGCCGTGGGCCTGGCATTGAGCCAATGACAGCCTTAGCCCTGCAGTCCTGCTATGTGACCTCAACCTCTCTGAGCTTTGGCTCCTCATCTGAAGAGTGGGAATGATGGAGCTCCTCTGGGATTACTGTGACAGTGACACATGCTGACACCAGCTCTGGCCCCACGACTGGGCCTGGGGTGTGTGGTGTGAGTTTGTGTGGGGCTGGGAAAGTGGTAGAGGCCCACTTGTGGAGGGCCCACGTGTCTGGGTGAGGGCAGGGTCTATGTGTCTCTCTGGGACCGTGGGGATGCAGGTACATGTTGTAGGGGAGAGTGGGTGTCATTGCACGTGAGCAGGACGTGGCTGTGGGGAACGTGGGAGTGACTGTCTCCACAGGGAGACGGCTGTGGCAGCTGGGAGCACCCTGCAAGGAGCTGACGCTCCTCAGATCCCCTTCCAACTCGAGAGGATGCTAGGTGAGCAGGAGCCCGCGGAGTGTCCGGCTTCTGTAGGACAAGCCATGCACCCCAAACCCCTTCACAAGCTGGCACATTTCACAGCTGCAGACACCATGCAGTGGGGTCCAGCCCTGTTGTACAGAGAACCACACAAATACAATGTCTGACGCACGCTCGGGTTAGGATGCGCCAGGTGCTCACAGAAGCGCAGATGTTAACTCAGTCCCACGTGACATTGAGAGGTATGGGGTGCTGTTGTCCCCTTTTATAATCTAGAAACCAGCCGAGGTTGGCATCGTGGCACGGCGGGTTAAAGCCACTGCGTGCAATCCCGGTGTCCCGTATAGGAGTGGCAGTTCCAGCCCCAGCTGCTCTGCTTCCGGTGCAGTTCCCTGCTAATGGCCTGGGAAGCAGCGAGTGACGGCCCAAGTGCTTGGGCCCCTGCACCCATGTGGGAGACCCGGAGGAAGCTCCCAGGTCCTGGCTTCGGCCTGGCCCAGCCCTGGCTGTTGTGGCCATCTGGGGAGTGAAGCAGAAGAGGGAAGACCTCTTTGGCCCTCTCTCAGTCCTTATTTCAAATGAATGAAAGCATCTTAAACTGAGAGAAAGAAACAGGACAAGGGAGGTTAAGGAACTGCTCACGTGCATGGCTGGCGCTGGCACCCAGAACGGGGGCACCACCCACTACCCGACCCAGAGCCGCAGGGCTCACCTGAGTCTCAGGACAGGCTTCGAAGCGGAACTTGTGGAGGACTTGCAGCAAGGTCAGCTTGACCTCCAGCAGCCCCAGCCGCACCCCGAGGCAGCTCCGGGGGCCGGCCCCGAAGGGCAGGTAGGTGAAGGGCCGGCGCTGCTCCCGGGCCTCGGCCGTGAACCTACAGGTTGGAGTGAAGTCAGAGCTGGCCGGAGCAGCTGCCCCTGCTAGCTGCAGGCCCCTGGCTGAGCAACCTCTTCTGAGGTCGGTCCTCCAAATGGGGGTCAAACCCCACTTCGACACTAGACTCCTGTGCCCTCCTGGACCGTCCCCGAGGCTCTGGCGCAGTGGCTGCAGAACCCTGAGCTTCAATCCCGCCCTGTCCCCCAGCCTGCATAGCCCTGAGGGCACGGCTGAGGTCAGAGAGTTCCCTGGAGTGTCACCCGTCTCCTGTGTGCTCCCTCACACCCAGCAGCTGAGGGTAAATGAAGCCCAAGCCGGCAGTCCCAAATCCCAGGGCTTGACCACGTCCCTGGCCTCCCCCTGGCCAGAGGTTACCGTGTCATCCTTTGCTTTGCAGACTTTGAGTCTCCTTCCCCCTTCCCCTGGGCACCTGCCAGCTCCCCAGCCCTCCCTAGGGCTGTGTCCACACCACACCGGCAGCTGCCTCCCTACCTACGTCTGCTTTCCTGGCCTGAGCCCTGGGACCTTGACCGTGGGACATGGCAGCATTGGGATGGCTGAGGCCCCTCTGCGGAGCTGCTCACTCTGCTCCCAAATCAGCATTGCCACGTGTGTCCTGTGGCAGCCGCCGTCCTGTGCCGGCGGCTCACTCCGCACTACCTCTGGACTTGCTGCTGGTGCTGTAAGGCCTGCAGCGGCTCTGTGTTTTCAGAGTTGCTCTTCACAGTCACTGTCTGCCCCGTATTTTGAGGAGCTGCTGAGTGGCGGAATGAGATTTCTCCAGGCCCCTCTGCCCACGGTTTCCCAGCATACGGTCGGGCTGAGTTGAGTTGGAATCATTAAGGGTGGGGATTCCAGCTGCCTGGCCAGCCCGACCTTGCCCGGTCTTGGAGGGAGGGACGTCGGGACACGGAGTGCCTCTGACAAGGGACAGGGTGAGGAAGCCTGCTCAGGCGTCCGAGCCACAAAGTGAAATTAGCCGACGGGTCGCGTCCCTGTCGGTGAGCGAGGAGGATCCCGACCTCCTGCTGATCTCATGCATTTTATTCCCGGAAATGGAGCCGGATCTATGGCTTGGCAGAGCTGCCGAGTTCATTTTTAAAAAGAAGTTATATTTTGTTATTTTTCAGAGCATATTCAAAACTACAATCCTTTAGTGTGTGCCCTGGCTTGGAAAACAGAAGACAACCATTGGAAATTGCCTTGTTCCTCGTGTGCAGTGCTGCCAGAGTGCTCCATGTGTGGGTTCAGCTGGGGGCTTCAAGAACCCCATCATTTCCCCCGGAGAGGATGCCTTGCTGATGTCTGAGCTGCCGCGTCTGGGGAGGGTCTTGTCCAGTCCGCTCCGAGACTCCGTCCCAGCCACTCACCCCCCCCCCCCCAGGGCCGTTTAATGGGGCAATGCTCACCTCTCGGGGTCAAAGGTCTCGGGGTTGGGCCAGTGCTCCGGGTCGTAGTGCAGGGCGCCCACAGCGGTTTCCAGCACAGCGCCGGCAGGGATGCGCTGCCCCAGCACCTCGCAGTCCTGGGCTGCCTCCCGTGTGAACCTGGGGGAGACCCGGGTGATGCTGAGCAGGGCAAGCTGGAGGGCCTGAGGGTTCCGTCTTTCTAAGTGCCCGGGGCCCTATAAGGGGCCTCGTGTGGGCACCCCATAGCGTTCGAAAGAAGCGGAAGACTTGATTCTTACTCTCGCCCTTCCAGGTCAGTGTGACAGGTTTACCCTCGTGACGTGTCATGGTGTGTGGAAATGTGTCAAGGATATCACACGAGGTACAGACACAGCTGGACGTGCTGGGGGCAGAGGCAGGGAGGGGCAGGTGTGCCTCGCTGAGTCTGACTTCTTAGGTAGGGAGTGTGCTGCTGGAGCACAAGGACACGACAGGTGGGGGCTGTTGCACACGGGGAAGCTTCCAGGCCCTGAGCAGCCCCTGCTGAGGGTTGGCAGAGGGGGATTTTGCTGTCTTAGACTCGGCTGATTTCCCAGTGCTTGGCACAGACTAGATGTTCCACAAACAGTTGCTAAGTGGATGGATGAGTGAGTGAACAGGCAGGGGCAATGGGGAAAGTCCTTGAAGGTTCGGAGGCCAAAGAGACCGGCTTGGGGTGGGGAAGAAGGCCACGTGTGAAAAGGCAGGCGGTGCCTCGAGAGAGCAGTTGCCTGCGGGGCGGGTGGGCCGGGCGTCTGAGCCCTGGGCACACAGGCACAGGCAGGCTTACCTGAAAGCCGGCGGGTACATCCGCAGCGTCTCTGCCATCACCATGTCCAGGTAGGGCAGGCCCTCCTGCAGGCTGCCGTACTCCAGGGCTGGCTGACGGGGCAGGAGGAAGAGGGTAGTGTTAGCGGAGCCTTCCCCGGAGTTCAGCGTCTCCCCGGGCTGCTCAGAGTCAGCAAGCAGCCAAGTGACAGTGCCACGGGGTGAAAAGAAGTCACTAGTTACCCTCCGCACGTTCTCTCGGGCTTGGCTGTCAGGCCTAGCGTTGCTGGAGACAAGCAGGCAGTGCCTGCGCTGGGGTCTGCGAGTGTCAAATAGGGAAGTTTGCTTATGAAGCCCCAGCGGCCGCTGTGGCCGCCAGCTCAGGACGTGGCCGACCGAGCGCTGCGCACCCATCGCCTCGCTTAACCAGTGTCGCCGCTGTTTGCCCAGCTCCTGGATGGGAACACGGAGGCGCACGGGGGCTGCCACACGGGTGGCTGTTGGTACATAGTAAAGTTAAAAGACAGTGAAGTAGGCAAAAAATGGCAGTATCTATGAAGGATTAATGGTAACAAAACGCCACAGAGCTACTATAAATTGGCAAGAAAAGTTAGCTCATTAGAAAAATGGTTGCCGGAGACGAACGGGCACAGAAGAGAAATGAATTGCCACGGTGAAAAATGCAAATTGCAACAATGACACCCACTTCACACTCGTATTAAGGAAGGTTGGAAAATCAGGGGGTGCAAGTGCGGGGTCCCCACCGTCCTCTGGGTAGCACTGGAGGACAGCACCCTGCCACCCCCACTCCCACCCCGGCTGCAGGGGAGGGGCACCAGTGCTTGGGGTGAAGTGAATCCACTGCCCTGCTGCTTTGCCCAGGAAAGAGATCCCCCACCACCCGGGCGCAGAGCCCCACTGCCCACAGAGGTGGGCCGAGCGGCCTGCTTGGTAGGTGACGGTCTCACTTTTTTCAACTACTAGGTGATGCCAATCCAGGAGGATTATCAGTTTGGGGAATTCTCTTTTTCTGTTCCTTCCCCTCCCCAGAGCAGAAGGCAGCCTTCCAGGACAAGCGATTCTGCAGCCGCCATCTTTCCCTGCATAGGCTCTGCGTGGCTTTGCTCTGCCTGCAGGGGGAGCCATTCACAATCCCGAGCTGCCACATGGCCGCCCTGCTGGGATGCAAACCCTGTTTACAGGAGCTGGCATTGTGACAGCGGCTTAGCTGCTGCCTGCGACGACGTCAGCATCCCATGTGGATGCCTGTTAGAGTCCTGGCTGCTCCACTTCTCATCCAGCTCCCTGCTAATGCGCCTGGGAAACCCGCGGAAAATGGCCCAAGTGCTTGGGCCCTGCATCCACATGGGAGACCTGGAAGAAGCTTCCGGCTCCTGGCTTCCTGGCCAATGTGGTCATTTGGGGAGTGAATCAATGGATGGAAGACCTCTCTCTGTAGCTCTGCATTCCAAATAAATAAATATTTAAAAAATATTTTTAAAATGTAGTTACTTCTTATTTATTTGAAAGAGAGAGAGGTCCTACATTTGCTGACCCCCCAAATGTTAGCAGCAGCCAGAGCTAGGCCAGACCAAAACCAAGAAGCAGGAACTCCATCCAGGACTCCCACATGGGTGGAAGGAAGCTACTTGGGCCATCGCTGCTGCCTCCCAGGGTCCATGGTAGCAGTTTGGGGAGTGGTGCTGGGACTCAAACCCAGGATCCCTGATATGGGATGAAGGTGTCCCGAGGGACATGCTAACTGCTGTGCCGAACGCTCGCTCCTGTTTCCACCTTAGAATAGAAACCAACAAGGATTGGCTGGTCTTCCCGAAGCTCTCCCGCTCCCATTAGTGAGGACCACTCATGGGCGAGGGAGCCCAGAGCGGCTCTAGGGGGTGTGCAAGTGGGAAAGCGTTGTTTGGGCCACGTGCCAGGAGCAGAAGTGTTGCTTAAATGGTACGACGTAACGGACAGGCTCAAAAAACTTCGTAGTTCAGGAGTCATCCAGGGGCCAGCACTGTGGACCATTGGCTATGCTGACATCCCATATGGAGGTGCTGGTTTGAGTCCTGGCTGCTCCGCTTCTGATCCAGCCACCCGTTAATGCACCTGGCTATCACTTGACCCCGTCTCCCCGGCAACTGGATGAGCAGGTGACCAGTGAGAACAGCTCCACACTCAGGGTCAGGCTCCGTGGTTGCTCCCTGGAGAACTGTAATAACTTCACCTTTGGATCTGTGTTTGGAAGGGACCAAGAGCACGTGCTGGGTGCCTGGCTGGTGCCGCTGCCTGCCCTCAATGAGTTCTTAGCTGCCTGCGCTCTCCCACCCTGTCCTGCTCTGTTCCTTAGTCTCCGAAGCCCTCCACTCCCAGCCGCTTGCTGGGTACCCACACACACTTTGCTGTGGCTTGGGTGGGCGTGACGATGGCTGCACATGGCCCAGGCTGGCAGTACACGAGTTACCTTGTGGGTCTGGCAGAGGCTATGGATGGGTACTGAGTGTGTCACGGCACAGAGGCTTAGAGACCCCCTGCGGTCACAGTGTGTGTGGATGGGGGGGATGCCTGTGAGAAGAGGAGACACCTGGGTCGCCTTGCCCAGACCCTGCTCCCTGGCCGGGGCCTGGGTGCTCAGGTTGGTGGCTGGCAGGGCCCTTGGGTGCCTGTGGGGGTCTGGACTCTCCCAGCCTATCCTGAATGTCCTGGCCTGAAGGGCGTGGGGGCATCTGTTCCACAAGTTGGGTTGGGTGTGTGTCTTCCGGCCAGTGAATCTCAAATTACAAATAGTGTCATTTCAGTGACTGTGCCCAGGACTTAAATGCTTTGATATTTACATTTCATGCTGAATTTGCATGATAGCAAGATGAATGATAAAATGCATGTTAATAATTTAAAACTTCTAAGTAGAAAACAAAGCCCCTGTGCCGAGTTGGAGCAGAGACCAAGGAAGAGAGAGAGCTGCGTGCGTCCTAGGAGAGGACGCTGGGTTTCACACTGTACGCTGGCCCTGCGGACCACGGGTCGATTGGCCCGAGGAGACTCGTCTGCAAGGCTGCGCGAGGTCTGAACTCAGCGCTTTTTAAGGTGGGCTGAGAGCTTTGTAGCCTGGTCTTCTGCGGCCATGCTGGCTGTGGCCCGTGTCCCCAAGGCCAGGCGGCTTTCGATCCACAGGACGCGTGGGCCCACTCCGCGGGGAGCCTGAGACAGGGCCCCGGGCACCTGTCCCTTTAAAGCCTGGCGCCCTCCGCTGGCGCCCACACCGAGGGGCGGACGGTGGCATGGTGGCACCTGCTCCCGGTTTAGGACCTGCAGGCCTGTGCTCCGGCGGCGACCTCGTTGGGCCGCAGGGTCCTGAGCAGATGCCGCCAGCAGAGGGCAGCAGGCGCACGGTCCATGAGGCCTCCGCCATGCCCAGGGAGACCTGCACCCCGTCTTCCTGGCAGAGGGCAGGACAAGGAGACCGGAACGGCAAAGCCTGCGGACCCAGCGTCTCGCAGCAGAAGTTGGCTGCCTGCGCTCATCCACTCGCAGCCCCCGCCGTGCACACCTTGCGCGTGACAGGTGCGGGGCCACGGTGAAGGCTGTCGCTTGGGGAAGCGCCGCCACCCACGCCAGCCTCGGGTTGGACGCGGGCGGCTGGGGAGCGCAGGCGGGTTCTGTTCGGGCGCTTTGGTTGGCGGGGTCAGCGCGGGCCACGGAGACCCCGAGGGGCGGGCCGGAGCGGTGTCTCTCAGGGAGAGCCTGTGGGTGTGTTCGGACGGGGTTCCAGCAGACCAGTGAGGGAGTCGTGGCTCAGTCGGGGGCTCGGAACCCAGCTGCGCATTTGGTGCCCTTAGGGAGTCATGGTTCATTTTGTTTTTGCTGTGATGCGGGTGTGCTGGCCGCTGGGGAGAGGGAGGGCGGAGCTGTGGTAGGGGGTGACCCTCCGTCTTGACGTCACACTGGCACCCCACGTGGGCACCGTGTCAAGTCTCTACTGCTCCACTTATAGTCCTGCCCCTGCTAATGTGCCTGGGAAAGCAGTGGAGGATGGCCCACGTGCTTGGGCCCCTGCACCCACGCAAGACCTGGAAGAAGCTCCTGGCTCCCGATTGGCCAAGCTCAGATGCAGCTATCTGGGGAGTGAACCAGCAGATGGAAGATTCGTATCTATCTATCTATCCATCCATCCATCTCTTTTTTTAAAAAAAAAAACATTTTTTAAAATTTATTTGAGAGGTAGATTTACAAACAGTGAGAGGGAGAGACAGAGAGAAAGGTCTTCCTTCTATTGGTTCACCCCCCAAATGGTCGCTCGGCCTGAGCTGCGTAGTGGCCCGAGCTGCGCCGATCCAAAGCCAGGAGCCAGGTGCTTCCTCCTGGTCTCCCATGCGAGTGCAGGGCCCAAGCACTTGGGCCATCCTTCACTGCCTTCCCGGGCCACAGCAGAGAGCTGGCCTGGAAGAGGAGCAGCCGGGACAGAACCAGCATCCCAACCGAGACTAGAACCCAGGGTGCCGGCACCGCAGGTGGAGGATTAGCCTAGTGATCCACTGTGTTAGCTGAAAATCTTTTTTTTAAAGGAGATGTAATCTTTCAGACATGCACACAGAAACATTTATGGAGGACACAACGTGGCACCGGGATTCTATGTTTAAGCTTGGCAGTGGGGAACGGTGCACAAATCAGACACTAGCGTGGCCCCAAGTTGTCACTTGTCGAAGCTGGGTGACGGTGCTTAGGGTGTCACTCCATTACCCTTCCAGTGGGCGGGTTAAAGTGTCCATAGTGAACACCTAAAATACTAGATCACATTGTGAGTCTCAGCGGTGTGGGAGACTGTGCCACGCAAAGCTTCTGATGCAGTGAAGAATTAAGAATAGCTCCATCGGGTTGGCCAAACAGGAGAGGTGCCGCTTGGAGCTGAATTGGATGGTGGCATTTTGCCAGGTGCAGAGAGGGCAAAGGTGTCCCATCAGAGGCAGCCATTGGGGCCAAGTTGGAAGGTGTGCATGAACTCAGGATGGGCAGCTGGGCTGCGGGGCGTGGGCTGGGCCGGTGGTGGGCTGCCAACAAACGCAACTGAAGAGGTACTTTATAAACATGGATGCTTTGTAGTTTTCTTTGGGAAACATTAGCACATTAATTTCCTTTGTAAGCAGGAGGGTAGAGCTCACGAGAAAGCAAAAGAGAGGAAGGGACGCTTAGTCAAGAAACTGTCTTTCCTTGGAAGACGAGGCTGGAGGCTCACCGCAGGTGCGCACAGCCAGGTGGGGAGGGCGGCAGCCAGCACGCCCTACGCCATCGCCTTTGGCACACCCAGGCCCTCTTCCAGCACCTGCAGCCCCTACACCATGGGGAGCGGCTGGTGCAGGCCAGGGCGGGACTGTGTGGCCTGCCATGGTGGGGAAACGGCGGGGAGCAAGCAGAACACTGATTTCAGGCCAGGCAGCGCTTTGGCGTCCGTGTTCCCCAAAGGTAACATTGACAAGTATCCCCCAGGAGCGCCCTGATCCCTGTTGCAAAAGCCAAATTTCTCAGAATTGGGAGGAATCTTGCAATCAGACCAGCCTGCCTCACTCCCAACAAGGAAGACCTGTTCTCCCTCGCTCGCTCCCTTCCTCCCTTCCTCCCTCCCTCTCTCCCTCGCCTTGCTCATGCCTCCAGGAGTCCACAGATCCCGCCAGCCAAGGCACAGGGCAGGGCTCAGGTGTGGATTCATTGCCCCCCCCCAGTCAGCTGTGGCCTTGGGCCAGTTGCCAGGGCAACATCAACAGGTCGCTTTGTCTGAGGAAGGGGCTCGTGCGTTCCACCCCCCTCGCAGGTGGGATGAATAAGACGATGAAGAAGAAAGGCTGAGTCTACGGACACACCACTCCAAAGGCCCGGGCTCGTCTGAAAGGTAGGCGCCCTGCTGTCTGTGTCAAACAGCTCAATATGGATGTGTCAAGGAAGAAAGCAATTCTAAAATCCTCCAGAATTCATTTCAGCTGGGACTTCTTTCATACGATAAGTAGCTGTGCTCTTAGAAGGCTGAAAAGTAGGAACTAAAAGCCAGAATCTTTGCCTAGTGGCTTATACTCTGCATCCACAGTTCTGTCACTGTATTTAATTTTCAGCGGACAGTAGCGTGTAATTCTAAGTTTCTGGTTCTCTTGGATTTTCTATCATAGGGTGCAGAATATAAGCCAATATTGAAATATAGCAGGGTAAACTCATCATGACTAGGGAACTATGGAGAGAGACCCCTTCTATTAATCTCACTTTTCTTTTTAAAGATGTATTTGTTTGAAAGGCAGAGTTTCAGAGAGAGGAGAGAGAGATCTTCCATCCAGTGGTTCCCTTCCCAAGTGGCCACAATGGTTTGGGGCTGAGGCAGGCTGAAGCCAGGAGCCAGGAACTCCATCCTGGTCTCCCACATGGGTGGCAGGGGACCAATTACTTGGGCCATCTTCCGCTTCATTGTCAGGGGCATTAGCAGGGAGCTGGATTGGAAGTGGAGCAGCCAGGACTCGCAATGGCACTCCTAAGGGGTGCTGGTGTCTTGGGTGGCAGCGTAGCCTGCTGGGCCCCTAATCTCACGGTCTTACATTTAGGTTTTGGTGGCTCATTCTCTGAAAGCTAGACACAGATTCCCTCATACATACCAGTACCACACACTGGGGTGGGTGCAGATGTGATGTGTGGTATAAACGAGAAAAGGAAAACGCCATTGCTTTCATAAGGTTTTTTCCTGGAGTCAGGGACCTAATAGGAAAGTGAATGTTTTCCTGTTTTGCTACAGGAACTAGCAGGAACTAGCACCAAATGGTCTTGGCGTTGCTGGCTGTGGCGTTACCAGAGGGCGCCGGATCGCGCCAGCCCTGCTGTCCAGAGCAGAGCACTGGACAGCCCTTAAGCTTGGGCCAGCCGGGGCCAAGCAGCCATGGGAAGAAAAAAGATTTCCATTCGGCTGGCTCTCCAGGGAACCCAAGACGATAATATGAAACCAGCCCATGGCGAATGTGGTGATCGTAGCTTTGCCCTTTTGGCCACAAATCCCCTCCCCTTGCAACTGGTTTCCAGGATGGGGAGCGGGGGGTGGGGCAGTGCCGCCTGTCTTTGAGATGGCGTGCAGTGGACTGTTTCGGGCTCCGGGGAGGAGACCACGAGGGTTTGGTTCTGGGAGGTGGGGAGGAACCTTCTCTCGACGTCCCTGGCGGATGGCCGGGAGTCCTAGGTGCTGGTTGACAAACTGGCGGTGTAGCTGTGGAAACGCGTGTGGAACTGCGAGTCATTGGGAGCGGATTCTCGGCATCTGTTTATATCCACGTGGGAAGGCCAGACACAGGGATTATCCCAGGTGCTCCTGCACGCCAAGCCCTGGCCATTAAGGAATTAGGTGAGGAGCTGCCTTGAGGAACATAAGCCAGCGCGGCCGACCCAGCGCAGGTGCAGCCACTCTGAGGGCCCTGCTCGGAGATAGAGAGGTTAGGTGGCTTGTCCCAGCTCGTACACTGGTGAATGGCAAAGTCCAAACCGAATCCAGGTCTGGAAATTTGAGGCTTTCCCACTGTGCTGTGCACCTCTCCCTCCCCAGCGTCCCTGCCCTCCTCCTCGCCCTCTCGCGTTTTATGGATAAATAGTATTCAGAGAGATGCTGCACAAACACAAGGGAGAGCTCGGAAGCTTCTCCCAAATTGGCAGGCTCATCTGGGTAACGCGCCAGATGGACACAGAACTTTCTGGAACTCTGAGGCACCCGTGTCCCCTGCCAGTCACAGCTGCCTTCAGCACATGTTCTGACTTGTAGCAAGAGAGGGGAGTTCTGCCTTGTTTTCTAGAACTTTCCACCAGAGGAGTATGCGGATGGGGGCCTCCTGTGTGCCTGCTTTAGCCCCACAGCATGTCTGTGGGACACAGGCTGCTGTGTGTGGCTGAGGGGACCCTTGCCTGTGTGACATGGGGCTCCATGGTGTGCGCATCTGTTCCATACCCCATGGGCATTTGAGTGGCGCCCAGTGTGGGGCTCGGGGTGGGCGTGCGGCTGGGAGTGGGACACCTGGGTCACAGGGGCTGGGGCTCTGCTTTGGTGGGTGTTTAACAAGCTGGTCCCTGGTGCTGCCTCACAGCTTAACCACCAGCCAGCTGAAAGATAGCTTGTGACATCCGCGTCCCTTGGTCACTCCAGCTGTGGGTCTTTCCCCGCCCCCGTCTGACCAGTGTGCGTGCTCCCCGAAACCTTGAGAGAGAGGAAACGGGGTATGATCTGGGGAGCTGAGATATTTAATCCTATAGCGTGGTGGCGATGGGATAGGAACAAATAAGACACATCTAATTACCTAATTTTGGAAAAATTGTGCCAGTTATCAGATGCAGGCACTCAGAAGCAAAAATGCATTCCGGTCTCCACCGGATGGAGCCTGCGTTCTCTGCTGGTTCGTACTGCTTAGGTCTCCGCTGCCCCGTTAGCTCGGTCCATCAGAGTCGGCTGCATCTGATCTTTAAAGAATAAGCTCCTAAGTAAGTGAGGGTTCAATCACCCAGTCCACTCTGCACTGGGGAGGGCACAGACTGCATTTAATTTGCAGAGAAAATGTTTCTGTCGACTCAGCCCACAGACAGGCATCGCCTAGCGGCGTGTGCGCGAGGGCGGGGAAGAGGAGTTAAGATACAGGTCACACCCATCAGAACTGACTCTGTGCTGGAGGAGCCGTGTATCTGGTCACGCGGAGATTGGTCGTGTGGTAACAGGGAGCCACTGAGGGTCACTGAGGAGTGGAGGGGACATCCTTAGAGTCTTTGCGGCCTGCCAGTGTTGGAGGAGGAAGTGTTGGGAGCTACGGCGGGAGTTATTGTGGGAGTCAAGGCCAAAGTGATGAGCCCCCATCCCTGCACAGCTGTCAGAACAGGGCACGAGAAGCAGGACGAGAGGCGATTTTCCATCTGGGCTGCTCCCCGTTTTTGCTAGGAGCCCGTCTGCAAACATCTAGACGAGGACACAGGAACTGGCATTATTTTGAAAACCCCTGGAGGGGCCTGCTGCTGTAACGCAGTGGGTTAAGCTGCGGCCTGGGTTGCTGGCATCCGTATTGGGCAGTCGCTTGGAGTCCAGGCTGCTCTGCTTTCGCTCCAGCTCTCTGCTAACGACCCATGTTCGTGGACCCCTGCCACTCCATATGGGTGGAGTTCCTGGTACCTGGCTTCAGCCGTCTTGGGAGTGAACCAGTGGGTGGAAGATCCACTTTCTCTCTGTTTCTCCCCCACCTGGGCTTGTCACGTGCCGCCTGGGTCTCAGAATCTCTGTAGCAAAGGCAGGTGCACGGGGAGGCGCAGCTTGGGACCTCAGGCGTCAGGCCAGCAGGCAGTGCCCGGTTTCACTCCTCAGTGGCTGTAAGAGGGAGACACGAGCAACCCGGGGGGGCGAGGAGCTCGGCTTTGCAGGGTTGGGTTGGAGCCCGAGGGATACAGCAGCTGAGGCCCTTTGGTGGGGGTGAGAGAGAGGCATAGTCTAGTGCTGAGTCTTGAGGGCTGCCAAGGGAAGGTGGTGGGGACCCCAGGAAGTCGGGGACCCTGGACAACGCCTTGGCCAGGGAGGTCTAGGACCAAACTCAACTGGCTGAGGCCGGAACTAGCACCAGTGGGGTTAGAGGGCGAGCAGGGTGGGAGGGATGGAGCGAGGGAGTGGGGGCAGAGGATGGACCATTTCTACCAAGCGCACTGCAAGGATTGAGGAGAACAGAGCCAAGCGAGGAGAGAGACGGCCTCGGGCGTGGTCCCATGTGTGCAGGGCAGCCCTGTGATGGCAGAAAAGGCAGTGGGCTCCTTGCACTTGCTGGGTGGAACAGACCAGTGTGGAAGTACAGAGAAGCACTGGTGTGGCGTCTGGAAGGACTTGCTCATGGCTACGGCTTAGCCGTGGGAGGCGGAGCCCCGTGCCCGCTGCAGGTGTTCAGAGTTGGTGACGCAGCCTCTGCACAGTGGCCGTGGCCATTCGTGCGTCTCCCGCCAGTGGGCGGTCACTGTGGGTGACCCAAGGTGCTGTCTGTCCTGGAGCTGATGGAACGCGTCAGGACCGCGTCCCAGCCACCCAGGTGCAGCCCTGTGACTGCAGCGGATGCTGGTCACGCTGCCAGGTCAAGCAAACGTCACGTGAAGGCAGAGAGTGGTCAACTCGCTCTGTTTATGTTGCAACCCCTCCCCCCAGCATTTCCCATCCCTCATTCCTGGGCGTATCTGTTGATAATTCAGTCTGAGAGCCGAAGTGCAGGTCACTCACTGTTTGGGGAAATGGTAAACAAAGATAAGAGCTTTAAGCGCTGGAATTTATTTTTTTATCCACTCTGCCTAAAAGCAACTGTGTGTTAAATTTAGAAAGCCGGGTCCCGACCCCTGTGCGCCCGGCCTGCCTCCTGCCTCCTCTCCACTGCCCGAGTCCGGAGCGCAGTCCCTGCTGACTGTGGACTACGAAATGTGCTTGCGAAGTGCGGGGGTCTTTACAGTCTGCCTGCCTGGATGTTTATAAAAGCGTGCCCTCCAGCCCCCGTTCTGCACACCACTCAAGCAGGTGCCAGCTCTGCCCTAACATTTACCAAACGTCTTCCCAGGCCCAGCCCGGCTTCTGCCTGACTCACCTTGGGGGTGCCCCTGGCGGGAAGCCCCCAACACTGTCAGCAGACCACTTTAGGAGTTATTTGTGAGGGCCCCTCGCCCAGACCCCACTGCTGAGTGGCTGTCCTGCTGCAGGGGTTAAGTCCCTCTGCAGCCAATCCAGGAGTCTGTGCAAACCCCTTTGCTGGCCTGGAATTCTGTTGTGTTGAATATTGTTTGGAACAAATGAGCCATTGTCTGTGCTAAGAATTTTCTCGTGAGAGAGAGAGATCTCCACTGTGAAGCAATTTATTGTAGCAGGATTTTTTTTTTCAGCTCATCTCAAATTCCCTCCTGCCTGCTCAGTCCATTTTCGCAGCTCAGGATCTACATGGGGAGGGCCAGGCACAAGCTAAAAATAAGTAAATAAATAAATCAAGACACTTCTGTTGCCCGAGAATGACGTCCAAGGCCTAACTGGTATCTGGTACTGATTTTAACGACTTCTGAGAAGGGAGGTACATTGCGTAGGAGAAAGGGGTCAGACCAGAGGGGACCAGTCAGGGGAGAGCAAACAGCTGTGTGCAGGGGAGACCTGGACCCAGGGATGTGAAGCCGCCTGTCCACGATGCCCCTGGACCCAGGGAGGGGAAGCCGCCTGCCCACGATGCCCCTGGACCCAGGGAGGGGAAGCCGCCTGCCCACGATGCACCTGGACCCAGGGAGGGGAAGCCGCCTGCCCACGATGCCCCTGGACCCAGGGAGGGGAAGCCGCCTGCCCACGATGCCCCTGGACCCAGAGAGGGGAAGCCGCCTGCCCACGATGCACCTGGACCCAGACAGGGGAAACCGCCTGCCCATGATGCCCCTGGACCCAGACAGGGGAAGCCGCCTGCCCACGATGCACCTGGACCCAGAGAGGGGAAGCCGCCTGCCCACGATGCCCCTGGACCCAGGGAGGGGAAGCCGCCTGCCCACGATGCACCTGGACCCAGACAGGGGAAGCCGCCTGCCCACGATGCACCTGGACCCAGACAGGGGAAGCCGCCTGCCCACAATGCACCTGGACCCAGAGAGGGGAAGCCGCCTGCCCACGATGCCCCTGGACCCAGGGAGGGGAAGCCGCCTGCCCACGATGCCCCTGGACCCAGACAGGGGAAGCCGCCTGCCCACGATGCCCCTGGACCCAGAGAGGGGAAGCCGCCTGCCCACGATGCCCCTGGACCCAGAGAGGGGAAGCCGCCTGCCCACGATGCCCCTGGACCCAGAGAGGGGAAGCCGCCTGCCCACGATGCCCCTGGACCCAGAGAGGGGAAGCCGCCTGCCCACAATGCACAGCGCGTGAGGACCCAGGCACCAAGCCTCAGGCTCCGGAGCCCTGTTCCAGAACCATGCCTTCGGCCACGCTGCACGGGAGTGAAGGGCCCAGCCACAGCACCCAGGCAGAGAAATGCAGGGCACCGTGGGCGGTGGTGGTGTTGGTGTCTGTGGGTAAGGGATCATGGGGCCTGCTTCTTGGGCCACCCCGAGAAATCTTGAGGAAGGCAAAGGACTGGTGCGCATTCGTTGGGACCTCAGCCCTCAGCCGGGGCAGCTTGCCTTACCCCTGGGCAGTGCCGAGCAGAGTGCAGGAGACCCCGGTGCAGGTGGGCGGTAGATGCACTCTGCCATGGCCTGCAGGCGGGGTCCCCTGGGCCAACTCCACGCACGAGGCCCGCATCGCCCTGGGTGAGACGGGCCTGCGGAGGTTGTCAGAGCTGGGTAAGGACACGAGGGTGGCGGCAGTGTTTCTCTGTCCAGAGCACGCCCGGGAGAGACCGGGAGCAGGGAGCAGGTGCCCACCAGGAACCAGAGCAGCTGGACTCCGTCTTCCCAGCCTTCAGAACTGTTGTTGAAGCCACACAGTCTACAGTATTTTGTCTTAGTGGCATAAACAGGTTTTTACATATAAATAGGTCCCAAATATTGCCTAGGACATACTTTATGCTAAAGCAAAAATCTGTTGTTTGTCTGGAACTCAGATCTAACTGGCTGTCCTGTGTTTTTCCTGCTCAATCTGGCAGCTCTACGGTGGTGGCACTGCCCGTGCTGAAGTCGGGGCAGATGCAGCTGGGCCAGGGCTCTGAGCCGGCCTGCGGCTGGGGGGGGGGGGGGGGGGGCATCAGGAGCAGCGCACAGAGGAGAGGGGCTGGGGGTGCGGGTGGGGACCAGGGCCAGGGCTCTGAGCCGGCCTGCGGCTGGGGGAGCTGTCAGGGAACAGCGCACAGAGGAGAGGGGCTGGGGGTGCGGGTGGGGACCAGGGCCAGGGCTCTGAGCTAGCCTGCGGCTGGGGGAGCTGTCAGGGAACAGCGCACAGAGGAGAGGGGCTGGGGGTGCAGGTGGGGACCAGGGCCAGGGCTCTGAGCCGGCCTATGGCTGGGGGGCCGTCGGGGAACAGTGCACAGAGGAGAGGGGCTGGGGGTGCGGGTGGGGACCAGGGCCAGGGCTCTGAGCCGGCCTATGGCTAGGGGGGCTGTCAGGGAACAGCGTACAGAGGAGAGGGGCTGGGGGTGCGGGTGGGGACCAGGGCCAGGGCTCTGAGCTGGCCTGCGGCTGGGGGGCCGTCGGGGAACAGTGCACAGAGGAGAGGGGCTGGGGGGTGTGTCTCCCAGGTGTGGCTCTCCAAACACTGCTTAGAGACCCCATCCTAGCAAAGACAGCAATTAACCCTGGCTTCAGGTGGCCTGGGGGAGACGCCCTGGGCAGTCCCCGGTCCTTTGGTAGAGGAAGTACAGGATGCTGACGGCTAAGCCCCAGAGGCAGGCACAGGGCTGTCAGCCTCGGACAGCGACATCCCTGTGGGACATGCGCCTGGGCCGGCTTCCTGCAGGTGAGGGGTCTTGGCTGCGGGCTACACGGAGCCCTGAGGCACCTGCTTGGGGTCAGGCAGGGGCCAGAGCTGGTGGCCACAGGCCTCGCAGCTCTGCCTTGGGGTGGCCTTGTCCTGCTCAGGGTGATGCAGGCCCTGGCGTGTGTCTGGCAAGAGGGCTCGGATGCAGAGGCACAGCTGGCAAGCGCCTCTCATACCCAGGGCCCGGCTTGGGGCTCCCCTGTGCCTTCCTGCCCTTGCTCTTTCTAACCCTGTATCTCTGTTCTGGGGGAGGGAGTGTGTGTGTGTGAGTGTGTGTGTGAGTGTGTGTGTGTGTGAGAGAGAGAGAGAGAGAGAGAGAGGAGAGAGGATAGAGAAGAGTCTTTGTGAAGGCCCGGGGTGGGTGCAGAGCTCACGACTCCCCTGCACTGAGAACCGAGCCCAGCTCTTTCTGCGGGCCTCCTGCCTTGCACGGGAGGAAATGGAAGCTTCCGGGGTTTGGGTGGCGATGGCAGAGCTGGGCCGGAAGCCATGCCGATCTCCAGGGCCGCCTCTGTCCCACGGTCACTGCCTGTGCCTCTTCCACCTGATGCTGTTTGGCCCTTCCTCGTTCTTGCCAAGAGCGGCCTCCCCGGCGGTGGCAGAACTAAGTAAAAACGGGCCCCTGAGAAACGGCTGCCCAGGCTCCCCTGCTGTGGGGGGTGCTGGGGGCCGGGGGCGTGCGTCCAGAAGGATGAGGCTCTTGGGACAGACAGGGTTTTTAAAAATGAAATCTGGGAAGTGGGGTGGGCCGTGCGGGGCTCAGGCCTTGATGGGTCATTCCTTCCTCTGCGACCGTGGGGTCTGCTGATCGCTCAGACTAGGTCGGGATGGGTCATCCCTCCTCTCCGGCCTGCTGGTTCAGGCTGGGCCGCAGGGGCAGGGGCTGCCAGGGGCCTTTCCCCTGCCGTGTCGCAGGGCAGGCGTAGAGAGCTGAGGCTGGGGGACACAGGCCAGCCGTGCCACCCTTCTTCCCACGGGCCAGAGGGGCTGGTGCCACCTGCCCTCTATCTCTCCTGCGAGGGAAGGGTTTCCTCTGCCTCTGGCTCCCAGGGGGAGGCCCACCCACAGGCCATCTGCAGGGACCCAAGGCTTCAGCCAGACCACGACCCTGTGTCCGGTGGCATCTCCTGGGGACAAGACCACCGCAGCTGTGTGGGCCCAACTTGCGTTAACCTGTCTCTGCTGCTGGGCTGCTCCCCCACCCCGTGGGAACACACTGTGCAGGCCTTCTTACATCAAGTCGATTGATGGATTTGTTGAGCGATCAGTACTGATTCTTTCTGAGCGTTTCATCTGCCCTACGAGTGTCCCCTCAGCAGCCTAGGTGACATCCCTGGTGTTGGTGAGCGGCCCTGGCGACCCCTCTGGGGCTGTGTGTCCCCTGGCGCCAGTGCCGGTACCCGGCGTTGCCCTGGGGGAGGGGTGGAGTTGAGCAGTCTGTCCCCAGAGGCGGAGAGGGCGTCGGGGGGCCTCAGGCTGACTGGCGGCCGGGATGGCGTCCAGAAAGACTTGCCGGTGACGTGGGGTGGCTGCAGGAGCCGTTTTCACAACGCGTTTGCCTCGGTTCACACTGAAGCCGCACAGGCGCCTAAACAAGGCTTGGCCGCAGCGTGGAAAGGAGCGGCAGCCCAGCCCGCCGTTTGTCGCCGCTTTACAGGCGTGCGCTGCCCCTGCCGCCTCGGCCTGCCTCCAGGGGCGACCCAGCCCGCGGGTCCCGGCAGTGACATACGCTGTCACGGCCGTTTGTTCTGGCCGTGGACGTGGATCTCGTGGGCTGCCTTTGCCTCGGGGTCTACCGCCCCCGTATTACTCCCCGTGCGTGGATGCCTCTTGGCCTTGCTGGAGCGCCCCACCCCCAGCTGCCCCACCAGTGAGGCTTCCCAGAGGGACTTGACTTGAAGGTAGGGACACACGGGGTCCCTCCTGGAGTCAGAGGTGACTGTAAGGGCGGGGCCGGCAGGCGGGAGGCATTTTTGCCTCTGCCACCCATGTGGGAGAAGCAGATGGAGTTCCAGACTCCTGGCTTCCACCTGGTCCAGCCCCACCTACTGCGGCCATTTGAGGAGTGACCCAGTGGATGGAAGATTCTCTCTGACTTTCAAATAATTCTTTAAAAAAAAAAATGTGCGGCAAATGAAAGCCCAAAGGCTGGGATGGCGGCAAGCACAGATGAGCAGGCAGGGGTCGTGTCTCCTCCTTCTCGAGTGGGAGGGCAAGGGTGAGCCCACACTCACTGCCCTGTGACCACGGGCAGAGGTGAGGCCGAGACCAGAGGCAGGTGCTGCGTTAGGCGGCTCGGGGCCGCCGGCCCTGCACAGGTGGGCTCTGTCTCGTCCCGGAGAATCCAGGACTGGGAAGGCTCTGAGGAGGGCAGGGACAGACAGAGGGACGGCGTGCCTAGAGTGCTGCTACACCGGCAGTGGGCAGGTGTGGCGGTGCTGTGCTGAGAGGCCTCCCCGGCCCCCACGAAGACCTACCCCTTCTCTTGCACAGGCTCGCACCGAGTCCAGTGTACGGTCAGGGCAAGGCAGCTCCAGCCTGCAGCTGGTGCCTCCTGTGGAGTGGGCACCCCGGGAGTGTGGCGTTCAAGGCGCTCGCTTTGGTCCGGCTATGCCCGGCAGAGGGCCCGATGCCTGCTGTCCTGGCTGCTGAGGGCCAGCTCATCCCAGCCGGGCAGGGGCGGGATGGCTGCGTAGGCAGGAAGCGGAAGCTGCCTGAGCAGTCTGCAGTTCCTGAGCCTCCCCCTGAGCATCGGTTGCTCCCTGGCCCTGGGCCACATTGTCGGTGGCTCCCTGCTGTCTGGTTTGGGGGCGGGGCTCCACAGCCCACTTTGCTTATCTCTCCTTTCCGTCCCCAGCTGGTGCTGCTGCTTCTCCAACCAGGAGCGACTGACCCCTGATCTGCAGCGCCAACCCTGAGGGTCCCAGCCAGAGCCAAGAATCTGTTTGAATTTCCACTCAGGACAGGGCCTGAATGAGGGCAGGAGGAGGGGCCCCAGCGGGGTCAGCTACAGGTCGTCACATGCCACAGGTCCCTCTCCCTCCTTGCTGATCGCTGAGTGCTCTCCCTAGACAGACAGCTGGGCAAGCCACCTCTCCCCGTCGCTGGCCACAGCAGGGACGTCCATCCAGGGCCCCCTGAGCAAGGGTGATCCCACCACATGGAGAGTGAGCGAGTTTCAGAATCGGAGCCTGCTGGCCTCTGGCCAGGACTGCAGGGTCGTGAGCTCGGGGGCTGGGGGCTGGGGGCTGGGGATGAATGGCAAGTGTATCAGGACCACCAGGGAAGAACGCTGTATGTCACCACATGCACACTAGGAGTCAGTGCGACCCGTGCTGAGGTCAGGGTGGCGGAGAGGAGCAGAGCTGCCCCTCCCATGGCGTGAGAGGTTGGAAGGAGACATAGACAGGAAAGCACCCCCCCCAGACCCCCAGAGTCAAAATGAACAAGCAAGGAACCTGAGGTGGGTCAAAGGTCAAGGTCAGTAGCTCAGATGGTGATGAAAACTGAGCTCCTGGTTCCCAGAGGGAGAGACAGAGAGAGAGAGAGAGGTCTTCCATCCTCTGGTTCACTCCCCGCTTGGCTGCAACGGCCGGGGCCGGGCCGGGCAGGCACATGGCCATCCGTGTCGGTGGTCCGAGCAGCTCAGGTGGAATGGGGCAGGGCTGCCCCCTTGATGGGGGTGGAGGCCCGAGCTTGTGGCCGCTGCTGGAGACGGCACAGGGTGGCGTGGGCTTCCTTGGTTTTCAAAAGCTGGAACCTAAATTTTTGTGAAATCCCTGTGATTTAAAAATTTTGGCAGTTAATTCAGATTTTCAAAGGCAAACAGAACCTCTGCAGCCGTGCCCAGCCTGGGGGTTGTCTCTCTCCGACCCTGCCCCTGGCACCCTGGGGCAGGACTCTGGACTGGCTGTGCCAGTGTTTTGATCTCTGCCACTTGGACTCTACCACAGGGTGCTGAGATGCCTTGTCCCAGTGGTCCCAGGACAGAGTGTCTCTCCCAAGACTTTGACTAACAGTGGTGGGGTTGAATTTCTAGCTCGGGAACTGGATTTTGTAAAACTGGAAACCACTGGATGGAATGGCACCATTCCTTTATTTTATGTTTTTTTAAATGTTAATATTAAAAGTTCGTATTTATTTTTTGAAAGGCGGAGAGACAGACATCGAGAGGGACATCTCCCATCCATGGGTTCACCTCCAAAATGTCCCACAACAGTGGGGCTGGGGTCAGGCTGAAGCCAGAACCGGACAGTCTGGGTCTCCCGGGTGGACGGCGCCGTCACCTGCTGCCTCCCAGGGCTCATTAGCGGGAAGCCAGACTCAGGCCTGGAGCTGAGGCTGAAATCCAGGCGCCCGACACAGGTTAGGACACCTGACAAGTGGTGTCCTAACCACCTCGCCCAGCGTCTGCCCTGCTTCGTCCCTGGATGGGGAAGCCACCACCTCTAAGGTCAGGGAGGTCCCCGGGCCCCCAGAGTCCTTTAGGCCGAGGCAAGGGTGGCCTGGTTCACCTGCTCCGGTCTGCAGCGCCCCCAGGTTACCTAGTGTCCAGTGTTCAGAAAGATGAGTGAGCACGAGGGTGACCATTCTACAGGGCCGAGACAAGGCTGGAACGACTCCAGAAAGCTCTGGCTGTCCCCGTGCGGTGCCTCAGTGGAGGCAAGCGGCCATAGTGAGACTTGGGCGACTGCTGTGGGCTCGGGGACCCCAAAAACAGATTTACGGCAGAGTGACGCCAGGGACAGGGTCGCACTGAGGAAGGAACCTAGAGTCCTGGGCACTCCTGAGAGTCTGGCTGGACGGGCTGAGCAGAGCAACACAGGCCAAACAGAAACCCACTGCAGGCTCCACTGGGTTCTCAGGGCTGTGGGCCCTTCCCGGCCGGAGCATACTCCCTGCGGCCTGGCCCTGGACTTCCTGGGATCCCTGTGGGAGGCCCCGGCTGAGCGTTGGCCCACGCTGAGCCTCTAAGCTCCAGGGAACTGCCCACGGCTTCTGGAACACTGTACCAGGCCCGGCTCTTACAGACGGCCTGGGCACTCCTCCAGGGCCTGTCTCCTGCTTCCTCCTTCAAATTGCACCTCAGGGGCCAGCAGTGCAGCTCAAAGCACACAGGACTGAACCGCCCACGTCTGAATCTATGCTTCTCCCCTCACTAGCTGCCTGGCCTTGGCCAACTTGACCGTGGCAGCCTCAGTTTCTCACTGAGCAAGACAGGGGCCATCTGGTGCCGAGTGTCACCAGCAAACGGCACAGCTCACGGCAGCACGTAAATGACGCCTGGCACCAAGGGGAGCTCCACGACGTGGGGCGCCTGGGCTGTTAGAGACCTCAGCGGTTGGCTCCTCCCCGCTGGCCAGACTGTCGCGTGGTCACCTGACCAATGCTTTCATTTGATAGCTGCCTGAAGATGCTCGTGGAAGGCTCGCTCGCGTCTGAGGCTGTATCTGGAGACGGGGACTCGCCATGATCTGCGTTGCTAACAGGCTCCTGGTGCCCTTGTTCTGAGCCTCCTGGCTGTCCGGGACATGACGGCAGCAGGTGGAGTGGGACAGAAGGCAGTGGCACCGTAGTGGGAAGAGTGGTCCATCCACTCATCCCCAGGGGCCTTGGGGACGCTAGCGCAGGTGCCTGTCTGCATAGAGCTGCCAGCCTGGCGGGAGGAGACAGAGTCCCCTCGGGAAAGGTAAAGTCAGAAGTGCTAAGTGGGTCAAAGAAAAGATGAGCGTGGAACAGGACGTTGTTCTGCACACTCCGTGAGGCTTGAAGGAGTTAATTTTTCGAGCATGTGCAGGAAGAGCTTTTTCCATCCAGGGTGTTATGAATGACAGGGCTTACCATCCTAAAGGGTTAGTCACGGAGACAGCTTCAGGTAAACGCCAGGATGCTAAGTCTCTGGTGAGTTGTTAATGGGGCCACCCTGGCCTTTGGGAACAAATATGGAAGCAGCTGCCAGGCTTCGCCACATGCTGTCAGCTCCCACGGGGTCTGCTCTCCGAGGGACAGAGCCAGGCCAGAGGGGTCCATGGGTGGGCAGGGGACTTGAAGAGTTGCAGACGCCCGAGGGGCGAAGTGTGCTCTTTCCCGGGGGTTACTCCCTGGATGGAAGCCAGCGGGAGCCAATTAATGGGAGGACATTGGCACGATGCAGCCATGCTCAAGGGACAGCCCAGCCTCAGCCTGGACGAGGCTCTCATTCCTGGCATGGTGGGCAGGTGCCCCCGGCAGGACGTGGTTGCAAGGCTCCCCATCAGTGATCTCCAGAGTCTCCCACATTCTCTCACCCTGGCAGCGCCATCATTGTTTTTTGGGTAAAAACCATGTCCTGGGAAAGTGGGATGGCAGAGATGGGTTTTGTTGGAGGGGTGGGAGGGCAGGAAAAATTCCGAGCTGTAGGGAAGGGGGTCAGCCAGGAGTGGCTAAAGCAGTGTGGAGGCCTCGGGCGGGGCAGAGTCACAGCCCAGCGCCAGGACAGACCCATGGGACACGTGCCTAAGAGGCAGTGGTCTGGAGGTGCCCCTGGGATCCCTGTGTTGGAGACGAGTCCTCGGAGTCTCTTGTCACTGGACTAGCAGGCAGGCCTGCGGGAGGGGGTTGGGACTGGATGTGGGGTCCTCAGTACTTTACCCGAAGGGGAAGAGAGCCCGAGCTAGCAACCCAGGCTCTGCCTCGCCCCGGTGCCCTCCGCCAGGACCCGGCAGAGGCCCTCACCCGCGGCTGGAGCCCTGCTCCTGGGTTTCCTGAGACGTGAGCTAAGGAAGCCTCTGTTCACGTACGACCCCGTCCGTGGCACTAGGACACGGATTCCACGGGGATTCCGTAAAACGGTTGTAGCAGGAAGAGTTGAAAGATTTGGAATGACAGTGCAGGATTAAAAAGTAATGTAGGTGCTGGGCTCTGTGCCAACTACTGTACCCATCAACCCCCTTTAGGCCTGAGCCTAAAGGAGCAGTTGCCAGTCCTGTCCCCTCTTAGCAAAGGGGGGCATGGAGCTTCAGAGGATCTGTGTTTGCCCCAGGGTCCCCGCCTGGGTGAGGAGCGGGCTGGACTCGGGGCTGTGTTCTTACCACCCCGCTCTTACCACTGCAGCCCAGGTACGCGGAGGTAAGATTGTGAAAGGACTGTGGAACTGGAGAATGTTCTTGTGAGTCTTGCTCTGAGCAGGGTACCAAGCGTTCCCTGAGGGCTGGGTGCAGGTTCCCCCAGCCAGGCCCCGAGATGGGCAACAGAAGCATTTTCTCGGGGCTGGTGTTACGGCGTAGAGGGTCAAGCCTGCCTGGGACACCCACACCCCACATCAAACTGCTGGTTCGAACCCAGGCCGCTCTGTTTCCGATCCAGCTCCCTGCTAATGCACTTCCAGACACTTCAGACCATAGCACCTGACCTGGGAGGCAGCAGAGGATGGCCCAAGTGCTTGGATCCCTGCCACCCACGTGGGAGACCCGGATGGAGTCCCCGGCTCCTGCTGTGTCCTGGCCCAGCCCTGGCTGTTGTAGCCATTGGGGGAGTGATGGAAGATCTGTGTGTATGTGTGTGTGTGTGTGTGTGTGTGTGCTGCCTTATAAATAAATAAACTTTTGGGAGGGAAAATTGAGCACTTTCTCACTGGTAGCTTATGCAGTAGCTGCTGGGACAAGGGACTCCAAGTGGAAAGTGTATTCCTAGGAGACAGAGAAGAGAACCAAATTCCCTTCTCTGGGTAAACTGAGTGACGCACCCCTGACCTTGGAGTCTGAGGCCAAGGTGAAGTGTGGCAGTCACAGGGGAGCAGTGATGAGGGTGCTCTGGGGACAATGATTTCTGTGGGATGTGTCCATCGCAGCTGGGAAAAAAATGTGTGTGGAGCGGATGGCCCCTGATGAGGATCCACAGGATAGTAACTGGAGGATGGTAAGATTCCAGAAAGTTCTGGATGTGGCTTGAAAATTTAGATGGAGTGAGAAAAATAGGCAACACACAGAGTTCTCTTGGCCCGCTGTCTCTTCCTGCCAGTTTCCTCGTTCGCAGCTCAGCTCAGCAGCCCGACTCCTGGTGACGGAGCCCAAGAGGTAGGCAAGCAGCAGGAGTTCTGCACGCCTATGAGACCCTGGAAAGCCGCCTGCTCTCTCAGCTCTAGAAGGGAACATTTATGGTGCCCAGCCTGCTTCATAGTTAGGGGAAGATGGCAACAAACAGTAGTTACTGTTGGGGCCAGTCCCGGTGAGAGAACACGGAGGATTGACTGCTGAGATCTCCCAAGGCACTCCACTGAGCTCTTGTGGGGGGGACACACAAGGTTGGGGTGGGGCAGTGATGCTGAAGGTCAAAGGGCAAGCACCAAAATGAGTCAAGCGCTGGTGTCAGCCACGTGGCTGCCGTAAGCGGTGATGTAAATAGTTGAGATCAGAAATGATGCGAACTTGGAAATCCGAGCAGCACAGGAAGTGGCCAGGCGTTGGGTGCAGTGGCTAAGCTGCCCCGCGGGACACCCCCATGCCTACAGGGGAGGGCCGGATTCAAGCCTCGCTCTGTTCTTGCCTCCTGCTGGAGCGCACCCTGGAGGCACCAGATGATGGCCAAGTGCTTGGGTCCCTGTCACCCACGGAGGAGCCCAGAGAGTTTCAGGCTCCTGGCTTCCGTCTGGCCCAGCCCTGGCTATTGCCAGGGGGAGTGAACCAGCAGATGGAAGGTCTCTGTCCTTGTCTTTTGATTAAAAAATAAAGTAAACCCTCAGTTAAGTGTGAATTTCAGATAGACAGTGAGTAATATTTAGTATATGTCGCAAATATTACATGACATACACTACAAAGTTCATTGTTATCTGAAATTCAAATCGACCCAGATACTTCTATTTCATTGGGCAGCCCTAAGTCATAAACAAGCAGCCAACAGGAGGGAAAGTTTCAGAAGATTAAGACTTTTAAATGCCTCAAACCACAAAACTTTGTGTTTTAATATGATCATAAATTAACAGCTGTATTGTATTATGCAAATGTATGTTAAGTTATTCTCTATCTGTCATTACGCTCCAATAAAAACTGTACATACGACATTTAGGGGGAAAACGGCATCTTCTGATAAGAGTTTGGCTGTGCGTTTCGGTGGCAGGGTTACCCTTGGCTCACCGGGATGCCGTAGCCGCCAGGGTACAGAGTGAGGCCCGTGCGAGGGCCCCGATGAATCACTCATAGACTCCTCGAAACAGCCCCAAGAGTGGCCGGCGGATGCCTTCCTCCACGTTAATGCCTTTCAGAAGCACAGCTCGGCACTGACCTAGCAGGAGCGAGCGGCCCCATCCGGAGCCAAGGGAGATGGGCTGATCCTTCCTCTGGGGCTGTCCTGCTTCGTGGCACCCCCGCGGCTGCCGGCCGGAGCCTTCGGGGCACCCACAGGTGTGCTCCATCAGCCAGCTGGTGGACTGACTGGTGGAGGTTTTTCATGCTGACATTTTCTGGAAGGTTTCTGATAAACGGGATTGTGGTGGTTGTTGTAGCCTTCATGATTTTCAAGAGTGTGGAGGAAATGCCTGCGGGAGAGCTCAGAGCTCGGGAAAGCCACAGGCAGCGCCGGGTCTGGGGCTGACAGCGAAGTTCCTAGGGCAGACAGGATTGGGAGGCCTGGGAGAACTGTCCACCCTGCAGTGTCGGGACAGAAAGCCGGTGTGGGCACGTGGCCGGGCACATATAGGGTGCAGCGATGGGCTGAATTCGGCCAGTGTCACCGGAACTCTCATCCAGCCCCGGGAAGGACACTCACGGGCCTTACCGAGTGGGCTTTCAGCTCAGCTTTGAGGACCACGGAGAAGCATGCTGCGAGATACCGTGATACATGACAGGTTTGACACGAATTCTTCCCGAGGGAAGAGCAGCCTGTCTGAAACCCAAGGGATGGGGTGAGTCGAGGATTTCTGATATGGTGGATTTTACATAGAAGTAAGCAGGGAAATATCAATAATTTTATTTTAAGGCACTCAAGGGTGACAAGGAGAATGTAAATTTGTCAAATGTTAAGTAAAAAAAAATCTAATTCTTGGCTACTTACATTTTTAAATCGTTTGTGTATAGATTAGTGCAGTACGTTCACTTTCACTTAGTTTTTATGGTAAATGTGACTTATCAGGAGCACTAGGACTTAATTGCTGAAAGCCGAGGATCCGAGTAAAAGATGCCCTTTCTCCTCGGATGTCCTCACGGACATGGTGACAGCAGCCAGGAAGGGAGGGAACATGATTTGGGGAATTTCTCCACATGGCAGGAGAGGCCGTGGTTCCCCAGGGAAGACGGAGTGGCCGTCCTGGTTGTATCTAAGTGTGTGCTCTGCCCCGGTGGACATGCACCTGCTCCCGTCTGCAGCCGTCTACCGTACACCCACGTCATTCCTACACAGACTTCGGAGCTACTGGATATGGGGTTGAGTATTTAAAGTTCATCTCAGCCGCATTTTAATGTTGAGTGTTTACAGTGTGGGGCGGGGGTGTGGAATACAGAGTTGGTTGGTAGACTCGCCTGGCCCTGCACCAGGTATGGAGCATGTGCACAGTGAACAGTGGGTCTTCTACTTCTGTTGTTATTCTCAACACTACTTGATGCTGAATACTTCATTCCAAATATCACTCCTTGATAAAGGCAGAAAAACAACAAGCTGGAATGAGATGTGTCTGTCACAGAACCCGTACGTAGCCGACGCGGGTGCCGGGGGCCGTCAGCCCCAGGCACAGATGGAGAACCGGGAGGATGGCGCTTCCTGAAATTGCGTGAGGGACCACGGTGGTCAAGACCTCAGAACAGTGCGTCTGTCACGGAACAATGTGTCTGTCACAGAATGGTGTGTCTATATCATGGAACAATGTCATGGAACGGTGTGTCTGCCATGGAAAGGTGTGGCTGCATCACAGAATAGTGTGTTTGTGTCATGGAACGGTGTGTCTGTGTCGGAACAGTGTGTCTATGTCATGGGATGGTGTGTCTGTGTCACGGAACAGCGTGTCTGCATCATGGAACAGTGTGTCTGTCACGGAACAGTGTATCTGTGTCATGGAACGTGGTATCTGTGATACAGAACAGTGTGTCTTCATCACAGAATGGTGTATCTGTGCTGTTCCCACCCCGTGCTCCCTGGAGACTACCCCAGCACACTGGGGCAGGAGGGCTCATTTCTGTGTAGAGGTAGGTCACCTGATTTACTAAATCACGTCAGAGTGCTCCTGACTGGTCACGGGGCCCCGAGAGTGTGTAGGGTGGTGCCGATCACCATCGGCATCAACCTGCAGGACTGCGCCTCTCTGCTAGGCAGCCAGGCTGGGGGACCGTTGCATGGGATTTTTCAGCAAGGGGAAAGGGGGAGGGGGTGGGCACCGTGCCCCGCAGCCACAGGCACTTTCTCTGTTCAGTGCCGCGCTGTGGCATGGGCCTGTTCCGGGGGCTCCCTGGGCTTCAGCTGCCTTGTCTGTAAGATGGGGCCTGGCTTGGACGAGTCAGGGCACAGAGCACAGAGCTCTGTCCCTCCACTCCCTGTCCCCTCCCAAGGACGTCTCTCAACAGGAACAAAAATGGCAGCAGCTGTTAAGGGCTGATGGGTGACTGTCCAGCCAGAGAGGCTCAGACCCAGGAGAGCAGAGGTGGCTCTGGCACTGGGCGGAGGGACCGAGGTGGCCGTGAAGCTGTGAGAGGGGTGTGCTGGATGCGTGTTTAGTGTTCGCTAACAGTCAGCCCCATGAAAATCAACCCCCAGGATGAGCGAGCAGTGAAACACTCCAGCGGGTGGGACCCAAGAGAAGCCTAAAGCGGCTGGGGACTTTCTACGAAGAACGAGGCGAGACTGTTCCCCAGCCGAAGGGGGTCTCGGGCGTGAGGTCCCTCTTCCAGGAACGCTCCTCCTGTGTGGGTGGGGCATCCAGGGCCCGGAGCGCCTCAGAGGGATGGCTGCCCTCACCTCGCGCCCTGTGGACCACAAAGAAAGAGGATTTGGAAACTCAGGAGGGAGCGTGGGAAGCTCACAGGAGGAGGGAGAAAGCCCTGCAGGGCCTCTCAGAAATCGCTCTCCTCGGGACTCGGAGCCATTTGCAGATGGTGCTGGCGGAGGGGGCGATGGTGTGGGCACGGCGGGCACTTGCTCCGTGCTTCGAAGGTGCACAGAAGGTGGGCACTTGGCCTAGCGGCCGAGATGCCCTGCCCGACCCCGTGCCTGGGCTGCACACCAGGCACAATGGCTCAGCGGGGGTGGGGTGGGAGGATGTCCCTGCAGGCCTGGGGGAGACCTGGATGGCGTTCCCAGCTGCTCGCTTCGTTCCTGGCCCAGCCCTGGCTCTGGGACACCTGGGGGCTCTCTCTCTCTCTTTCTGCTTCTCAAGTAAATAAAAGAAAAAGATAAAGAAGAGAGCAGTGCAGATAGAGCTTCCAGCCCCCTTTTATGGACACGAAGGAGCCCCCACCAGCTGACCCCATGGCACTGAGGAACAGCCACGGAGCCACGGAAGACAGCGCTGGAGGGAGCGCCAAGGCAGCAGGGAGGTGGCAGTGCCCCCGCGAGCTGGGTGCTTCCTGCGTGTCGCCTTCGCGACGCTCCTGTCATGGTCAGACTTCTGTGTCGACTTGGCTGCAGTGCCCAGCTAGCTAGTCCAACGTGCCTCCCACTGCGGCTGTGCTGTGCGGACCCGCTGACACCCAGCGTCACTGGCAGGGCACCCTGCGTAGGGCAGGCGAGCCTCGTCCGCCCTGCTGAGGGCTTCGAGAGTGAAGCTGAGGTCCGGAGAGGAAGTCCTTCAAGCGGCAGCGCTGCCCCGTGTGAGCGCCCTGCGGACCCGCCGGCCTCCCATCTCGTGAGCCAGCTCCTTAGTGTCAGTCTCTCCCCCTCCCCCTCTCGCCCCCCACCCCTGTTGGTTCTGTTCCTTGGAGCTCCCTACCGGACATGGCCGCTTTCCCTGCCAATGAAATGAAGTGGCGATAGTGCCTGCTTCAGAAAAGCTCCGTGACGACCACGTTACCTCTCACGTCAGTGTGTTGGTGTAGGGTCCACCTGTCTTCCTCCTCCTCCTCACCCCCACTGCTGGCGGAGGAGGGGTCTAGGCCAATTCCTTTCCTTTTACAAATAGGGGAACTGAGGCACAGAGAGGGGGTGGCCATAGCTAACGTGCCCATCGTGCCAAGGCCGTCCCAAATATTAGCCGTAGATTAACTTGCTCTTTGCAACAGCCTCATGAGCTCTCGAAGGTTCCTGTCCCCATTTCATAGACAGGGAAACTGAGGCCCAAGGAGCCTGTGGCGTCCACGTCACACTGCCAGTGCGCGGAGGCTCCGTGCCCAGTGTGCTCTCTTGGGACGGCGTGGTCTCGGGCCCTGCCTGCTGGAGTGGCGTGCCCCTTGGGCAGGCAGCAGTGGAGGCTAGTGTCCCAGAGAGAGGAGGTGGCTCTAGTGAGGGCATCCCCAAGGCCCGGGACTCACGGGAGTCCTGGCGGGACAGCTGGCTGCGCCGATGCCATGAACAGGTTGGCTCTTTTTCAAGATCGCCCCCCCACTCCGCTCCCCTCCTCAGCCACAGAGTCGGCCGCTCGTGGAGGCGAAGTTCTCGCCTGCAGCTGGGAGGTGATGAGTTTATCTTCCTCCTTCCAGTCTTGAGTTACTAATGAAAATGTCTTGGGAGACCCACCCCGTTGCAGAAAGCCTGGGTGGCTTTCGAAAGCTTGTTCGTAACCAGGGGCAAGTGGATTCTCTCTCATCTCTGGAAAACGGATTCCTTTCGCGGGTGTCTGCTATTTTGTGCCCTGCAGCTCGGGTCTCAGTTTGGTCCCAGCGGGGGGAGGCCAGTGGAGTTTAATTACATTCCTCCTATAGGGAACATTCAAGCAATGAGGCTTTGAAAAACAACTTGTGCTACCAAAAGGGGGAAAAAAATCGAATTACACGAGTGAGAAACAGGCATTGCTCTTTGTGTCCTAGAGACCCAATCTAAATATTTAAATTTTGAAGACAGATTTCTAAATGTTTAACTTCATAAAGCGTACACACTGCAGTTCCCAGGGGAGTGGACATCCGTCCTGCTCTGCAATGCTCATTTCCCGGACCACAGGCTCTGCAGGTGATATTTTCACACGTGCCGTATTCAGTTACAAAACGTCATCCAGAAAGAAAACAGTGTGGGAGCACACAGCCCCGGCACGGAGTGCTGCCCGCAGTCCTAGGGCAAGACAGACTTACGGGAACCCTGAGGAATGTGTGAGCTACAGGAAAACATTCAGGAAAGTCCCTGTGTCTGGACTTCCTAATGTCCCTGCGCGCTCAGCTCTCTGGGACTGGCTGTTAGCGAGCACGGAAGTAGCCCCAGCACAGGCGATTGCGTTGCTGACTTCTCGTTGCCGCTCCGATGCTGTGCACTGAAAGAGGAGACCTGGGGCCGCCAGGTGGGGGCCAGCAGAGGCGGGAGCGCTAGGCACTGAGTTCCTGGAGCACAGCTCTCTGGCCTCCTGTCAGGTCCCTGTGCTGGCTGGGAGCTGCCCTGCATGGCCCTGGGGCCCCCATGGAGCCCAGGTCCCTCCTTTTCGTGCATAGCATGACCTATGGCCAGAGGAGCCCCGCAGGACCCGGCTGTAGGACCCGGGGGCGGCCCTGGCTGGCCTCACACCTGTCCCCCTTGCTCAGCACCGGCCTCCTCTCCCTCACTGCCATCAGCTCCTCCTTCTGGGCAGCAGGAGCTTGCCGCTGTCCCCAGGGCGCCTTCCCCACCGCCGTCAGGGAAGAGGCGCGCTGCATGCATCCCCTCGCACTCACAGCCCTGTTTCCCTCCAGCCCTGCACGTGCCAGGCACTGTTCTGGGGTCTGGGATGCAGCCACGGCCCCAGCAGAGGAGGCGCCCGGCTCTGGTGGGGCCTGCAGGTGCGTGGAGAGTGGGTTCTGTTGGCCACACCTGAGTAGGGGTGCAGCTAGTGGATACTGGGTCAAAAGGAAGGCAGGCCCTCCTCATGGGGAATGTGAAGCCTGGCGACACAGAGGGTTTTTGAGAGAGAAGCTAAGTTCCTCCCGGATGACACCGTTCTGATGCTCCTGCACCACCGGTGTGAAGTGACTTTGTCAGTCGAGCTGGGGGAGGTGCAGCAGTGAGGGTGCTGTTTGGGACACCCTTATCTTACGGGTTCAAGTCCTGCCTCTGCTCCCACTTCCAGCGTCTCGCCGATGCGCACCGTGAGAGGTCATGGCTCAAGTGCTTGGGTCCCTGCCACCCATGTGGGAGACCAGCGTTGAGTCCGGATTTCTAGCTTCAGATTGGTCCAGCTCTGGCTGTTGTGGGCATTTGGAGAATGAATCAGTGGATGGGAGGTCTCCATCTGTCTCCCTCCCTTTCAAGTAAACTTAAAAATAGAGAGTGGAGGGAAGTTTTTAAAAAGTGTATGTGTTTATTCTATTATTTCAGAAGCTAATTGTTGGGAGTAAAACCCATTCTTTTGATGCTTAAGAGCCCATAATACAGCCAAGCTGTGAATCCAGTTCAGCGCCAGCCAGACCCACAGAACCCTGACGTCACCTGTGGCGCTAACGCTCCCGAGTTTATTTCCAATTCTTGCTTTTCTGGGTTGATGTGCCCCAAGCCCACTGACTGCTTAGCAAAGCCCAGCCCCCCCAGAGGCCGGGGTACAGACACGGGAGGCGTCAGGGCCGGGCTGGCTGCTGTTCCCAGGAGGAACAGCTCTTTGCAGGCCACCTCTCCCCCGGCTCGGCAGGGACTCGAGTGCCAGCAGGGACTTCCAGCATTAGCTGCTAAAATTTCGAAGTGCTGAAGTGGTGCACTTGATGGAGCCCGGCAGCCCAGAGAAAGCACCTGCCAATCTTCCTGCTCGCCAACCTGCCGCCCGCTTTGCCACCTTGCTCTGTGCCGTTGCCAGCTCGCACGTGGGCAGAGGGCAGGGAGG
This sequence comes from Sylvilagus floridanus, assembly GCA_949820135.1. Lineage (NCBI taxonomy): Eukaryota > Metazoa > Chordata > Mammalia > Lagomorpha > Leporidae > Sylvilagus > Sylvilagus floridanus. The sequence goes on along the minus strand of OX463236.1, from coordinate 1,585,617 downwards.
AGCAGGGGCGATTCTGGCTCTCTCTGGATCTGGGGATGGAGCCAGAGGAAGGTTCAGGGCAAGGGAGAGGGGAAGCAGACTAAATAGGGCTGTGAGCATCGCAGGAGAGAGAACAGGAAACAGAGATGGGGTAGGAGGAGAAGGGAGAGGAGGAGGCGGGGCACCACGGCAGGATCTGTGCTCCTGCATAACACAGGGCCTGGGAGTGGAGCTGAGGCTCCTGGGAGCAGCCCACTGGGGAGAGGGGTCTGCTTCCCAAGCTCACTGTGGGCACGGGCTTGGATGTTATGTGGGGCGTGGAAGAGGGCAGAGGTGCAGCTCTGATGACCCTCAGGGGCACAGCCTAACTTCCCCCTCCAGGTCAGACGCTTCCAGGGAAAGCACGGGAAGTGGCCCCACTGAAGCTGCTGGGTGCCCTGGGAGACAGTGCCCACTTTGTTCTCGGCATCAGAGAGAAGGCAGCGAAAGGTCCCCTTGGCCACTGCCTCTAGCTTGGCCTCCAGAGGTATGGTACGCAGAAGGGCTCACTCGCGCAGCTGAGGGGCCACATGGGGCTCCCTCCCTAAGGGGTTGCCTGGGGGCTCCTGGGGGCTGCAGGTCCCCGCTCTGCACACACATCGGGCAGAAGGCTCTGGCCACCACCCTACCTGCTTGGAAAATGACCTGGAGTCAACTCGAAAGTGCCTCCTAGCCTCCCACCATTTAAGGAAGCAAGAGAATCTTAGTATTTAGAAGGATTAATGTGCTTCTGATGTGTGTTGTGATTGGATAATTCCTACATCACTTTGTCTCCCACTCAGTAAACTGAGGACATTGTTACTAGAACAATCTTGGAGCCGTGACAGTTTATTAGCAAAAGGCAAATTATTGCGGAACATCAATACTTTACCCAGGAGTCCCATCTGGGAGTACTTCCAGAGTTTGTGGAAGAGTGGAGCCAAAAGGTAAGTTGGAGTGGACGTCTGGCACTTAGGGGCCTGCTTGGCATGCCCACGCCCGGTACTGGAGGCCCCGCACTCCAGCTCCCTGCTCCTGTGCACCCCGCCATGCAGCAGGCGGCGGCCCACGGACTTGATTTCCTGCCACCCACATGGGAGACCTGGATTGAGTTCCCAGCTCACAGCTTTGGGTTGGCCCAGCCCCAGCCCCAGCCCCAGCCGTTATGGGCATCTGGAGAGTGAACTAGTAGATGGGAACTCTCTCTCTCTCTCTCTCTCTCTCTCTCTCTCTCTCTCTCTCAGATAACAAAAAGATAGGTTGGTTTTGTTGCAAATAGTTTCGAAATCCATGTATAACTTGTTCATAATACACATTTTCTTTTTAAAATATTTATTTGAAAGAGTTATAGACAGAGAAGGAAAAACAGAGAAATCTTCCATCTGCTGGTTCACTCCCTAGATGGCCAGAACAGTTGGGGTTGGGCCAGGCTGAAGCCAGAAGCCAGGAGCTCCCAGGTATCCCGTGTGAGTGGCAGGGGCCCAATCATTTGGGCCATCTTCTGCTGCTTTCCCAGGTGCATTAGCAGGGAGCTGGATCGGAAGTGGAGCAGCCAGGACATGAACTGGTGCCCATGTGGAATGCTGGAGTCACAGGCGACAGCTTTACCCATTACAGCACGGTGCTGGGCCCTATAACACATTTTCCATGAACTTTCTGAAGACCCCTCACGTATCACAAGTGAGAAAGAATGAGAGAGGGAGAAATGTGTGGTTTAGAGCCCAGCTCCTCACAATGTGGGCCGTGGACCAGCAGTATCAGGTTCACCTGGAAGCCTGTTAGCGATTTCCACTCCCAGGCCTCGGTTCTTTGTTCCAAATTCTTCCCCAGGCCTTGTTGTTTTGTGTTACTAAATCAGAATCTGCAGGGGCTTTTAAAAAAGTTTTTTATTTATTTGCAAGGCAGAGAGAGGGAGAGGCAGAGAGAGAGAGAGAGAGAGAGAGAGAGAGAGAGAGATCTCCCACCTACTGCTTCGTTCCTCCAATGTTTACAAAGCCAGGGCTGGGCTGGGCTGAAGCCAGAAACAGGGAACTCCACCTGGGTCTCCCATGTGGGTGGCAGGGGCCCAGGGACTTGCTGCCTCCCAGGCGCGTTGGTAGGAAGCTGGAATCAGGAGGGGCTGGTCCTTGAACCCAGGCACTCCGATATAGGAGGGAGTGTTCCACGTGGCATCTCCCCCACGAGGCCAAACGCCTGCTCCCTGGACCTGCGGGTTTAGTGAGGCACCCGGGTGGTTCCCAGGCACTGGTTCTGGGAGCCTCCAGCTGCTGGCCAGCGTTGCGGCCGCTCTCACCGGCTCGTCTCCCAGTCCTTGGCTTGACTTACTGGGCTGTAAGCTGTCTGTGTGGCAGACTCTTTCCTAGGCATTGCTGCTTTGTGTTCTGACGTCCCGGACAGGACGTGGAGGGCAGGGGAGGATCCAGGAGAACCGGGAAGGCTCGTGTGCCTGGGTAACGGAGCTGATGGGGGGCACCGAGCCAGCAGGTCCCCGGCAGCCCTCCTGAGGGGGCCAAACCCACCGCAGTGTTTCACAGGGTCTCCGCGTGAGCTGCGCCCCACTCCCTGAGTGACAGCTGACCCTGTGTGGGATCCCAAATGGGAGACGCTGTTTTCCCATAGTGAGGATGAATCTGTTAAGCTATTCATGTCTTCCACCCAGGCCTCCCCCTGTGACCAAGGACATGTATTTATGAAATAGCTGGTTGGGGGTAAAACGGCTATTTTTTTTTTTTTAATTTTTCTTTGCAGCTGCGGAATGTGCTGCTTTCCCCTGAGCTCCTCTGGCTGCTTCAAAGAGCAGATCCCCCCCTTGCTCACATAGCAGCATGAGCTAATCAGCTGAAATAACCAGCGCAGAATGTTCTCTTATCCTTAAGAAGAGAGTAAGTTGTATTTTAATTAGATATTTATAATGGCTACAGAGCAGCTCTTCAAGAGAAGTTTTTAAAAATTTGGCCTTCCTTCTAAGGCATAACTGTTCAAATTATCCTAAAGAGAGGCCATATATCAATCCGATCCAGTTTGTGATAAATTTACAACTGGGTTCTGCACAGCAGATTTATAACGACAATTAAGCAGAAGGAAAATGGGTCATAAATTTTGGCTGGCAGAGCCCAGCACCAAAGAGAAGAAAGGAGGATGGTGTGGCCAGATCAAAAGTCAGTCATTTCAACATAAACTGCAAAAGCTCTAGCAGAGACAATTCAGGGGAAAGAAGTTGGCTTTTTTTCCACTCATCCTTTTCAGCATCATATATTGGAGAAAGCAACGAGGCGCCCCTATGACGAAGGTCTTGCCGAAGAGCAGGGTGTGTGTGTGTGTGTGTGTGTGTGTGTGTGTGTGAGAGAGAGAGATTTTACAAGTTGTGCCAATGGCACACACCTTCCCCCTGCTCTGCGCTGAGTTTAATGAGCGTAGCTCCTGTCATAGAGAAGGCAAGATGGGGAAAGAGTGCTCCAAGAGGTCGGGCGACTTGAGACACAAGTGCTGGGGTCTGGATGCTTGTCCCTCAGAATGAACGTGTTGCAAACTGACCCCCAAATCCACTTGTTGTGGGTATTTACAAGCAAGGCCTCTGGAGGTTATGAGCATCAGATAAGTCCAAGCCACTCTGGGCATCCTGTCCCCCTGCTCTGTGATGGGCACCCCGTCCCCCTGCTCTGTGATGGGCATCCTGTCCCCTTGCTCTGTGATGGGCATCCGGGTCCCCCTGCTCTGTGATGGGCATCCCGTCCCCCTGCTCTGTGATGGGCATCCGGGTCCCCCTGCTCTGTGATGGGCATCCCGTTCCCCTGCTCTGTGATGGGCATCTGTTCCCCCTGCTCTGTGATGGGCATCCCGTCCCCCTGCTCTGTGATGGGCATCTGGGTCCCCCTGCTCTGTGATGGGCATCCGGGTCCCCTGCTCTGTGATGGGCATCCCGTCCCCCTGCTCTGTGATGGGCATCCGGGTCCCCCTGCTCTGTGATGGGCATCCCGTTCCCCTGCTCTGTGATGGGCATCCGGTTCCCCCTGCTCTGTGATGGGCATCCCATTCCCCTGCTCTGTGATGAGCATCTGGGTCCCCCTGCTCTGTGATGGGCATCCCGTTCCCCTGCTCTGTGATGGGCATCTGTTCCCCCTGCTCTGTGATGGGCATCCCGTCCCCCTGCTCTGTGATGGGCATCTGGGTCCCCCTGCTCTGTGATGGGCATCCGGGTCCCCTGCTCTGTGATGGGCATCCATTCCCCCTGCTCTGTGATGGGCATCCGGTCCCCCTGCTCTGTGATGGGCATCTGTTCCCCCTGCTCTGTGATGGGCATCCCGTTCCCCCTGCTCTGTGATGGGCATCCGGGTCCCCTGCTCTGTGATGGGCATCTGTTCCCCCTGCTCTGTGATAGGCATCCGGGTTCCCCTGCTCTGTGATGGGCATCCCGTTCCCCTGCTCTGTGATGGGCATCTGTTCCCCCTGCTCTGTGATAGGCATCCGGGTTCCCCTGCTCTGTGATGGGCATCCATTCCCCCTGCTCTGTGATGGGCATCCCGTCCCCTTGCTCTGTGATGGGCATCCGGGTCCCCCTGCTCTGTGATGGGCATCCCGTTCCCCTGCTCTGTGATGGGCATCCCGTTCCCCTGCTCTGTGATGGGCTGTCTGTGAGATGCCGTTAGACTTTGCTGAGACTCCCGGGACAGAGACCCCTGCTTCACTTGGACCTGCCCCCACTACTCCATCCACAGCCTCTGCAGAGGTGGGAGGCGTTAGAGGAAAGCTTGTCAGAGCAAGCTGCACCCACCAGGGAAGGGTGTCCCCCCCCCCCCCCCGCAGACCACAGCAGCGGGTGGCCAGCAGCACCACTCCCCGAGACAGGGCAGCCCCCGGTCTGGCCTTCCATTCTCCTCAGTCCTCTGCTTACGCGGCAGGATTGCTGACTCGCTCTCTCTGCCTAACCGAGCCAAGGAAAAATAACTGGAGACAGTGGGGCAGAGGGGGCAGCGAGGGAATGGCCACAACTGGTGCAGCCAACAGATGTGTCTCCCGTGGACCCTGTGGACACCACGGAAATCATCGAAGCTCGAGCCATTTTGCCAGTAACCTGCTCAGGACAGTGACTGCTACGAGGAGATTCCAGAACCAAGAGCCGAGGGCAGGAGTGGTCGTGGGAGGTGGGGTTGTCCCAAGAGCTGCTTGAATAGTTCCTACATCTGCTGCACGTCAGAAGCCCCTCAGGGAAGGTGCTGAGAGCCGCCCCGGCTAGGAAGGATTTGAGGATCTGTGTGCAGGTCCCGGTCCCCAAGAGGGACAGCGCGGGACGGGGAGAGAGGCAGGAGAGTGAAAGAACAGGGCACAGCCTGGCCAGGGCCTTGGCCAGGGCCTCGGGTCCACCTGAGCCAGGAGGAAGAGAGCATCAGACCGGGCCTGGGCCAGGGCCTTCCATCTGCACCACACTGGGCTGGCCTTCGTGGGCCTCAGAATGGCCCGGAACCTTTCGGACTTGTCCAGGGTATCATCAAAGGCGCACACTCGGAGGAAATCAGCGGAGACAACAGGAGGCGGCTTCCTGTTGCACTTCGCTTAGCTCAGGCCTCAAAATGCCGGTCACACAGCGGCCAGGAGACCCTGAGGGGGACCCTGCCCCCCGCCTGCGAGTGGAGCTGCGGGACAGGGAGAGAGCCTGCGCCCCTGCACCACGCTGCACAGCGAGGTTTGCAGTTTCCAGTCGGTAAGCTTGCGTCTCCCTCCCTGACCTGACCAGGGTCCGCCCTGCGGCGCCGCACTATCCTCTCATTTCCCTGGGGGAGGGCTGAAGCTCTCACCACATTCTCCCAAGGCGCTGCTGTAGGGGACACGGCCCAGGGGAAGAGACATGGTGCTCAGACTGGGGCCCGGGGACGGCGGGTGGCCTAGGGGACACGGCCCAGGGGAAGAGACATGGTGCTCAGACTGGGGCCCGGGGACGGCGGGTGGCCTAGGGGGACACATCCCGGGGGAAGAGCCTGGGGTACTCAGACAGGTGCCTGGAGGACACGGGCCGGGGGAAGAGACACCAGTGCTCAGACGGGTGCCTGGGGATGGTGGGTGGCCTCGTGGTTCGGATGCCCAAGTCCCGCCTCAGTTACCTGGGTTACTGCCTGCCTGGCTCTTGTTCCCGGCTCCAGCTTCCTGCCACACACAGAGGAGAGCTGGGTGAGGCCCTGGCTCTGCTTCAGCCCCATTGGGAGGTCATGGCAGGCATCTGGGGAATGAACCAGGGAATGGGAGCTTTCTCTCTCTCTCAAAAAAAAAACCAAAAAAACCAGTGACCTCATTGGTGGGTCTTCTTGGTGGGTGTGTGTGCTCTCCAGGGTGTCACAGGAGAGAGCCCACAAAACGCTGGTGTACAGGGTCTGCAGCCCCGCGGCTGGCATTAACTGGCACTCAAGAAATATTTGTTGAATGGAGAGCAGCAGGAATATTCTAACAAGTCATACTTTACATGCAAATTTTCAGGAATATTTTCAGGAAAATATCTAATGTGTGAACATGTAATCTGCATTTCCATGTCCTGACAGATGGCCCATATTAACAGAGCTCTGACTAGGGTGAGAAAAAAACTTGAAAAGAAAACACAAATACTCATTGAATGGGTACCTCGTGCAAGGCAAAACAAAGCAGTGATCAACTGTGGCTGCAGAGTTCATTTGTTAAGTCAGTCTCTGGGCTTAGCTGGCTGATGCCTGCTTCCCACATAGGACAGCCTGTGTGCACCGCCTCCCTCCTGTGCCCGACTCCCGCTTCCTGGGGCTTGAGGGCCCCATGCTAGGCTGGGGCAGTGAAGGAAGCCAGAGTTTAAGACAGCATCAGGTCACGGGCAGGGGCCCCATGCACGAGGGCCTTGGGTGGAACCCCTCGCTGAGCCCTCCTCACGGATTAACATGACCGTGACCGGGGACGTGGCTGGGGGCGTGGACCGCCTGCCATTGCTCTGCTGGTTTCATTGGGAAGGCAGGTACTCAAAGGCGCCGAGGGATTTGCACTTGGCAGTTGGCCGCCCTGCGTCTGAGGACCGTGACTTCTTCCTCTCAGCGTCCTTGCCCCTCCCCAAGCCTCTGCCTGGTCCCTTCTGCCTCTGGGCACTCTGGGATGCCTTGGAGGCTTCCACGCGCACTCCCTCTGCGGATCTCCTGAGCAAGCCCTGTGCTTCCCGTGGGGAGTCACACGACTTGAGTGCAGTTGACCCCAGGGCTGGGTCTGACTGGCCTAGGCCCACAGAGGCCCCCGTTCCTTCCCATGACCGCAACCCTGGGTCGAGAGCCGGCAGGGCCCCAGTCAGAGCGGAGCTCACGACGCTTGCTGGGAATTCTAGGCCACAGACCTCCCTCCACCGCTTGCCGTGAGCTGGGAGGTGTGCAAGCCCCGGCTCCCCGGGAGGCTTCAGGAGGACTGCGGATGGGGCCGACGTGAGGACACACAGCAGAGCTGTGTGGGAGAAGGTGGGTCCTAAGCATCTCTGTGAGGTCTAGACAGCTTTGCGAGGCCACATCTGTCCCTGAGCCGCTCAGCTGTCCGCACTAACACGTCTGAATCCGTGAGTGTTTGGTTGGGATTTTTGCTTTGTTTTTCCTGAATGCATTTTGGTTGGGGTTTTGTTACCTGTGACCAAATGCATCCTAGTAGGTGCGTGTTCTTCCGGCTCCCCTGTTTCTCTTGCGGTCATGTACCCCAGTGATTTTGGTCTCTACCCCCACCCCAATTTAAAAATAAACAGCGACCTATGCGGCAAGATGAGATGGGCGGTGCGGTTGTTTGGGTTCCTGGCTTGTAGAGACTCCGTGCTCAGAGTATTGATGGGTCTGTGTCAGTCTGGAGGGAAGCCCTGTCCTGCTCCACATTTCATCAATGACTTGGGTGAGACAGGAGGCACGCTTAGCAAGTCTCGGATGACGCAAAGCCGCAGGAATTGCTAATGTGACAGATGGCAGAATCAAGACTCAAAATTATTTTGACTGACTGGAGCAGTAATAAGGATAAATACAAACTCCTGCATCTAGGCTCAAAAAATCAGTTGTATAAGCAGGCAGTGGAGGGGTGTGAGTTGGCAGTTGTCCCAACGACACTGAACTTGAAGTTGACCACAAACTCAGGTTGAGCCACAAGCTGAGGCATTAGTAGTACAGTTAACGCAGCTTTCAAGTATTTAAGGAGTGCTATGGACGAATCACACCTCGACTTCCCCAGTAGGATAGAGAAGTGGAATTTTCTGGCAAGTAGTTTTCAGCTCATTGTATGAAAATTTTTTCTAGTAGTTCTAGTAACAGAACAGGCCACCTTCCGAAGCTGTGAACACACCAGTGATTCCTTCCGAAAGTCACGGGAGGGTTCTGTTATGGTGATCTTGCTTTGCAAGCACAGATTTTCACAATGATTTCCTTTAACAACTCACAGATCAAAGCAATGCACGCATACACACGCAGCCCAGGCTGCAGGTCCCCCAGGGGGCACCCATCTAGAAGGAATGGTCGGGTCTGGACTTGGCGCTGCCCATCCCACTTTCCCCTCCGCCCTGTGTGGACCTCCTCCCGTGCTCCGCCAGTCTTATGCCCGGGCAGCCCTGGCTCTTGGCTCCACCGTCCCTTCCATCCCCTCTCTCTGACCCCGCCTCCTTCCTGGGGCTTTGCAGCTCTCCTGAGTCCTGTCTGGTTTCAAGGGCTGCCCCAGATGGTGAAGGTTTGTGCTCAATGCGTCTTTTTCTTTCTCCAAGTGCACCTTTCACTTGCTAACCCAGAGAGAGAGAGAGCGAGAGAAGCAATTGCCCGTTGTCCCTGACGAGCTTACAATGGGATCTTAGCAAGTCATCAAGATCAAGTTTCCCTTCCGCGCTCCCAGAGTCCCCTGCCCTGTGGATGTCCCGGGGCGCCAGGGCCCAGCGTGTACTCACGTGTTTCTCCTTGAACTGGTCTACCTCTCTCAGAAGCCTGTCTTGGCAGTCAGGGTTGGTGGCCAGCAGGTAGGTGGCGAAGGAGAGCGTGTTGGTGATGATCTCGTAGCCAGCGATGAGGAAGATGCAGGCCTGGCCCACAATCTCATCCACGGTCAAGGGCTGGGACAAGGCTGCGGGTGGGTGCTGCAGGGAAGCAGCCTCCAGTCTCTCGGTGGCGGAGAGCACCTGGCTGACGACGTCGAAGGCTGCCAAGCTCGCCGGGCGGGCGGAATGCTGGGCCTCCAGGATCATTTGCAGGAAGTCTCTCCGCCTCTAGGGACAAGAGGAGACACACATTTGGGCCTCAAGGAAGTGAGGCTTCGTGGGGACCAAGGGACCCCATGCATAGAGCATCCCAAGAGCACAGGAGGAGCAAGGAGCCTATTGCTGGGCTGAGACGGAAGTCCCTTCCCTGTCCCTCTGCGTCGCACTGGCCAGTCTAGTGCGGGGGTGGGAAGCTTTTTTTCTGCCAAGGGCCTTTGGGATCATGGGTCATACGAAATTCTCAACTTAAAAATTAGCCTGCTATCAAGTGGTTGAATTTCGAGTCCCGCCTGCAGCCACGTTGGCAGGGCCAGGCCAAATGATTTCACAGGCCTCACACGGCCAGACGTTCCCTGGCCCTGGTCTAGTGCATCAAGGAGCCGATGGACGCTGCCATTAAGGAGGGTGTGGCCATGCCACTTGCCCAAATATGGAAAGGGTGGAGCCACTTGGTAAAAGAAGCCAAGTTGCAGGACAGCGTGCACAGTGGGATCTCCTTTCTGTAGGAACAGTAAAGGCACAATATTGGCATTGTGCGAGTTTGTCTCCACACGCCAGTGTTTAGCAACACCACACCCAGCAGCTCCTGGTGAGCTCAGGCAGGTGGGAAAACCAGGCGAGGAGCGGGAGGAGCTTTTGGTTTTACCTCCGTGTGTTTGTCTTGTTGGTTGGTTTTCCAACAGTAAAACAATTAGAGCATGCTGTAGATTTCAATCAGAGCATGGGTAGGGCTCCCACATCAGCCACAAGTTGATCTCACACCTTGCAAAGTCAGCAGGAGCTGGGTGCCTTCTGGGGAGGGGACTGGCTTGGATGATGCTCGACTCTGCCCACTTCCTTCCAGGGAGCCCCTCCCTTCCTTGTCAGTAATTTGCATATTCTATATTTCTACTGCACTAGCTGTAACCACAGAGTGATTACATATGGCTTTAGCTTTCTCTGAGTGTGTTCCTGCGCATCCTTCCTCTTGAATGCTCGTGTTGTGATGAGTGACAACTCGTTGCTCTGTTCTGAAGTTTGTGGGGACTCCCCTCCAGACAGGGAGTATCAGAGCGTCCAGGACAGAAACGTTGGGATTCTGGGTCCTTTCATGGTTGCAACGTTTCCTCAACTCACCGGCTTCTAGGTTTCGATGGCACTAATGATCTATGCCACCACGGGCGTTCGGTTCTCTCTGTTGAGACTTGTCATGTCATGTGTGGCTGTTTCTTCTGCTCATAAGATTATAAGCCTATCCAGGGCAGGACCCACCCCGGCCCACGCGGGCCGTGAAGTCTGTTGTTAAATCATTGCACAGACAAAAACATCAAGCGTCGCGAGGGAGGATGTGTTGGGTTTGACTGCAGCTGGGTGCTGTTTAGAGCAGGAACCTCGGCTCTGGAGACCTGGGCGGTTCCCGCATTTCCTGGCTTCGTGGCCTTGGCGGGCATCTGCGGGGGTCCTGGAGGGGCTCGAGGCTAAGTCGGTGGGCGTCACACACCTTGGGGCTGGTGGAGCCAGGGCCTCGGCCTGTTGCCAGCTGCTCCGGCTGCAGCAGCTGAGGGTGGCCCAGGGTCTCCAGGGACAGCTGTCTCGTGCCGTGGTGGCCTTGTTTTTCCAAATGGCATCCTCAGCGGCTGGCTTTGCCCGGCCTCCCTCCTGCTGCTGGTTAACATTTGGGTGGCTGCTGGGGCCCCCTGCCAGCCCTGTTCCCATGGGGCAGAGCTGCAGCAGGGCCGGGGAAGTGAGCTGGCTCTGCACCCCAGAGTTTCTCCCCCCATCCCAGCGGGTGGCCCCTGTGAGGCTCCTTGGGGTGTGATGCAGTTATGGTCCCTGAGACTTGGTTACGGCTGTGCTGAGGTGAGACAGGGGCTGTTGACCGAAGGGTGGACACAGCCACACGCACACCACGGCATTTTCCAGAGCCACAGCTGTAGTTGGCACCCTCTCCTTGTACCCTGGCTCACACAGGCTGCTAACGGGCCGTGCACATCTTGCAGAAATCTGTCCCGACCTCCGGCGAGGGCCACAGAGGAGGAGGAGGTCTCCCTGCAGGGCTGCACGCTGCAGAGGAGCGTGAGTGTGTTCATGGGCTGCTTTTCTCTGCACCGCATCATGGAGGCTATTTGAACAGTGCCCATTCAGGGCTGAAACAGGCCAGGGGGATGGTGGAATCCAAGAAAAATATGCACCCTGATAGATGTAGGTGTCTAATCCCCCCATCGGCTAGAGCTTAGGAAAATATTTACCTTGTAACATCTGTGCTGCATTTTCACTGCACAAACACACATCTGCTTGATGGAATGTGTATGGAGTTCAGATGGTTTTAGCGCAAGTGTTCTTAGTAACCATAGAGCTCTGTCTGCCCTCAGCCCGGCCTGGGTTTGTGGCTGGGAGGATTTTCTCAGATCAACTCATTGTTGGAAACAAATAGCTCTCACGTTTAGAGACAGGACGGCTCTAGGCGGTCTCAGTAATTGGATCTTCAACAGCCTCTCACCCCTCCCCGGGAGAGGTTCAGTGCACCAGCTTCAAGGCTTTCCACGGTCGCTGTAGGCAGCGGGTTTCGGGTTGGTGGGTGTGTGTGCGCGTGAGACCAAGCTCTCAGAGGGCTGCCCTTCGTAGCAACACCGAGGCTAGAAAACGGCTCCCCGCGGCCCCCGCCCCAGGCTCCCTCCCCACTCTGCAAAGCAGGAGCCCAAGCCGGGCCAGGTCCACAGTTGGCTGGCTCTTCCCGCAGCTCCCAGGGAGCTCAGGCCGGGTTCAGAGTGGGCAGGGGGCCGCGAGCAGCTCCCAGGGCGCTCAGGCCGGGTTCAGAGCGAGCAGCTCCCAGGGCGCTCAGGCCGGGTTCAGAGCGAGCAGCTCCCAGGGCGCTCAGGCCGGGTTCAGAGCGGGCAGGGGGCCGCGAGCAGCTCCCAGGGCGCTCAGGCCGGGTTCAGAGTGGGCAGGGGGCCGCAAGTTCCTCTCTGCCGCCCAGACACAGCCAGGCCTGCCGCACGGGCCGCAGGGCAGGCAGCTGGGGCTGAAGCCGCTGACGGATGCTGACTTCAGCCTAGGCCGATGCCTGCGCCGCTGGGCCTCCTGATTCCCTCGGAGCCGCCCAGTCTTTGAGAAAACCCTTTCGAAGTCGCGTCTTGCCTGAGTCAGTGAAGGAAAAGCCACTTCAGCCTGGTTTTCCCTCCAAGTAACTTTCTGCAGAGCTGCGAGGCCCTCAAAGGGCAGCAAATCCAATACCAAAACCATCTCCGCTCACACGCCACGGCCCTGCTTCCGTCCTCAGCCAAGTTCATGTGACAGGAACGACTTCACGTCTACCATGGGCCAAGCCGAGTGCAGAGCCGTCCGCGTGAAGCGTCAAAGGCACCAGACGGCCCCCAGCGGCGTAGTCTGCAGCAGCAGCCTTGGGCCGGAAAGAACTGGGGCATCGGGGGACTGACTGACAGCTGCCTGACGTCCCTTGATGTTTGTACTGTCCGTGCTGTCCATGGTGCTGTCTCACTGTTCTTCAGAACGAGGACTGCCCGTGCAGTTACTCCGGGCGCGTTGACCTAGCAGGTTCTTTGGCGCTTGGTTCTGTGCTTGGGGACTGCTTAAACTTGAGAGGCAGTTTTGGGGCCCGCTTCCAGGCGCTGGCCCGTGTCAGAGGAGGGACCTGCAGCTGTGGGCATCTCCCGCCCCTGGGCCCTCTCCGCTCCCCTCCCCTCGCGTTCACGTCTGACCTTCCTCGACCTTCCACACTTCCTCCTCCCGCCCGTGGAAAGCTCTGAGGGGCAGGCCGCTGGGGCCAGCCTGGTGCGCGGTGTGGCTCCAGGAGGGCAGAGAAAGCAAAGAGCAAGCGAAACAAGCCCAATGAGGCGCCCTGCGTTTCGAGGCTGCGTCCTGTAAAACACCTTACCTCGTCTGCTGCTTGCTGGTCCCGTGTGGCAATCACATTCCTGATGAGGCGGTTGAAAAAGCCGTTCAGTTCATCTCGGTTCTTATTGGGCAAAATCCGGGCCAGCGGGACCATCACAGATGGAAACGCCACTTGAAAGACAACAGCAACAGGGGCAGTGAGAAGGCGGCGTGGCGAGCCAGGCCGGGAGCTGCCCGGCACCAGCAGCAGACCCTGGCCTGGAGTCAGAGGTGTCTGGGAGGCGCCCCCCGCCCCCACGCGTCACTGCTCCTGGGCGGGGCTCCGGCTCCTCTGCACGCCCCACCCTTCCTCACACATAGTAAGCACTCAGTTAACGCCTGTGGGGTTCAGTCCTCGCTGCCACCTGGCCCACAAGAGGTCGATGTCCTACTTGAACATTTCGGTCTCAAGGTCTTGGTCTCATCGTGAGAGGACAGAGTCCAGGCTGTGTGTCCAGTCCCAGCGAGCAGGAGATGGTGACTAATTCTACCTTCTCACTTGTCGTTGTGCCCTCTGGGTGATTTTCCCTGGAGTGACCCCCTGCATCGTCCACAAGAGCTGTGATGCAGCTGCCACCAAGGACTGTGGCCCCGTCCACCGTGGCCCCTCGCCATGGCATGGGCAGCCTGGGCCTTCTGTGCCCTGGGGAAGGGACGCCCTGGGCTGGGGACCCTTAACACCTCCAGGAGAGAGGTACAGCCCGGCTGAGGGCCTGCTGTGGGGGAGCTGGACTCCGTTCAGTGTCCAAGGCCCCATGCTGGGCCTGCCGTGCGTGGGGCTGTGTGCAGGAGCCGCCCACTGCACAGCACGTGGCCTGTGTTTGAGGGCCCAAGGGAGAGACAGCCAGAGCAGTCTCCCTAGGGTGGGGGTTGGAGGGGCAGAGTGCTGGATGACTGCGACCATTTCGGTGTGCATCCCGTGGGTAACAGGGGCTCCCACTGAGGTTGGCCCAGATACGGGAATAAAAGCGGCCAAGGAATGAGCCAGCAAAGTGGGCAAATCACAGCATGACAAGGCTTCCATGCGTGCATAGATGCAGGTAGACACTGGAATGGGTCAGAGGGCAGAAATCCACTTGTAGAACTCGAAACAGAACCAAAGACTTGGCTCTGCAGAGGCTGGCGTCTCCCTGTGGCCCGTCACTTGGGCTGTCTGCTCCGTCTCCCCGTGGCCTGTCATGTGGCTATTTGCTTCATCTCCCCATGGCCTGTCACGAGGGCCTGTCACATGGGCTGTCTGCTTCATCTCCCCATGGCCTGTCCCATGGGCTGTGTGCTCCGTCTCCCAGTGGCCTGTCACGTGGGCTGTCTTCTCCGTCTCTCAGTGGCCTGTCGTGTGGCTGTCTGCCCCGTCTCTCTGTGGCCTGTCACATGGGTGGTTTGCTCCATTTCCTCGTGGCCTGTCACATGGGCTGTGTGCTCTGTCTCCCCATGGCCTGTCACGTGGGCTGTCTGTTCCGTCTCCCTGTGGCCTGTCACGTGGCTGTCTGCTCCGTCTCCCAGTGGCCTGTCACGTGGGCTGTCTTCTCCATCTCCCTGTGGCCTGTCACGTGGGCTATCTGCTGCAATTCCTCGTGGCCTGTCACAGGGGCTGTGTGCTCTGTCTCCCCGTGGCCTGTCACGTGGGCTGTCTGTTCCGTCTCCCTGTGGCCTGTCACGTGGCTGTCTGCTCCGTCTCCCTGTGGCCTGTCATGTGGGCTGTCTGCTTTACCATGCATTGTACTCCCAGGGGCATCTGCCGAATGGCAGAGGACAAGAGAATTTGGGTTCCTGCCAGTCTTGGCTCTGCCTTTCTGAGCCTCCGTTTCCTGCCAGAAGGCAGAGCGGCTAGCATGGTGCTCGGGCTGCTTTCTGGGACTAGAGGTCAGGGCCGCCTGTGTGGGCAGGGCCCCTTCCTGGCGGCTGTGCCTCGGCACCCGGGCAGGGCTGTACTTACAGATTAGAGCCAGCAGAGGCCGCGGGATGCTGACTTGGAAGAAGCGCCGGCAGTGCTCCACTAAGGGGTGCTCGGGCACCTCCCGGGAGTCCACCCGGGTGCCGAAGGCGACGCTGGCAACCACGTCCGTGGTGTAATAGCAGTAGCACCTGCGGAGACAGGCGTTCCCATGGGAAAGGACCCTGGCTCGGGTCTCCCCACCCTGCACCCTCCTGGCCTCAGGCCAGGGCTGCCAAGAGGAGCTGCTGCAGATCTGAGGGGAGGCGAGGGGGGAGGCCCTTTCAGCCGAATGCGGGAGGGGCAGAGGGGAGGACAGCCACACTGCTCTCAGCCTTCCGGCTGGACAGCCCTCCTCAGCCAGAACCCGGCCGGTACCCAGACGCGCACGTCCCGGCTTCCTCCCCGGAAGTGGGGAGGCTGGGCAGCCCGGGGCCCGTGTGCTGTGCGCCCAGCTTGTGCAGGGCCCCTGCTCCCCAGGCCAGGGCCGATGGGTACTCGTCAAGTTGCCAGGGATGCATTAGCAACCTGATCATCCACTTCTGTTAACTTCACGCCCCTCTTCTTGCCAACACACACAAACCAGGGGCTCTGCACACGTAAACAGAGAGCGGGCAGACTCGGCGGCGTCCTGCGCCCAGATGTGTGTGATCACGGCGGCGCTCACTGCCGAGACAAGCAGAAGGGGCGTGTGGGGCAGCAGCTCCAGAGAAGTCGGCTCCTTGGCTCCGGGAACCTGGCCCCCTAAGGCCACTTTAAACCGCAGTCCCCTTTTTTGTTATCTTACGAGAATAGTCAGATTAGGTTCTTTCTAGAAAGGCTAACAGCTGGGATATCAATATCCTTTTATAGTGAAAATGTCCGCCTTTGTCCCCGAGGTAGGCCCACATTTAGCTTCTCCGTTCCGGAACCACCAACTCATCATCAAGGAATAAATAACATGTCCAGGTGACTTTTGTTATGTTGGCTGCTTTACTGAAACGTGTCTACAATTGATTACGTATTTTCCTGCCTGTAATAAAAACAAAAACGAG
The DNA here is from genome assembly GCA_949820135.1 of Sylvilagus floridanus. Lineage (NCBI taxonomy): Eukaryota > Metazoa > Chordata > Mammalia > Lagomorpha > Leporidae > Sylvilagus > Sylvilagus floridanus. The sequence goes on along the minus strand of OX463236.1, from coordinate 1,569,581 downwards.
ACTACTGGATGCGATTTCATCTCATCGTACTGGCCGAAGCTTTAGGGTCTTAAGAGTTATTTGCAGTGTTTGTAGCAGCTGAAGCCACCTTATCTTTAGCCAACTCCCGCATCGTCGTATCTGAACAAAGGTGGCCGAAAAGACTTGCTCAGCTCCACGGCACAGTGAAAACGCTGGCGATGATTACGTGACTGTTTTATCAGCAGTCACACGTAGGAGCTGGCTTCCGACTGGCGTGCCATGCCCGCTGCATTCCTAACTGCTGGAAGCCACGATTTCACTCAAGATGACTGCGGGTTGCGGGGAGAAACCCAGGTCACCCATCAGGGACATTGGTGCCCACCAGGGACTCGTGGCTTCTAGGCTGGGGGGCTCCACAGTGGTTCTTGACCTGACAATGCATAGCCTGCCCAGTGTGTCCTGTCCTCGTCTGTGTCAGTGGCAGCCAGAGAGCACACCCAGCCCCCAGCTGCCTCCCCGGGCCACGTGCGACAGGCTACAACACACTTCTTATTCATCAGCCCCTCATGGCTGGCCCCGAGGTGACCGGCCAGCAGTTCCACGAAGTTCCACACTGCAGCGGTATCTCATCAGCTGCCCCCACCATGCCCTTACCTCTGGACGTCGAAGGCAGCCCCGGACTCTGCACAGCGCTGGAAATGAGCCAGGAGAAGGTCGCAGGCTTGGCTGACTAGGGGCAGCATCTGCCAAGGGAGAACAAAGCAGTGACCGGGGCAGCCTGCAGGGAGCGCACGTCGTGGGCTGAGCTCTCTGGGAAAGTGGCCATTGTTTGGAAGGTGCTTTTCACATGGCTACTACTGGAGAGGAAGAACTCACATTCACAAATGTTCCTAAAATCGCTGTAAACGTCTGTTTTAGCGTGAGCAATCTTTTTTATTTTTTTGGAAGCAAAAAAGAATTCAAAATAAACATGGTGAAATAATTCTGGAAGTGATCATGAAGTGCTTAGACACAGCTGAGGGTCATACCCAGTTTCATGACATTTGGATAACATTAAAGAGTAAATAGACCGCATTCCATATGTCCTGTCTCTGGAATTAACCCCAATCCATGCTTGCTTGTCCCAGTTACGGATCTTCCACTGTAAAATCTCCGTATCCAGAGGAACCTAAGGTTATCCATTCCAACATTTAAATTAGCACAGAAATTATTTTTTAGGGTATTTTTGAGTGATGGTTATTCATTTGTGCTTACGCTGCTTAAACCTTCAAATATAGGGGCTCTCTTGGTTCAAGAGGCCCCCTTTTACCACACAGAGCAATGGCTGAGTTTGTCTTACTGACAAAATGCTTATGGGGGTGGGTGTGTGGCGCAGGGTTAAGTCGCCTCCTGAGATTCCAGCATCCCATGTGGGAGTGCTCAGCATGAGGCTGGGCTGTCCTGCGCCGATCCAGCTTCCTGCTCGCGTGCACCTGGGAGGCAGCGGGTGGCAGCTCGGAACGTGGGTCCTGCCGCCTACATGGGAGACCGGGACTGAGCTCCTGGCTGCTAGCTTTGGCCTGGCGCAGCCATGGCTATTGGGAGCATTTGGGGAGTGAACTAGCTGATGGAAGTTTTCTGTCTGTCTCTCTGCTTCTCTACCTCATTGCCATTTGAATGCAAGTTGAAAATAAATTTTAAAGAATTCTGTTGTGGAAAATGACACACAGGAAGGTACAGAAAATGGCATCGGGAACAATCATGGGCCACCACCCAGCTTCCACATTCAGGCCTTGCGTTTGGCTGCCTGCTGTTTTGCACCCACAGGCTGGTTTGCAGCACGAAGCTCTCTGTGGAGGCCAGTGGGCACCTGTGACCTTAATGCTCCCCTGTGCATTTGAAAGGCCAAGTGAAAGCATTCAGGTGACCAGTGCACCCAGTCACATTCTACAGGCACACAGGCGACACTGCACCAGTCACATTCTACAGGCACACAGGGGACACTGCACCAGTCACATTCTACAGGCACACACGGGACACTGCACCAGTCACATTCTACAGGCACACACGGGACACTGCACCAGTCACATTCTACATACACACAGGGGACACTGCACCCAGTCACATTCTACAGACACACAGGGGACACTGCACCCAGTCACATTCTACAGGCACACAGGGGACACTGCACCAGTCACATTCTACAGGCACACACGGGACACTGCACCAGTCACATTCTACAGGCACACATGGGACACTGCACCAGTCACATTCTACAGGCATTCAGGTGACCAGTGCACCCAGTCACATTCTACAGGCACACAGGGGACACTGCACCCAGTCACATTCTACAGGCACACAGGGGACACTGCACCCAGTCACATTCTACAGGCACACAGGGGACACTGCACCCAGTCACATTCTACAGGCACACAGGGGACACTGCACCCAGTCACATTCTACAGGCACACAGGGGACAGTGCACCCAGTCACATTCTGCAGACACACAGGGGACACTGCACCCAGTCACATTCTACAGACACACAGGGGACACTGCACCCAGTCACATTCTACAGGCACACACGGGACACTGCACCCAGTCACATTCTGCAGGCACACAGGGGACACTGCACCCAGTCACATTCTACAGGCACACAGGGGACACTGCACCAGTCACATTCTACAGGCACACACGGGACACTGCACCAGTCACATTCTACAGGCACACAGGGAACACTGCACCCAGTCACATTCTACAGACACACAGGGGACACTGCACCCAGTCACATTCTACAGGCACACACGGGACACTGCACCGGTGCACATTCTACAGGCACACAGGGGACACTGCACCCAGTCACATTCTACAGGCACACAGGGGACACTGCACCCAGTCACATTCTAAATGAGCAGCAAGGCTGAAGCGACAGGCTGTAATACATTTTCTGAGCATTTCCTATGGAAAACATATTTTGAAGTTTTCCTTGCTCTGAGATTTTACTACTTTAGTCTAGAATATTGAGTTCTTGGGGGCGGGGAACACTTTACTCTCTTGGTTCATCTCAGCACCTAAAACAGTGCCTGGCATATATGATTCTTTGTTGAATAAGTGAATGAATAATCCCATACTGATTACATCATTCTCTTCGCTGTGGAAATCTGCGGCATTGGGAGCAGTTATGAAACATTAACCTGCTTATCACAAGGTGTGTTGTTGTATTGAGGCACAGCCTGGCTCCCCTGAACAATCTGACGGAGCCCCAGACACAGCCAGCAGCTGCAGGCTCCGTGCCTGTTCCTTCAACCACTCCTCTTAGCACATGGCTATTTTCTCTCTCTCCCTCTCTCTCCTTCTCTCCCCTTCTCTCCTTCTCTCCCTTTCTCTCCCTTTCTCCCTTTCTCTCCCTCTCTTTCCTTCTCTCTCTCTCTCTCCCTCTCTCTCTCTCTTTTCCTCTCTCCCTGTCTCCTTCTCTCCCTCTCTTTCCTTCTCTCTCTCTCCCTCTCTCTCCTTCTCTCCCTCTCTCTCCCTCTCTCCTTCTCTCTCCCTCTCTCCTTCTCTCCCTCTCTTTCCTTCTCTGTCTCTCTCCCACCCCCCATCCTTCCTCTCTCTCTGCCCCCCGTTTTTTAAACTCAGGGTCTCTCCTAAAGGCCGCTCCCGTGGTGGGCCCAGTATTTCAGGAACTGTCAGGTAAACGGTGCCGGAACCGAATGAGTCACTTCCTGTGCTCTGCACCCCGCACGTCAGCAGCGAAGCCAGGCTTGTGTTGACTTTCTTAGATGACACATGACGCAGGCAAACACTGAGGCTTGGGTCAGGGAAAACCACAGGCGCTTTCTCCGTGAATCATAACCATGTGCCCTGGATTGCAGGACCCTTCAAGGTGCTTTTGTTAGAAAGGTTTTCCATTTACATTGCATTTATCCCAGTAAAAAGGTTGCTTGCCCTGTGCTTTGAGCAGAAGCATCTCTTCACTGTCCTAAAACATTCAGGTGGTTGGGAAAGCCTGGGAGAGGGGCAGCTCCAGCAGCTGGGGCTGGGTGTGGGGTGGTGTGGCTTTGTTGGATGCCTGCCTCACATGCTCTGTCCAGCCACCTCGCTGTGTGCTCTGTGGCTGCAGGAAAGAACCGTGTCACCAGGAGCCCAGCTGCTCAGCCGTGGGAGCTCTCTCTCGGGCACTTGGCCCTCAGAAGCCTGGAGGGCATTCCTGCAGGTCTGGAGGGAGGGAGTTGGGGTCTGAGCTCAGAGCTGCAAGGCTCCAAGGAAGCTGGCCGTAGAGGGGGCTCAGATGGCAGGGACAGTGGCCTGGGAAGTCCCTCTGGTGGTCAACGACAGGTCAAGAGCAGACCATGCAGAGCGGAGCCCACCCAAGTGAAGACACTGTAGCATAGCTGAGTCCCTCCCCTTGTTGCCAGCACTCTTGGCCACCTTGGGAGAAAGAATTTTCTGCTTTTCAAGATGCATGGGGGCCACTGCCTGCAGTACCGGCATCCCATATGGACGCCAGTTCAAGTCCCGGCTGCTCTGCTTCCAATCCAGCTCTCTGCTATGGCCTGGGAAAGCAGTGGAAGATGGTCCAAGTCCTTGGGCCCCTGCACCTGCACAGGAGACCTGGAAGAGGCTCCTGGTTCCTGGCTTCAGTTTGGCCAAACTCCAACCATTGCAGCCATTTGGGGAGTGAACCAGTGAATGGAAGACCTCTCTCTCTGCCTCTGTCTCTATAACTCTGCTTTTCAAATAAATAAATAAATAAATCTTAAACAAAAAAGATGCATGGGCTTAGAATGGGTCAAGGGAAATATCTACATATTAAAATTGCATTACCTGCAGTGTTGGCTCCTCCCTTTGTTCCCTCCAAAATTTATTAAGTGTCTTGTAAGTCCCCATGCATCCTTTTGCCAAACAGACAGGATGGAGTACAGAGCCCTGGGGCCCTCTACTAGACAACCACTTTAGGGTCCATCACCCCTGTTTTTTTTTTCCAAGATTTATTTGTTTATTTGAAAGGCATAGCGATAGAGCAAAAGAAAGAGAGCTCTTTCACCTGCTGGCTCACTCCCCAAATGCCCGCAGTGGCCAGGTCTGGGGCCAGGCCAAAGCCAGGAGCTGGAGCTCCACTCAGATCTCTCTTGGGGGTGGCAGGAGCCCAGACGCGTGGGCCATCTGCTACTGCCTAGGTGCATTGACAGGCAGCTGACTGGAAGCAGAGCGGCCAGAACCCAGCTGGCGCCCTGACAGCTGCGGCTGTACCCACAGCTCCGTGACGCCTGCCTCTCATCGTCACTGTCCTCAGCTCTGTCACTGTGCAGACCTCAGCGGCCGCCGTGAGTCAGCGGGGAAGACTCTGTCACATGATTCGCCAGAACAGAAACATGATTTACCTCCTCTGCCTCCCTGGACGTCCGCTCATAAAAGACTGGACTGACCTGAGACCCTGCTGACTCTCCATGGCTACTGCATGCTTTCCAAATGCTCAGGCCACAGTGCAGTGGTTCCTCATACGAGAGTGTGCAAGTGGGCCCCCCTATGGCTGCTGAGCCACGTCTTCCAATGTAGTGGTTCCTCATACAAGAGTGTGCAAGTGGACCCCTCCCTATGGCTGCTGAGCCACGTCTTCCAATGTAGTGGTTCCTCATACGAGAGTGTGCAAGTGGGCCCCCCTATGGCTGCTGAGCCACGTCTTCCAATGTAGTGATTCCTTGTACGAGAGTGTGCAAGTGGTCCCCCCTATGGCTGCTGAGCCACGTCTTCCAATGTAGTGGTTCCTCATACGAGAGTGTGCAAGTGGACCCCTCCCTATGGCTGCTGAGCCACGTCTTCCAATGTAGTGGTTCCTTGTACGAGAGTGTGCAAGTGGTCCCCCCTATGGCTGCTGAGCCACGACTTCCAATGTAGTGATTCCTTGTACGAGAGTGTGCAAGTGGGCCCCCCTATGGCTGCTGAGCCACGTCTTCCAATGTAGTGGTTCCTTGTACGAGAGTGTGCAAGTGGTCCCCCCTATGGCTGCTGAGCCACGTCTTCCAATGTAGTGATTCCTTGTACGAGAGTGTGCAAGTGGCCCCCCTGTGGCTGCTGAGCCACGACTTCCAATGTAGTGATTCCTTGTACGAGAGTGTGCAAGTGGGCCCCCCTATGGCTGCTGAGCCACGTCTTCCAATGTAGTGGTTCCTCGTACGAGAGTGTGCAAGTGGGCCCCCCTATGGCTGCTGAGCCACGTCTTCCAATGTAGTGGTTCCTCGTATGAGAGTGTGCAAGTGGGCCCCCTATGGCTGCTGAGCCACGTCTTCCAATGTAGTGATTCCTTGTACGAGAGTGTGCAAGTGGGCCCCCCTATGGCTGCTGAGCACGTCTTCCAATGTAGTGGTTCCTTGTACGAGAGTGTGCAAATGGTCCCCTCCCTATGGCTGCTGAGCCACGTCTTCCAATGTAGTGGTTCCTCATATGAGAGTGTGCAAGTGGGCCCCTCCCTATGGCTGCTGAGCCACGTCTTCCAATGTAGTGGTTCCTTGTACGAGAGTGTGCAAGTGGCCCCTCCCTATGGCTGCTGAGCCACGTCTTCCAATGTAGTGATTCCTCGTACGAGAGTGTGCAAGTGGTCCCCCCTATGGCTGCTGAGCCACGTCTTCCAATGTAGTGATTCCTTGTACGAGAGTGTGCAAATGGTCCCCTCCCTATGGCTGCTGAGCCACGTCTTCCAATGTAGTGGTTCCTTGTACGAGAGTGTGCAAGTGGACCCCTCCCTATGGCTGCTGAGCCACGTCTTCCAAGAGGCGTCGGCCTAACTTCATGTCTGGAGAACCCTTCCGTCTAAGCCCCATTTCTGTCTACTTCACTGGCTGTATTTCTGCAACTTTTAAATAAGATTTACTTATTCCTCTAGAAATAAGAGCTACAGAGAGAAGGAGAGGCAGAGAGAGATCTTCCATCCACTGGTTCACTCCCCAGATGGCCACAACAACCAGGGCTGGGCCAGGATGAAGCCAGCAGCCAGGAGCTTCCTCCAGGTCTCCCCCGTGGGTGCAGGGGCCCGAGCACTTGGGCCGTCCTCCACTGCTTTCCCCAGGCCATTAGCAGGAAGCTGGATCAGAAGTGGAGAAGCCGGGATGAGAACCAGTGCCCACACGGGATGCTGGCTCACAGGCGGTGGCATCACCACAATGCTGGTCCCTTCTTCAATTTTCAATACGCGCAGTGGTACAAGTGAGCCCTATTTCAATAAGATCTCATATCCCAAAATAGCTTTTAGATTTACTTCAGAGGAACAGTAACATAGCAAAAAAGAAAAACACCATTTGAAAGGGAAGTCTCTTTATCTCGGGCTTGAACTCCTTTAACCTAACAAAAGAGATGTGCACAGAATCTGATTTACACGCAGTCCTTCCGACACCCACCCTGTGTAGGAGGGGCACCCACTGGCCCCGAGTGCCAGTGGAGCCTGGGGCCTCCGCCCGCCCTCAGGTCTGCGCATTTTCCACTAGAAAGCCTTGTTGCTGGCTGACGTGATTGTAATTCTCTACTATCCCCTGCCTGCTATCTGTTGAACTGAATGGATAATGACATTTTTATTTGGGTTAATGTGATATGAGAGGGGGCATGTAATATGAAAGATGTTTTAAAAAGCAGTGCAGAGAGGATATGCTAGGACAGAGGAGCATGGTCTGTGCGCTGGCCGATAGCCATCATTCCGGGTTTTCTCCCTGCGTTGTACACAAGCAGTTATGGCATGTTTACTCTTACATGAGTTGCATGCAAACAAAAGCTCTCTTTGATGGGCTCGCATAATCTGTGCCATCCACACACCCTGCAGTTCTGCCCCTAGATTTTCAGATAAGCAGGCGGCTGCGGCCAATGTAACACACACCCACCGATGAACACACAATGCTGCCATCACTCAGAGCCTAACGAATGACTCTCATTTGCTCGTTACATTTCATTTTCTTTGTACGGTAATGAGTGGTTTTTATTTTTGCTTTATCCCCAGTTTTTCATAATGCACATGTATTGCACTTCTAAGCAGATAAAATATTAATGCTATTAAGTTTTTATTTTGGTTTTAAAAAATAATTTCTTCCTGGGAGTTGTTAGGGACTGAATATATCGCCCCAAAATTCATGTTTTGAAGCCGTAGCATCCAGGGTAGCTGTATCTGGAGACGGGGCCTCTAAGGCAGTAGTTCTGGTTAAGTGAGGCCAGAATGGGGGCCCCTGATCCCTTACCAGGAACTGTAGCCTGGTAAGGAGAAACGCCAGCCCGCAGGGGAAGGGTGGGCCATGGCAGCACCCAGCGAGAGGGAAGGAGGCCTGGCCGGAGAGCAGCACCCGGCTCTCCATGAGGACAAGTGTGAGTTGCTGGAGCTGTGGCAGACTGAGCTAAGGCGGGCGTTCCAGCAGCCGAGCCTCAGGGGGAGCTTTGCCAGCCTGCGCCTCTCTCGCCTCACACTGGCTGTCCCACGGCTCCGCTCGGCGGGGCTGCGTCCGGCTGGGCCGCTGCTTGGTAACTGGTAACCCCTGAGGATGGGGCACGTCCCGGCTTGGGAAGGAAATGCCCCAGGAGAGCCTGGAGCTTGCTGTCCAGTCAGGCGCCCAGGTCAACAACAACAACAACAATAGGGGGATTCCTGCCTACTGTGTCTGAGGCATTGGGGTGCTGGTGGGACAGGCCTTTCTTCTCCTCTCCTCATAGGGGAGCCCCAGAATCTCACCCGCAGAGTTTTCTCCTTGCAAGGCGAGAGCTGGCCCGGGATAAAGCACGCTAGCCCCGGGGAGTGCAGCCACCTGGCCCTGCCAGCTCCCCTCCCCCGGCACTCTCCAGCCCTGTGGCCCCAAGCGAGCTGCTGCTCCGCCCTGAGTCTGTCCTCTGCCAAGCGGGAGATGGGCAGATGCCTGTTAACCACCCGCGTCTTGCCTTGAAGCGCTGTGACCAAGATTAGAAGCAAAACACGTAGAACTCCTAGCACCGAAAGGCAGTGAGGGTCGGGGTCGAGACCCGGGCATGGACTGGCTTGTACCTCCGTGCCCTTCTCTCCTTCCTTGCTCTTCCCAGGCAACTCCTCATTCTTTTTTTTTTTTCCTGTTTGCATGTTTTAAAGATTTATTTACTTATTTATTTGAAAGGCAGAGTTACCTGGGGCCGACACTGTGGCAGGTAAAGCCGCTGCCTGCATTGCCGGCATCCTATAGGGGCGCTGGTTCGAGTTCCAGCTGCTCCACTTCTGATCCAGCTCCTGCTATGGCCTGGGAAAGCAGAAGAAGGTGGCCCGAGTACTTGGGCCCATGTGCCCACGTGGGAGACCCAGAAGAAGGTCCTGGCTTCCAATGCGCAGCTCCAGTCACTGCATCCATCTGGGGAGTGAACCAGCAATGGAAGACCTCTCTCTCTGCCTCTGCCTCTCTGTAACTCTGCCTTTCAGATAAATAAATAAATCTTTAAAAAAGAAAGGAAGGAAGGAAGGAACGAAGGAAGGAAGGAAGGAAGGAAGGGAGAGAGAGAGAGAGAGAAAGGAAGGAAGAAAGTCACAGAGAGAGAGGGAGAGAGCTTCCATCCGCTGGTTCACTCCCCAAATTCCTGCAATGGCTGGGGCCAGGAGCCTGGAACTCCATCCAGGTCTCCCATGTGGGTGACAGGGGCCCAGATACTTAGGCCATCATCTGCTGTATCAGCAGACAGGTGCTCTTCTCCCAGTCAACCCTGCCCACAGAACAGGTGGACAGTTTGTTTCCTACTCAAGAGACCCCACGCTGGAGTCTCCCAGCCAAACCACGCAGAATTCCTGGCCCATAGGAATCTGCGAGCTAACAAGGCTGTCACTTTAAGCGACCAAGTTTTGGGGTCACGTTGTTAGACAGCAACAGATAAATAGTAACACACTGGCTGTGGCTCTCGGGGAAGCTCTGTGCCTGTACATCACCGTGTGCCACTGAAGGTTTTGGCATTTGTTATAGAGGGAGGGGCTCTCGGGGAAGCCCTGTGCCTGTACGCCATATGCCATTGAAGGTTTTGGCATTTGTTATAGAGGGAAGGGCTCTCGGGGAAGCCCTGTGCCTGTACGCCGTGTGCCACTGAAGGTTTTGGCATTTGTTATAGAGGGAGGGGCTCTCGGGGAAGCCCTGTGCCTGTACGCCGTGTGCCACTGAAGGTTTTGGCATTTGTTATAGAGGGAGGGGCGCCGTGTTCCTCAGTTCCTAGGTTCTCTAGAAATTTCTGTGAGATGATTAATGGACTGAATGCTCGTTGAGAGCCTTGACGTAGAAAGTGCCCAAGAACTACTGACGGGTGAAGGTGCCCCTTCCATCTGCGCATGAATGCAGCGTGGTTGCTGAATACGGCTGTGGACGGACGCCCAGGGTCCAGGCTACCTCTTACTCCCGGCGTGGCACTGAATCTGAACTTGAGGCCTCTACCCCAAACAAGGGCCAATTGAAGGAGCTGCACCACCCCTCCACAGATGTTCTAGGGCTCCGAGGCAGTCGCCACGTTGTGCCACGTTGCTTGGGACCACGGAGAGAGCGGCCAGCTGCCTAGGACGGGTCGGGGTCGCTGGCCCTGTTTACCGGCAGCCACACAGCCCACCCCTGCGGCAGCCTGCTGTCATGGCTTCCGTGCCTCGACTTTGGAGTCACACGGGGACCTAAAAGCCAGAATCTGGTTACTTTTGTGCCCCACTATTTTGTGACAGTGCGAATCACAACGCCAGACCGTCTGACTCCCGGCTTGTTGCTGTCCCACTAAAATCAGGGTCCGTGTTCTTGGTGCCCCTTGGCTCACTCACTTCTAGGTAATAATTTCACTCAAGGCAGATCCGATGTTATATACTTGGGAAAGGAAGAAAACGAAACCGCCCATTATTTTTAAGGCTTTGGCGTTCTTGGGACTTGCGTGCCCCACCGGGAGACTCCAGAGCTATCCACTTGTGGCCCTGGATCCGGGGCGTGGCTGGCTCTGGCAGGCTGAGCAGCTGAAACGGAGCCCTTCCTCCTACAGGAGAGAGCTGGCTGGGCTCCTACCCCGACTTTCCGGTGGTTAATAGCTGCTCGCTGGCTGGCGATACAGGCGGCAAATGCTCCCGGGCACAGAATGGGCGCCCTCTGTGTGCTCCACTGCTTCCCAGTCGTCCCTCTCACCAGCCCCAGCGATGTGCGCGCCCCACTCCCCAGGCACAGCTCCACCCTTCGTCCCAGCCCCTCTGCCACCTGCAAAGCACCTTCTGCTGCTGCTGGAACTCAGCAACGTCTCAAGACCCAGTGCTGCCACTACCTGCCCGAAGTGGTTTCTGACACCCGAAACAGGACACGAGGGACTGCCGATTGGCGTGGCAGTTAGAACACTGGCTGGGATGTGCGGGGCCGAAGCGGCATGCCTGAGCTCCAGTCTGCTCCGGTCTTGACTCCGGCTTACGGCTAAAGCAGGACCGGGGAGGCAGCGAGTGAAGGCTCACGTAATCGGGTCTTTGCCACCCACAGAGCCTGCGATTAGACTCCAGGCTTGCAGCTTCGGCCTGGCCCAGCCCAGGCCACTGTGGGCATTTGGGGAGCGAAACAGTGGATAGGAGCCCCCCTCCCTCGCCCTCAGTCTTGAATAATAAGCAAAACACAAACAGAACACCCAGCTGTCAGTAGGTTCTGCTACCTGCTATAAAGTGCCAATTTACACTCTTTTTGCTGCCCTTTCACTCATAACCCTCCTCAGGCTAGGAGCTGGGGCGGGCCTTTGGCTCAGTGTTGAGCCGCTGCTCGGACACGTCAGAGTTCTTGTTCACATCCTGGCTGCTCCACCTCTGCCCCAGGTATTAGCAGTGTGCATGCTGGGAGGCGGCATGTGACCGTTCAGGTACTTGGGTCCCTGTCGCCCTAGGGGTGGCCCACATGCAGTTCCCAGCTCCAGGTTTCTGCCTGGCCCAGCCCTGCCTGTGTGGACCCCTGGGGAGTGAACCAGCAGATGGGAGACCTCTGTCTTTCACATAAAATGAAAATAAATAATTAAAAAGTAAAAAAATAAAAATGCAGGAGCTAATAAACTAAGCCTCATGAATTTGGCATTTCATCCTATTTGTGCTCCGTAGGCCTGTGGGCCACGCTGTTTAGGGGCTCATGTCAGAGGGGATTTCTCAGTTCAGGGGTCAGTTACGGGGGTGAGGAGAAGGTCTTTACACATGCCGCTGGTTTTCTTAGGAAAAGGTAAAACAGATTCCTTAAAGTGCTCTAGACGGTGGTCAACAGGTGAAAAATGACTCCCAGCTAATGAAACTTACCACTCCACCACTGCTGTGAGCCCCCAGATATTGAAAACAGCCACGACTCATTGCTATGCAGACATCCTGCTGATAAGTCTCAGCTCTGGCCGTCCAGGTGAATAACCAAGTGTCCTTCTAGTAAGCCAGTGACGCCGGTCGCCAGTTGTGACCAATCGGAACCCGCCTCAAGGAGGAGGAGGAGGAGGCTGCTGGCGTTGCTAAGCGACGGCCAGGCTTTGAGGCCCATCTAGATGCTCTTTTGGATGTAACCAGGCAGCCCAGTGACATTAGGATGCTGGCAAAGGACGGCGAAATTCTCACCCAGGGTGGGGTACCCACATGGAGGAGTGCTGCCTTTTAAATGCAAATGGAAAAAGGAACGTTTTGACCGAAATTTCAACAGTCCATCATTATCCCGATTTTAATTAGGAGATTAGGTGTCCGTGGAATACCGCTGTGTGGCAGGATAATGGCCTCTTGCTGGTAGATAAATGCCCAGACATTCTGGAAAATGGGCAACTGGTCAGGCGGGGACAATGTATTTTTGTACTGTGAAGTATTTATTACCGCAGCCACACTTGATTATAATGACTTTCATTTTTATTGTTCAGGAGGATTAAGAAATGAAAGCAAATATTAAAAATAGACTGCTGGAGGCGGGCGGCCCCGAGGAAGCTGCTCGCTGTGGCACTATTGGCAAGCGGTGTTGTGTGTGACTGGCACAAGAGCTGGCAGGGAAAACGCAGAGGCCAAAAGCAAGTGTGACGATGGCTGTGACTCTGCAACGACGTTGCACTGAGGCGGCACAGCCGTGCACTTCTCACAGGCTGGCCCTCGCGACTGAGAGTTTTGAAAATTGTAGTCATTCTTGAGCGACACGTCTTCTCCACGGCAGGAAAGGCCCATGGGGCAAACGGCCGCATCTGCTCCGCCCTTAGGGGCCGCACATAACCGGTGCCTTCTTGATGGCACACACCCGAGTGCAAAGTGGAGCACTGGGCTGAGAGCCACGCTCAGCGCCTGCTCCCCGCCAGCCTCCCCCACTGGTCTGGTTTTCCCTGCGCCGGGGTCACACTGACATCCTTCGCCGTGCCCTTGTGGAGCTGCCTGGTCTCCACCATCAGCTCAGTTACGTGACTGAGCAGGCACATGCCCATCACTCATCCTGGGCCTGGGGGACGGGGGGCTATGTGAGCTGCCACGTTGGTCCGCCCAACGTGGAGCTTGCCTTCTGCTACAGACTCTGGGAGATGGGGGTCCCCACAGAAGTCACCTGCAAAGGCTTAGGTCCTGGACCCCATTTCTCCCAAGGCCCTTAACTACTCTTGCTTTCACCTTTTGAGAATGGTTTTGAGCCCAGAATTAAAAGGTCAGTGGATTTATTTACGGCAGTCTGGCCCAAGCCTGCGGTATGCTAACTCCCCGAGAAGATGGTTTCAGTATTTCACCAGATTCACTTGACCCTGGGGGTCCTGTCGGTCATTAGTCAAGTCCTTTTCCTTGGTAGTAATTCATAGCCTGAGGTTCATCATCCTAACCACACTTAGACGCCTCTTCTCCTCAGTGTGTTCTTTCATTCTTGCTTGCACAGAAAGTCATCTGCCACTTTTGTGCTGGCTTACACAATCTTGGAGGAGTCTCAGAAGGTTATTCCTACTGATTTAATATTTTTCAACCCAGAAGAGCTTAGAGGAACCCACGAATGTATAGATTTCACTGTGTTCTCTCTCCTTCAGATGAGTTATAAAATTTAAAAATAAAACCAGGGCTAATTGGGCCCCCAGGGGATTCCATCATTTATATTTTCCCTCAGAGAAGTACTAATTTAGCATCACTAGTGTGTCCCGAAGTTAAATATATTTACTCCCCGATCTACAGTAAACTTGTACACAACCATGGGGTTACTCACTCATGGTCTTTGGTAAAGGATCTAGCAAAAGACTATAAAAATTTAAATTTCCTGGTTGCCCCTTTAAAAACAGGAATCCTTTGGGGGAATGGAGTGGCAGGTTAAAATAACATAATGTATGTGAGCAAAATCGACATTTTGAGATTTGATTATTAGTATCATTATTTATTATTTAATTAGTGACAGTCCTTGTGTCTACTGTTGAGAAGCAGTGTTTTTTCCTGTTACTACTTGTTGAATTCTTTACTTAGTGGAGGGCTAAGCTTATGATTATAAAATAAACTGAAAGTATGTCATTATAAAAATTAAATGAAAAATAAGAAAGAAAGGAGTGGGGGGGCAGTGTGGGTGAGAGGGAGAGCGGGGTGGGAAGTAACACCATGCTTCTAAATCTGTATGTGTAAAATTCATGAAATTTCTTCACCTTATGTAAATTTAAAAATTGAAAAAACATTTTCCCTAACAAAAATATCAGGTTTTTTAGGTATATTTATTTGAAAGGCAGAGTTACAGAGAGAGGAGGAGGAGGAGGAGGCGGGAGAGAGAGAGAGAGAGAGAGAGAAAGAGAGAGAGAGAGATCTTCTATCCACTGGTTTACTCCCCAGATGGCTGCAATGGCCAGGTCTAGGCCAGGCTGAAACCTGAACTCCATCCTGGTCTCCCAAGTCGGTGGCAGGGGCCCAAGCACTTGGGCCATCTGCTGCTTTCCCAGGGGTATCAGCAGGGAGCTGGATGGGAAGTGGAGCAGCCGGGACTTCAGCTGGTGCTCATGTGGGATGCTGTCACTGAAGGTGGCAGCTTCACCCACTGTGCCACCTGCTGGCCCCAACCAGTTGTTTTCTAGAAATGCTCAGGAATTACTAAAATAAAGCCCAAAACTTTCCTGTCACTGGACGATGATTCTGATGGTCCCTTCTTACTGAACTGGCGCTGTGACAATCAGGCACTGGCTTTCAACAGTGACATGTATCTGTGGTGAGACTTCAGCCCCACGTAAATTTTATTGTAAAGAAACATCGACTTCATGATACAATGCTAATTTAACATTTTATATACGAATTCATTAGGGAGGGGGAGAGAGAGAGAGGGAGACAGAGAGAGAGTTCCCATCTGCTAGTTTACCCCCCAAATGCCTGCAATGGGCTGGGCTAAGGCCAAAGCCAGGATGTGGGAGCTGGGAACTCAACCCGGATCTGTCACGTGGGTGGCAGGAGCCCAGCACTGTGACTTCCCAGGGTCTGCACTGGCAGGAGTCAGGAGCAGGGGCTGGAAACTGAACCCAGGATGCAGGGTCTTAACTCCCAGGCTAAACACCTGCTCCTGCAATGCTGATTCTAAAGCAAGCTTCGAGCATTGTTGACTGAGGCAGCCTAATATCCATATAAATAAAAAGTGGATAAATATCCACACAAATAAAAGCAGTGCCCGGGAGAGCTGTTGAATATTAATGATGTTTAAAACACAGGTAGACAAAGACTGGAGCTGCCAAGGTTAAAAGGAAAAACCTCAGAATTCCGAAGGAAAACAAGCCTCCATTGCAAGAATAAACTCTGAAGTTTGATAACAGAAGTCCAGAAGCCACTTAGGAATTCAGAAAGGACAGGGAGTTGGATGGTTCAAAGCTATTTCTTGGAAAACCGACTCGGGGACATGCAGCCGAGCCCTGGGGCTCAGAATTTCTGAGCTGTCTCCATGTCTCAGTCTCTGTGTCTTTGGTACCTACTTTTTCTGTTTTACGTGGATACTCTTGTCACTCTAAAAGCCAACAATTTGATACATCATTTTACTTTATTTTGACAAAACAGTTCACGAGTTAAAACTTTCCTCCTTTCTCATTTTTCTTTTTTTAAGATTTATTCTATTTACTTGAAAGGCAGAGTGACGGAGAGAGATCTTCCGTGGGCTGTTCACTCCCCAGATGGCCGCAACAGCCAGGGCTGGGCCAGACCCGAGCCAGGAGCCAGCAGCTCCATCCTGGCGCGGGTGCAGGGGCCGGGGACTTCCACTGCCTTCCCGGGCCATCAGCGGGGACTCTGCAGGACGCAGCTTGACCCCCCAGGCTGAGCCTCCCAGCAGGTGTGGGTGCGCCCCTCCTCCTGCTCCCTCGCGGGGAGCTCTCAGCGCCTCGGCCCAGGCTGCGCCCCAAGCCAAGCAGCGGAGTCGGGATTCCCCGGTGCGCGCCGGCGGCCGCAGGTGTGCGGTGTCTCCCGGCTGAGGGGCGGGGAGAGAACGGAGCATGCGCGGAGGGCTGCGGGGCCAGGGGCGTCCCGGGGCGGGAGCCGGTGACCAGCTCGGGCTTGGCCCCACACCTCGCCAGGTAGGGCAGTTGCCTCTGACCCCGTCGGCTTCCGCGGAGGCCCCGCGAGCGCCGCCTCCCTTACCTCAGGGCGGGGCGGCCGCCGGGGAGGGGAGAAGCCGCCCCATGGAGGAGTGCGCAGGATTCGAACCTGGCACTCAGCTTGCCTGCCTCAGTCTCCTCGCCCGTAGAATGGGGGGCTCGCGGCGAAGTAGCCTGTGACCAGGCTGGACGGCCTCCGCGGGCGCCCGGCCGGCCCGTAAGGGCAGCTCGCGTGCACACCCGGGCCGGGCCGCGGGGCTCGGAGAGGATCCCGGGTGAGCCCCGCTGGGCCCACGAGGACTTACCGCGCTGTGGTGAACTTGGCGCGGCTTGCTCTCACTACCCGGGCCTGCACAGCCCGGCGCCCTGAGGCCAGGCTTTGGAGACGCCCCTTAGAGCAACCCCTTAGAAGGCTGCTCCCTGGGTTTTAGGGGTTCTAGTCCAGGTCGGGGCGCTGGTTCTGTCCCGGCTGCTCCTCTTCTAGGCCAGCTCTCTGCTGTGGGCCCGGAAGGCAGTGGAGGATGGCCCAGGTGCTTGGGCCCTGCACCCCAGGGGAGACCAGGAGAAGCACCTGGCTCCTGGCTTTGGATCGGCGCAGCTCGGGCCGTAGCGGCCACTTGGGGGGTGAACCAACAGAAGGAAGACCTTTCTCTCTGTCTCTCACTCACTGTCTTACTCTGCCTGTCACAAAAGAAAAGAGGCTGCTCAGGTTTGCAGCATTCAGGGCCAAGCAGCCGCTGAGAGCCCAGCGGTCAGGGGCAGGCGGGTGAGGCACGGCCGGTGTAGCGGGCGGCACAAGCAGCCCCTTGGGAGGAGGCTGAAAGGGGTCAAGACTGGGCCATCGGGGCAGGAAGGGAGGGGGCCCAGGCCGGGAAGAGCTGGCCGCTCTTGCTCACCCGGGCCGGCCTAGGCCTAGACATGGGCAAGACCCTCCCCTCTCCTCCACAATAATCCACGACCGACCGGCGCTTCCCGAGACTCGCCAGGCGAGCCAGGTGCCGGCGTTTGTTCTCAGCTCCCCGCCATGAGAAGTGAGGCTCGCTGCTCAGAGAGGGCCTCCACCCGGGAGGCCGTTCACAGTCCAGGCTCGCAGGCCCCCATCCCCCACGCCTGGATCAGAAGCGCGTTTCTACAGGACCGCAGAGGGTCCGTGGTCGTGGGCAGCGTGGCAGTGCCTCTGCAGCTTTCTCCCGGGGCCGGCGCCAGTGCCCGCAGCCCTTGTGGACGCACAGTCGGTTCGGGGAGCCTGGACGTGCGGGGCAGGTTTGAAGGCCTGGCAGATTGCCGCCCGGGGAAGGGGCGCTAGGTGAGCCGCGGTGGGCAAGTGAATCTGGCTGTGGGGAGCAACAGAGCGGCCTGGAGAGACTGGTCTCCTGTGTCTTACCTCGTTCAGCCTCTCGGGGTGGAGAGCCGCAGTCAGCACACCCCTGACCTCTTCCCACCGCTTGTCCCGCAAGAACAGAGCGCTGTCAGCCACCAGCTTGGGCTCCAGCCCCGAGGCCTGTGGGTAGCAGACACAGGGTTAGGACACAGCAGGCGAAACCCACCTCTGATCTCTAGTCGCGTGCGGCTGAGGCCCAGGGGCGGCAGAGGGGTGGGCTCTGAAGGCCCTGCCCCCGTCACCGTGTGGTCGGCGTCAACGGAACAGCGCAGCGGCCTCTCTGTGCCCTGCAGTCCCTCACCGAGGGTCGTGTCCCTGGGCAGGCTTCCTGGCCCTGGCGTCACGTCTGAACGCTGCGGTGGGGCTTGGGCAGGCCCGGAGCTGACAGGCGTGGGTGTCTGGGCCCTTGGTGTGTGGGGAGTGGGTAGGGGGTCTGTGAGAAGCGCGTTCCGGGACAGCTGCTTCCAGGACACCTGTGGCAGTGTTCTTCCCTTCTCAGCCAGCACACGTTTGTGTGTTATGGGCTGAAGTGTGCATCACGTGTTGAAGTCCTGACTCTGGAGCCTCTGGGACCGTGCTTGGCGGCAGGGCTGTTAACAGGAATAAAGGTTCAGGGATGTCGTGCAGGTGGGCCTTAGTCCAACTCAGCTGGTATCCTGTAAGGAGAGAGGAGGGGGCCAGCGTGTGGCATAGTGGGTCAGGCCAACACCTGTGACACCGGCATCCCGTATGGGCGCCGGTTCAAGCCCCGGCTGCTCCACTTCTGCTCCAGCTGCCGCTCATGGCCTGGGAAAGGTGGGAGGTGCTTCAAGTGCTTGAGTTCCTGCCACCCACCTGGGGGACCCCGATGAAGCTCCTGGCCGTTTTGGGAGTTAATTTAGGAGATGGAAGATTGATCTCTCTTTCCCCCTCTCTGTTTCTCCTTCTCTCTCTGTAACTCTGCCTTTCAAAAACTTAAATCTTTTTTTTTGTTTGTTTGTTTAAAGAAGAAGTGGAGATTGGAACACAGCCCTGCACTGAGCAAAGACGGTGTGAAGGCCCCTGGAGAAGCCAGCTGTCTGCAGGGGAGAAACCTCACGTGGCAGCCCATGCCGACACCCGGACCTGGGCGGCCCACCTCCCGCACTGAGAACATCTCTGGTGCAGGCCCGTCCGTGGCCCGTGCAGCTGGTCTAAGCCCTCTGGTACACGGTTCAGACTGCTGTGGCCCTCGTGGAGTTGACAGTCTGGAAGAGGCGGAGTCGGCCTGGGGACGGACAGATGCCCTTTCAGCTGGTGGGAAGGTGAGTGTCCTGGAGGGGACTGGGGGGGGGGGGGGTCGTGGTCCACAGGCGCTGGAGCTGAGCCTGGGCCGTGCAAAGATGTCCGCAGCTGCCGCCTCGCTTCTTCCCGGGCCGTTCTGTTCCCCGCTCTGCCAGCTCTCCCGAGTGGTCAGAAACGGGCCCTGGCGCCAGGCTGCAGGGCGCGGGGAGCCGAGGCCCGGAGAGCGAGCATGTGGGAGTCACGTGTGCTGTGCGGTTGCGCTATTTCTTTTCACGGTTTTAATTATAGTTGAAACATGAAGCCAGCCATCATAATTCAAAAGCCTTGTAAAAACTCCTATTTAGGGGAAAATTATAATTTTCTGATAAAATATGAACACTCAAAATAAGCCATAAAGCATAACTGCGAAGTGTCTGGGGAGGATTTAATTATATATTAGAATCAAGTTGCTGGGAGATTTTTCTGCCGAGGAATACCTCTCTATATTTAGAATGAAATTCTTTAGGAGTGCCATGGCCACTAAATTATGGTTTTATGGAATTTTTGGAACATAATCCGTTTGTTTAGGTTCCAGAGTCAAAGGAGAAAATCACACTTTGTGCAGCTTTATCGGGCAGCCCTGCGCCTTGCTGCCGAGCGTTTCAGCAGCAGAAAAGTAGGGTGGTGGCTTGTGGGGTTCTGACGAGGAGGAGTAAGTGGCAGGGGAGAGGCAAGACTGGCTGGGTCTGCATCTCTCCTTAAGACCCAGGGACTCGGTTCACACCGTGCTGTGCCTCGCACCTGGGGGATGAGGCCTGTTGTGTCAGCGTGGCCCCGTAGTCCGCCCCCTCCCGTCCACCTGGAAGTGTCCCTGGAATCCGCCATTTTTTGGTGGCAAACTTCAAGGGTGTCGGTTAAAGTCTTCCCTTCTAAGTGTCAGAAGAGCCCCGTCCCCGCACATTTCTTGGTGAGAGTTATAGAGCAATGCCTTCACGTGGGGAGTTTTGCCAAAGCAGTGAGGCCCGACACTGATGGATCTGGGCGTGCTGGGCTGGAGGGGGCTCTGGGCTGTGAGAATGAGGGGGCAGGGCAGAAGGGCTCCCCAGCCCAGTCCTGCACTCCAAGTCACCACAAATGCACCTCTCTGGCCAGGAGTTTGCACGCTGCGAGCTGTAACTAGCTGCAAAATCAATGCAGTGAGTGGCAACCAGCGTTCAATAGAGCGAGAACAAGAACTAGGATAGAAAATGCAGAGGGCGTTCCACGAAGCAAGGGTGTTTTGTTGTTGAACTTGTTGTAGATGGGGTTGTGTGCGCGCGTGTGTGTGCGCGCACACCTGCACGTCAGCATATTCTGTGTCCAAACCAAAAGAGGGGTTCTCACTGTGGATCAGCCAGAGGGATTTGAGGAACCTGTCCTACCCCAGACCCCAACCTGGCGGCTGTCCTTTCCCTCATCTGAAATCCTGCGCTCAGCCGCGCTGTCTTTCGTTTTCTGCCCTGGGCTTTGCAGGGTGGTGAGGTAGGAGGAGCACTGTCCCCAGAGCCATACCCCTGGTTCAAGTCTGGGGCTTTGTGTGACCTTTAGAATTCCCTGGGCCTCAGGCTGCGCATCTGTGACAATGGAGCTAGAGGTGCTGCGACCTCTCAGGGTGGCCGCGAGGCTTCACTCAGAGAGTGCTTATTGCAGGCCTGGCAAGTGCTGGCCCTGACTTGGGAGCCGGGGTTCACGACCATGAGGCACCCAGAGCCCGCCGCCTGGTAGGAAAAGGCGCACGCCAGCTGTACGGGAGAGCGGGGAGCGGCACCGTGCACCAGGGAAGTGGGCAGCCAACATCGGCGAGTTTGAGCAAAGCCTCGAAGGAGCTGGGAGGGAGAGTCAAGTCCCGGGCAGGGGGACCGTTACAGCCAAGATGCTGAGGTGTGGGGCTGGAGGGGAGTGACGGAGGGAGGTCGGAGAAGTCCCGGAGAGGAGCGGGTGGAGGTCCTCCGGGGCCTGGTCGAACTGTGACTCCGAGGAGGGGAAGCCATGGCGGAGTCGTTTGCTTGTGTTTGGACGTGAGAAGCCGAGAAACAGACGGAGCTCTTGCATGCGCTGGTTCACTCCCCAAAGCCGGGGCTGAAACCAGGAGCCAGGAGCTCTGTCCAGATCCCCGTGTGCATAGCAGCGCCCAGGGACTCGGGCCATCCCTGCTGCCCCCACATGCACAGTAGAGGACCCTGGACTTGGAGGCGGAACTAGGACTTGAACTCAGGCACTCTGGCGTGGGACGCGGGTGTTCAAGCCGCTGCTCTATCTGTACTAGAACTGGAATGGAAGTGTGACTCCAGCTGACTTCTGTTTTAGGGACTCGCTCTGCTTTGGTGTTAAGAAGAGACGGGGAGCCAGGATGGAGGCAGGGAGAGCCATTATGAGGGAGAGGATGGTGGCAGCCCAGCAAGGGGTCAGACCTGGGATGCTTGGGGAGGAGAGTCATTCGGATTTCCTGATCACTGGGTGTGGGGTCGGCGGGAGTCCGCAGTCAACGGTGACTCCTAGAATTTTTCAATGAGTGAGATGATTCGCTGAGCTCATGTATTTAAAGCATTTGGAGGGGTCCAGGAACACGGTGACCCTGTCGGCGCCTCGACCAGGCCATCCCCTCTCCAGGAGCCCATTCTTCTCTTGAGCTCTTTTCTCTCACCCCCTTTCTCCCTTGCCTGTCCATTCAGAACACGGCCGAGAGGACGGTCTCTGAAGGACCCTCACTGTGACTGCACGCATGGCGAAGCCCCTGTACAAATAACACCTTAGTCCACTTGAAAAAGAAAGTGCACCGCGAGTCAGTGCAGCTTCAGGGACAAATGCTGCCACGGTGACCTCACTCTTCCCTGGTGGAGAGATGGGTCTCTCTATGTGGGAAACAAAGCGTTTTATGTTTGCCAAGGACATTCTTATGGGCAAAGAGAAGCCAGGGTTGGTAAGGAATTCCGTTGGGTGATTTGCTGGCTGGTCAAACAACCAAAGACAGAACTCGATCAATCTGGAATCAAATGGAGAACTGCAGACCTCTGCACTTAGCTCAGTCGAATTGAACATTCTGCTGTTACTTTCATAATTACTGTTTGTAGAAACCACAGTCAAAAAGATTGGTGTTTATGGAATCACAATTGAACATTTATCTGAACATCTCCTGGGCCAGCATAAGCTGATCCCAAACCTGACAAAGAC
Organism: Sylvilagus floridanus; assembly: GCA_949820135.1. NCBI lineage: Eukaryota > Metazoa > Chordata > Mammalia > Lagomorpha > Leporidae > Sylvilagus > Sylvilagus floridanus. The sequence continues at coordinate 1,547,334 of OX463236.1, read as the reverse complement.
AAGAAAGAACTGCCCAGAAGCAGATATGTACCTATTGTCTGTGGCCTCTTGATTTATGACAAAGGCGGGGGCCTGCTCTGTGGTTTAGTGGGTAAGCCGTCGGCATCCCATGTGGGTGCTGGTTTCAGTCCCTACTGTACCTCTTCCAGTCCAGCTTTCGGCCATGGCCTGGGAAAGCAATAGAAGACGGCCCAAGTCGTTGGGTCCCTGCTCCCATGTGGGAGACCTGGGAAAAGCTCCAGGCTCCTGGCTTTGGATTGGCACAGCTCTGGCCATTGTGACCATCTGGGAAGAGAACCATGAAGACCAACCAACCTCCCTCCCCCCACTCCCCCTCTCTCCCCCTCTCTCCCCTCTCCCCCATACCTCTGCCTTTCAAACAATTTTTTTTTTTTAAAAAAAGGGAACTTATAGGTGGATATTTCTCACGAATAGAGATGTAAAGTCCTAAACAGAATAGTACTAATAGAATACATTGCTATATGAAAGGAATAATTCATCAAGAGCAAGTGGGACTCATTCCAGAAGTGTGTCCTCTGAGACTCAGGGAAACTGGCTGCATGAACATCTCAACAGGTGCAGAAAAACGTTCGTTAAAATTTGATGCCATCTGTGGTGACAACTCTCAATGGATTAAGGGGCCTTCTTCACCCTGATAAATGACATTTACCAAAGAAACTTCAGCTAATAATATACTCAGTGGTGAAATGCTCAACGCTCCCTGAGACAGAAGGTCGACTGCCCCATGTCTGTGTGACATTGTAGAGTATGATAAGGCAAGGAAAATGAAATTCATAAAAACTGGAATGGAGGAAGTAAAGTTGATTCTGTTCGTAGAAGACACAATTTTATAACAGAAAATCCAGGAAATATCTACAAGTAAACTGTTAGAATGAATATTATATTTTCCTAGACTGTTGAATACAGGTTTGATACACAAGCAACTATTTCATTTCTGCATAGAAGCAACAAACAACAGGAAAATGAAAATTACAAAGTACAATTTACAAAAATTGCAAAGCTATCAAATACCTAGGAACAAATTTAACAAAGGATATACAAGGCCTCTCTGCTAAACCTGCCAAACACTGCTAAGATAAATTTTAGAAGACCAAAATAGGTAGAGTCCATGTTCATGGTTTGGAAGACTCTGTGTTATTAAGATGTCAATTCTTCAAAAATCAACAGGCTGACTCTAACATAAAAGTGGGATCAAAGAACCCGGAGCAACCAGGAGAAATTACACTGCCATCTTTCAAGATTTATTATAAAGCTGTAATTTTTAAGGGAGTATGATATTGGTGCAAAGATAAGCAAGTGGAACAACAGAGCAGAATAGAGAGCCCAGAAGCAGATATGTACCTATTGTCTGTGGCCTCTTGATTTATGACAAAGGTGCTGTTTAATTCAGTGGGGAGAGAGTATTCTTTTTAATGAATGCTCCTGTGGCATTTGGATATCAAAAGCAAACAAAAATTTATCTTGAGGTTAGTTGGAGATGGTCATGGTCTCAATAGCAAATGGTAAATATAATAAAACTTCTAGAATATCTTTGTGACCTTAGAAGAGTCAAGATTTCTTAAACATAGTAACAAAAGCAATATTGTGAAAGAAAATTTTGATAGAGGGGACTTTATTAACAAGGGATATCTATATATACAGATCTATAGATTTATATTTTATTTATTTGAGAGGTAGAGTTACAGAGAGAGGGAGAAACAGAGAGAAAGGTCTTCCATCTGTTGATTCACTCCCGCAGTGGCAGCAATGGCTGAAGCTGAGCGGAACAGGAGCCATAAGCCTGGAGTTTCTCTCAGGCCTCCCATGTGGGTGCAAAGGCCCAGACACTTAGGCCGTCTTCCACTGCTTTCTCAGGCCATACACAGAGAGCTGGATTGGAAGAGGAGTAGCCAGGACACAAACCGGCACCCATATGGGATGCCAGGGCAGCAGGCAGAGGCTTGATCTACTATGCCACAGTGCAAGCCCCCAATAAGGATATATTTAAGAAAGTGAGCAGGGATGGGCATTGGCCTGGCTGTTAAAATTCTGATTGAAACTCCCACATCACATATTGAAGTGCCTGGATTTGAGTCCGAGCTTTACTTCTGATTCCAGTTTCTCGCTAATGCACACCGTGGGAGGTAGCAGGTGATGGCCCAAGTGCTTGGGTCCCTGTCACCCACATGGCATATCTGGATTGAGTTCCTGACTCCTGGCTTTTGCCTACCCCATCTCTGGCAGTTATAGTCCTTTGGGGAGTGAACCAACAGATGGAAGCTCTTTCTCACAAAATAAGTATATAAAAATTTTTTTAAAAGTGAGCACGTCAACCAAAGACTGGGGGAAGATGCCCACAGTGAACTTACATGACAAAAGACTTACAAAGACCATAAGAAGAACAGTAATAAATCTACCAGAAAAAAATCAGATACCTTTTAAAACAATTGGCACAGACTTAACAGGCACATCACGTGGAGTGATGTGTGCAGTGACCAATGAGCACATGAGAGCTGCTTAGCGTCTGTACTCATCCGACAGCGTATATTAAGAGCACAATGAAATACCACTTCTCCCTGGCCACCAGCAGAGCCGACATAAAACACAGAGCAATGACAAGATGGTGTTTGGGCTGAGATGTAGAACCAGAACTCTGCTTCAGTACCAGTGGGAGTCGCTGGACTCAACCTCTTTGGAGCACTGTTCAGCAGCTTGCACAAGAGCCAAATATACACCTGCCCCTGTGACCTAGCATTCCGCTGCTAGGAACATGCCCCGAGGAGCACTCTCTCAGTATGTTCATGTCAACACGATTCACAGTCTTGCAAAACTGGAAACAGTCTAATGTGTAACGGTAGAGGAGTAAATTCTGATACTTCATACATTAGACTATTAGCAATAAAAAGTGAACTATATGCATTTTAATGTGGGATGCGGATGAATCTCACAAGACACTAGTTGAGCAAAAGAAGGCAGAACGAAAGGACTTGTACTCCAAGTTTCCGTTTACATGAAGTTCAAGAGCGGGGAAAACAAATCGTTAGTGGCAGCGACCAGAGGAATGCCTGCCTCTGGTGGTGGGGAAGCTTGACTGGGAAAGAGGCGTGAGGGACCTCTGGGGTGCTGAAAGTGTGCTGCGTTTGAGCTGGGTGGTGGTCCCCCTTGGTGCATACATGTACAAACACACTGAGCTCGACACTCCAGGCTTGTGTGTGGAGGCAATCTCAATTTTTAAAATACTAAACAACCCTAAGGGGCCGACTCTGTGGTGCAGTAGGTTAGTCCTCCGCCTGTGGCGCCGGCATCCCATATGGGTGCCAGTTCTAGTCCTGGCTGCCCCACTTCATGCCCAGCTCTCTGCTGTGGCCTGGGAAAGCAGTGGAAAATGGCCCAAGTCCTTGGGCCCCTGCACCCGCATGGGAGACTGGGAGGAAGCACCTGGCTCCTGGTTTTGGATCAGCGCAGCTCTGTCTTTTGCAGCCATCTGGGGAGTGAATCAGATGAACCAACAGAAGGAAGACCTTTCTCTCTGTCTCTCCTTCTCACTGTTAACTCTACCTCTCAAATAAATAAATATATAAATCTTAAAAAAAAAAAAAAAAGAAAAAAATCAACCCTAAGCATTTAATCTGGACTTATTTGAATGCTGGATAAACAACAAGATGAAAATCAATAGATAATAACTATAAAGCTTCACATTTAGATTAAAAATGTTGTTTAGAGCATGGAACTGAAGAAACCTGACCTGGGACAATTCACATTTCAAAGACATGGAACCCTTACTGACCACGAGCTTGCTGGGCCGTGTTGGGCCGTCATCACCAGGAGCCGAGGACACCTGGCCGACCGTGCTGGTGGGAGCAGCCTGCAGCCTCGGGGAAGAGTCCTGCTGGGGTGTGTGACGGGGTCAGACCTTGCTATCCAGGGGATAGCGTCAGCCATGGACCGTGTTTTAGAGGGATGTGAACACTCGTCAGGTGTCGTCTGTCAGGAGTCCGTCGACAGGTTTCACTGGGGTTTCCTCCTGTTTCCACGTGTCTGGGTCTCCACACTTCGATGACTGCATGTCGAGGGTGGGCTGCAGTTTCTCCCTCCATGGTTCCTGTTAGCCTCCTTGATTTGGGGTCATCACTCTTGTTTCCATGGCATCTCTGACCGACATTTCATTTCATGTGAATTCTCATTAGGATTGTCTTCTTCAGTGAGTGGTCCCTGTCTGGAGTCCACAGGGCTTTGTCCCCCGCTCCCCCGTGAGGCAGGGAGGGAAAGGCAAGCAGAGTGAGTGGAGGGTTGCAGGAGAGGAGGGCGGGCGGTAAGGAGACAGGAGCTTGAGGCTGTGGAGTTTGCCTCTGCTGATGAGGGACAAGGTTAGTGCTGGCAGCAGGACAGGAGCCCAGCCCAGGGCCCCCTCTGTCTTTCCTTGCTCAGCTCCCGTGGTCACGCTCTGAATGTTTAGGAAGATGAGTGGGAGGACACGGATGAACACCAGGACTGAATTCGTGGAGGTTCCCGGGGGGACATGTAGCTGATGGCTGCCGTTTACAATACTGACTGGCCAAGGCCTTGGAAGTCTGTGGCTCCACTGCAGCAGGCAAGATCTTGATGGGTTTGCTGCATTTTATGTTTAGGGGCTTTGCAAGATCAGCTGTGAGTGGTGTCTGTCTGTTATCCAGTTAGGGACATTCACGGAGCAGCTGTTCTGTGTGCGCCGAGACTAGGCCAGCCCTGGAACTGCTAGGACAGACGGTGGATGGAGCACATAGTTCACTTGGAGTGTGAGAGTGACGTGGTTTATCATCATCGTTTGTCAGCATTCCAGCCAACAAGTGCTTTTCACCTTGTCTTGCCAACTCTTGGGTTTTTCTCCAGTAATTGGGACTCACTGTCCTGAGAAGAAGCAATGGTTTGAGGCCTCCTGGCTCAACTGCTAAGGTTCGCTGGGACTGATGAGCCATGTTTGTCTTTTCAATGAAGATCTTACTTCTTACTAGGCCAGCTAAGCGTAATCTTTGAAGAATCGCATAGTCCTGAGGAGCAGTTATTGAAGAAAACCAGCACTCTGGCATTGTGTGCTTGCATGGGGAGAGCGGCCATGTACTGAACATGGTACGGGCCAACCTGGTGATCCTCCACCGGCCTGAGGTAGCCACGGGAGAACCTCTGGCTCTTCTCGGGGAGTTGCAGACTACATGCCTTGCAGTTTGGGCTATAGCTGAATGTGCACATTATTATGAGAAAGGGGAAAGAGGCACAATAGAATATGACGCTGTAGCCAAAAGAAATTGCCTTGAGAGGGGCCAGTGTTGCGGTGCAGCAGGTTGTCACCGCTTGCAACGCTGACATCCGAAAGTGGAGTGCCAGTTCCAGGCTAGGGTGTGCTGCTTCTGATCTAGCTCCCTGCTGATGCACTGGAGAAGGCAGTGGGCCCTGCCACCACGTAGGAGACCTAGATGGAGGTGCAAGATCCTGGCTTCAACCTGGCACAGCCCTGGCTGTTGTGGCCATTTGGGGCATGAACCAGTAGATATAAGATCCCCCCACCTTTGATGCTCTACCTTTCAAATAAATGAGTGAATCTTTAAAGTAATGCTCTTGTGAACCATGCAAGAACATGACACAAGATCTCCATGGTGTCTCAAGAAAATAGCCAATAGTTCTCAAAAAAAAGTAGTAACACTTCCGTTTACTGTGATACTGGACACCTTTCATTCATTGACTCTGCTGATGGAGATGGTCATAAAGATCATTACATAGTCTTCCCTCTCTGCTTAGACTGGGACAACGGCCTCCAAGTAAGGTTGTCCCGGTGTGTCTACAGCACCAGGGACTTAGATTGGGGTGTGGGGAGGACTAAACAAAACTTGGCTGCCAAGCCGGCTCCAGGCAGTCAGTCAAAGGGGCCTCTCCTAGTTAGAACAAAGGCCCTGGCTCCGTGGGAGAGAGTTGTGAGCACTTTATCTGCTGAGGAAGAGGAGGAGGCACATGCCCAGACTGCTCTCCTATCAGCTCACACCCTTCCTGAACAAGGAAGTGAGCGTGAGCGGATCTCGGTGGAGTTCCTTGCCGGAGCAGTGCTAGGGGGCCAAGGGGGCACCTGGCGTGGCACCTGCCGCTCTGGGCTGGGAAGAAGGTTCCCTAAGAGACTAAGAGGGAACTGGAACCCTGCCTTCAAACCTCAGAACAGCTGGGTGGCCCGCTGGTGGGACCCCAGGCCTCCTGCTGGCGACGATCGCTGGGGAGTGCGATGCCAAGCAGATCTTAGTGATTAACTAGCCTGGTGCTCCTGTTTTACACCCGAGGAAGCTGAGGCTTAGAGAGGGTGGACACACAGCTAGTAATAGATGACAAACGTGGAATCTGGTTTCATTCCTTCAGGAGCTGGGCTATGGTTTAGAAAATGGAAAGACAGTGATGTTATGAAGGGAGGTTGAGGCAGAAGAGGAGAACGAGGGCCAGGACTCAGCAGTGACTTGACTTCCACAGAACATTCAGGAACACAACCATTGAGAGACTGGCATTGCTCTGTGGCTTCATTTACTATTCTCACCCTCTCAAAATATACATAGAAATCTCTTGATCTTCACATTATTTCTCTTCCTGCCACCATGAAAGTTAGAAGAAGGCATAAGGATAAGAACATAATCTCAGGGCTGGCATTATGGCGGAAGCATTCTAGGCCACTGCCTGTGACACCAGCATCCCATATGGGCACTGGTCGAGTCCCGGCTGCTCCACTTCTGATCCAGCTTTCTGCTGATGTACCTGGGAAAGCAGTGGAGGATGGCCCAAGTGCTTGGGTCCTGCACCCATGTGGGAGACCCAGATGGTGTTCCAGGCTCCAGGTTGGGCCTGACCCAACGCCAGCCATTATAGCCATTTTGGGAGTGAACCAGGGGATGGAAGGTCTCTGTCTCTCTGTCTCTCTCTAACTCTCCCTTTCAAATAAGTGCTAAAGTAATTTTTTTTTAAATTTAATTTATTCCTTTTGTAAGAAGATACAGATGACCTCCCCCTGAACCAAGAGTCTAGTAAGACAGAAGTATGAAGTCACTTTCAGAGAGATTTTGAAGTTAAAATAGAAGTTCTGCAAGGCAGAGAGAAGAACTCTTGAACACTGAGGATCAGTACCACGTAACACGGTTCATTTCCTCATGCTCTCGGTGCCTTTAAAGATGTCCAAGCGTAGCTACATTGCTGAAAATGCAAAGCTAAGTGTGCTTTGCAGATTAAGTGCAGTTCCATGGACCTGGCTTTTCCAGACGAGCTATAGCCCAGACATGAGAGAAGCAGCTGTGAGGGAGGCAGGCAGGCGCCAGGCACCCCACTGTGGCTGTCGCCAGGGACTCCCAGCGGGCACCTTGGCCCGGGACGAGACACAGCTCAGGGTGGAGGGTTCCTGTGCGGAGTAACTGTGTCACAGAAGAGACTGCCCCCCCCCCCCCCCAAGCAGAGCGGGCTCGGGCCAGTGCGGCTGCCCTGTGTGTCTGGGGCCTTGCTCTCTGCAGCCTGTCTGTGCTTACAGGAGGAACTGCCTGGCCAGACTAGACCCGTGGACTAGAAGGTGAGCACCATGCAGCTACCGAAGTTCCCGCGGCTCGACTGAAGCGGTGCGGTCTCCAGTCGAGCGTGGCAGCCATCTCACAAGTGAAATCTTACTGCTTATGTTTAAAAGCAAAGATGTTTTCAACTAGTCAATGTTTTATTTAAGAGGAGACCCAGGAACTCCAGATGAACAAATTTTCAAAATCTATCAGTGGAAAAGTGCCAGGTCCAGGTGTAGGGACAGTGAAAGGGTCAGGGAGATGATTTTATGCAAACCTGCCAAGGCCCCTTCTCTGAGCGGATGCACCTGGAGCGCCCGTCTACCTGGAGCTCTGCATTGAGTCCACCTTGCCGATGAGCCCAGTAACAAGCCAGTGCCTTCCTATGCCTCCCTGGAATCGGCGCTGCCACAGATGTAGGGGCTGATAGGGCGTCCAGTGGCTGATTGGCCTCCCAGCTTCAGTCACCTTTGCCGGGGCCAGGGGGTTTGTGGTTTCACAGTGACTCATCCCACAGTTCTGGCAGCCATGTGCTGAGTGGCTGAAGCAGCTTGGCCACTGGCTTATTATGACTCTAGATGAAACCACTAACCACATGCATGACATGGCTTTAGATGTGATGGTTGTGAGTCAGTGCTGTGGCTTGGCCTGTGCCTGGGGAGGTGACCGCTGGGAGGACCTGAAGACTGTACATACACGCACATACAACCGCACCACCTTCCACCTGCATCCTGCAGCCCAGCAGTGCACCTGGAAAGCCGCACGCTGCAGCCTAACTCACTCTTCCTGCTGCCATGTTGGACCTGAACCGAAGCTCCAAGCAGCAGGTTTAGTGATTCAACACAACCCGTAAGTCCCCATGCAAGTAGACCGACCTTCCATGGACCAAAGACCAGCCTAGCTTCTATCACCCTTCCCACAGGCTCCTCAACTCCAGGCCTTGATGGGAGCCAGGAATCAGAAGCTCCAGCTCTGGATTCGTGACCATTTCTGCTGGGTCATGTGGGCCGGCTCCCATGTCCACAGATAACATGAGAAAGAGCTGTCCACAAGGCTGCCTTCGAGCGCCTGATAGGAAAGGAGCTCATTAAAAATATCTAAGGAAAGATAAGTGCCGGGTGCTGGGACAGCTGTGGTTCCATAAATGCTCTGAAGATTGATTGGGTGAGCAGTGAGCGGTGCTCCCAGCTCCACGGAGCAATTGCAGGAAGCGTGGAGGCACTGATAGAGGCCCATAGAGTCCCTGAGGAAGTGGCCGCAGCGGCCACTGTGTGGACTGCAGGGCTGCAGCAGCCTGCGGGAGTGGGCTCCAGACAAAACGTGGCGAACCACTGCACCCCTAGGCGTGCACAGGTGTTACGTGTTAACCAGAACATTTGAAAATACAAGCAGTAAAATACGGGGGTTGGGAAAGTAGACGGAAGGCCTGGCACCCTGGGTCCAGCCGACCCACAGCCCGTTACGTGCAGTGTTCTGGAGTTGGACAAGAGCATTTCTTTCAGCGATTTGGGGGCTCAGAGATTTGCCCAGGGCTGGTAGACATCAGGGAGTTTGCGGGCCCCACCCCACGTCCATGGGTCATGCTGTTGATCTCTCATGGGTGTGCACAGCTCTCCCCACACTTCCAGGCTAGGCCTGGCTTCACCATCCTGGCAGGCTGTCCTGACCACACAACCCTCGTACGCCCAAGCCTGGCTTTATGAGCGGGGACTGGCTCTGGCTCTTGGGAAAGGAAAGCAGGAGTTCTTTAAGTTCCTTCTACTTAATGCATCAAACCAATATGCCGAGGTGCTTCCGTCTCACAGGGGACCGTTTGGTAGGAGCTTGCGTGGCGTCAGCGTTTAATGTTTACTGAATGAATGTATAATAAAGCCGACTCCCAGCACTTAAGTAAACAGGGCTTGTTAGAGGGAAGGCGGCTGGTGGTGGTAAGGAGAAATCACGCCTCACTAATCTCCCGGAGTTCCTGGAGCAGATAAACAAGCAGATGGATAAGAGGGAACCACAGAACCGATTTAATTTGACTTTCAAAAACCTGTGAGAAAAATCCCACTCTAACGACTGTCTTTAAAAAACCAAGTCACTATGGGTTGTTTCACCATGAATATGGAATTGGCTTAAAGACCATAAACAAAGCTGAAGAGGAGAGGGAACATTGCCAGATGGCAAGTGGCAAGCACTGGGGTCCCACAGCTCCCACCTGCAGATGGCTCCTGTCCATGTGGATGACCTGGGTGCGGAGTGCAGGCGGACTTTGCGAGCTCAGGCGATGGCTCCTCTTGTGGGGAGGATGCCAAGTTGGCGGAGCTTCAGTTTAGGTTGAAGAATATGTTGGAGACGGACTGCGGACTAGTTATTATGTGTTTGTGAGACGTTACCCTCTGTAGCTGTACAACAGCCTAGTAAGGTTATAGCCTCATTTTCCAAAGGAGGAGCAGAAGGCTGGAAGAAGTTGCGAAGCTTGCCCAAGCTCACAGGGCTAATAAATGGGGGGCCCAGGGTTCTCTGGTTCTAGGAGGGGCATCCACATGGGCCAGGGTTCAGGGGCAGGTTGGAGAGAGTGAGAGGCCAGGCCAGCTGAGGGGGCAGGGGTATTAAGTCGGGGCATGTGCAATGGATCTGAGTGACAGGGGAACCTGGACTTCATCCTGGAGGTTTAATCCTGGGCTGAGTGGAAGAAGATGAAACTGGAACCATACTCTGGAGTTTGGGACCCCAGACCTAGAGATCTTAGGCGGGGAGGGGGAGGTGGTGGAAGAAATGACGGAGGTGTACAGATGGCTTGGTGCCCTCTGCTCGAATGTGTGCGTTGGGTCTGCCTGCACCCAGCAACCCCTCCCAGAACAGCTCTCCGGGTGTCCCCTGAAGCCACAGAGACACACGGCTGCCTTGTGCCATCCCACAGCTCAGCAGCCCAGGTGGACTGGAGCTGCGGCAGGCTCTCGGGTGCCTGTGCTGCCTGCTCAGGTGCAGCGTGGGGGCTGGCACCCTTGACTCCTGGCTTCCTGGCTTTAATCAGTACCCGTGAATGGGCCTGATGAGAAACAATGTGCATAGAGCTATCAGACCTGGTCTCTAAGTTCTCCATGAGACAGAGGCCTTCGGGGACTTTGAACGAGGGGACCCTGACCCCGGGTGGGGGGTGCAGTTGAACTTTTGCAATTCCCTTGAGGCGACAGAGGAGGCAGAACAGGAGGGCACCTGCTTCTAGCGACCCTGTGGTACCTGGAGCCCTGTGACTCACACACCTGGGGCTGGAAGATGAGCATTGTGGGTGAGCAGCCAGGCACCCGATTAGGCCTGGACACCCAGAAACACCCAGAAATGCCACCTGAGGCCACCGTGGTGGCAGTAGGAAGCTCTGATCTTGGGAAATGGAGCACGCGTCCCCGCTCTTCCTAGCACCAGGCCCGTGGCCAGGCTCGGTCCTCGTCTCTCTGGGTCTTAATTCCCTTGTCCAGGGATAGAGGTGGTATTTGTACCAATTCCTTAAGTTCTTATGATGAGAAAAAGAAAACCTTCTGGATGGCTCAACTGGTACAGAAATTCCTGCTCGTTCCCGGGTGTTGCCCCCGTCTGCGGGAGCATCCGCCATACTGAGTTGTGCTGGTCTGTTTGCTCGTCCGCCTCCCTCACTGGTCTGTGAGCAAACGGGGGCAAGGCTACATCTTCTGTCTCCTCACTCAGCACCTGGGCAGTGCCTCCCATCCAGCAGATGCGCAAGGGCTTGACGAATGACTTCATTACTCACGGTCTCTATGAGAGTGGAAAGGGAGGTGTGCTTCCCCTCCCCCGCTAAATGGTTGACAGTGATTCTCTGAATTCTCACAGCAGCTGTTTATTATTCGCGTTAGGATTTTTCCAAGAAACAACAAAAAGATTTTTGGTCTTTTCTGCTGGAATTCCCATCTCCCCATTTTTGGAAAATATGGACAACCCTTATCTCTGCCATTTTCTGTCACTCTCCCATGCTCAGAGATTTCTCATCAAAGAAAAAAAGATGTGGGATGTATAATTCCCACACTGACGGTACTTGTGCCTCATTTCGTAGGTCAGAGACTTGAACTAACAGCCAAGGCCCCCTACAGGTGCTTCCTCCCGCTTGGGACGACTTTCCCTCCGAAAGCTGCTCGTCATCCCTTTCAGACTCTGCTATTTCAGACTCTATGGGAAACATGCACGCACAAGAGATTCAAAATTTTGCTTTCCCACTGATGGGTATCGATATGTGTTGACCTCACTCGATCTTCCTCAGTCCCAGAACTTCTGCTCTCTGGATTCCTTTAGCTTTGAAGACAGTTTGAGGAAATTCTCCTGGTTTTAGCATTTCTTTCTTTTCGACTCAACTTCTGAGTTTTAGCTTTCTTGAAGCATTTCTTAAACGTAAATGCCACTCATTTTATACATCTCTTTTGAAAACCAGTGGGGACTAGACCTGACATGCACTCCCCTCGTCATGGACAGGCAGAAGAGATCGGCATACCATTCTGTTTGTGAAGTTGCTGAAGTTCTCCACCAACACCTGCTTGATCATGTCTGGATCAGAAATAACAATAATCATCTGACGGCCAAGGTAGTACCTGGGAGGAAGGAAAACAGGTGTTTAAGTGACACAGTCCTCTCTTGAAAAGCGGTTTAACAACCCAATCCTCTCTTTCCAAAGAAGAGTCCACGCTGGCTTTGAATGAAAGATGAACAGGAAGTCAAGTTGGGGAGGAAACACAGATGTGGCAGGCATGAACAACGGTAGTTGTATGACCTCGTATCACAGTTCATTCTGCCATCCTGGATGGAATGCCTCCTGCTATCCCTGGAGATCCAGGTTGAATAAGACACAGGCCCCACCCACCTGTCGGGAAAGACAGGACTGTGTGTAAGCGCAGGCATAGCTCCAGCAGTGAGGCACAGGGCCCTGGCAAGGTCCCTGTGTATGTTTTCCACAGCTAGGGAGCGAGGCGCTCTACCCAGAGGATGCCAAGGCCCTTTACATTCATTCTCAGAAAAAGTCTAAAGTGGATTAACAGACAGGTGCTTGTGAGGACCTAGGGAAGGTGTGAACCTGCAGCGGGAGGCCGAACACCTGCTGTCCAATCCTACACGTCATGGAGCTCAGCACACTTACGACATCGGAGAGGAAATCAGTACTGAACTCTGAGCAGAGGCAGCACTCTACGTGTCTCACTGTCCCCGTAGACGTCCTGCGTCTCACTGTGCCTGTGGACCTCCTGCTTCTCACTGTCCCTGTAGACGTCCTGCGTCTCTGTCCCCATAGACGTCCTGTGTCTCACTGTCCCCGTGGACGTCCTGCGTCTCACTGTCCCCGTAGACGTCCTGCGTCTCACTGTCCCCGTAGACGTCCTGCGTCTCACTGTCCCCATAGACGTCCTGTGTCTCACTGTACCCGTGGATGTCCTGTGTCTCACTGTACCCATGGATGTTCTGCGTCTCACTGTACCTATGGACATCCTGCATCTCACTGTACCCATGGATGTCCTGCGTCTCACTGTACGCATGGACGTTTTGCGTCTCACTGTACCCGTGGGTGTCCTGTGTCTCACTGTACCCGTGGACGTTTTGCGTCTCACTGTACCCATGGACATCCTGTGTCTCACTGTACCTGTGGATGTCCTGTGTCTCACTGAACCCATGGATGTCCTGCGTCTCACTGTACCCATGGACGTCCTATATCTCACTGTACCCATGGATGTCCTGTGTCTCACTATATCCGTGGACATCCTGCATCTCACTGTACCCATGGGTGTTCTGCATCTCACTGTACCCATGGGTGTCCTGTGTCTCACTGTACCCGTGGATGTCCTGCATCTCACTGTACCCATGGGTGTCCTGTGTCTCACTGTACCCATAGATATCCTGTGTCTCACTGTACCCATGGACGTCCTGCATCTCACTGTACCCATGGACGTCCTGCATCTCACTGTACCCATGGATGCCCTGTGTCTCACTGTACCCATGGATGTCCTGCGTCTCACTGTACCCATGGACATTTTGCGTCTCACTGTACCCATGGATGTCCTGTGTCTCACTGTCCCCATGGACGTCCTGCGTCTCACTGTACCCATGGACGTCCTGTGTCTCACTGTACCCGTGGACGTCCTCTGTCTCACTGCCCTGTGGACATCCTGAATCTCACTGTACCCATGGACGTCCTGCATCTCACTGTACCCGTGGACGTCCTGTGTCTCACTATACCCGTGGATGTCCTGTGTCTCACTGTACCCATGGACGTCCTGCGTCTCACTGTACCCATGGACGTCCTGAGTCTCACTGTACCCATGGACGTCCTGAGTCTCACTGTACCCGTGGATGCCCTGTGTCTCGCTGTACCCATGGATGTCCTGTGTCTCACTGTCCCCACGGACGTCCTGAGTCTCACTGTACCCGTGGATGCCCTGTGTCTCACTGTACCCATGGACGTCCTGCATCTCACTGTACCCATGGATGCCCCGTGTCTCACTGTACCCATGGATGTCCTGTGTCTCACTGTCCCCATGGACGTCCTCTGTCTCACTGCCCCGTGGACGTTCTGCATCTCACTGTACCCATGGACATCTGCATCTCACTGTACCGGTGGACGTCCTGTGTCTCACTGTACCCATGAACGCCCTGTGTCTCACTGTACCTGTGGATGTCCTGTGTCTCACTGTACCCATGGACGTCCTGCGTCTCACTGTACCCATGGATGTCCTGTGTCTCACTGTCCCCATGGACGTCCTGAGTCTCACTGTACCCGTGGATGCCCTGTGTCTCGCTGTACCCATGGACGTCCTGTGTCTCACTGTACCCGTGGGTGTTCTGCATCTCACTGTACCCATGGATGTCTGTGTCTCACTGTATCCATGGATGTTCTGTGTCTCACTGTACCCATGGATGTTCTGGGGGCACAGAAACAACCAAGACCCAGTGACCACCTCCAAATTCTCACTGCCTGAGGGCAGGAGCCATTAGGCCACCAGCACACAACGTGATACTGCAGGCCTGGATGATGTTGGAGGGACACTAAGTTCAGTGCTTGCAGGAGAGAGAATGAAGCCTCCCCAGAGGCAGTGCCTTCCATAGTGAGCTTGGAAAGAGCAGCAGAAGTTAGTTCAGGAAGGCGAGTGACGAAGGAGGTGAACTGTGCCGAGCAGAGGAGTCAGCTGAGCAGCTGTGCAGGGACAAGCCTGGTGGGGCCGTGACGCGGGTCGCAGCAGTGACGGGGCGCTGCACGAGCCCCTGTGTTTAGTGTATGGAACTACACATTCAGCGAGGCAGTTTGGTTGCTGGGGCGTGCAGCTCAGAGGGGCAGGGAACAGATTTTATAGGGGAGGGTCACTCTAGCGTCCTTAGTTACTCAGAATCTTTCTTAAGTCATTTCACCTCTTTTCCTTCTCACTAAGGGGAAAATTTTTAAAGACATTTGTCTGGCACATATTAGGCACACTGAAAATATTCACCACAGAGATTATATTTCATAAAAGTGTTGGAGAAACATTTGGGACACAAGAATTCAACAGATGTGGTACAAGGAAAGAAAAAATACGAATCAGCTTGCTTTTATTTTACTGGCTACAGCCAAGAAGACCAAAAACAACCCAGTAAGTCCATAAACCAATGCTTTCATACAGTTGATGGTGAGTGTTGAGGAGTCTTGAGAACCCAATGAAAGCTGTGCACCCATTCCTAAGAAAAATGAACACCAGAACATTTTTACTCAGTGTGAGAGATTCCTGGACGCCTACACCCAATTCCTGAGCAATGCTTCTCAAACTTGAAATGTTCTTAAAAGTTACCTTGGTTTGAAGAAGTAATAGCTGAAAAGTCCCTCAATTTGACAAGACGTAAACTTACAGATTCGAGAAAATGAACGGACCTCAAACAGGATGAACCCAGAGAAATGCGTGCCAAGACCACATCACAATTTAACTCTTGAAAAATAAGAAAAAAGTTTTGAAAGCAGCCAGAGGAAGACAGCGTTTAGGGACAGGCACCCTGGCTCAAAGGACAGCAGATTTCTCCTCGGAACTCGTGGCGGCCAGAGAGAAGTGGAACATCCCTGCAGTACTAGAACAGAAAGCTGTCACTCGCGAGCCAGTCAGGTGCTGAGAGGATCCTGCGGAAAAGAAGTGGCGATAAAGGCATTCTCCAGTCACGGAGGAGGGGCAGAACGTGTCACAAGCAGATCTGTCTTAAAGAACGGCTGAAGGAGTTCTGCAAACAGAAGAAAGTTTGCGACTTCAGACAGGAAACAAACGAGGGAAAGCAAGGCTGCTCTTGCCACGGGTTTCTCGAATCCTGCTTCATGTTGAAACAGAAGTCTTCACACTGCGTGATGTACTAGACGCACTGAGAGGGGAAGGGGACGAAACACATCAAGGTGGTGAAGCATCCGCACTTACGGACTGTGGCAGTTTTTTTTTTTTAAAGATGTATTTATTTATTTGAAAGAGTTACAGAGAGAGAAAGGTGTCTTCCATCCGCTGGTTCACTCCCCAACTGGCCGCAAGAGCCAGATATGAGCCGTCCCAAAGCCAGGAACTTCATCCAGACTCCTACTTGGGTGGCAGGGGCCCAGGGACTTGGGCCATCTTCTGCTACATTTATCTGGCCATTAGCAGGAAATTGGATCAGAAGTGGAGCCGCCGGAACTGGAACCAGTGCCCATATGGGATGCCGACATCACAGGCTATGGCTTTACCCACTATTCCATAATGTCAGCCCCAAACTGTGACAAATTATGCATGCAGCTACTACAAAAACAGTACAAGGTGATACACAAAAATTTCTAATTCTTAAAAATGTTCAAGTTGCCTCCAAGAAGGCAAGAAGAGTGAAATAAGAGAACAAAAGAAAACAAACATATCAACTATATGATGTAAGAATGAGGTAACAACAGGGCAGGTGTGTGATGTAACAGTTAAGACGCTGCTGGGCACACCTGTGTCTTTTTCGAAAGGCCTGGGTGTGAGTCCTGGCTGTGCTCCTGGCTGTGTCCCTGCTGACTCGCACCCTGGAAAGCAGAGGTGACGGCCCAAGTCCCTGGTCCCTGCCACCCATGTGGGACACTTGGACTGAGTTCCTGGCTTCAACTTGATCCAGCCCCAGCCGTTATGGGCATTTGGGGAGTGAACCAGTGGATGGGAAATTCTCTCTCTCTCCCTCCCCTCTCCTTCCCATCTCTCTGCATTTCAAAAATAATTGTTATTAAGTAATAACATTGTCTGGTTTCTCTTCAGATCATATAAATCTCACCTTTTACTGAATTAAGTAGTCACACATCCAGATGTGTAGTTGCAGCTAAAGCAGTGCTCAGAGAGAAGTTTATAGCACTAAATATTACCTTAGAAAAGAAAGATCTTCCCAAGTCAAGAAACTAGAAAAAGAGGAGCAAAAACATCTGGATCGAGCAGAAAGAAGCAAATAATAAGAACAGAAATCAATGAAATTGAAAATAGAGAAACATAAAAATGAGTGAAACCAATTCTTGTAAAAACTTGATAAAATTAATAACCCTCCAGCAAAACTTACACATAAAAGACGAGAAGACACAGATCAGCAATATCAAGGAAGATTGTGACAACACCATGGACACTGTGGCCATTGAAGGGGTAAGGGACCACCACAGACTGCTTCAGACCAACGCATTGGATAACCAGGGAGAAATGGACAAAATTCTAGAAAACCACAAACTACTAAAGCTCCCCTAAGATGAGTTAAACAATCTGAATAATCCTCCCATCCAAGTACCAACCAGGCCCGACCCTGCTTAGCTTCCAAGATCAGACGAGATCGGGCGCGTTCAGGGTGGTATGGCTGTAGACCTGAATAATCCTATAACTGAAAAACAACTGAATTTGTAATTTTCAATGTCCTGGAAAAGGCATCTCTGGGCCCAGGTGGTTTCATTGCAGAATTCTACCAAGACATTTAAAGAATTAACAGTAATCGCACAACCTCTTCCAGAAGATAAAAGAAGACGAAACACTTCCCAGCTAAATTTATGAGCACAATATTTCTCTGGTACAAAAACTAGGCAAAGATAACACAGAAAAGGAGAACTATAGAAAAATATCCATCATGTCTTACACACAAAAATCTAACAAATCTAGCAATACAAGGAGTTATATGACACAATTATACAAGTGGTATTTATACTAGATAAGTAAGGCTGTTCCGATTTTTAAAAATATCTTATAAGTATGGGGTTTCTTTAATTTTTTAAAAGATTTATTTATTTGAAAGGCAGAGTTACACAGAGAGAGGAGAGGCAGAGAGAGAGAGAAAGAGAGAGAGAGAGGGAGAGAGAGAGAGAAAGGTCTTCCATCTGCTGGTTTACCCCCAGTTGGCCAGAGCTGCAGCAACCCGAAGCCAGGAGCCAGGAGCTTCTTCCAGGTCTCCCACATGGGTGCAGGGGCCCAAGGACTTGGGCCATCTTTTGCCGCTTTCCCAGGCCATTAGCAGGGAGTTGGATTGGAAATGGAGCAGCAGGGACTCAAAATGGTGCCCATATGGAATGACATGCTGCAGGCGGAGGTTTAACCTACTATGCCACAGTGCTGGCTTCCCCCTCCCCACCCCTCCCTCCCTCCCTCCCTCCCTCCCCCCCCCCTCCTCTCCCCACCCCCCATAACTCTGCCTATCAAATAAATCTTTTTTAAAAAGCCACAATGCCATTTTCAGTGTGGACAAGAGAGAGCAAAGAAGATCTGAGTAAGTGGAGAGACAGCGTGTTCATGGATTGGAAGACCTCACACATACAGAGTCTGTTCTCCCAGAAGCGGTAGATAAGTTAAATGTAATCTCAGTGAAAATCTCAGAATTTTGCAGACGTACATAAACTTTACTATAAAATGTATATGCAAAGACAAAGGACCTAGAAAACTAATCCGTTTAAAATACATTTTTTGTTCCTTCGTTTGAGAGGCAGAGAGACAAAGAAAGAACTCTTACCCTCTGGTTCACCGCCCAGATGCCCACAATGGCCAGAGCGGGGTTAGACCAAAGCCAGGATCTAGGAACGCAATCCATGTCTCCCACGTGAGTGGCAGGAACTCCACTACTTCAGCCACAGATGCTGCCTATATATATAGTATATAGTATAGTATATATGTAGTATAGTGTATATATATATATATATAGTAATCAGGAGCTGGAGCCAGGTTTAGAATGCAGGTTCTCTGACATGGGGTGTGGATGTTGTAACCATTAGGCTAAACACCCAGCCACTAAGTCAGAATGCAATCGGAGGAATCAGTATACCAGATCCTAAGACGTGGCTGTCATACAGTCAAGACTGCGTGGTACTGACGGATAGATGGATAAGCAGACACACACACACACACACACACATACACACACACACGAGTGCAGGTAACCTCAGTGTGTCTGAATCATCTCTGGGTTGTGTCAGTATCAGTACACACACACACACACACGAGTGCAGGTAAACCTCAGTGTGTCTGAGTAATCTCTGGGTTGTGTCGGTATCAGTACACACACACACGAGTGCAGGTAAACCTCTGTGTCTGAGTAATCTCTGGGTTGTGTCAGTATCAGTACACACACACACACACACACACACGAGTGCAGGTAAACCTCAGTGTGTCTGAGTAATCTCTGGGTTGTGTCAGTATCAGTACACACACACACACACGAGTGCAGGTAAACCTCAGTGTGTCTGAGTAATCTCTGGGTTGTGTCGGTATCAGTACACACACACACACACACACACGAGTGCAGGTAAACCTCAGTGTGTCTGAGTAATCTCTGGGTTGTGTCAGTATCAGTACACACACACACACACACACACACGAGTGCAGGTAAACCTCAGTGTGTCTGAGCCATCTCTGGGTTGTGCGGTATCAGCTTCCTGGTTTTGGTGAGGTGCCATAGTGATGCCAGAGGTCACTTCCGGGGAAAGGCTGCAGACAATGTCCCTGCATATTTTTTGCAACTTCCTGTGACTCTATAAATATTTCAAAACAACAAGATTTTTCAAAATCACTTTGGAGTTTGATAAACTATAGAGTGGCAACCCTTCTTCCCACCAAATCTGATGGAACGGGCGTTGGGGGCGGGGGGACCTGGGAATCTACATTTGAACTAGCTCTTGGGTTTTGAAGCAAGAAGACTACACCCGTACTCTGAAAGACGCTTGCTAGGCTAGTGGTTTCCAGCTTCAGTGGCTGGTGAAAACCAGCTGTGCAGTGTTCAGAAAATACCAAAGCCTGGCCTCGCCCAGACCCACCACACCAGAGTCTCTGGGGTGGGACCAGTTACCTCTCTCATTTTAACAAGCTCCCAGGGGGTCCCAATGTGATTGACAGTGGCCGGATTGGGCACCCAGAAACCATCAGTTAACAGCTCTCTCTCTGTCTCACCAGAGTTCACACCCATTCTCATTTTCCTAAATTCTTAGATCTGAGAGGAAAGTAGTTGCACAGTGGGTAATGACATATTTGTCATTATCAAAATGACCTTACACACAATCTGGGTCTTTTTAAAAGAAACAGAATAATGCTTCTGCACTCCAGAGAAAGTTGTCCTACCCATTAGTCACCCTGGGAGTCTTTCTACCTTTTTCTAGTAATACTGCTAGTACTAAAAACAATTCTGCAATAATTCCTTTAGAATTGCTTTAGAGCTGGTTTATGAACCTCATGAGAACACTAGCCCCGTTTCACATGTAAATTGTGTAATCTTGTGAATTTATGTTTATAAAAATGCTCATCTGCAGTTTGAAGAGCCCCTAAGAAAATTATTTATTTATTTATTTGGAAGGCAAAGTGACAGCCAGATAGGGAGATCTTCTGTCCACTGATTCACTCCCCAGATGGTCTCGACAGCTTGGTCTAGGCCAGGGTGAGGCCAGGAGCCTGGAACTCCATCCAGGTCTCCCAAGCACTTGGGGGCTACCTTCCACTGCTATCCCAGGCACATTACCAGAAAGGGAGCTAGACTGGAAACAGAGCAGATAGGACTTGAACTAGAGCCCCAGCGTGGGATGCCAGCATGGCAAGGGGTGGCTTAACCCACTTGCCACAACGCCAGCCCCCAGAAAGATCTTAGAGAAACTGCAGTGACGCTGGCCTTCAGCATGCCTAGGCTCCCTTTCTGGCGCAGGGGGGTCTCCACTGTATGCCCACCACTCCTATGGAGTCATCTCCCCGCTGTTCTGAGGGAGCTGTCAGGCATGGCACCCTGCCCTTCTGGTCATGGGCATGGACTCAGTATCCAGGCCTGTCAGCCATGCTGTCTTGTCTCCTTGGCAAGGGGTGAGCACACGCCCCAGTCAGGGCCAGCCCGTGCTTCACGGAGGTTTCCATGTGGATGCCAACTGAAAAGTCCTGTGTTCTCCTGAGAGCTGCTAAACTGGGGACATTAACCCAGGGCTGCTGGTGGCCATCTTCATCTGCACAGAGAGAACCCACTTCACAGAGCACTGAGACTGGCTAGGAGAGGACCCGTCTACACTGAGTGCTGAGAGAGACTGTGTAGGAGAGAACCCTCTTACAGAGCACTGAGACTGGCTAGGAGAGAACCCATCTACACTGAGTGCTGAGAGAGACTGTGTAGAAGAGAACCCTCTTACAGATCGCTGAGACTGGCTAGGAGAGAACCTTCTCACAGAGTGCTAGAGAGACTGTGTAGGAGAGAGCCCGTCTACACTGAGTGCTGAGAGACTGTCTAGGAGAGAACCCGTCTACACTGAGTGCTGAGACACTGTCTAGGAGAGAGCCCGTCTACACTGAGTGCTGAGAGACTGTCTAGGAGAGAGCCCGTCCACACTGAGTGCTGAGACACTGTCTAGGAGAGAGCCCGTCTACACTGAGTGCTGAGAGACTGTCTAGGAGAGAACCCGTCTACACTGAGTGCTGAGAGACTGTCTAGGAGAGAACCCGTCTACACTGAGTGCTGAGACACTGTCTAGGAGAGAGCCCGTCCACACTGAGTGCTGAGAGACTGTCTAGGAGAGAGCCCGTCTACACTGAGTGCTGAGAGAGACTGTCTAGGAGAGAGCCCGTCTACACTGAGGGCTGAGAGAGACTGTCTAGGAGAGAGCCCGTCCACACTGAGTGCTGAGACACTGTCTAGGAGAGAGCCCGTCTACACTGAGTGCTGAGACACTGTCTAGGAGAGAGCCCGTCCACACTGAGTGCTGAGAGACTGTCTAGGAGAGAGCCCGTCTACACTGAGTGCTGAGAGACTGTCTAGGAGAGAGCCCGTCTACACTGCGTGCTGAGAGACTGTCTAGGAGAGAACCCGTCCACACTGAGTGCTGAGACACTGTCTAGGAGAGAGCCCGTCCACACTGAGTGCTGAGAGACTGTCTAGGAGAGAGCCCGTCTACACTGCGTGCTGAGAGACTGTCTAGGAGAGAGCCCGTCCACACTGAGTGCTGAGACACTGTCTAGGAGAGAGCCCGTCTACACTGAGTGCTGAGAGACTGTCTAGGAGAGAGCCCGTCCACACTGAGTGCTGAGAGACTGTCTAGGAGAGAGCCCGTCTACACTGAGTGCTGAGACACTGTCTAGGAGAGAGCCCGTCTACACTGAGTGCTGAGAGACTGTCTAGGAGAGAGCCCGTCCACACTGAGTGCTGAGAGACTGTCTAGGAGAGAGCCCGTCCACACTGAGTGCTGAGACACTGTCTAGGAGAGAGCCCGTCTACACTGAGTGCTGAGACACTGTCTAGGAGAGAGCCCGTCCACACTGAGTGCTGAGAGACTGTCTAGGAGAGAGCCCGTCTACACTGAGTGCTGAGAGACTGTCTAGGAGAGAGCCTGTCCACACTGAGTGCTGAGAGACTGTCTAGGAGAGAGCCCGTCTACACTGAGTGCTGAGAGACTGTCTAGGAGAGAGCCCGTCTACACTGAGTGCTGAGAGAGACTGTCTAGGAGAGAGCCCGTCTACACTGAGTGCTGAGACACTGTCTAGGAGAGAGCCCGTCTACACTGAGTGCTGAGAGACTGTCTAGGAGAGAGCCCGTCCACACTGAGTGCTGAGACACTGTCTAGGAGAGAGCCCGTCTACACTGAGGGCTGAGAGAGACTGTCTAGGAGAGAGCCCGTCTACACTGCGTGCTGAGAGACTGTCTAGGAGAGAGCCCGTCTACACTGAGTGCTGAGACACTGTCTAGGAGAGAGCCCGTCCACACTGAGTGCTGAGACACTGTCTAGGAGAGAGCCCGTCCACACTGAGTGCTGAGAGAGACTGTCTAGGAGAGAGCCCGTCTACACTGCGTGCTGAGAGACTGTCTAGGAGAGAGCCCGTCCACACTGAGTGCTGAGACACTGTCTAGGAGAGAGCCCGTCTACACTGAGTGCTGAGACACTGTCTAGGAGAGAGCCCGTCTACACTGAGTGCTGAGACACTGTCTAGGAGAGAGCCCGTCCACACTGAGTGCTGAGACACTGTCTAGGAGAGAGCCCGTCTACACTGAGTGCTGAGACACTGTCTAGGAGAGAGCCCGTCCACACTGAGTGCTGAGAGAGACTGTCTAGGAGAGAGCCCGTCTACACTGCGTGCTGAGAGACTGTCTAGGAGAGAGCCCGTCCACACTGAGTGCTGAGACACTGTCTAGGAGAGAGCCCGTCTACACTGAGTGCTGAGACACTGTCTAGGAGAGAGCCCGTCTACACTGAGTGCTGAGACACTGTCTAGGAGAGAGCCCGTCCACACTGAGTGCTGAGACACTGTCTAGGAGAGAGCCCGTCTACACTGAGTGCTGAGACACTGTCTAGGAGAGAGCCCGTCTACACTGAGTGCTGAGACACTGTCTAGGAGAGAGCCCGTCCACACTGAGTGCTGAGACACTGTCTAGGAGAGAGCCCGTCTACACTGAGTGCTGAGACACTGTCTAGGAGAGAGCCCGTCCACACTGAGTGCTGAGAGAGACTGTCTAGGAGAGAGCCCGTCTACACTGCGTGCTGAGAGACTGTCTAGGAGAGAGCCCGTCCACACTGAGTGCTGAGACACTGTCTAGGAGAGAGCCCGTCTACACTGAGTGCTGAGACACTGTCTAGGAGAGAGCCCATCCACACTGAGTGCTGAGACACTGTCTAGGAGAGAGCCCGTCCACACTGAGTGCTGAGAGAGTGTCTAGGAATGAAGCCAAGTCCAGGCTCTGCCTCTGCAGCACTCGCTGTGACCCTCTAACCTAGAGTGACTGTGCTGAAGTTGCTTCCAGTGGATTTCTACCACTGGTAATCAAGAAATCCTAACGAGCATGGCGCCCTTTTCCTCTTCAGCCTTGTGAAAACCTGATGCATTCTGCCTCTCAAGATTTTCTTGCCTAAAATGGTCTGATTTCAGTTTTGTGCAGTCTCCACTGAAATTCATGTTGAAATTAATCCCATTGTGGGATATAGGAGATGGCAGCAGCGAGTTAACCACTGCTTGTGATACTCATGTCACATATGGGAGTCTGTTTGAAGTCCCTGCTGATGTGCCTGGGAAGGCAACAGATGATGGCCAAGTCCTTAGGTCTCTGCCACCCACGTGGGAGACCCAGTTGGAGTTCCTGGATCCTGGCTTCCACCTGGCCCGTCCCTAGCCATTTGGGGAGTGAACCCATGATGCGAGATCTCTCTGCTCTGTTTCTCCCGTTCTCTCAGTCTCCTTGTCTTTCAAATAAGTAATACATTTTTAAATGAAGAAAGAGAAGGGACAGGTGGGGCCATGAGGATGTGCTTCATTAGTCCATGAATGGGTTACTCGGAGAGTGGGCCTACGGTAAAAGCAAGCCTGACTCTGTCTCTTGCAGGCATGCCCTGCCCTGCCTTGTGACGCCTCCTGTCCCGTCAGGATGGTGCAGAGTCCCCAGCAGAAGAAGGACCGCGGCAGCTGCAGCCCCCCCACCCCCCCGGACTTCCCAGCCTCAGAACCGTGAGCCTGTTTTCTTTACTAATCACCCAGCCGGTGGTATTTGTTTATGACAGCGGGAAATGCACCAGTGGTCGGTGCATGCCTTGAGATGGCGTGGTGTGCTAGGAGCAAGTGGCGCGAGAGTGGACCATGCGGCACCCGGGGCCGCCAGCTGGGCTGTACACACGGGGAGGGAGGCCAGAGCCGTCCTCGGATGCTCTGGGGGGCAGCTGCGACGTGGGAGTGAAGCCTAGGTAATCTCTGCGTTTGCTGCAGCTCTGACCCTGTCATTGCTGTGAATGCAAAAGGAAGTCAAGTGAGAGCTCTGCGTTTTCAGTCCATTCTCTGCAACACCACAGAAACTTCTCTTGCCGTGAGACCTGCGGGTGAAGTGGGCGCATGGCCCTTCTAAAACCTGAGAGGGACCAGCCACGGTTAGCATTTCTTAAAAAGATTTATCTGAAAGGCAGAGTTACAGAGAGAGGGGGAGAGACAGAGAGGTCTTCCTTCTGTTGGTTCACTCCCCAGATGGCCACAACGGCTGGAGCTGGGCTGATCGAAAGTCAGGAGCCAGGAGCTTCTTCCGGGTCTCCCACAGGAGTGCAGGGGCCTGAGCACCTGGGCCATCTTCCACTGCTTTCCCAGGCCACAGCAGAGAGCTGTGTAGGAAGTGGAGCAGCCAGGACTCAAACCCAAGCCTGTATGGGATGCCAGCACTGCAGGTGGCAGCTTAACCTACTAAGCCACAGTGCTGGCCCCCCAGGATTAGCATTTACAGAGTGCTTCCCACCTGCAAGGCCATGTTGTGAGTGCATGACTTTGTTACCTCATTTTACCCTCCTAGAACATGGACGAGCTGGTCATCACGCTCCCTTCTTCAGAATAGGAAACTGAGGCTTAGGTTAAGTAACTTGCCCAAGACAGGGACTCAACCCCGGCTGCCCAAGTCAGGTCCCTCCCACCAAGCTCACTGCCCTCTTCCCCTGTGGCTGCCCTCTGCCAGGCTCCCAGCTGTGCAAGCTGGATCCCTAAAGGTGGAGATTTAAGGCAGATTCTCGCTTAATGGACCAGAAAACCTCAGCCCAATTAGGAAGGCACGGCCTTGCTTCCCTCTAATCCAGAGCTGTATGCAGACTCCTTTAGGGGCAAGAAGTTCTATTCATTTAGAGCTATTTATGCTCCTAAGAATTTGATGATTCAACTCCGGAGCACCTGGCTGAAGAGAAAATTTAGGCAAATCAGTGAAGTATTGTGTAGACAAAAATAACACTTGTTTGACTAGTTTAATTAGTGGTTTCCTTTTTTTGTTTGTTTGTTTAACTGACCATTCAGTTCAACCAAAATAGCACCACACTTCTCAGAGCCCAAGTAGGAGAGACTGTTGGGGGCCGCCTGGCCCTGTGCCAGAAGACCCAGCTCGGGTCAGGGTTGAGCATTCACGGGGGCGAGTTGTCACCTACGGGCATCGGCTCAGAAAGATGTGGAAGCTGTCCAGCTGAACGGGAAAAGCACGCTGTAAAGTAGTCGTGCAGCCCAGTCCATCTCACTGGCAGCACAGTCGGGCAGTGTACCGGGCACGTGCCTGCGTCAGGCACCATGTGGGGCTTTGCTGACAGATTCCTGGACAGAGTGTAGAAGGAAGATATATCAGAGATGAATAGTGCGTGCACCTGGAGCGGGAAATCGTGGGACTTTTTACGCTACTTGCTTCATCTTCCAATATTTCGTAATGAGTGTGTGCGGCCTTTTAGAAAAGGATAAAGGAAGGTTGGAGACTCACTCGTCTCTGGCTCGGTCCCACTGAGGCTGCCGGGAGGCACAACAGTGGTTGTCAGTGCCGCAGCCACAGGGCTTGGAGTCTTAGGGACTCAGGTTCAAGGCCTCGTCCTGTGATATAGCAGCCGTGTCACCTGCAGCAAATGGCAGCCTTCTCGCGCTGGTTTCTTTGACAGAAGAGGCTGTTAGGAGACTCAGATGGGGAGAGTTTGCAGTGTTTTGTGCCTGCCCCAGCAGGTGGGTCACCCCCAGGGGTGCCATTCAGTGGGAGACCGAGAAGCTGCCGGGGGAAGTGCCTCATGGTTGGGGCAGTCAGCAGCCCCCGAAGGAGCCCAGCACCCCCACGTGAGCAGAAATCACGGGAGTGCACCCATGTCCAGGAGGATGCCGAAGAATCCTGGGGGCCTGCACCCCTCTGACAGCTGCTCAACAGCTCAGTCTGGGAATTCGTGCTCGGGGCAGCCTGACTTCCTCCCAGGCTGGTGCTGCCAGCAGGGTAACTGTCGATCTGACCTCAAGTCTAACCTCTGGCGTGGCGTGTGGGTACAGAAGTGAGGGCAGCTCAGGGGGAAGGGACGTGTGCTACGTGTGCAGGCTTGAAACTACCAACTTCCAAGAAGCTCAGAGGAAGCTTGGAAGCCCGGTGCTAGGAGCAGTGGGAGACTTGGCTCGCCAGGCTCTGCACGGTGCTGTGGGGAAGGCAGGGCCCCAGGAGTCCTGGGCTGTGTCCCTGCTGGGCCCCTTGTGCTCTGGCTGGTTGGCTAGCCAATCTGCCGTGAGAACAAGATGTAAGTTAGCTGATGGCAGAGCAGCCACCAGGGAGACCACCGTCTCTTTCTCCGGCCTGTCGTGTGACATGAGTGTGTGTGACCCACCCGTGAAAGCCCGGGTGCACTGGTGCCTGGGGACAGAGCCCTGCAGAGGCTCATGGTCTGAATCAGCTCTTTGTCCCACCTCCCTTTCTCTGGGGTGCCTGTTCAGTCCTCTGTTGAGCTACTTTCTCCCATAGATAGCGTCCCTTGGTCCCTTACTCCCTGGCAGGTTCTGGGCTGCCCACAGAGTTACGTCTCCATCTTCTTTATCTTTCTGCTCCAATGCTTATCCACAAGGGACCCCAGCTTGTTTTATTCACCTGAGACCTTGCCAAATACAAACCTAATTATGCCACTCCTTGATGGAACAAGCCCTGTGGGGGCCTTTAGAGAGCAGCACACAATGTCCTTTACAACCTGGTCCCTACCTCGCTCTGGCCCCCTCCCTCTCTATCACCACTCAGAGTGAGAAAGGGAGGTGGAGGGAGTGGCCGAGCCACCTGGGGGCAGTTCCTGTTATCTCCTGGCCAGCAGGATGTAGGTTTGTAAATAAACAGCCCTCTGGCCTGGACCAAGTTCACAGCAGTTTAGGGAGCCTAGGCCGACCTAGATTGGCCCAAGGGCGCTATGTCCTCGTTGCCCTACAGTAGCATGCCGCGTGGCGCACCCACAGGAAACAGCAGACCAATAGGAAGCAGTGCAAAGGAGTGGCAGCTGGAGTGCAGCAACTCTGCACCTGCTTCCCAGGAAAACCTGCACGTTCCTCTCCTTCCTCAGGGCCCCGCCCCCCTTACGCAGCCCTATCAGGTAAGCTCACTTCTGAGATGGGGGACCCCACTCTCCTCTCCTTCCTCAGGGCCCCGCCCCCCTTACGCAGCCCTATCAGGTAAGCTCACTTCTGAGATGGGGGACCCCACTCTCCTCTCCTTCCTCAGGACTCCGCCCCCCTTACGCAGCCCTATCGTGTTAAGCAGAGTTGTGAGCTGAGGCCACTCCTCTCCGAAGGGGCCCCACTCTGAGTGTGGAGCAGGGGCTTTCGCTTCCTCCAGAGAACGCTTGCTGCTGCTGTTCTCAGGTCTTACTTGCTCGTGAATTCTTTCTTGAGGCAAAGTCAAGAACCTGGGTGCCCGCTGTGCACATTCGCTGTCCAGTGCCATGGGAGCCAGTCCTGACAGCCAGCCCATACTTTCTGGAAGCTTCCATGGTCTCTCACCCCTGTGCCTCTGCACATGCTCTTCCCGCTGCCTTGCTTGGGCGACACTGCCCTTTTCTTGCCTGGTGATCTCTTAGCAGTCCTCCGCTAACTGTAGCTTTACACACAGGAGCCCACACCACAGTGTTAGCCACACGTCCATGCAGAGTGCTGGATTCCAGCTCCAAACTCTGACACCAGCTGGGCTCGGGCCCTGGGGTCACTGCCATAGCTCCCAGCAGGACTCTGTCTGCAAACCAGCCATGGCCAAATCCGCCTTTGCGAGACAAGCTGCCAGTGTCCTGCTCCCTGTAAGTCTCAGAGGCATCTTGGCCACTGCAAGCGCCAAGTCCCAGCTGCTGCTGCTGCTTTTTTGACAGGCAGAGTGGACAGTGAGAGAGAGAGACAGGGAGAAAGGTCTTCCTTCACCGTTGGTTCACCCCCCAATGGCCGCTGTGGCCACCGCGCTGATCCAAAGCCAGGAACCAGGTGCTTCTCCTGGTCTCCCATGTGGGTACAGGGCCCAAAGACTTGGGCCATCCTCCACTGCACTTCCGGGCCACAGCAGAGAGCTGGCCTGGAGGAGGGGCAATTGGGACAGAATCCGGAGCCCCGACCGGGACTAGAACCCGGTGTGTTGGCGCCGCAGGCGGAGGATTAGCCTATTGAGCCATCGTGCCGACCCCAGCTTCTTGACTTGTAGTCAGGGCCCCCGGTGCCTCCTAGCCTCTCCCTCCCTGCCCCGCGTCTCTTTTACCAACCTCCCAAGTTCTCCCAGCGATGTTTTTCAGAGGCCACAGGAAGTGCTTCACAGTCTCACATTTAGGTCAAGGGCAAACAGTTTCATAAGTATTCAAGTTGTGACAATTTAGGGAGCATTTAAAAAAATTAGTTCCCATGAATTGAACGCATTTCTCATGGTGACTGATAGATGTCGCTGTGTTTCCTATGGATATTTAGACTGTCCCACCCTGGGGTGCCTCAGCACACGGTTTGGGAACCACAGCCTTTTGCTCTTGCTATCACAACGTGACTTGTCATTTTCCAAAGTTGCGGTACAGTTCCGTGGCCCGTCTCCCTGATTTTCCTCCTGAAGTGCCAGTGCCCTCCTGGGAAACCCTTTCGAGTACTGGTCGTCTGTCCCTTCTGAGGAGCCTTCCGGAACCCTCAGTCCTGCAGCTTGCACAGCACAAGGTCGTTCCTCCCCCGACCAGCACCGCACGCTTTCCGTCGACAGGCTCCTTACTGCTCTGTGAGTTTTTCGAGGACAGAGCCCTGTGTATTCTTTCCTCGCGTCGCAGGAAGCCAGCAGAGTGCCTTGTGTGGCGAAGCAACTGGAGGGACAGTCTGCAACGTGCCTCAGTGGCACTGGGAAGTCGCTTTGTCCTCCTGACACCGATTCCTGTCTCTGGCAGATTCAAGCCAGACCTGGAATCCCAGAACTTCTGTTTCTCTTCACTCACGTTTGTTCTTTGCATTCCCAGTCACCCAGACCCTAGCCGCTCTCTAAAACTTGGAGCCCACTCTCTATTCCACCTCCAGCCCCGTGGAGAGGCCCCCTGCAGAGCTGCTCTGCCGCCCGCTGCCCCAGCACGCCTCAGGTCAGGCCGAACAGAGTCACCGCCTTCTTCCACTCCAGTTCCGCCAAGATTTCGTTTTAATCAGAAGTTCCGTGATGTGGTGACCCTGGGATGTGTTGGGCAACGTCAGCTGTCTAACTGCTGAGACAGTGGTGGAGCCCTTCGGCTGCATTTAGCAATGCTGTCCAGGCTGCCCCTTCCTGCGGAAGCCCCCAGCCAGAAACTGAGCCGGGCGGGGTGGAAGCTTGGCCGTCCTGTCCTGCTGAGCGGAGTCTCTGGTGCTTTCTCCTCTCGGACCCCTGGAGTCCGGGTGGGGTTTTGTCACTGTAACAGCATACCCAAGGCAGCGATGTGTTGAGAGAAAAGGTTTACTTAGCTCTGCAGGTCCTGGAGGGTCAGTCTGAGACTGGGCTGGTGATGGCGTTCTCATAGCAGAGTCCTGAGGCAGCACGGAGCAGCACATGGCAGCAGGGGGTGCGTGTGCACCTGCCTGTGTCCGTGTGATCCCTTGGAAAGCCACCAGGATTCAACCACGGGGCTCCCCACTAACGACCCAAGCCAGCACAGTCACCTCTCAGAGTCCTCACCTCCAACACCACGATGAGATTCAGTGTCCACTCTCTTAGCACGTTCACGTAAGACTAGGGACCAAACTGCGTGTCCAGGGTCCAGTCATTTTCAAACCATAGCACCTAGTAGCCTTCTGGCACCCCAACCCCATCTCAGGGTCAGCTCCTAGAACCCAACCTACAAGACTGGCTGTGGCCAGCTCAGAAGTCGTTCACAGAGACCTTGACAAACAACTTCAGCTTGGCTGCCACGGCTTCCCAGCATATGGTGGAGCTGCCAGTCCCTCTCCGTCTCCCGCTCCAGGACCCTTGCCCACTGCGCCATCTCCAGGTCTTATCTCGAGCTTTTCTTCTTGGGGCAGGGGTGCGTGGGGTGGGTGGGGGTGCTCCTTCCTCTCCCTGACCTCTTGTTTAACCCTACGACCAGCTCGAGGGCCTCCTCCTGCTGGAAGTCTGCTCTGCCTCACTGGCCATGGTGCTGCCCAGTTCATAGCTGGATGCCCGTCTTAGGTAGCAGTAAGTCTCTACCCCCGGCTCTTCTAGGCAACTCGGCCTTGTCTGCTTTCCTCCTGCATTTGACGCCAAACTCGTCTTTGGGAAAAGAGGCGTGGAAGTTGCTCTTGTTTGGGGGGGAGGGGTCTCCCCATGTTTCATAGCTCAGGCTGCCCAACAGTGAACTCTGACTTGTCTGTTGAATGGGCGATGTCTGGGGTGGGGCCAGCACTGAGCCTTTCCAGACCTGGAGGAACCCCCCCTCTGTTTCTGTGCTGTTGGGAGACCCCGGCACAGACCCGGAAGAGCGTGGGAAGGGTCTTGAAGGGGGATCTGAGGACCGGTGGTAGAAAGAGCATTGATTTGGAGTTACGACTTGGAGACTGGAGCCTCTGCCACCCCTTCTAGGCTTCCCAAGGATTACGTTAGAAAAGCCTGTCTTCCTCAGGGACCTTCTCGCCTTCTGCTGAATATGTTTAGTTTGTTCCCTATGTTGGTTTCTAACTGGTGACAGCAGGGGCTTGACAACGACTCAGGTCCTATTTCACACGAGCCGGCCTGGAAGAGGCCAGAGTCCTCAGTCCCCTAGGAGAGTCTCCAAGGAAGAGGAGGGCACACTGTGCTGTGCCCTGCCCTGCCCTCACAGTCTCCCACACACCTGCCCACTGCACAACCCCCGCCACACCCACGGCGGACAGGCGCTGTGCTGGCTGGGAAGACATGGCTGGGGGGTAGATGGTGGCAGGCACCCCCAGGAGGCCTCCTGCTGCCGAGGAAAGACCCTGGCCCGCAGCCAGGAGACACAGGGTCAACCCAGGCTCCACTTCTCCTGGGTTCATGGCTCTGGGCAGCTGTTCTCCACCCTTTCTGGAAGCAGGCAGGAAGCCAGCCTCTCCCCGGCTCTCAGCTTCTTCACCTCTAAGATGAAGGGGTGCTCCTCACCCCGCTGAGCTACGGCCATGTCAAGCTGAGCAAAGCTTTCTCCAGAGAAGAGCCAGGGCTAAAGCTTTGGGAGCAGCGGGCAGCACACGAAGAGGAAAAATATCTGAAACAAACCTCTAACGATAAACCTCCCTCCTCTATCGAACACGCCTGCCCATTTAATTTATTCAGTTAATAAAACCTATTCCCTAAGGGGGACAGGCAGAGGTAAGCTACCAGCCAATCTGCCTGTGTGCGTGTGGGTCTGTGTGTATATTTCAGAACAATAAAAAAAAACGAGTAATTAAGAGATGTATTGAAGTGTGTAGCAATCCTGAAGGACACTGAAGATTCCAATTCAAGTTACTGTCCTTGGTGCAGATTTAATTCAATCGGGAATAGATAAATAAAAATAAAGAAGAAACAAATTCAGAACAGATGTTAGGCAAGCCATTTTTTTCACAGTAAGAATCATAAACATGAAGAACAGCCTATAAGGCAAAGTTGTTGATGCAAACAGCATCAAGCTACTAAATAAATAGTTGGATGGCACCACAGGGACAAAGAAGCATTAAAATAGTCATTTGGCTGTCCCTGAATATTTTTTGCTCACACGTTGTTCCCAGGCATGTATATTGGAGGGGACTGGAGGGAGCTGGTGTGTGTCCTCACACAAAAGACACACAGCAGATACATTTGTGCAAGAGTATACGGCATAATCACCTCTCCCCAGGTGATGCACCAACTCAGAATATCAACGGAGAGGTTTGGCCAAAACAACTGAGTTCCGAAAGGACCGTGAGGCCGGGGGAGGAATCCAGTGCCGAGGAAGCGTGGGCTGTCCTGGGCTAGGTGAGAGAAAGCCCCGATGTGCAGTTCTGCCAAAAGGAGGATTTAATGGCAAGAGAATTTCAGACACGGTTGGAGGAAAAGAAGAGGCAGGGGAACACTGCAGCACAGCTGTGTTCCTTCAGGGAGGGGAGGAAGCTTCAAGAGGATCCCTGTAGCCCGGTCCCCTGGTTTTAAAAAAGTAAATGCTTTTCTGGGGTTGGCATGGTGGTGTAGGAAGTAAAGCCACCGCCTGCAGTGCTGGCATCCCTTATGGGTACTTGTTCAAGACCCGGCTGCTCCACTTCCTACACAGCTCTCTGCTGTGGCCTGGAAAAGCAGTGGAAGATGGCCCAGGTCCTTGGGCCTCTGCACCCATGTGGGAGACCTGGAAGAAGCTCCCGGCTCCTGGCTTCAGATTGGCCCAGCTCTGGCCATTGTGGCCATTTGGGGAGTGAACCAGTGGATGGAAGACCTCTCTCTCTGCCTCTGCCTTTCTGTAACTCTGCCTTTTGAATAACTAAAAAAAATATATATATATTTCTTAAGGTCAGAGACAGACAGACCTCCCGTCAACTGGTCTACTCCCCAAACCCCACAGTAGCCAGGATCGGGCCAGCTGGAAGTCAGGAGCCTGGGGTTCAGTGCAGGTCTCCTGTGTGGGTGACAGGGGCCCAAGTACTTAGGCCGTCATCATCCACTGCCTCCCAGGGTATGCCCTACCAGAAGCTGGAACCAGGAATGGGGCCAAGGCTTGAACCTGGGGACTCCCTCATGGCATTCAGGCAGCCCAAGAAGCATACTAGCCACTTCACCGAATGCCCCTTCATTCCTGGCTAAAAAGTGAAGTCCAGGGAGAGGAGACACAGCACGACACAGACTGTGTCCAGAGAGCCAGGGCAGGGGCTCCCAAGACATAGAAGAGCAGGACCTCAGTGGGAAGGGAAGGGATTCTGGAGTAGAAAGTCTTCCCAAGATGCCAGCTGGCTGCCCCAGGCCTGAGGGGCAGGGAAGGCACAGCTGCACCCCGCCACTCCCCGGCCTGCACTGAGGGAACCCTGGGGTCCTGCTCCTCACTTCAGACCAGGGAGGTCGGCAGATGGGAGGAGACTTTATAGGAGAATGGTTGAGCAACTCGCTCTGATCACATGGCTGTGTCTGGCTCCTAATCCTGGGCTCTTTTCTGTTCTCCAAGATGACTCCAACGTGAGATGATGGGAGGTGGAGGCCCTCCCCTGCTGGGGCTGTGAGAGCGCTTGTCTTCCCCAGGCTTCCTCCCAAGGTGGCTATACACAGTAGACGTCGGTTCTGAATCCTGATAGGCTGAGTGCTGAAGTGACGGAAGGGAAGTCATTGATTATAGACCCCTCCACAACTCCACGCCTTGATTTTAAGATGAGTGGGGTGGGCGTTAAATGCCGCTGGGTACACCGACATCTCATAACCCAGTGCTTGGGGTAAGTCCCAGCTCTGCTCTGGATTCTAGCTTCCTGCTAACGCGGGCACTTGGAGGCAGCAGGGATGGTTCAGTTAGTTCAGTACCTTCCGCTCACATAGGAGACCTAAACTGAGTTCCTGGCTCCTGCCTTTGGCCTTGTCCAGCCCTGGCTGTTGGGGGCATTTGAGGAGTAAACCAGTGGTTGGGGGATATCACTTTGCTTTCTCTCTCTGCCTTTTCAAACAAAATACATAAAATTTTTTTTGAAAGTTTTAAGTTAAAAAGTGGTATCTACTTCTCCTTGTTCATTTGTCTCTAAGAAAGTAAAACCAGTCGCCCAAGTCAGCAAAATAACTCAACCTTCCTGTTTCAAGTTTCCATGGGGAGAAATTCATCATGAAAGACAGGACTGAGAGGCAGTTCTTTGGGTCATTCAACAGACAGTTGCTGAGCCCATGTCTGTGTCGGGCACTGCTCTAGGTGCTGGGAATATTGGCATGAATGAGAGACAAAGCGCCTTCCTCCTGGAGTTTGTATTCTGTCCAGAGAACAGGACAGAAACCAAATAATTATATTACCTATTGTTTGGGCAGACTAAGGCAGGATGTTTGGAGACTCCAAGGGACCGTGGGATGGGAAAAGCCACAGTCAATGAGGTGAACCCACGTAATCCTGCTCTCTCCTCCCACTGACCCTGTGACCTTGTCTGGAAGTCACTCATCTGTTATTGTGACCGGTCCAGCCAAACTGGAAGTGTTGTTGTAATGGTGGCATTAGATACGATCTTGGAAGCAAAGGACCCATGTACAGTGCTGGAAAACTACATGTATTAGCATTTAAGATGTGAGTGGCCCAAGGGAACAAAGATATATATCGCATCCAGCCATGAAAGCAAGATACTTATCCCATGGAGTGCTTGTCCAGGTCCACAATGGGCCCTGTGAAAGGATGTCCACTCCAGGATTCTCTGCTGGAGGCCACTGGGTGTCTCCTTCTGGGACAGTGGGCAGGTAAGATGGTGCAGGGGACTGTGGAGTGTTAGGTGATAGTCAGAGGCAACAGAGTTGATAGGAACACAGCACCACAATGGGTCTTACAAGCCACATGCTCAGGGAAAAAATGGAGGAATAGAACAAGATCTATGACATTACCATTAACAGAAGCTAAAGATAATATACACAAAATAATACATGTTTGCAAAAACATGCTAAAAGTACACATTAAGCACAATAGAATGGTTGACTATTGGGGATGGGGAGAGGAATGAGAAAGATATGGGAATAAAAGGGAGTAAGTTAACGAGAAATTCATGTGTTGGTGTGTCCTGGGCTTCTTCATATTACCGCAAAACAACAACACTGCTCCAGTTAACGTGAAATGGAGGTAATTGGTTGTAATGCTGATAATTCACAATGGTGAAGCAGTGATCCACGTCACTGCCTGTCTTCTGTGTGGCGTTCTTTAGGAGGAAAATGCTGCCATTTATTAGATAGAGTTTTCTTTCAGAGGCTGTCCCCCATATTCCAGTCCCAAGAGATTGGCAAACAACAGAAAGTCCTTTGGTCAAATAAACGCTGCATACTAATGTCTGACGTGAAGACGTTCCAAGCACATTATGACAAAGACTCTGAGATGTCCTACTGTGAAAAGACCTGTGTTCCTTTGATGAGCCCAGTGTTTCCAGCGTGTGACAGAGGGATACTCCCTGTTTCGTTTTCCATGGAACAGTGATTGTTACATGGTGACTGTCGGTGGAAATGGTCCCGAGGACGCACTGTGGAGCATGTCTCGTTAGCGTGATGAAGGATGAGAGGTCGAGCCCAGATCCCAGGTGTTCCCTGGAACCCACATCCCCACTGCTCCATCCTCGTGCAGCTTCCTGACCCTGACCTGCTTCGTTCCTAAGTCCCCTTGGCCCCAAGCTCTCACTTCAGCTCTGCTGTCGTCTGAATGTCTGTGTCCCACGCAAGGTGGTGGTGTTGGAAGTGGGGCTCCTGGGGGTGAGCCGGGCAAGGCGGCAGAGCCCTGTTGACTGGGAGTAGTGCCTTTCAAAGGGACCCAGGGAGCTGCTTCCCCTCACTCGCCAGGTGAGGGCACAGTGGTGAGACGGCCATCTGAGCCAGAAAGCTACTGAATCGACCAGCGCATTAATGCACTTCCCAGCCTCCGGAACTAAGAGAAATCAGTTCCTGCTGTTTTTAAAGATTTACTTATTTACCTGAAAGTCAGTTACAGAGAGAAGGAAACACACAGAGAATCTTCTCTCCACTGGTTCACTCCCTGAATGGCTGGCACCAGCACCCATGTGGGATGCCGGCACTGCAGACAGCAGCTTAGCCCGCTGTGCACAGAGCCAGCCCCCAAGTTTCTGTTGTTTACCAGGCACCCAGTCTCTGGTACTTGCTACACCAGTCCAGACAGACTGAGACAAGCTTCGACTACGTATGGCAAAGAACGTTTTCTCCAACCTGTCCACCCTTCAGAACGTGAAACCAGCGGTGATGGATGTTGTTCACCGTATTCCTTACGATCAACCACTTGCTCAGTTCTGCTGCGTTTTTCCAACCAGACCTCTCCTGTGTACAATTCTCCTTCTTTCCCTTCCGTTTCTGGAGCTCCGAATCACTGTTATCACTCACCTGGGCTGTGAGGATGTGTGTGTGTTTGACATGAATTCCACACCTCCCAGTACCCCTGGTCCTGTCCTGTGCTCTGTGTCCCTGCGTAACTTCCTTCCAGTAACCCAGGCCCTCAGCACCGTTCCTTAGGCTGCTCTCACCTCTTGCCACTGCCAAGGCTGTCCTCTCTGTTGGTGGCCCAGACGTCCTGTTTTCCTAGCACGCCCTCAGCTGCTCCTTTCTGTCTCAGCCCAACCTCTACCTTTCTCCCCGGCTTCTGTGCCAGGGTGCACTCTTCTCCACAGGCCCACTGCTGTCTCTCTGCATAGGCACCGAGCTGGTAAACCTCTCGGCAAGCGCACTCTCAGGGAGAGACTGGGGTGCAGAAGAGGACTTGCAATGGGCATCCCCCAGCAAACGGTCACAAAGCTGGAACCCGGGCACATGGAACAGCTAGAAGACCGTGTGGAGGAAGCCCGCAGGAAGAGAATTAATAAGCTACCAATTGCAAGGACATGGTCTTCACAAATCACTTGGTACAGGAAACCCAGAGACTGAAGGGCTGGTTTCAAAGAGAAGGAAAAGTACAGAGCCCGTGAACGAGAGCGTAGAAGTCAGCCCGAGTCGCAGACAGAGAAGGCGAAATTTATGTGAGACACAAAGGCCACAGATTGCTGGTGGGAAAGAGGAAACTCGAGCAGGCTGAAAGCAGAATGGGCAAGCAGACACATAAATTGTAAAGGGCTTGGCAAAGAGGAGTGAGATAAGAGGGGAAGGAGCTCCGGGTGGGAACTGCTGGGAAATTTATTACGGTGAACTGAATTTATGGTGCAGTGCAAGCATCTGTTGATAGTGGGACGAGTTTGGTTAAAAAATGTGCCCTGGCTGATCGCCAACAGGAGGTTGGAGGCAAGACCGCTGGGATCATTCATTGCAATCAGAAACGTGGGTTCACATGGGCCAGTCGGTTCCGGAGCACAAGGATGAGTGTGACTTCTGTCTGCACTCTCAGGTTTTGAAAAACAAGAAGTAACGGGCACCTGAGCGTGGTCAGGAGGGAACAGCAAAGCATTGCTGTATGGCGTCCTCCAGATGTAAAATGGGGCGGCTGCTGTGGAAAACAGAATAGCAGAATTACCATGGAATCCAACAGCTCCCCTTTTGGGTCTATGCCTCAAAGAGGTGACAGCTGGGCATCAAAGATGTGTTTGTACATCCCGTTCGTGGCAGCGTTATTCACAACGGCCAGAAGGCAGAGCCAACCCACGCGTCCATCAGCAGATAAATGGATAAGCAAACCATGAAATATGCATAACCGTCACAACCAGGAATCCCAGCGCTCCTCCCGCTGCCGTGTTGTGGAAGGGCTGAGATCGACTCTACCTACTCATGTGAAACCCTTGTTTACGGTTTTTAGTTGTGGCTTCTCAGGCTCTGCAGCCCTGGCACTCATTAACAAGTGTTGATGGAAGAAGGCAGAACTCAGGGTGCCACATGGCTGGAGATGAAGTATCCTGGTAGGCTCCAGGCTAAGAACAAAGGGCTGAGGCATCTTTCCCTCTGGGATGGTCTGGGAGACACCAGCTCTAGCATAGAAGATGAAACTTTGAAAAAACAGCTTCAGTCTTCTGGAAGAGTCAGTGGCTGTATCTATCATCAGGCACATGTAAGAATTACAGACAACCTTCAAAGGAAACTGGGAGATCCATTCAGCATTGCCTCTGCAGAGCTTAAGAGACACCAGGTCCCGCTGGGGGCGACAGCCCAGGAAGGACCTGGATTTCCCTCTCAGCAGTCTGGTTGTGAGGGGCAGTGGTCCGATTCACACGCAGATGCCCCCTTTCCCTGCAGACTAAGTAGTATGTGGAGGTGCTGGCGGGTGCTGTAGGGCCACAGTCCCCACGTCCACCTAACACGTGATGACAGGCCATCCCCAGCCGTAAATTCCAGGAGAAGATTAGTAGGCTTCCTCTTTAAGCACGGGCAAAAATAGCGTCATGTGCGAACAGTGCTCCGTCAGTGGCTCACGGGGGGAGGCTGGAGAAGGTGGTCCGACTTTTATAAACAGCCCAGTAAACTGAACGCCTTACCCCGGGGGGAGAACTGCACAGGGCGGTTTGCAG
Source organism: Sylvilagus floridanus (assembly GCA_949820135.1). Classification (NCBI taxonomy): domain Eukaryota; kingdom Metazoa; phylum Chordata; class Mammalia; order Lagomorpha; family Leporidae; genus Sylvilagus; species Sylvilagus floridanus. Next base: position 1,508,582 of record OX463236.1, on the reverse strand, counting down.
AGTTCCTGCAGTTTCAGGGTGGAATGGGGAGAAATTGTTAGGCGCGTGGTCCTGAGACAGGAAGAACCATCAAGGGACTTAGTTTAGTGGTTGCGTGTGTGTTATCTGCCCCAGGCAGGAAGGCATCATAACACTTGGCAGTGCTTGCTAGGGAATTATTTTGTGTCCATAGTTGCAGAAATGTCCCACACAAGCTGAGTGCGAGCAGTCGGAATGCGCAGTAAACAAGCTCAGTGCTAAAAGATGGGAGAGAAAGAGACAGTGCTCCGCTTTAAAGAGGGACTTGTCGTCGGAACTTGGTGCCATTTCAGATGTGTGTATGCTGGTGAATGGCTTTTTTGTGTGAAAATGTACACTAGTGTCTGGACTCCACTTGGTTGTAGGCATCGAGCTCTCTTTACCATTTTTGCCCGTGTGAGTAATAAGATTTAAAGCTGGGTTTTTAACCAGTCAAGGGTTTCTGAGAACCTGTTTGGTGAAAGTTGCTCACCCACAAAATGGTGACCGAAGAGGAATTCAGAGCTCTCTGTTAACTGGAGACTCATTCACTCTTCGAATTTAGTAATTTAAAAAAACTATGAAATCAAAATAGCTTGTAATTCTTATTTTTAGACATAAGAATTCTGTTTGCATCCTCATTTAGAGTTAAGACTCCTAAGAACTGGGTAAGTGTATGTAATTTTTGGCATTGTCTGTGCAAAGGAGTTCTTAACAGAAGATGTGTGCATAAAACCCTATGTTGTCTGGACCCAATTCTAGGTGAGAGAATGCCTTGACAAATCACAACAATTTGTGCCCGTGTTACAAAACTCTAGTATGCATTTTATAAGGGTTTATTTATTTATTTATTTGAAAGAGAGAGAGAGAGAGATCTTCCATCTACTAGTTTACTCCCCAGATGTCTGCAATAGCCATGGCTGGTCCAGGCCCAAGCCAGGAGCCGAGAACGCCATCGAGATCTGCCACACAGGTGGCAGAGACTCAAGCACTTGAGCCATCACCTGCTGTCTCCCAGGATGTGCATTAGCAGGAAGCTGGATTGGAAGGCCAGAGTGTCAAACTACATGACATGAAGGTGTCCCAACAGTGGCTTGATCCACTACGCCACAATGCCCGCCCCATTATGCATCTTGACTTGAACAACCTGGATTTGTTACAAGTACAATTCAGTTAAATGTGGGATTTATTATTTGAAAATATTAGCAAGAAATGGAGCTTTTATGCAGCTTTTTTGAGATGTCCCGTTGTTTGGGAACACATCTGTGCAGAGCTGTCACTTGGGAGTTAAGGCATTGTTGACGCCATGTTCACTTGTCACTGCTGGAGACTGACTTCTCTTCTGCCTTGAAGGTGATGTGCTGTGCTGGTGGATATTGGCCATGAACATCAGAGAATGTAAAACCAGAAACCTGTGGCTGATTCCCCAGCCTCTGTGACTCCTTCACTCTTCCTGGTCAGGTGCTCCGTGCCCCCTGCAGCCCCAGCCCTGCAATGACCCCCTGCTGTGTATCTCGGGATTCAGTTTCTGGGGCCAATGCTGTGGTGTAGTGGGTAAAGCCGCTACCTGCAGTGCTGGCATCCCATATGGGCACCAGTTCAAGTCCTAGCTGCTCCACTTCCCATCCAGCTCCCTGCTAATGTGCCTTGGAAAGTAGCAGAGGATGGCCCAAGTGCTTGGTCCCCTGCCACTCATGAGACACGAGTGGGGTTTGGGGCTCCTGGCTTCAGCCTGGCCGTGCCCTGGCCGTTGTGGCCTTTTGAGGAGTGAACTAGCCAATAGAAGATTTCTGTCTCTCTCTCTGCCTCTCCCTCTGTCTCTGTAACTGTCTTTCAAGTGAATAAATAAATCTTAAAAAAAAAAAAAAGACTCAGCTTCCTCAGCCTAGGCCTGTTGCAGCCAGGATGGACCTCTCCCTCGCCAACTGATGGGGGCAGGAATCAGCTGCACTTTGTCTTAGACTGAGTGCTGTGCCTGGTCCCTTCCTGGGTCCCTGCCCTAGTGTCTTGCTTCTGTTCCCTCCACACTTCTCTTCCAGGGCCTGGAGGCTCCTCGATGCCCTGAGCCAATTCGTAGCTGCCTCTGGTCCGGGCAGTTTCCTGCACTGTCTGCTATGATCAGAGTTTTCTAGGTAGGGAGTTAACAACTCCTGTCCCTTTAAACACTGTGTTTTTCCTATCAGCTGGGACCTGTTCTGTCCATGTCTGCCCAGTTCACCCAAGTGAGTGGGTCTACTTCCAGTTTCCAGGCCATTCCGTTTTGCTGCCCCAACCCCTTGGGAGTCAGCAGTCAGCTGGCCATATCTACCTAAGGTGGGAGAACCAAGTGAATTCCTTGGCTGTTCACCCACCACTACAGGCTTACAGAGAGGGTTTCAAATTGTCAGCTAATACATTTTTTAGCCTTTTAGCTTAGAAGATTCTGGGTCAAGACTAGGGGATAATTTCAAGAACATTTGAAGCACAAGAGGGAAGGTGCTATCGGGGAGGCAGTGCTGACCCGCCACGCACCAGAGCCTCATCCTGGGAGGGTGAGCGTTTCAGCCTGGCTTGGCTGCCAGCAGTGGGCTGTGACCGATGTTGTCAGAGGATTCTCAGACTCCTAAACCACGCTGGGGCAAGGACAGTCACTCGGGACAGTTGTCTAATGCAGGCCGATAGGGGCTGTTGAGTCACAGCTTGTTGGATTGTGACTGGAATGGACTGCAGGTGTAATCTGGCCTCTGCTTTTCAAAGCCGATCTTGACTCCCTAGCGCTTCTAAATCAGCTTAGAGCTCGTGACCAGCCTGGATTTGTTTTACTTTTCACGAAAAGCAAAATGGAACAGAACAGAGTGGTTCTTATACAGTAAACAAGGTATTATTGTATAAAACTTTGATCCGTGTGTGTGCGTGTGGGTCACAATGTGGTAAATATATTTACTGAGGCTCATAATTAAAGTGTCAGTCTGATTTAGGCTGAATCTTTCATTTTACATCTGAGAAGACAGAGGCTCGGGGGGGAGAAGTGTTTGGCCAGCATCCACTAAGGTGGTAGAAAGAACTGGACCTGGGATTTTTTAAAGATTTATTTGTTTGAAAGGCAAAGTTTCACAAGAGAGGGAGAGACAGAGAAAGAGAGAGATCTTCCACCTGCTGGTTCACTCCCCAAATGGCAACAGCTGGGGCTGGGCCAGGCCGAAGCCAGGAGCCAGGAGCCAGGAGCTTCTTCCTGGTCTCCCATGTGGGTGCAGGTGCCCAAGCACTTGGGCATCTTCTACTGCTTTCCCAGGCACATTATCAGGGAGCTGTATTGGAAATGGAGCAGCAGGGACTCAAAGTGGCACCCATATGTGGTGCCAGTGTCTCAGGTGGTAGCTTTGTCCACTGTGCCACACCCTGGCCCCTGGACCTGGGATTTTTAACTCCAGTGTTCTATTATAAGCTGTCATGCTCTGTTATGTGTTTTACCCAAACATAGGCTCTAGATCTTTAGGATTGTGACTCCCACAGTTTTGGACAGCAGTAGTCATTAAAATATGCACCAACTGGGGAGGCATCGTGAACGGTGGGTTAGGCCACCACTTGGCATGCCTCCTCCTCTATCATATCAGAGTGTCTGGGACTGAGTACTACCTTTGCTTCTAATCTAGTTTCTTCTATTCCCCTAGAAACCTTTTCTTTAAGAAATACAAACATCAGACATTTCATAATTACAACTTTAGGAGCATAGTGATTCTTCCCACTGTACTTGCCCTCCCACCCACGCTGCCACCTCTCACCCTCCTCCCTCTCCTATTCCCATTCTTATTTTTTACTGAGATCGATTTTCAATGTACTCTATACATAAATGATTAGCTCTATGTTAAGAGTTCAACAAATAGTAGGAAAAAAAACCCTGTTCCTCAGCAGTTGAGACAAGGGCTCTTCAGAGTCATTGCATCTCACATGTCAGTTTCACTTTGCTAGATTACCTTTTAGGTGTTCTAATCTAGCTTCCTGCTGACGTGCCTGAGAGGCAGCAGACAAGGACTCGGATGGAGTTATTGCCTTCCAAATACATAAAATATGCACCAACCATCACCTATATGTCTCTATAGAGAGCAGGTGGGTAGAAAATAAGTGGTATAAAACTAATGGGATAAAAGAAGAAATTACAAGTTCAGAAATTTAGGTGAACTTCAGAAGGGGCTTTGGATCAAGGGTCTGGAAACACGGTGGTCTTAAACCCAGAGGAAGAATGAAAACTTAGAGCAGTTCACCATTTGGTATAACAGGAGCCTGTGAGAGCGACAGGTAACATGTAAAGACTATTAAAGGCTCACTACAGAAAAGATGGAACTCTAGCCAAGATGTGGGATCAACCTGATGGGCCATCGATGGATGAATGGTTAAAGCCAATATGGTATAGGACATAGTGGGATATTATTCAGCCCTGTCATTTTCGGCAACATGGATGGGACTGGAGGACATTGTGTTGAGTGAAATAAGCCAGGCACAGAAAGGGAGATGCTTCCCAGTATCACCCACATGCAGAGTGAAACAGGCTGACCTCACAGCAGAATAGTGGTCACCCGAGGGTACAGGGAGCCTGGGAGGAGGCTACGTTCTAGTGGGCTGACCTCACAGCAGAGTAGTGGTCACCCGAGGGTACAGGGAGCCTGGTAGGAGGCCTGTGTTCTAGTGGGCTGATCTCACAGCAGAGTAGTGGTCACCCGAGGGTACAGGGAGCCTGGTAAGAGGCCTGTGTTCCAGTGGGCTGACCTCACAGCAGTGCAGAATAGAGTAGTGGTCACCCGAGGGTACAGGGAGCCTGGTAAGAGGCCTGTGTTCTAATGGGCTGACCTCACGGCAGAGTAGTGGTCACCCGAGGGTACAGTGAGCCTGGGAGGAGGCCTGTGTTCTAGTGGGCTGACCTCACAGCAGAGTAGTAGTCACCCGAGGGTACAGGGAGCCTGGTAGGAGGCCTACATTCTAGTGTTGTACAGTACAGTTGGGGGACTACAGATTATAACAATTTAGGATGTAGTTTTTAAAGACTGAGAAGAAGAGTTTGAATATTCCCAACAGAAAGAAATTATAGATGTCTAAGGTGGACCTGGGGACTTGCACTGTCATAGATGTCTAAGGTGGACCTGGGGACTTGCACTGTCATAGATGTCTAAGGTGGACCTGGGGACTTGCACTGTCATAGATGTCTAAGGTGGACCTGGGGACTTGCACTGTCATAGATGTCTAAGGTGGACCTGGGGACTTGCACTGTCATAGGTGTCTAAGGTGGACCTGGGGACTTGCACTGTAGCACTGCAGGTTAAGCTGTCACCTGTGATGCTGGCATCCCACGCTGTAGTGCCAATTCATCTCCTGGCCGCTCCAGTTCTGATCCAGTTCCCTGCTAATGCGCCTGGGAAGGCAGTGGGTGATGGCCCAAGCACTTGGGCCCCTGCATCTATGTGGGAGACCCAGATGGAGTTCCTGGTCTTGGCTTCAGCCTGGCCCAGCCCTAAATATGGTGGCCAATTGGGGAATGAATCAGCCGATGGAAGATCTCTATCTCTCACTCTGCCTTTCATATAAATAAGTCTTTTTTAAAAAGATGGAAATACTAATTATCCTGATTTGATCATTACACACTGCATACATGTATCTAATGACCTTACTATACCCCACAAATACATACAATTATTACGTGTCAACTAAAAGCAAAAGTAAAGACTGAAGGGGATGAATAAAAAAAAATGAAAGTAGAAATCATAGAATTGCACCTCTCGTTGGTCTGAGTTGCTTGTTTACTTGAGGACAGTTGCTCCTCTGGTAATTCTACTTGTGTCTGGCTGGCACACCTGGATCAGTGATAGCTGTCTCACTGGCAATCGTCTCCTGCTCTCAAAAGCCACCTAGACAGCTGCCCATTATAGCAGAGCGTTCACTTCTATAAAATAACGTGTCCCCCAAAATGTAATGCAGCTGAACAAGTCCTGTTTGTTGAAAAATGCACTCTGAGAGGCTCAGTGTCGGTGACCAATCTCTTCTGCCAGTGATAGCACTGATATTTAGTTCACTGAATGATCCTCAGTAATTATGTCAGCCAGACCAGCAGGGCCCACGTTAGTTGAGCTTCCAGACTCAATTACTTGAAACTGGCGATCCTCAGCTTCCAGCACTTTGAAGACAACTTCTGCTAGGTGAGGGGACCCAAATGCAGCCCACAGTTAGGCCTCCTCTGTTAGGGTAACGTAGGGCTCCTGTGCTAAATTCCACTGCTTCAAGGATGCTGTGCTTTATCAATTCCTGTGAAAGCTGAGCCACAATTTCTGGTCGGACATTTTCTGAACAGCCCTGTCTGTGATACCCACCATTCTCCTCCATCTGCGATTCTGTGAACCTCAGACTGGTTTAAAAATGAGTACTGTCTCCAGCTGCCAGTTTCCTGGTTTGAATCTGAATACTTGTGTTTTCATGAAAAACAGAGCAATACTTTCCACCCTATCCCAACCCAGCCACATGTTCAGCCCAGTGTGCTCCCGTGTCTCTGACTTCTGAGTCAAAGAACAATCAGGTGATGCACTGGGGGTCAGACAGGAGGAGTCCTCCAAGCCCTTTAAATCCTAGCTCCTGGTCTGTGACAGTGAGTCTGGAATCCTATCCCAGCTCCTGCTCTGTGACAGTGAGTCTGGAATCCTATCCCAGCTCTCCTGGTCTGTGACAGTGAGTCTGGAATCCTATCCCAGCTCTCCTGGTCTGTGACAGTGAGTCTGGAATCCTATCCCAGCTCTCCTGGTCTGTGACAGTGAGTCTGGAATCCTATCCCAGCTCTCCTGGTCTGTGACAGTGAGTCTGGAATCCTATCCCAGCTCTCCTGGTCTGTGACAGTGAGTCTGGAATCCTATCCCAGCTCTCCTGGTCTGTGACAGTGAGTCTGGAATCCTATCCCAGCTCTCCTGGTCTGTGACAGTGAGTCTGGAATCCTATCCCAGCTCTCCTGGTCTGTGACAGTGAGTCTGGAATCCTATCCCAGCTCTCCTGGTCTGTGACAGTGAGTCTGGAATCCTATCCCAGCTCTCCTGGTCTGTGACAGTGAGTCTGGAATCCTATCCCAGCTCTCCTGGTCTGTGACAGTGAGTCTGGAATCCTATCCCAGCTCTCCTGGTCTGTGACAGTGAGTCTGGAATCCTATCCCAGCTCTCCTGCTCTGTGACAGTGAGTCTGGAATCCTATCCCAGCTCTCCTGGTCTGTGACAGTGAGTCTGGAATCCTATCCCAGCTCTCCTGGTCTGTGACAGTGAGTCTGGAATCCTATCCCAGCTCTCCTGCTCTGTGACAGTGAGTCTGGAATCCTATCCCAGCTCCTGCTCTGTGACAGTGAGTCTGGAATCCTATCCCAGTCCTGGTCTGTGACAGTGAGTCTGGAGACCTCCACACGTGATGGACGTGGCATGTGCCTGCCGGAAGACAAGCCACCGCCCTGCTGTTCTCCAGCCTCATGGAGATAGTAGTACCTGCACCTGCGGGTCAGCAGCTTCCTGTGAAAGTTCCCCTGCTTTGCTCACTCTCGAGCACAGACCCGCCATGGAATCTGTCCTTGCTGACGCCACACTCTTCCACATGTATTCCGAAGTCCTCAAAGCCTGGTGAGGAGGTGCTATTAGTTCTTGAATGATAGCTAATTATGTATGAAATAGTGCTAAAAAGCTCCCTGTTGTAGGTATGTGTGACACCTCCCACTCCTATGACATGAACTTTGAGGCTAAATGCCAGGCTCTTTACACTAAAGGCTTATTTGTTTGCTAAATTGATTTCTTTTTTTTTTTTGGTACAGGCACCCCAGGTGCCCCAGGCATCCCTGGGAGTGAGTCTGTGTCAAGTTCTGGTACCTTACAAGGATTCCTAGAACACCCTACTGCTGCCAGATCTAAGAATCTATACACTGAGATCCCAGTGAGGGTGTTCAGTGGGGCACTGGGGTACAGTGGGATAGAAATACCTAGAGGAACCAGGGAATGACTCAGGACTTTTCATATCAGCCAGGATGAAATTGCACAAGACCCCCTAAAATTTACACTGAAATGTGGCCAACGGAACCCTGCTGTCTGGGAAAAAAACAAGAGGGGATCCCTACCCTCATCCTTATCCTCAAATTCCTGAATAAATCCAAATTTTTAAGATAAAAAATACAGACCTTTAAGGGCAAGTTCAAAAACACTGTGAAAATACAGATTTAGAAAATATCTGTGGTGGAGGAAGCCTTTTTGAGTAAGATACAAATTGACACCATTAAAATCAATTAAATTCAACAGCACAAAACAAATGTTTTCTGATTGGAAAAACAATGAACCAAGTCAAAGGTGAATAATAATAATAATAAAAAACTATTTGTAGCACATATTAGATGCAAAGGACCACTTTACCTAGTAGTAATGGGCTCTACAGATACAGATAAGTGGGGGAAAGATTAGTAACCCAATAGAGAGGTGTCAGAGAATCCTTTGGAAAACAAAACTCAGTGGACTTTGAACAATGGAAAGGTGGTCAGACTTGCTGTTTAGAAATGCAAGTTCAACCTGCAGTGTGTGGGAGTGGACAAGGGGGGGCTTGTGTGGGAGTGGGCAAGGGGGGAAGGGACTGCAGTGTGGGCGTGGGCAAAGGGGGGGCTGCAGTGTGGGAGTGGGCAAGGGGGGGCTGCAGTGTGGGCATGGGCAAGGGGGGAAGGGACTGCCGTGTGTGGGAGTGGGCAAGGGGGGAAGGGACTGCCGTGTGTGGGAGTGGGCAAGGGGGGAAGGGACTGCCGTGTGTGGGAGTGGGCAAGGGGGGCTGTAGTGTGTGGGAGTGGGCAAGGGGGGGCTGTAGTGTGTGGGAGTGGGCAAGGGGGGGACTATAGTGTGGGAGTGGGCAAAGGGGGGCTGTAGTGTGTGGGAGTGGGCAAGGAGGGCTGCAGTGTAGGAGTGGGCAAAGAGGGGACTGCAGTGTGGGCGTGGGCAAGGGGGGACTATAGTGTGGGTGTGGGCAAAGGGGGGACTGCAGTGTGTGGGAGTGGGCAAGGGGGGGAAGGGACTGCCGTGTGTGGGAGTGGGCAAGGGGGGAAGGGACTGCCGTGTGTGGGAGTGGGCAAGGGGGGAATTGTAGTGTGGGAGTGGGCAAAGGGTGGGACTGTAGTGTGGGAGTGGGCAAGGGGGGGACTATAGTGTGGGAGTGGGCAAAGGGGGGGCTGCAGTGTGGGTGTGAGCAAAGGGGGGACTGCAGTGTGTGGGAGTGGGCAAGGGGGGGACTATAGTGTGGGAGTGGGCAAAGAGGGGGCTGCAGTGTGTGGGAGTGGGCAAGGGGGGGCTGCAGTGTGGGAGTGGGCAAAGAGGGGGCTGCAGTGTGTGGGAGTGGGCAAGGGGGGGCTGCAGTGTGGGAGTGGGCAAGGGGGGAGGGGTAGTATTTGGCTCAGTGGTTGGGATGCTGCTTGGTATGCCCGTGTCTCATTTGGGTGCCCAGGTTCAACTACTGGGTCCACCTTCCTTCCCGG